>OU015628.1:20883846-22131971 GCA_907165235.1 Zeuzera pyrina
AAGAACGTTTAAAGAGTATGAATAGTGATAAAGTCAGACTATCAGCACATTGAATTATTAATATTGGAGGTATTGTATTGTATTGTATTGTGGCCCAGCACCTTTGTATACATCAAGATTTTTAAGTTCCTTACAGATTTCATTAGGAATTATTTTTATATCTCCAATACCAACACCTCCCCCAGAGAATTCATCAAAGTTATTAGAATAAATATGATTACTAGGACTGGTTGAACAAGTCAACTGAAAGTAAGTCGCAAACAAATTACACACCGATTGACCTGAATCACTTGAAACCATATTCACTAGAGTCGCAAAGGTAGGTTTATTGAATGATTTTGCATGAGACCAAAAAGCCTTAGGATTTTTTTGTATTGATTTTTGAAGCTTTTCGATATACTTATGAGTCGTAGCAAATAAGCTCTAAATTTTTAGAACGTTCTCTTAGGGTAGAAAAAGACAAATAGTCATCGTGATTGCCGTATTTTTTGAATTTGTAAAAAAATTTATTGTTACGAGCTCAGGGTAATAAGATGCCGGTTAAGGGTGCAAAGAGTTTATTTTTCTTCGTACAAGCAGATGCCAAGAACACGCGAACTTAATTACGGCGGTCCTTAGTCTTCGTAGTCGCCCTCGAAGTAGGTACTCGCGTACTAGGCATGCCTTTTAAGTTCTGTCGTTTCCATATTTCCCGGCAATTTTGAATTTGGAACTGTTTTATATTCGAATGCGTTTAAATTTTGAATCTCAAAACAGTTGAAAGTATTAGGATTAATGCTATTGTTTAGTCACAGCGTCGATTGGAATCTGTCAGGTTACGTACGAAAATGAATCTTTCTAAGGAAAATGTTCGTGCAATAATTTTCTTCAACTTTAGAAGAGGCCTGACACGGCTTCATTGTTTTGAAGAGCTAACATCTGTGTTCAGTGATGAAGCCCCATGTCTGCGGACTGTCGAACGCTGGTATTTAGAATTCCAGCGTGGACATACTAGTGTTAGTGACAAATCTCGCGAAGGACGCCCAAAATCCGCCTTCACTGAAGATAACATCATTGCTGTGAGACAACTAATTCTCGAAGATCGTCATGTGACGTATCGAGAGATAGAGGCTCTATTGGGCATCTCAGGGACAACCATTCAGAAGATCTTGCATGAAGCGCTTGGTGTGAGAAAGCTAGTTTGCCGTTGGATACCGCATCTGCTTTCCAACGATCACAAGGCGTAAGAAAATAGATGGTGTAAAAAAACTCTGCAAAAGTTCAACCGAGGAGAGTCAAATCACGTCTACGACATCATCAGTGGTGACGAATCTTGGATCTGTGCCTACGATCCTGATTCCAAACAACAATCTACAATCTGGGTCTTTCAACACGAGCCAAAGCCGACTAAAGTTGTTCGTTCTCGAAGCACTTCAAAGAAGATGGTGGCCACGTTCGTTGGAAAAACCGGCCATGTTGCGACTATTGCACTTGAAGATCGTAGAACGGTTAACGCAGAGTGGTATACCACAGTTTGTTTACCACAAGTCATCGCCGAACTTCGAAGATCTAACTCAAAGCGACGTATCATCCTGCACCACGACAACGCAAGCTCACACAGCGCTCGTCAAACGATAGAGTATTTGAAGCAGGAAAAAGTAGAAATTCTTGACCATCCTCCATACAGTCCTGACCTAAGCCCTAACGATTTCTTTACATTTCCTAAAGTTAAGAAAAGTCTTCGTGGTCAAAGGTTCCAGTCCACTGAAGAAGCAGTCGACGCTTTCAAGTCAGCCATTTTGAACACCCCCACTTTAGAGTGGAATAAATGTTATAATAACTGGTTTGAGCGAATGGAAAAGTGTATTAAGCTACGTGGTGAATACTTTGAAAAACGATAAAAAGTACTATAAGGTTCTAGTTGTGTTTTTTTCTTCAAACGACAAAACTTAAAAGGCATGCCTCGTAGTAGTCACCGAAGCTACGCGCTTCACTCAATAACAAGGTTCCCAAATCACAGAGTTCTTCTATCCAAGGTCCTCACAGTAGTCGTCGTAGTGGTCTTCGTTATTCGCCTTGATGTCGCCTCGATATATCACTTAGATCGATAGTTGAGAAACTGACTCGGCGCCCGAAGTAGTCATCTCGCCCCTAACGGGGACGGGGAAACCGTACCGGGGCAATGGCCCCTTGCCAGTGGGTGCTCTCACTGACCGCAAAAACGGCCAGGTCCCTGGGTCGACTTGTCAGCTAGTGAAGGGGGGGTTAGTGCCACCTGCGAGGCCCATAGTTTGCCTGGTTAGTGCTAGGCGAGTGGCCTACTAGCAGGTGACGTGTTGTTTTAGTGAGTGTCTGCTGCGTCCTTTAACAGGTCTCGCGGCAGAAGCCTGCCGAATCCTGGGGCGGCCGTCTGGTACGGCGCCACTTTCTGTATGTGCGGGAGGAGCGATGCGTCCACACGCACGAACATTTTGGTGGCCAGACGCTTGATAACGTCGGTCCAGGCTCTCTATTTTCAAATCCCTTTGGATGGTCAAGTTATGCACATAACATGGGGCGTCTACAATAGTGCGGAGAGCAAGCGACTGCTGCGCTCGTAAGCGCTGCTGGTGACTCCGATTTAAACACGAACAACCTCAGTTAACACGAATTTATATGTCGGAAAAGACACGGGGCAATTCGTGCTTTTGCAACTCAGCCATGAGATATAGGTACCTAATCTTACAAGAGGCGAACTACTCCATAAAATACAACGTTAAAACAAAGTTAATGTGCAAACGACAGAAAACTCGCTGTAACACTTATTACGTAGGTAATTGGAAATTTAATAATGGCAAACGATCCGTCGGAGAAATGCTATCGCACCGGCCGCCGTAGTCTAATAGACTCTCAGCGCCGGCCCCGACGTTCCGTTAGCGCGTCATCGGAAGTCGCGCTTTGCCATAGTATAGTCAAATGAGTGCCTTTTATTATTTCCACCGACATATATATATAAAAATATTAAAAAATACAACGAAAGGGTCGTGAGGTATGTAGCCCGTCTGATTCCACGTGCGAGGTTCCTCCACTTCCCCGAAGTGGCAGATGGTCGGCCTGTGATAAGCAGCGCAGTTCTGGAGGTCGGGAACAAGGGTGGCGTCCGGGTCTCGTAGGCGGGTGCGCAATATACGCGCAACACGCAGAACGAGCGGCAGATAGATTGGGTTGGTAAAGCCACAACTCTAATCATGGACCCTGGAACGAGCCGCAATGATAATCAGATTCTTGGAGTTCCACCTATCGGAACCACCACATCCACAGCGAAGCAGAAGGCGTAAAGGTGAAGTGGCGGTCCCGACAAGAAGCTCGGAGTTTACAGAATAGCATTAGTAGCAAACAAAAAGCAATTTGATAAAAAACAAAAATAATTAAATACAACGCTTTTACTACTACTACTCCTTTTTTTAAAAAATAATTGTTACAATGCTTAAGCTAAGGAGGAACAAAAATCTATTACAATATTGATATAATTGCACGGCACTTACCCGATTACGGGGTGAAAATGTATGCAGCTAAGAAAACTGCAATGCCTCGCGTAATATATCACGATTTTATAAATTGTTTAAATGCAAATAAAATAAAAAAAAATGTTCAAATAAATAGTCATGAACAATACGTAAAATAAGTGTCCACACAACAAGACGGTAGCAGCAAAAAAAAGTCCAAGAGTGAGAACAAGGTCACACGTTCGACGCATCCACTGTCGCGCTCATACCATACGAACACGGTTGATCTTTTCCGAATTCATCGTAATGATGAGATTCGAGGAGGCAAAGGAAAAATACAAGAATCGCGATCCTTGACGCTCAGTCCTCTCTACCCACTCCGTTAGAGACACAGCGTGAGGATATATACTATAAATTATAAGTATTATTTTCATGTAACGAACTTTTACGTTACATAGTGTCGGGCTCGAACCGACTAAAACAACCCTCCACTCGCTACATGACCCTAGAGGCCTTCGCAGCGAACCGGACAAGTGGGGGAAGCAGCGAATAGCGCTCCCCCGGACCACGAATGGCACAGGATGCTCCTTTGCTTTAAAAAACTTTCTTCCTCTCCTTGCCACTTTCAAATATGAAGAATAGAGGGGAAAAATGTTATTTTGATATCTACATTAATATTTATGAACGGAAGCGCTTCCAAGTGTCATAAAAAAATTGAATTAGCACGCTAGTATATTTAGTATTCTGTAATTCGCACACAGGGAATATATCTTGCATTTCTATTCGTATAATATTTATGTATAAATTATTAAAAAAAATTATTGTACAATTGTGTCACATAACTACTTTTAGATGTACTTACATCAGATTTAGTACTTCTTCTTAGATGTACATAGTACGCAGTCTAGAATTATGTAACGTACTATAATTATGTGACGTCTGGTCAGGGTTGTCAACCGTACGAGGTTCCTCGTACAAATACGAGATTTGTAGTTTGCTGTACGTGGTACGAGGACACGATCAGGCTCGTTCAATTATGTACGAGATTTCGATATGGGGCCACATTTTAAAGCATAAAGGGGGTTTTACACTGGGTATGTTCGTGGACCTTTTCTAAATGAAGATTTTTTTCATTTTAATAGTGACGCATGTCACTATTAAAATTAGGAAAATCTAATCTATCTAACCATCTATCTAACATTCTGCTTATTGAACATTTGGCGTATATTGCCGTGCAAAATTAACACGTGTTTCTATAGCTTCCGTTAGATCTAGGAAGCGGGATGTCTGTGATGTAAATTCATTGAATGCGTAAAAACATATTGGACATTCTGCTGCCGCATATGAAAATGAATAAAATTATTCGCATTTTGAAAGTTTTGCGCATTCGGTGGAATGCACGCATTTATTTTCTCTTTAGGAATTTGTTGAAAATAAGAGTTCCGCTTTGATGAGCTTCGACTCTGCATTACTATCGAGAGTAGTTTCTAATTTGGTCGATGAAGTTGATTTTATTTTTTGTACCCTTATTTTTATTTTTGTGATATTTAAATAAATGATCGGAAATTAACCAAATTTAATGTCTTAAATTTCTATTATTTTTAGTTATGTCATACATGACTTAGAAATAATTATGAAAGTAGTCTTATTTATTTATTTTTGCATACATCCAATTTGCACACTCGTTCAAGGTTGGACCATGAAACGAATACAAATTTGAATTTAAAAATTTGAGCTGGCATCTCTTCGTCTGCAATTCGGTTCATGTTTTTCTATTCGTCATCAATCGTGTTATCTCGTGATTGTATAATACGGCCCATTTAAAGTGACGGTAGCCGTTACCCGCTTGCTTCGCTGAGCGTAATCTTGTACCTAATATTAGATTTTTGTTTGAAAAATGATGAAGGATATGGGAATTCAAAAAATAAATAGCCTTAAACTATCTACAAACGATTCCACATCGAAAGGTTATAATCCCATACTGATACGTTCAGTAGTTTTCTCGTGATTGAAGGACAAAGAAAAAATCATTTTTATTGTGCATACTAATGATGTTATATTTAAAAAAGAGGTAGATAGGTTACGTTAGTACTAATGCTTGTAAAATATTGTCCCGGTTACGCACACACATAAGCCACACACTTTGTTTATACACACTAATAAAATGAAGTGTAAATAAGATAGCATGACAATTACCATAAGCAAAGTGAGACAAATATACATTGCACTGCGTCGCTATACAATGTAAGATTTCAACTGCATTTCAAACTAACAAATCACACGGCTCTAAAACCATTGTGATTGGTCAATTTCACTTTCTTACTGCATTTTAAGAGAATCCGTGACTACTGATAGAATATTAGTAATTAATGCCACAGAACAGACATTTTCGAAAAATATGATTGATGCCTAATGGGTTTAGATATTAAAAAGGATTTATGTTTGATTTTTAAAATTAATTTTTCTTGAGTCATGTACATTTGGAAACAGAATTATTTAAGTACATACATTTATAAAACAAGTTTGTTATAAATTTGAAAATGATAAAATAAAACACTAGGTATTTTCATGTAAAATATTTTTTATTGTGTGGGATTATTGGGATATTAGACTCATTGCTAAAACTCTGATTCGTTTTAATAAATACGTATATTATATCTTATATACCAAATAAATAAACGTAATCAAATGTTTAATAGGCACTGCATGACATTGACGGTTCTGTAACATAACTTTTTATATTCTTTGACCAAATATAATATATTGCTCTCTGTTGCACTTGGTAACTGGGGTATTACCTATCGCATTTCAGTTTTTTATGATTTAATATTTTACTGATATTTTAGATTTTGGAAAAAATGGTGACACAAATGAAATAAGTAAGTACACTTACGCATGATACGTGATTCGTGAACCTTTGGAAGTCTTGCTAGTATAGTTTCTGCAGTATCTAATAACACAGGATGGCATTTTAATATTAATATTAGGAACACACATACGTGTTGACACTGTCACGTTGTTACACGAATGAGCTCCAGGTTGGCTAATTAGCAAAGTTTTAGGGTGCCAGTTTTCGAGCGCAATAACTCATCTACCTCTTTTGTAAATATAACATCATTGGTGCATACACACATATGTAGATACACACAAGTATTAAAAAGACAATCTAACCATGTACTTGAAATGTAAGGTTAAAATATGTTAGTGCACCTGAAATACCAAAGGTGCCTGGGCATTCCTCGACCTCGATGGCACAGTGGTTTAGGCATAGTTTCACCTAACCTAAACCACTGTGGTTTAGGCGTTGCATCCAAGCGCGGAAGGTAGGTAACCCGCGGTCGAGTAGATGTAGGAAACGTACTTTTCTAGATTGTCTCTTTAATTTTTTTTAATGTATTTGCCATTCATTAGTATTTGCCATTATTGTCGAAGAATTTTTATTTATCATTTTAATGGAAATTCATTGATGCTTTGCTATAGAAGTCCTGAGGACGGCAATCCTTGAACTTTTTAAAGGCGTTTATCACAGCCTCATCGGCATTTAAATTTTTCCTTTGTTAAAGTTATTCAAATTCCGATAAAATGTAAACCAGTTGCAGCAAGCTCTATTGAATATGGTGGGTGATAGAGAGTTTCCAGTCGTAACTCCTGTAGTATTGAGACGATCCGTTGTGCGGTGTGTGGACGAGCGTTGTCGTGAAGGAGGAGTGGACTAGTGCAATTGACAAATCTCGGTTGTTTGACAGCGAGCTTGTCCATCCACATTTACAATTCTTCACAGTATACCTCTGCCGTAATTGTAGGGCCAGGACTCAACAAGCTGTAACGAACAATGCCGGCACAGGTCCATAATAGCTCTAGTCGGTCACGGACCTCAGAAAGGAAGCGATCAAACCAAAAACACCGTGCATTCACTCGGCGTACCATCTACGTCGTTGATATCGCGTGCCGTCTGTGTTGCGCTGGTGCCACGATGGAACTCGTATTCAAAAATAACGTGTAATTTCGATTTTTCCATGGTCACAGAAACAGCGATAGGTACCGAAGAAAAATTGAACGGCTCTAAAACAAATGAACAATTGATTTTTTTAAAGAAATGTCATAGCTAATTAATTTGAGTTTGGAATTCTAAGTAGAATGAAAGATATTGATCTTCACACTATCCAACATTAAAAATCGGCAATTCCATAGGTACCTATGTAGGTACCTACATATCTATGTAAAATAGGTAGGTATATGTAATTACATAGATAATATATCAAAGACACTTTCTCTTTGGGAAAATTCGTCACTGCCAATCTTATGGAATGTTTTAGGGACTTCAAATTATCATGGCGTTTAGAGCATGCCATACTTTCTAAAAGAAACCATAAATCATAATCAAGTGGATTAAGATCGGGACTAGATGATGACCTGCCTACAGCTCTGGCGAAGCCAGAAACTTTCCTTTCTAGCCGCGCTTGTGTGGATCGAGCTTTATCATCCGTTGCTGAGTCTAGCTGAAAGGACCTCTTGGTTATGGAGCACGATGTTGTTAAGAGGCTTAACTGCCTTCTCAAGAATGGTATCTTGGTACACCTTTTGCTCGAAGTTTTACACTTTTTTCACAAAAAAATGTCTCAGTCACTCTTTGATAATAAACACCCCAGCAAACCATCAACAAAACCGGATAATGCCCACATTGTACCCTACTGACTAATTCAGAAGCTTTTCTAGAGCTTTGAGCATAAACTCGGTTATTCTGCGTATTAAAATGTTGCTCGATAGGAACAGTTTTCTCGTCAGTAAATAACATTTTTGGTGTGACCTTCCTTTGCGTACCTCCTAAAAAGTTGTTTGGATTTTATCACCCTAATCATTTTAAAATTATCGATTAAATAATAACCAGAACGTCTCTTATAAGCTGCAAGTCCTTGTTTTAAAATACGTGACATGGTTCTGGGTGCTATATTTATTTCCCTAGATAAAATCTTTTGCTTTTGGGGCAGTATTTCTTCGGATTCTTTCCTTCACAGCTTTGATCGCCTTTTTAGTACGAATACTACGTGGACGGCCAGATGTTTTCTGTTACAAACAGAGGATGTTTCATTATGTCTATCAATAGCCCGGTATACAAACATTCGACTAATAAAAAGCGGGTGGAGAGTATCGAAAATTGCACTTGGCCTACTTCGCACCTTTTACCTTCACGCTACTTTGCACCTACTTCGTGTAATGTTATCAGAGCAATTCGGTTCCCTTTATCACACCACTCCATTTTAATATCACAAGAATATTTAATACCAGAATAGGGGGTCTGTTCGCAGCATGGCGACATCGCGTAGTGTCCAAACCTACAGCGGTTAGTCGCATTAAAAGCTGGAAACTGCAGGATGCGACCACCAGGAATGAATATGAAAGGGTATTATCCAGTAAGCTTGATGATAGATTGAAAGTGATGTGCGGGGATGTTGAAGAATGTTGGCAGAACCTTAGAGATAGTATGATTGAGGCTGCGAAAGAAGTGTGTGGAACGAATAAGATTGGGAACGGCAAAAAGCGTGATGTGTGGTGAGATGATAAGGTGAAAGTGTCTATGTATAAGAAGAAGAAAGCATCGCGAGACTACCTTGCTACTAATGACTGTGGTATGAAAAATTTGATGAAAGATATAAGCTGCAGAAAGCAGAAACGAAAGCACTAGTGAAAGAGAAGCGTGAAAGGTGTAGGGTGTTAGACGAAAACAAGATGTCTGACATCTTCAAGGAAAATTCCAAATTATTTTGGAAAGAAGTACGTAAGTACCGAAGTGGTCTGGCACCTTTCAGAATGAATAAAGTGCGTTCGAAAGAAAACAACCTGTTTACAAATAAAAAAGATGTTCTGCAGCGATGGAGTGAATACTATGGAGAATTGTATGAGAGTGGCGACTCTATCTCTGATACTGGGAGCAATTCTAATAAATCGCCATACTCGGGCCAGGGACTGGAGGATGCCATTAGTATGAAAGAGATTGAGAAAGTGATAAGAAGTTTGAAATATGGAAAGGCTGCGGGAATTGACGAGGTGACTGCTGAGATGATCAAGTATGGTGGTCCTAGGGTCTGGGATGCCTTCTGTACACTGTGCAACCTTTGTTGGCAGAAGGGGGAGGTTCCAGAGGACTGGCGCACGGCAGTCATAGTACCTCTATATAAAGGGAAAGATTCCTATCTAGACTGTGCGTGCTATAGGGGCATCAGCTTGGTCAGCTTAGCGAGTAAAGTCTATACTAAGGTATTGACAGAACGTATGAAACGCGTCTCAGAAAGATATTTGTGGGAGGCGCAAGGTGGTTTTAGGAACGGTAGGGGTTGTATGGATCAGATTTTCTCGCTTCGCGTTATCGTGGGGAAGTTTCTGGCTGTAGATCAGAAAGTTTTCTGCGCTTTCGTGGATCTAGAAAAAGCATTCGATATATATATCTTTGACCGCGATAAACTTGAAAACTACTGGACCGATCGACATGGGACCATGACCATTCGACGCGGAATCGTCTGTAAATAGTTATAGGCTAATTATTTTTTGAACTCCATAGATCCTTCACTATTTTTCAAACAAAAACGTACTTACGTACGTATTACGTACAAAATTTTTACTTACGCTCAGCGAAGCGGGCGAGAAACAGCTTGTGTAATAATATTTGTGAAGAATAAATCTATTTATTACCGAAGACATCTTCTGTATGGGCATTGATATCTTTGCCTACCTTCAAGGAAGTACTGTACAAACAATAATAATTCAAAAAAAATCAAAATTCTGTGGTCGAAATTGCGCGGGAAACACGTGTTATCAAATAGTATCTAGAGTTCGGAGAGAAGTAGTGAACTTAGCTAACATTTTGTGCTGAATTGGCTGTGTGGTATTCACAATTATATTATGATTAAAGTTTAATTTATTTACTATTTTGGTAGCGCAATGATAATATATTTGTAATAGTTTACTATAAATCAAGATTTAAATCAAGATATAAGTCAAGATTTCAAATTTCACTCCATGAAGCCCTTTCTACCCAAAGTCGACTTCTGGCGGTTAGGTTAGAAATAGTTCGCTACGTTACGCTTCGGGATTACCTTAGATGTTAGGTTTTGACTACGAATAGTTCTAACTATACTTCGAATAGTGACGTCTCTGTTTGATTTTTATGAATTATTCTATATGTTTTTATCATTGACACAAATAATTGTCAATACGGACTTTTCGGCGGGAACGGGGTTCGCATTTTATTTTCTATTTTTTGCGTTTTTGGGAGTTTTAAGGTTCAAAAGTGATAGTATATAGTGCGTTAAAGTTCTGTACGAGTGTTAAGAGAATTGGAAAGTTTGAATAAATATGTGCAATTGAAGTTTTAGCATCCTTCCAAATATAGTCCTTTTTAACTCTAGTAAAGGCTACTATCACTTTACTGGTGTTCGGGGCTACTAAGTAACAAGAAGACAGGCATTTAAAATTAGAGATACATGTTTTTTTACAAGCTTTTATATAACTTCGCACGTATGTTTGTGTTTAGTTCAAATCTTGCGAGTCAAATTTGAACCACTTCCTCTTTACTTATGACTCAGAAATTTTGCATGCTTGTTCAGTTACAATGACAATACACTAAAATGATAGAAATGACTTGATACTGCAGCCAAGATTGTCTCTTCACGAGTGTAGTAGAAATACGAAACTGCATAAAGATTTCATTTCGATAGCTAAACATGATTTTCACTATGACCTGATGCTGCAGCTAACATTGTCTCCACATGAAGGTACTCTTCGACAAAATTTTCTTTTTGGTGCATTTTAATGAAAGCTTGTTTTTTAAAATTTTTTTTTTTTGGCAATGGTAGCTTTTTTATATTTAATAGCAGCAGATCCTGCTCTCTGCACTGCTCGCTGCTCGCTGCACTCTCTGATAGGTCTTCTACCTGCCAAAGAAAGTCCCGTAAAATTGCTTTAGCTGTTTCGGAAATTAGCCCAGACAAACAAACTGACAGACGGACAGATAGACAAAAACTTTTAAATAGCGTGCTTGGATTTTGGTTAAGAAAAAGCTTGAGAAAACGCACTTTAGATATAGATGGATAGTTGTGTAGATTTTTCAAAAAAACCGTAATAATCTAAACTATACTTCCACAATTATATTAAACTAGTACTTAATAACATTAAAAATGCACGATACAATATCGAATTGTACTTTATTTTTAGTTTTTCATACCAGAGGGTAATCGTTAATTATTTATTGTTATCGATATGTATGATTTCAAAATATAACCTACCTACCTTTAAAAAAGTTATATGTGTGGTGTGGTGTGTGTTTTTTGTTATAATTTACTTTTAACCATGTCTAATCCACGTCGTCGACAGGGACGTGAACGCAACAAGAGAATGGAAAATACGATACAAGAGCCTGTTTTTCCTACGTACTTTACTTTAAATAATGGGGTGCAAATGCCCGCCATCGGTTGTAAGTACTTACTGCTCGATTTATTCGTTGTATCGGCAAAAGTTTTATCTACAATTTATATTGTTGTTAAAATCTAAAATATATAGCTACTTCCCTACATATTCACATTGTAAGAGCATCTTATTAAAACTAGAAAACGATTTTCAAATTAGGTTATGAGTAGGTATGTATAATATTAAACTAAAATGATACAAAATAAAGACATCAGCAAAAGCACTGTAGAAATGTTTTGCACTGCAGGTCTATATAAGCGTGAAACATAGAAGAAAACTATTTTTATGTGCATTTATTCAGTAAGTAGATACTTTTTACTTTCCATGTTTATTCTCAGTGAAATTGTAGTAATACAGTTATAGATAGTTTGTAAATACCTATAAATTTTTTCGCGAAGTTCATTTAAAACACTGATATATTGACAAATACAAATTAAATTCCGTTCATAAATTTAATGTAAGTGGTTGAAATACGTTTTATTAACATTTATCTATATAAAAAGGTAACTCCGTTAGGGATACAGCGTGGAGATATGTATGCATGTATCTTATCTATATACAACGTAGAAGTCTACTTTTAAATTGCTTTGCTGATGGTTCAGCAACACCTTATTCATATTGTAGTTTTTAAGTTAGCCAATAATTGTGATTTTCATTGAAGTTTCACTACATGAAATTTCTCTCCTCTCGACTACCCCTTTCGGGATACAGCGTGATGATATGTATGTATATGTATGAAATTTTAAGGCAGCTAATGTTTTATTGTCGACCAAGTCCAGTGTTACTGAGAATTTTGTAATCGTTTGGTTTCTTTTTTTTACAGTCTGTACACATCGGATTAGAAGTGAAGATGCTGTTATGAAATCGATTGATAGTGCATTGGAATCAGGCTATCGCATGTTTGGTCAGTCTTATTTTGTAATGTCAAAAGCTAAATATAAATTAATGTGCTTGACTTCAGTAATTTTTTTTAATAATTTAATTGTAGATACAGCTGCAATTTACGGCAATGAAAGTGTGCTTAAGACAGCTTTTAAAAAATTATTGCCAAAGTATAATCTTGAAAGGGAAGACATATTCATTACAACAAAAATTTGTATGTATATCTAAAGTTACATTTAGAACATCCAATCTTGGGTTTATTCTAAAATTCCCATTCCCATGCTAAAATTTATAACACATATGTGAACTTCTGAAAATGTTAAATAAATATTCACATTTCAATATTTATGATATTGGTAGTACACACATTACACATATGTATTATTATAAGTTAATGTGTGTGATTTTGGATCCCAGGGATTGGTGTATTTTTGTTTTTTTTAAACAGCGTAGTGGAGGTCTTGTCTCAAAATCGTAAATTGAAAATATGAGTATATCTACTTAAATATATTTACAAAATGTTATTAAGGAATTTGTAAAGTAAGCAATATTTGCAAGTTCTAAAGTTGTCATGAATTTACTAAATATCCCAAGACCGTACTCCAAGGTTGGATGTCTTAGTTATATCATCATCTGTTGAAGATTTCATTGTAATATAATTGATACTGTTCTTTAAGCCCCTTTGGATCATGGCAATTGGGACATTGTTGAGAAAGCATATTCTAAATCACTTGAAAATTTGGGGATTGAGTACAGTGATTTGTATTTAATCCATTTCCCCGGGTCACACAAACTAAAACATTCTGATCCAATGAACGTGAAACTGCGTGAGGAAACATGGGCGGCTATGACACATATTTATGATAATGGCAAGGCGAATGCTATTGGCGTAGCTAATTTTACTGTAAAGCACTTACAACAATTGAAGCATTTCCATGGCATTACTCCAACAGTCAACCAAGTATGTAATTGGTTTAATTTTAATTCATAGTGGCCAGTGCGTTAAAATGGCAATTTCATACTTTAATCCCTATTAAATAAAAAAATTACAAAAACTACATGATTAAGGTTTAAAATAATCAAAGACAAGATTAGTTACATATTTTTTTAATACATTTGCTCAAAAAGTAGACTTCCATGTGTGCTTAGCGTGCGGAAAGTTATATTCTTTTCCACACTTGTGGTTTTTGTTTTCCTCCTGCATATATCATCCAAATGCATGGAGGTTTTTAATCAAAAAATTTTCAATACAAAATTTTTGTATGAAATGACTATTTTACAGCTTAAATACTATTAATACATGAATTAAATTTAAAGTAAATTTATTTATTTATTTTGAATTTAGATAAATTATTAAATTAAATTGTATTAAAATTCAATTATTAAAATTATTTCGAATTTAGATAAATTATTGTCATTGACTTGGCTGAATGCATAGAAACCGCTGCCCTGCCATGTCCTCTAAAAAAAAAGAAACGTACTCCCGAGAAATTACATTCCGCTATTTTTTTTATTTATTTATATTTTTTTAGCAGATGTATTAAAAAACGTCGTTCGATGCACGTGCGGAATTGTCATTTCCACTCGTCCCTATTGTTGACCCGCGCCTTCAGCTTATGTCAACACTCGTGAAGAAATGACATACTTTCCACACTTGTATCGAAATGTACTATTCTTTATACTATGGCCTCCGATTTTGAAAATGATATTGTTTTTATAACGACCTATTAACATTTATTTAAATATAGTAGGTACTTACCTATTATGAACAGAATGCATTCCTATAGGTAAAACATGTAGTAAGAAACACAAAAATAACATCTGGGTAAAACTTAATATTGAAATCAGAAAGGTTTACTTTTTAGAAAATAATGGAATCCTTTTACATACATACATACGATATTACTTACATACATTTCAACATCAAATTGTTATGTTTTAGGTGGAATGGCATCCATATTATCATCAACATGAGCTGCTTCGTTATTGCAAAGAAAATGATATAGTTTTACAAGCATATGGCTCCCTGGGCGGTGCATCAAAAGCTTTGCTAAAGGACTCCGTAGTAATAAAAATAGCTGAGAAAATGCAAGTAAGCCCTGCACAACTGCTGTTAGGATGGAGTCTAAAACAAGATATTGCCATAATACCGAAGTCCACAAATCCACTTCATATTAGAGAAAATAATTCGCTTCAATTCGATATCCCAAATGATTATATGAAAGCACTGAATAGTCTTGCGGATCGTAATATTAAATATGCTTGGGATCCTACAGACATTGTTTGAAGAGTTTTGTTATACCAGAAATAATTATTAAAATAGGTATATACTTATCTATATTTCTTTCTACTTAACACATTAAAATGTTTTTAGTGATTTACAGTAGGTATAGAAGATGTTGTAATAAGAACAATTTTGTAAGGTTAGAAAGGCAAGGCTTTATATATCGCAAAAACCTGAGATTTTTGGAAATATACGTTTCAATATTTTTATTAATTTGCGATCAATATTTATTGATTTGATAGTTTATGATTTATGAAGTTGAATAACATGTTAACATGCTATAATATTGAACTTTCCGCCCAAGCGATATTATATACTTTATGATAATTATTACCAAAAAACTGAAATTATTTTCTGCATTTCGTACAAATATTTCGCACAGTTGTACTCATTGTTTACTTTAATAACGCGTGATTTTCATTTAAATGTTGAAAAAATTCTTATCTTCAATTATTTAATAAAATTCCGTGTTGTGTTAGTTTTTATTACTATTCATTACGCATATAGGTGGCTCTAAAAGTGTGGATCAAATGGAACAGGAGCGCAGAGGATTTTCTTAATTTCCAAACATTTTACCTCTACGAATGCAGGTTCTATCTTTGACGGTTCTAAAATTATGTTTTTTTTTATATAAGACAGCATACTTAGTACTCAAACAAAAACACTCGTAAATGCTTATACCTCGCTTCGAATTGATCTATGCTTTTAGACCCACCCAGTATAGACAACAATAAATTATTAATCAATATAATATGTAATTATTTTAGTAAGCTGTGCCTACGTTAAGAAGTAGCTAAATCCAGGAATAAAACGGGTTTTGTTGCAGTTTTTTTTAAAGTTATGCCTTTCTTGTAATCAGATCAAAATGCAAGAAAATAATTCTATAGTTATTTAGCATTCAAAAAAGGAATACACACCTACATGTAATATGATACAGTCTGTATTTACTTAGTTGTTTTATTGTGAAACCTTTATTCCTTGTTTACATCTTTAATTGTTCAATTTTAATTGTTAATATTTCAATTAATTTCTTGGCGATAATGGGACCATTTCATAATTACTCAACCTCAATGACATGGGCTTGGCCCCAGAGTTCCGTAGAAATATTATAATTGATCTCCTCTTGCTACCTCCCTTTATATATTATTATAAATTGGTCATATAGGTAAATTGTATGGTTGCAATGGAGGAGATTGTTCCAAGTCATGCTATATACCTAATATTTGTTCTTTGTTTTCGAATGTATTGTCTGCTAAACTTGTGTAGTTCTAATTTATTCTGCAGGCTGAAAACATGAAAAGTCGCTTTCGTAACACCTAAACCGAGATTAAATGTTTTCAACAGGAATTAATATATTATTTACAAATCATAAAATATTTTTTACTTATCATTGAATATTTGTAGAGTATTGAGTTGAGCCGTAGGGCTTTCGTTGAATAACCGTCTTAAACTGGTACTGACGTATTATATTGAGCTATGGCGTAAATAATCTAAAGTCCTTCCCAATATCCACTGGAAACCATTCGCAATTAATTAAAATAAACGCCCAACTGCTCCCTATAAAATCCCGCCAAAAACTCCAACCACAGAACATTTATCTAAACACCAATTTTCATTTTTTTTAATTTAATTATCCCGCTTGGGAAAGGCAAAGATTAGAGACCATACAGCCTAGTCTTATGTAACATTATTTAATTACAAAGTAACAACTAATTCTTAGATCGAAACTTCGTGTTACAATAAAATAGTAGTTATAGTAATTACATATTGAATAATGAAATTAACAACAATAGATACAACATTGACTTTTAAATAACACAACGCACCTTTTATCAACAGCAGAATTACATTCTGTCAAGAAAGTATCGGGAATGGATGATTTGTTATGGTTCCAAATACAATTTTTTGTTTTTTTTTGTTGCTGTTAGCTTGGTACAACTGTTTTCCATTTTGGCGCGGAGTTTGAGTTGCATCTGTTATTTAGATTAAATACAGTGCTGTGTTTAGTTATATCATTCTAGGGTGTATTGCGAATTTCATAATGGACAAAAACATCGAACAAAGAGGTTGTCTTAAATTTTGCATCGCCAATGGAACTTCGTGTTCGGAGTCACTGAAAATGTTACAGAAGGCTTACGGTGAATCGACTGTATCAAAAACACGTGCTTATGAGTGGTAGAAGGCGTTCAAAAGCGGTCGAGATATGATGGAAGATTTGCCTCGCCTTGGTAGGCCATCAACGTCTGCAACTGAAGTTAACATCGCAAAAGTGAAGGAAATAGTGACTGAAAATCGTCATTCAAGTTTGAGAGAGATAGCCGCCGAACTTTCTGTGTCTCATGAGTCGATCCGTACCATTTTAAATAGTCACTTGGGTATGAAACATGTTGCCGCTCGGCTAGTCCCAAAAGACCTGAATTTTCTCCAAAAACTCAATCGTATAAGAGTCGCTGAGGACATGCTAGAACGAGTCAATTCCGATTCAACATTCATGAAACGCATTGTTACTGGTGACGAGACGTGGGTTTACGAGTTTGACATGCAAATTAGTCAACAAGCTTCAGAGTGGCGCCTTCCAACTGAACCGAAACCGAAAAAACCACGCCAAAGTCGATCAAAAGTCAAAATCATGTTGACTGTTTTCTTTAACTATTGCGGTGTTGTGCACTCGGAATTCTTGCCGGAAGGTCAAACGGTAAATACAGAATATTATTTGGGCGTTATGCGGCGTTTAAGAGAGCAAATTCGACGAAAAAGGCCAGATTTGTGGAAAGAAAATTCTTGGATTTTGCACCACGATAATGCGCCTTCGCACAAGGCCATCATTGTGAGCGAATTTTTGACCAAAAACTCAACAAATACCATCGAGCAACCACCTTATACACCAGATATGGCTCCAGCCGACTTCTTTCTTTTTTCTAAACTCAAATTACCACTTCGTGGCACCCGTTTTCATTCGGTAGAAGACATAAAGGAGAATTCGCGGCGAGCACTGAGAACTCAATTCCGGAAAAAGCGTTTAAAAAATGTTTTGATGATTGGATTATTCGTTGGCGTAAGTGTATCGTTTCTGAAGGAGCATACTTTGAAGGCGATAAAATAAATTTGGATGAATAACTAACATTTCGTGTATTATTGATCTTTTCCCGATACTTTCTTGACAGAGTGTATTGTTCCTAAAGTTACGCCTAAAGTAACAAAAATCATTAATTGTAGTTTATCTTAGGTATTAATTCATTAGTGATTACAAACCACAGTTCGCCCTTGTTATAACTGAGACTGAGTTACAAACTTAATATAATACAGTAGATAGAACATAACATAACATACTACATAGAGAAATATAATATAAGTACTACCCACAGAACACAAATCTACTATTTAGTACTCCATAGAACTACCGTATGTACTAAGAACAGTGGTAGATCTGTGCGTACATAGTACATAGAATGACACTCAAAGAGAGTTTAAAGTTACTACGCAATAAGTGTCAGGCCTCCTTGGCAGACTACGATAGATCTAAATAGACTTCCAAATGCCAAAGATACCCACAATAGCCTAAACAATAGCCAAGCTGACGACTTTAAAAACAATTAGTTTCACCAAAATAAAGAACGAAATAGACATGTACCGCCTATATTCAAATTTATTGATATCGATTATAATTAGCGCCATGTGCAGTAATATAAATTAGAAAAACGATTTAATACCTTTATTAAAACTCGACTATACCAGGGAGGATATGAACTCGGACATATCAATTTGTTCGGTATATACATATTTACTACGAATATTATTCAAGTTGTTGTAAAAACATGAGACAGCTTCATCGACACTACCCTCATTCAATTTAACATGCCAGTCTATATTATTAAGTTCCTCTTTATGGATTGATAGTCGCCATATTTGTAAAGATATATTAATGTTGAATTTACTTCTAGTGGTAAAAAATTTCTTGTTGCAAGTTCTATGCATAAAGATTTGTGATGAAGGTCTTCATGTCGCGTATGAGAGGGCTATCCCACCATTTGATTTGCAAAGTTTCATTAGAGTATATTAGATCTAAAATACGATTATTAGCGTTACGTACATGTTGATTTAGACCACATTGGACAATTGTATCGAAAAATTTGGTCTGAATGGTCCCTATATCCCCATAGGTTCCCGATATTCTGACACAGAATACCAGTCTACGTTATTTAAATTGAAGTCGCCTAAGAGTATTAATTTATCGTTTGGATTTGAACTTGAAATGTCAAACAGTTTATCAGAAAAATTTTCTAGTTGGTCGTTAATGATTATCCAACATTTTGTTTACAAAGATATATTGTACACAAATGAATAATTATAGGTGTTCTCTGAGAACTAGTTCGAATTGTACCTAATAGAAACCCAAATGTCCTCCGCCGTCGAACGCCAGGAAAGACGTTCCTTTGGGGTCAAGTTTCTATGAACAGTTATAAGTACTCCGCCACCGTACTTCTGCCTGTTACTTTCATAATTCCTGTCGCGGCGCCAAACTAAATAACGGTCGTCTAAAAGTTCCTTGTCCTGTATCCCATCTATCAACCGGTGATTGAAATTATATGATAATTATTGAGAGATAAATTCCTCTTAAAGGTAGTAGTAGTTTTTGTACCCACTCCCCGAGCATTTTGATAGTAGATATTAAGTAGTCATTTTAGATTATCATTAGATACTTTAGTATTAAAGTATCTATACATTCATACGTACGTACATACGTATGTATGTATAGATAATTTACGTACAAACATACATACATATGTACATACATACACAGATACAGACATATGTACATATTCCCACGCCGTATCACCAACGGGGTAGTCAGGTGTGTAAACATAACCACAGTACAAGTAAGCATACAGTATTCTATCTTCATACAAACGCTACCAAACGACGCACTCGAAATCTCGGCATATCTCGACATACGACAGTCGCGAGTGTGGTCGCGAGCGCGCCGCGGTTGTCGTTATACGGCATGAGACGCTCCCGCGCATTTACTGACTAAATATTATGTCAATCAAGTTTACGAGCACAATGTTCAGTGTATGGATGTTTGAATACATCTATATCGAAACCAGAGATATTTCTCTGTTGCTAATTTGTAGGAAATATATTATCATAATGATCTAGTTAATTTATTGCTGATTTTTAATTATACTGCACATAAAAAAGCATTTTTTTTGTCCATTTCCACCATACTAACACACAAACTTTTGAAACTAGATATAAAATACTAGTAAAATTATATAAATAAAAACGTATTAAATTTGCAATAATATAAAATGAAAAGATAATATGACAATTTAATATAGTGCCTATTATCAAATACGTAACCCAAGAAAAACATTCAGTCCAAGTCGGTAGGTAGGTAGGTAGTAGTAGTATTGCGCGTTTACGTACCAAACGACCGTAGGTAATTATCTCTAGGACACTGCCGAGATAGAATACTGTATGCTTACTTGTACTGTGACATAACCGAGCTAATTGTGCAGCAATATAGACAGCAGTTCGTATGCAATCCGCAGCAGTTGCATAGTAAACTACACCATAACCACACACAATTGTATATGTTAACATTTTTCAGTACTAAAACCAATGAAATAGGATTAATTATATGTTTCATATTTCAATTCGTAAGTAAATATTGTTCACTGTAGTAGAAGTAGATAAAGAATTTAGGGCGATTAAAAACAAAAACATAATATAAAATTGGTTTACGTGACAAAATAAATATATTAAACAACAAAATAATTCGAATCCTGGATAATTAAAGCAGTACATTAATAGTAGAATTTGAAAAAAATTGTTGTCCACTTTTAAGAAGCAAATATAGTATAGTTATCCGCTATAAATGTAAAGCAGTTAATAAATATGAAGGTAAAATTATTATTAAATGTAGTCAGCAACGATATTTAATGTTATGTTTTTGAACGGGTATTTGCTTGAGTTATACTCATACTCATAAATAATCGTTTGCAATCCGTAGTATGATCCCCAAAAGAGATTAATTAATAAAGCGTTGTTAAAAATATTAATTATTAATATTGATAAGCAAAGAAATGAAAATGTATCAAGGATAAGTATGAAATGTGGGTAAGCAGTAAATAGCGAAATATCAAGAAAACTAGTATTCTTTACAAGCAATATTATCCACGAAGTACGAGAAAAGCAAAATAAGATGATCTTTAAATACATAGCAAATAAAGTTTAAATGTAAGTGAGAATGGCCAATATTCAGAGCATATAATTTAGCGCATTTGTTAACAAAAAGTAAAATAAAAACATTACATCGACGACGTGAACACTTACCGAAATCAGTGGTTCTCAATCTACAGGTGTGAGCTAACAGTAATTTATATAAAATATAACAAATTAAAAGTATTAGTTTATTTTTTGAAGATCTTTTTCGGATTTTATAAGGAACGTCTGTGTGATATCCGATTTTCTTGCCAGAATTTTGCAATGGTTCACCCAAATATATCAAAAGTTTTTTTTCCTTCGCAAGAGGCTTTAGATAAAAGTGTTTAATTATAGAGAGTTAGATGGTCATTTACATAAACACGCCCCTCAGTAAATCCTAAAAAGCTTGCAGTGATGTGTTTTTACACTTCAGCGCAGCAGCAACAAAATTTTCTTTCACATAGATGTTATTTAGTGCCATAATAATTGACTTCTTATTATTCGACACGTGACTTGGCACTCTGGCAATATAATTGATGTCATCCTTTTGAATTGGGTTGTTAATTATATTACTCATACTCAGTACTATATCGTATAAGTTTTCATTTTTCTTCCATGGAATACCCTTGATTTCCACATTGTTTGCTCGTGACCACTGTTCTCTCAAGTGAATTTCGTCGTTTATTCTTGCCACTTGCCACTTCCGCCCGAAATAGCGGTATAGTATTAGAAGGCTCTTCAAGTTTTTTGATCCTATATTCCACAGCTTTAACATTAGCAGCGAAATTATTAATTTTTTCGTGTGCCATTCCGATGGAATCCTTTAGGTTTGAGAGATCAGATTTAATTGATTTCACATCTACAAATGCCGCCAATGGCTGAAGTTGTTGTATGATCTTGGATAGAGTTGCCTGCAGGTCTCCAGTTTGACCCACGGATGGGTCCTGTTTAGATGTCGGTGACATGCCTGAACTTACAATCGTGACAACGCCAGACGTTTTTACGGTCACCTAGCTTTCTGTAGCTGAGCTCCGTTATTCCAGCACACGGAAAATCGAACCGACGCGACGCCTACATGTACTGCATGGTGGTCCATCAGTGTGGCTTTAGATTGACAACGCCCACAAGAAAACATTGCCCAGTGGTATGAATTAATAAGTTCTGGAGAATTCAAAGAAGGTTGAGAACCTTAGAAAACCTATACAAACTTGCACCTCGGTAGCAACGTAAGAACTTAACTGTATAGAAAATATTAAAGCGTTGAACCGATAATTTGCTACAGTGGATTGTGTCTGGAGACTGATTCATAAAAATAAGCATTTCTGATACATAAAAATAATCTAGAAATTTTTTTACAAGAAAATTCTCTGAATATTTTTGTCATTTTTGTCCATAATGTAAACAAATGTGGCGACTATGACATTGTAGCATTAGAGATGGGCTAGTTCACGAATGATTTGACTCCGATGCCTGCTTATTAGTTATTAGTAAAACAAACATGTAAGTATATAGTTAATTTTTGTCAGTTTGTGTTTGTGCTCCAATAAAAATCACCAAGAATTAAAAGAATAATAAACGTGATAAGTGCAGAAATTTGCATTTTCAAAAAACAATAAAGAACAGGAAATTATAATTGTTTGCACATCGCAACCTGTTAGTATTCTGTATTATTTTTATTTCTTATAATACATGCTTCTGTAATTTGATCTAGGAACAGAGGCAACCTTTAGGTGACATACGAATTAAAAACAAAACGCTACAAATAATCTAAATTTTTTCAATGGTGTTACTATATTGGATAATATTAGTGTTATTTGTGAATATTTTAGTTTCGTGTATTCGTGTGCTTATTAGTGTGATACGTGTAATAACGTCGGACCAGCGAACGGTGAAAATTAAGCAAAATTTTGGTATTTTTTGTTTTTTTACATTATGGACAAAAATAAAAATAAAATAGGATATAAATTAGTACCTCTTGTTAGACATGTGTGTATTCTAAGCCGAAATTTAGTACAAAAACATGACCTTGACTTATTCCATTCAGCATAAATCTGTAGTCAGGAGAACGAGTATTTTCTTAAGTGGTCATCGAAATAATGCTAGACTTTCGAGTAAATAACAGGTTAGAACATATAGCGTTAACCAATGATGTTAATAAAAGAGGTAGATAGGTTATATACATTAGTACTAATGTTTGTATTTTATTTTTATTTCTTAAGGCATTGGTAACAAGACCATCAGCCTAATGACAAAACTTCTGAAGAAACATTAACTGTCCCTAACACTCCTCCAGTAAAGTGATAGTAGGCTTTACTGTAGTTAAAAAATGACTTTTAGATAAGTGCGAAAACTTCAGCTACACATGTTTATTTAGATCTCCTCCATTGTTTTCACTTACACAGAACTTTAAAACACAATATACTATAACTGTTGTACTTTAAAACTCCTAAAAATGTAAAAAATAGAAAATCTAAATAAAATGACAAACTCACTTCTCCCGTTCCCGTCAAAAAGTCATACTAATGTTTGTAAAATATTGCAAAATATTGTCCCGGTTACGCCCACACATAAGCCACACGCTTAGTCTATACACACTAATAAAATGATGAAATGTAAATAAGATAGCATTACAATTACCATAAGCAAAGTGAGACAAATATTGGGTCCTTACATATGAAATTGGCGTTTTGTACGGGAGGAATGTAAAGTCAATTTTCTTTTTGTAAAATATATTTAATTAATCAAAGTATGCACCGTTGTTATCTATGCACTTTTGCCATCTCATAGCTAGTTCATTGATCCCTTTACTAAAAAAACCATAGGGGCGAGAATCAATAAACTCTTTGAAGGCGGTTTGGACTGCCGCATCGGAGTTGAATTTTTTTTCTTGTAAGAAGTTGTGCAAATTCCGGAAAAAATGCTAATCTGTTGGAGCAAGGTCCGGGGAGTACGGTGGATGTCGCAGACATTCCAATTGTACCCCATCTAACTTAGTGGTTGTTTGTTGTGCAGTGTGTGGTCTTGCGTTGTCGTGAAGCAGCAGTGGCCTAGAGCGATTGACCAATCTTCGTTGTTTAGCAGCTAGTTCTTCCTTCATGGTTTGCAGTTGCTGACAATAGATATCTGCCGTAATCGTTTGGCCAGATTTTAGAAAGCTGTAGTGAACGACACCGGCGCTAGTCCACCAAACACTCACAAGCAACTTTTTCTAAGTCAATTTTCGTTTAGGGCAGGATTTGGCTGGGTCGCCAGGGTTCAGCCATTGCGACGAGCGCTTCCGATTATCGTACAGTATCCATTTTTCATCACAAGTAATGATTTGATTTAAAATCCCTTCATTATTGTGTCGGTTGAGCAAAGTAACACAGCAGTCGACGCGTGTTTGCAAGTTCGATTCACTCAATTCATGAGGTACCCATCGTTCAAGTTTTTTTACTTTCCCGATTTGCTTCAAGTGGATTAATACAGTTTTGTCACTTATCCCGAAGCCTGCAGCTATCTCTGAAGTGCTTTGTGATGGATCTGTTTCCACAATAGCCTTTAATTCTTCATTTTCCACTTTGGTCTCCGGCCGTCCACGGGGATGGTTCTGAAGGTCGAAATTTCCAGAACGAAAACGATGATACCAAAAACGTACCGTGCTTTCTTTTACGATACTAGCGCCGTACACATTAATCCTTCGAGCTGTTTCTGTAGCACTGGTGCCACGGTAGAACTCGTACTCGTAAATATACCGATATTTCATGTTTTCCATTGTGCGGTAATAAGCGACGCCAAATAAAAAAATAATGAGGAAAAAACAAATTAATGACTGTTTTCAAAACTCAAATGTACCAGCTAAATGAATTTATAAATTTGAATTTGGAATTCTTAACCAAAGAGGAGATATTTCAGATCAAAGTGGTCAGTACGACAAAACGCTAATTTCATATGTAAGGACCCAATATACATTGCACTGCGTTGCTATACAATGTAAGACTTCGATTGCATTTCAAACTAACAAATCACGCGGCTCTCTAAAACCATTGTGATTGGTCAATTTCACTTTCTTACTGCATTTTAGGGGAATTCGTGACTAATTCATAGAATATTAGAAATTAATGCCACAGAACAGACATTTTCGAAAAATATGATTCATGCCTAAGACAGTAAAAAAGGATTTATGTTTGATTTTTAAAATTAATTTTCCTTGAGTCATGTACATTTGGAAACAGAATTATTTAAGTACATAACATTTGTAATATAATTTTTTTATAAATTTGAAAATGATAAAAATGAAACACTAGGTATTTTCAGGTAAAATATTTTTTATTTTGTGGGATTATTGGAATATTAAACTCACTGCTAAAGCTTTTGATTCCTTTTAAAAAATACGTATATTATAACTTATATACCAACTAAATAAACGTTATCAAATGTTTATTAGACACTGCATGACATTGACGGTTCTGTAACATAACTTTTTATATTCTTTGACCAAATATAATATATTGCTCTGTCGCATTTGGTAACTGGAATTACCTGTCGCATTTCATTGTCTTAGGATTTCATATTTTACTGATATTTTAGATTTTGGAAGAAATGGCGACACAAATGATAAGTTTACTTACGCATGATACATGATTCGTGAACCTTTGGAAGTCTTGCTAGTATAGTTTCTGCAGTATCTAATAACACAGGACGGCATTTTAATGTTAATATTAGGAACGCACATACGACTTAACACTATCACGTTGTTACACGAATGAGGTTCAGGTTGGCTAATTGGCAAAGTTTTGGGGTGCCAGTTTTCGAGCGCAATAACTCTTCTACCTCTTTTAAATGTAACATTATTGGCGTTAACGATAAAAATCAATCAGTGCAATGCAATTTTTAATCATGTTCTGCTACGAGTCTCAACTTTCTGCACATCAGATTTAGACAATATAAAATGAACTATTTATTGTAGTTTTTAGTTTGTGTATAATTTGGCTTAATTAGCCCGAATGTGATTTTCACTACGTCCTGCCGTGAATTTTAAAAGAACATTTAAACCTACTCTATAGGCTGGTAATTATTACGATGACCTTCTTGCACTATAATATGTGGAATGGAATAAAGGTTACTACTATAAGGAAAGGATTATATTAAAAGCATGTTGTATGTAATGATATTTATTTTCGCTCAACAAATTCGTATAGTTAAAATCAACAAGCCTTTTAAAATCAACATTTCATATTTTTTCTTAAGATCACCAATTCAATTTTTTATATATTGAATTTAAAAGCATTGAACCCTGTCAAATCAGTTGCAACACGATATTGTACAACAGAAGTATATAAAGAGTACTTACAACCGATCCGAAAAAATTCAGTTAAAACGTTACATTTTAAAGAATAGCCTAATAACAGGAGATACAGTAAAACTTGCATTAAAATTACCTAATAGGCATGTTATAAAATTTGATCTATTTAACATTCTCTACACAAAGGCGTATTTTCTAGTTTAAAATATTGCTACTGAAAGGCTACTTTTTCTAGTTTAAAATATTGAACGATAAAATGTACTTATGAATAATTAAAAAACAGTGATTTTAAAATTTAAATAAGAGTAAATATGACGATTGAAAAAAATAAGAATATTAAAATAATGATATAGTACCAAAAGGATTTTAAAAAAATTAAAATATTTCTAGTTTAAAATATTGGACGATTAAAATTTAACTATGAATCAATTGAATAAATTGTAATAAATATATAAAATGATAAAATTTGCAAAAGAATAATTATTACAATGGAGAACATGAAATTAAATAAGAAAAGGATTGAAAAAACGAAAAAAATGAAATAATATTATAACGAAATGATTGAAAAAAAAATTATAATATAATTAATTAATAACTTTATAACATTGTAACAAAAAGATTGAAAAAAGAAAAATTACAAACAATTCCAATCAATCAACGTTTGATTCAATTAAAATAAGTTAGAAAAATAATTGGTAAGCTGAGTGGTAATATACGCTGGCGAAGCGCCCAACTTAATAGCGTGTCGACAGGCGGGCCCTCTCGTGTGACGTGGGGCGTGGGACGTGGGACGTGGGGCGCTAGTGCACCGCCCAGGGCTCCGGGGGCTCCTCCAGCGGCGCGGAGCTCGAGCCACTCGTGGGCGGCGATGGAGTGCCTGGGAGATTCATATTCTATTATGTCATTCGAAGTTATTTGCAAGCCACTTCAGGGCTTTACCTTGGATTTTCCGAAATAAGGTGTTTCAGGCAGCGTAACATTGTAATTCTCAATGTTCAATTTCAAGTGTTACTCTCAAAATGTCCCGTAATTATGTATCAGATTGAATAAGTTTCAAAGTTAAGAAAATAGAAATAGTGTTAGTGCTTCAAAATTAAACAGACAGGAAAAAAGATTCCAGAACAGTTTAGTTTTTCAGAGTTTTAGAGCGAAACACTGAAAGTACCCTAAGTCTTTTTGTTGTTGTTTAATTTATTCTTCATTATGGACAATGAAACACCTTCAATCGAAAAGATACAAAATACAAAAATACAATATAGAAATTAAATCGAAGTAATACATTTTAATGTTTCTTGGAGTATCTGGCGACAAATCTATTGAAATAAATACTTATTTTAACCATTCCACAAAATGCACAACAACGTAAGACACTTGGGATGTAAAATACACCAATATTAACAACGATATCCACTAGAAACAATTTGCGAATAATTAAAACAAAGGCCCAACTGCTCCCGATAAAATTACGCCAAAACTCCCTAACTATTTAGTGTTGCGAGTTACAAAAATGTATTACCTTCGTTGTGTGCGCCGAACGCGCCGTTGTAAGGCGTGTGGTTAGAGGGCGTTGGCGAGGGCGGCAGCGGCGGGCGGCGCGGCCCGAGTGCGCTTCCGCCTCCGCTTCCGCCCGCACCTCCGCCTCCGCTCGCGCCTCCGCCCGCGCCCTTCGAGTTGCGCATGAGTGGCTTGTGGCTCTCGTCGCCATTGTGCTGCCACGCCCAACACGAGCGGCAGAAGTATCTGAAGCGCCAAATATTTAGCGTCCACTACACTGCTCACAAAGTTGATCGAAGTCGGGCGGGACAAGTCTAGAGAGGCGCTTCGAAAGTTGATCAAAGTTGGGCGAGGACGAGAGGCACTTGGAAGAAGTTCGTGCATCCTCGTCTCGCCTCGGGCGATTTCCAATCATTGTCAGTTCTATGTGGCCAAGTGCAAAAAGAAGGGTGAACACGAAGTGGCTCACCACAATACTCGGCTAACTTCAGTCGAAAGCCATGTTACCTAACATTCTTCCTGAAGTTGAGCGAGTAGTGTAGCGATGCATCTCGTACTCTGGTAACATCAAGACGTACTTCGGACTTGTAGTGTAGAGGATGCTTAACCATTTAAGACTTAATACGAGCAACAATGCTTAACAAAATTTAGAACGGGCAGATGATCGGTCTACCTGTTTTTTGATACATTTAAAATCAGTTACCTGATACAACCACCCTGCCTCAATTTAACCAATATCCAATATTTCGTCGTACATTTCTAAACGTTCTCAAAAGTTCCTGAACGTATCACGAGGATTACAATTGGGTATTAACTAATTTGGGCAGAATAGAAATATTTGTCAATATTAAAAAGAAAGATTGTACTCATATGTGTAAACTAGCAGGTTCTTAAATTATATTTACCTGAAGCACATAGGCTCCCGGCAGAAGTACGGCCCTTGGTGCAGGTTGCATACTGAACATATAGAGTCTTCTAAATAAGGGTCCACTTGTATCTGTAAAGGAGGAAAATATAAAGTCAATCACATAAGATAAGTTAGGTAAAAATTGCACATTTAATAAATTGTGTTTAATATACATTTCACGCTATTACGCACTTCCGAGCGGCTAGACAAGTGGTAAGAGTTTCGATTATTGAAACGCTTGGCTCCGTCAAAAATGCCATTTGGCTACTGAAACGCTTGGCTCCGTCAAAAATGCCATTTGGCTACTGAAACGCTTGGCTCCGTCAAAAATGCCATTTGGCTACATTTTATATGGTTTTCACAAGACTACTTTTAGTTTGTTTTAATAGAAAGTTAAAAACGTAGGACTTATTTAAAATTGGTTACGCTAGTACATAGTATTTGTCATTATCTTCTACCACCTTTCTACAGCGTTTACGACAATCGAGCCACTTGTCTAGGCCCCCGTTCGGAACAAACATTGTTTAAGAACCATATAGTGACAGGTTTATCTGTGATGAATTCTTATATTTTGCCTTATAACGAAGCATCCTCAAGATAAACCAGAAATCAAACTGACAATTAACTAGCACAGAATCAAAGAATGAATCAGCTTGCACGGGTCTTTACTCAACCTTTTTTATACTAATGATTGCCCACACAGATTTTTCTAGGCTATCGCCTAGGAACCAAAACACCCTTGTTCAAAGTCTGATCAGTTTATTGAAATAAACCATTACAAAACACTAGAACTTGTAATGGAACCACCAGTTCGAAGATAAAACATGTACTACCTAATCGTAAGAAGTTTTTTTTAATTATTATAATAGCATTATTATTTCTGCAGGGATACAGCGTGAAGATATGTATGTAAGCATTATTTTTTTAACAAGGTTTACTATGTATCAAAATATGCCAAATTATAGTTTTGACTAGGATACATTGATTTGTTATGTATGTATTTTCTTACTATTCATATTTTACAAGGACCGCAAAGTCAGCAGTGAGTACAATCTAAAACAATCTCAACGACTCCGTACTTCTCTGCTTCGGAGATAATTCGCTGGAAATCCTGAGTTTCCTAATCTTTTAGAAGGTTTAGGTCCTGCGCAGGAGGATAAGTAGACCAATTTTACATTTTTTTTTCTTTCTCAGACTACCAAAGTTATAGTAATTTAATGAGATACAGACCTTTTTAGTGAATTTGTCGGTGCATATCTCGACATACGCCGCGGAGATGGCGCGAATATACGAGCGTACGTTGTTGAAAGTGACGCGTCCCGAGCCGATTGGATACTTGTTCTTATCCGTGTCGATACCTGCGATTATAGATTGATATGATTATTTGGGACAACAGAACAAGAATGGTGGTAAAGTAAAAACTGTTGCGCGTTTCGTTTTCTAGAACGCTAATTAACTTTTTCTAGAACGTTAATAAAATTATTGTAATTTTATCAATACAGTTTCCGAGTGAGCGTGTGTCATGTCACTTCTTGACGTAATACATTTTAATGTTTCTTAGATAAAATATGAAGTAAATAAAAATTTTAAAGGCTATTCGACTGTAGCTGTAAATAACCTGTATACACTTTAGATGTTATGTTATTAGTTAGAATTTGTAAATAGTCTTAATATGTCTAGAATGAGTATGAAAACACTTGTGAGTGATAGTGAGAATGAAAGAAGTGCGTATGACACCCACCCGTACTCACGGGTGCGTATACGCACACTTTTAAAGACTAGGTCGCTGAAACTAAGTGCGAGCTTATCGTGACGTCGTGTGTGTTTTGAGTGTATGTCTGCGTTCGAAACCTGTATAGATAAAGCCCGCGAGTTGGTTACCGATGACGAATGGATGAGGGCACGTTACGTGTTAGTGAGCGAGTGAGTGAGTGAGTGTGAGGAGTCTGAGTGAGAGAGTGATTAATAAGTAGTGGTGAATGAGTGATTAGTAAGTAGTGAGTGAATGAGTGAGTGATTAGTAAATAGTGAGTGAATGAGTGAGTGAATGAGTCAGTTAGGAGTGAGCAGTTGAGCGAGTAGGCGATGATCTGAGTGACTAAGTGAGTGGTTGAGTTAGTGACCGAGTGAGTGGCGAGTGGTTGAGTTAGTGAGCGAGCGAGCGGGTGGGGGAGGGCGAGTGTGCGTGTGTGCGTGTATGAGTGTGCGTGTATGCGAGTGTAGTGCGAGTGTGAGTGTGCGTGTGCGTGCGCACCGGCGTAGACGACGCCCGCGAAGAGGTCGCTAAAGATGAGCGCGAGCGCGGGCGCCGTGAGCATGCCGTGCAGCGCGCCCACGAACACGGTGCGCGCCGGCTCCAGCCGCGCGCTGCCGCCCGCCACCCAGCTGCAGTCGCTCACGGCCCACGGGATCACCTGCGCCTGCGCATCCGCACCGCACCGCACTTCTTTATGTACACTTCTCCCTCGAGAGGGAAGGCAAAAGAATCTACGCCCATAACAGCAGACTTCTTTAATAATATAATATGTTTATCACTTCAATTCATTAAATTGTCGACGTTATACATTTAGATGTTTCTTTAAGTGTTTGGCGACAAATATATTGAGGCAGTCTTTCTAGTAAGATCCGCAGAGGCGGACTAAGCCACTAAAAAAATTTTAACATCACGTTACTAAATAAGCACTTATTTCAACAATTTCACATAATGGACAACAGCATAGAAACTCGAAACTCATAACTAAGCCGATTTTACATCACAATATCCACTAGTAACAAATTACAAATTGTTAAAATAAACGTCCAACTGCTTTTAATTCAATCCCGCCAAAAACTCTACAACCATAAACTTAGTATGTACTGGCATATAGACGAACAGACGAACAGAGCTCGTTGACGGGTGATGATATTTAATTTGCCCGTCACCTATGAGAAATGAATGACTCTCTTGATTATTGCGATACGTTATCACAGCACACACAGAATACGTAACCATTATTGAAAAATACAGTACTTCTTTGAAATAAAACAGGAATAAAACAAAGTAATCAAATAAACCAACAGCGAAATCAACAACGTGAAGACTTGTGACGATGTATTATCACTCACTCTCTCTCACTCACTCACTCTTGTAAGTCTATACGCTAGTATATACTAAGTTTATGACCACAACATACCGGCCCGAACTGTACCGAAGCACACCGGAGCACTAGCGACGAAAGAAAGTGACAAATATCACTGAACCTATGTACCTACAAAGCTACGAATCTAGCGCCACGTGACGCTTAGGTCCCCCCCGCGTAACGCTTTTTCTTTACGTGACGATTTCAACCAACTCAAACCCCGCAAGCCGCGTTAAAGAACTTCGTTCCAAAAAACAGTCTATAATTTGGCTTTGATAAGAGTACGCGTCACTAGTTTAAACTGGTTGCATATACAGAAACTATTAGTATCCATACGTACCTCCTTGGTGCGCATCTTCCTGGAGGTTATGCGGTAGTACCAGTCGGAGCCCTCTCGACGCGAGGCGGCCAATAGCGCCCGGACCCTCCGCTCGCTCTCGAATGTGACGTAGGCGTACCCGCGGGGGGAGCTCACTCCTCCTCCGGCCCCGGGCCCCGCCCCCGCACCGGCCCCGCCCACACCGCCGCTTCCCCCTGTCGGCTCGCGCCCGGGCCACTCCACACTACCATATTACAATACACATTTTATACATTACCAGCGACCCTTCTGGGGATTCTTGTGGATTAATAAGCAATTAAGAGATACACAGTATAACAGGGTTGCACGACAGTGTTATTGTAAAAATGAAGAAGAGAATGCTTAGATGGAAGAAAATCTACAGAGCGAAAGTAATTGGTAAATCAAGCCTAGGAAGATCAAGGCTTGACTTATGAACATCAAATAGCCACAGTGCTAGCAACCGGAAATGTTAAAAATACTAGCATACTTATGCGCTAATCTGTGGGGAGAATGAGATTTGAGGTAGCGAAAGTAGTATGTACGGACTGCGACTCTTGACACTTCGTCCTCTAACTGCCCCGTTAGGGGTGAATAAATGTATGTATATTCTAGCGACTCTCCCAGACTTCTGGGATCTATTCTTTTACATATATACAAAAACCTTCCGAAAGAAATTCTCAAAATGATAGTAAAAACCCCATTAAAATAGATTCCACAGTTGAACTAAACGCACAAACGGACTAGACAAAAATAGTGGATATAGATTACAATTACATATTCAAATTAAAAATAATAAATTTTGTGAAAAAATCACTGAAAAACGGTTGAATTTTAAATAAGTCCTCAAAGATTACGAATAAGATAGAGAATGATAAGGTGCAGATCTGTAGTGCGATTCTCTAACGTAAATTAGTCAAATTCACTGCTGAATCCGCGGTGAATTGTCAACTGTGATTTAGTATTCTCTAAAGTCGACAGAGATACTAGCGCCACCTCGGTGAATGGCGGCGGCGAGTTGTACTATCGTAAATGAATTTTATGAAGTTTGGCTAAACAATCCAATCTCAATAAACGAGTTTTATTTAACGTAATTATCTCAGACGAAGTTAAAATACTGTAAGACGAAATATCGACTGAGATGTTTACTCTTAAAGCAATCCCCGACAAACTCGCATCTAAGATCACTTCACTTCGCTCCTAGAATGTTTGGCTTAGAGAATTCTATTTGAAGGTCAAGTGAGTTCGAATGCAAAGTGGGGTGAATTGTCGAGCGAGTCACTCTTTGGGTGATTCTAGTTTTTACAGAATTGCATAGCTGGACGTCAAACTCGTAGCGTCATTGCTCTGCGCGCTAGGAATGACGGAGATTGAACTTTTCTCCTGTTACCACTAGGTATTAGAATTTAAAAGCGTATAACTCGCTATTTTTTATTGTATTCTAAAATAGTTTTCTCAGTTTTTTCTCAATTACTAAACCTTTAGGCTGTCTAGTCAAGTAACGTATCGTGATTTACAGCACGAAAGCTCAAGAATCTCCAAGAAATCAGTGTACCTACAGACTATTGCTACAAAAATTCGCTTAAGTGAAATATGGTGCGGCATAAAGATACAATTTATTTCTGGCGAGAGGATTATTTTTATTGTACAGCTTATTGCTCAGAAATCCCCGATTGTAAGACATGAGAAATGGGTTTGAAGATTTTGGCAAACTCGTCAGCCACCATTTTATTTTTTCGAAAATTGGAGACACTTGTACAAATAGAAAATTACCGAGGTAGCACGTCCTTAAGTGTCAAATGACAGTTATTCACAGGAAAAGATCGATGAAAAAATGCCTGAATATGTTATTTTTAGTTCTTAAAATTACACTAATGTACTGCCGTGAGCTTTAAAAAAAAAGAATTGGCAGTCGTTGAATATGCCAGGCTCCAAATAGTAAACTAGTACTTACCGATTAAAAAATATCCTGTACGGTCAAAGATTTTGTAGACAAATGTAAACAAGTCTACCGAATGACACTATTTGAGTTTGGACTGGATTTAAAACATTGAATCAAACTGTTTTTCTTGCTAGTACATTTCCTTCTCAAGGGTTTTATTTGATAGATACATATGTCAAATATCTATCAAATAAAACTAAATTATATAAAAATATATTAATAAAACTAAACTAAATTATATTATAATAATTAATTGAATCAACATTTAAGGAGGACAGCAGATTTCATTTTATTATAAACTTTATTGAACATATTTGAAGTATACAAAGAGACCAAATTGAAAGGTTCGAATTTCGAAATAACTACTCAGTTGAAAGTTAACAAAACTTAAATGACTAAAAGGTTTTGTAAATTTTCGTTTTGTCCATTTAACGATACTCACTGGCAGGTAGACCTTTTGGAGTAATCTAGTCAACTTTTTATGTCAAAAATATGCCAAGTGAAACGCGGGTAAAGTCGAGATATAAATAGTACCGAATATTCTGTAACCTATTGAAGTTAGATTTGGGCGGCAGATAGCTAAAAATTATAATAATCACATGAAATTGATTTCTGCAAATAACACTTTACAGTCTATTCAACCATTGGTATACGTTATGAAATTTAAATGAGAACACTACCAGGGCGCGATTTCATAGAAAAATACTTATGGAATGTAAATCTATAGACGAAAATGATAAATATTTTTGTGTTTAATAGCTACTGACAGCTTTAGTGCTATATGTAAAAAAAATTTAGAAACATGTGAAGCGAAAACTTGAGATTTCTTATTAAAAGTATTGCGCGCACGGAGGAGTGAGAGATTTGGCAAAATTTTTCGTTCACATCGTCAATGTCAAAAAAACTGTCAATGTCAATCTAATAGTTCGTGATTTTTTTTTTAATGGCGTGGCGCAAGTCGAGGTTCGCGATCATATATATGTAACATTGTCGCCACAGAGTTTATTAAAGTTATATTTGCGGTCGAATTTACTCTCCTAAAAAATATTTTAAAGTAAAAAATATTAAAAAAAAGTATATTGTAGAGGTTATTTTATGTCAAGCGTTTCAGTGCTATTCTTATTTTAAAAGTAGTGTGTGTGGCGTGTGGCGTGTGGCACTCACCGCAGCGGCTGGAAGTGTCTCAGCACGTGCAAGAGCGTGGACTCGGTGATGTCCCAGGGCAGCCCGCCCAGGAACACCTTGGGCGACAGGCCGCCGCTCATGTCCGTGCAGCGCGCGGGCAGCGGCCCGCTCCAGCGGACCACCTCGCCGCCCGCGCCCACCACTCCGCCCCCGCCCCCGCCCCCGCCCCCGCCCCCCACTCCACCCCCATTGCCCAACGCACCGCCTGCGCACACAATATTAAAGTCACCAACAATCAATAGTCATTGTTCGATCGCCCTATTTTCCCCATAGATATATAACTTGAAACAAAGGCTTGACATACCATTGCATGTGAGCAATGTACCCACATTGATGGCAAATAAAACTAGCGAAGCCAAGCCGTTACAATTTTGTAAAAAAATAAATGTAGTAATAAAGATATAAGTAGATTAAGAAAATTGTGTCACGATTGTATAACAGTATACAGTAATTTATACTAACAGTAGAATAAAACAAAAGAAGGCTATATAGAAGTTATAATAAGTCAAGTCTTATCATGTAAAAACTAGAAAATAAAAATAAATATACGTATATAAGATGGCAAATAGATAAATGAATAGAATGTAAGAATTTAGTCAGAGAGTAGATAATAAAGGACAACTAGTAATTAGAGAACTATAAATATGATTTAAGCAAAGAAAAAAATGAAAACTACATCAGGAAAAAGGGAAATAAATGAAGGATTGTGATTAGGAAATAAGAATCCGATTATCACGTAAAATTGTTTTTAAATTATACGAGCTTTTAATAATAATTATTTTTTTGGGTTTTTAGTATTAAAGTAAAACATTTTAGTTGGGAGCGACTACCGTTAGATTTAAATAGTGTTACCAATTGCAATTTTTACGACTTTAGGTGCTAAGCTCCCTTATATGCTTAAATATACCAGTTAAAATCAGCGAACAAATTCGTTATAGCACTATTGTGTAAAAGAAAAAGGCTGAGGACGTAATTGTTTTTGAGAAGTTTAGCTATTCAAATAACACTGCGTTGTAATTTTCGTGAAAAAAGCACCTTAACTAGCAAAACATTTTTTTTACCCCAAGAGCCAAATGATTATTTTTTTTTTACACACATGCACACATTCACGCTGTATCTCTAACGGGGTAGTGACAGGACAAAGCGCCAAGCTTCGCGGTTTTGTTAATTTAGTTACATTCTACTGTTATAACCGGCAGTTAAAACGTTTCTGGAAATTAGGATGCTATTTCATCAGCGTCGTCTACCGATCCGTATAAAGATGAACATTTTAAAAAGTATATGGAATTAGTACTTACAAAAAGAGGCGCGTCGCGGCACCAAGCGGTCACGGTCACGCTCCCGCTCGCGCTCGTCCCGCTCGTCGCGCTCGTCCCGCTCGCGGGCCTGCTCCAGCGGCCACGACGGCTCCGCCTAGTATACAATCATTGATGTTAACATTTCAACAAGCCAAGAACAAAATAATCCAAATTAACTGAATAGATATAAAATTGCTTTATGTCTGCCAGGTTAAATTTTCAGTCCAGAGCTGACTCTGATCTGAGCTGACACGAATACTCCTGCTTTAAGGCGACGCATTGGAAATTTTGTCGCCAGGGATGTCGATTTTTCTAAGTAACTACAAAACGTATGACAGTGATATTTGGTATCCTTATTCTTCATTTCATTGACTTCATTTTGACAGTAACACAAAAAAAATGTCAAAGAAACCTTTTAAAACAGATTTACATTTTTCGGAGCAACGGGACAGATTTATATTTCTAAATTTTCTGTATAGTTTAATTTAAACATTCCTCAAAATGACAGTTGGATTTTTAAAAATTATAGTTTTTAAAATAAACGAAAATAACTTTTTTCGTAATTTTCGTGAGCTGCACACGTTTGCATAGAACAGAAGGTCTACTTTAGATTAAATAACTTATCATTGCGTCGCCTTAATATAAAACAGACTATTCGTGTATGACGACGTCATTACCGAAGCAACAATGTAAATATTTTTTTATAGCATTCGTTGAAATTATAGTAAAGTCACGTCCATACAAATAAGGCGGTTAACGATTTTGCACGGAATCAAGATCCTCGAAATCAGAAAGACGTAATTTGAGACTAGCGACTTTCAGTAACAATTAACGAGATAAAATTACTAAGATTTCGATTTCTTTTAATGATTTAACAGCAATTAAAATTATACATACATACATATCTTCACGCTGTATCCCTAACAGGGTAGTCAGAGGACCGAGCGCCAAGCGTCGCGATCCTTACATACTTCTTTCAATTCCTCAAATCTCATCATTCTCCTCACACATTTTCGAATAGGTATTAAAATTATGGTAGCAATAAATTAAAATTCCCATTTCTGCGATTGCCATAGATTTGTACATAGTCAAAAATCACACGACACAGTTCTGTGTACGTACTAGGCAGGATGTCAACAGATATTCCAGAACACCTGTATAATTGGGGTTGATAAACAAAGTTAATAAAAAGCAAGTTATTTTAATTTTATACAAAAAAAACGTTACCAAGCCAAGCCTACGGAACTAGTAGTAGTTCTGTAGGCCTTGCTTGGTAACGTTACGTTTTTTTGTATAAAATTAAGTCTACACTTTGTATTTATTTTGTATTTTTCAGAAGACAGTTTAGTTTTTTCTTAGTTTTTATTTTTCCCTATTCAGTGACCTTGACCTAAATCAATATTTAAGGTAGGTCTACAAACATTGTGGAAGCATCTTCGAAGTCGAAGGTACAATATGTGAATGAACTTCAAATGGGACCACGTTGGAGATATAGTGAACCAAACAGAAAAAGAATTAAAGAAATCCGCTCATAAAGAAGTTAGAATATGTCCGAACCAATGGCGGTACCTTTATACAATCCCAAAAGCCCGGCTTGCCTTAGTTCAAGAACAATAACACTAACGCGTTAAGAATGAGTAAAAAATATCAACTTCAAATCTAACAGTTTTCGAAATTCCCGCGAATTGTCAAACGAAAACAGTATAGGAATATTAGAGAAATAAAACAGGTTTTTGACACCAAGTCGCGACCAATCAGTGCGTCGGTCGATCGACACTAACGACCTCTCAAGGCATAATCAGGCGAAAATCAGAGAATCAATCATTTCACTCACGCGTTGGCTTGCTTCGGGGCTTGCAACTTCTCTTTCTCTCCAACGGAAAAGTTCGTTATAGCTGTAGCTTTGTTACGAAGGTTTATATAGATATTAGTATGAAGCGAAAAGACTGGCTTTCATACTGAACTTCGTACAGATTGAAAGATTCGATACGAATACCATCAACGTGATTCAACTTCATTGTTTTTACCTAATATTTATTTATTTGAACCGATAGACGAATGATAAGTATTTTTTTAATTTCCATCATAAGAGTTAATTCGTAATAAAAAATTCAATCAGTTGTTCATTGTGAGGACGTAGTGTATATAAGTTTTAATCGGCATAGAAAATGTAAAATCTTTGAACTTTGCATAGTAATTGTTTCGTTATACTTATAACCTACGCCTAATTTGTGTATTAATGGACTAGTAAAGTGCATAAAAAACAATAAATCAATGTACAAAACTATTTAACTCATCGAATGTGTATTTCTCCGACTAATAATTCGCATAAAGACAATTTAATATTCAGGTTAAGAAACCGATTGGATTTTTGTTTGTTCTCCCGGTTCTCCTATCAAGTTATAGGTGGTAACTACTTATTATTTATTAGTGCTGTTTATTTTATTCAAATGACGAAAATATTTAGAATTGTTCTGGTTATGACGATTAAAAAACTATACTGGCGCCATAAAACACATGAAATCACAAAAACACAATAGTTATTAATAATTTGGATAAACAGCGAATTGAGACATTAATATGTTAAGAACTTAAGACTATTTATGCCTGTACATTTTTAATACAAAGTATTATAATAATAATCGATTTGTTGAAAAATTACGCGGGGAGCGATTCTTTCCTCTCTTATTGTCCACAGATTGTGCCAAAGTCGTGATTTATTACTAATCTATAATATTTTTAACAGACTTCAAAAAAAGAAAGAGGTTCTCAATTAGTCTGTTTGTTTTTTTTTTTGTATGTTTGTTACCTCGTAACTCGCGTCATTTATGAACCGATTTCGAAAATTCTTTTTACGTTTGGTAGGTAATACTTCAGAGGTGGTCCCATTTAAATTTCACCGATATTGGATCTTGAACTTCGAAGATACTCAAGATAACACGACCTGGTTATAATCTTTATTTATATTGACGATTCTCTTGTATATCGTTGCGCTCCGGAATTAGAATGAAGTTAATTGCAGACCTGCCCTAGATATTTATTTAAGTCAAGACCACTCAAAAGGGAGAAATAAAAAATGTTTATTAAAATAAATTAAACCGCCTTCAAAAAAAAAGCACTGAAAAGTATAAAATAACTATCCTTTACTAATCAAAACTCAAGTACAATTAAAATAACTTTATAAATACGATACACATATCTATATAGTTAAATTTGACAGTTATTGAAGTCGGTGCCAAATCAATGTGCAACGACATAAAGTCTATTAGTTTGGTGAGCTTGGCACCAACTTCAGTAACTGTCAAATTTAACTATATAGGTATGTGTATCGTATTTATAAAGTTATTTTAATTGTATTTGAGTTTTGATTAGTAAAGGATAGTTATTTTATACTTTTCAATGTTTTTTTTGAAGGCGGTTTAATTTTTTTTAACCTTTCCTATACTTCAACAAAAACAATTAAGAAAGAACAGTACCTATGTCACGCTTGCCCTATTCTGAAGCCCTAGCCACGCCACAAGTCCAAACATACATAAAAATTACACATTATACCATATATAGATGAATGGAAGACTTATTTTTTGTGAGAAGTTGATTAGGAAAAGTATGTACGTGCTTTTCCTATATAAATTAAATAAGTTCAAACTCACGTTCTTGTTGAGCGCGTCGTAAGAGAGCCGCACCTGTATGGACGTCTGCACGGACGAGGCAAGTGGGGTCTGCGTCGGCAGCGCCAGCGCCTTCTGGAACACGCCGCGGGCGGTGAACACACGTGTGTCATAACCATATAACACTGTTTTTCTTTCTTTTTTATTTATTTATATTTCTTAAGGCATTCGTAACAAGACCATCAGCCTAATGACGAAACTTCTGGAGAAACTTAACTGTCCTTAACACTCCTCCAGTAAAGTGATAGTAGGCTTTACTGAAGTTAAAAAAGGACTTCTTGGAAGAGCGCGAAAACTTCAGCTACACATGTTTATTTAGATCTCCATTGTTTTCACTTACACAGAACTTTAAAACACAATTACTATCACTGTTGTACTTTAAAACTACTAAAAATGTAAACAATAGAAAATCTAAATAAAATGACACCCCACTTCTCCCGTTCCCCAAAAAAAGTTGTTTTTCTTTCTTTATGGCATGGCGCGGAGATTAGCGCATTTGCCAATGTCACATTAATAAGTAGAATCCACGTGAAGCATGTTCGAAGTAAATTAGTTTTTTCTTATTACGTGAATCTCCTCCAGTAAAGTGATAGTAGGCTTTACTGAAGTTATAAAGGATTTCTCGGAAGAGCGCAAGAACTTCAGTGCCACATGTTTATTTAGACCTACTCCACTATTTTCACAAATACAATATACCCTCACTTTTGTATTTTAAAACTCCCAAAAATTTAAAAATAGAAAATTAAACAAAATGACAACCTCACTTCTCCCGTTCCCGCCAAAAGTCATATAACACTTGCAATGCACGATAATTAATGTAATACATATATAATGGTGCGTTCACACAGGCGATGATATGAAGTCCACACGATAACAGCTACTTGTTAACAAATGTTATTAATTCCTAATTATGAAATTTGTGATTACTCACCGTGTAAACAATTCAAAATTCAACAAACGGCTGCTGAACTGTATCATTAGAGACTGCTCTAATGATACAGTTTGAATGTTATGTTTTAAAACTGTTACTATTATAAAATAGAATTAACTATTGTGGATGCACCATAACGAGCGAGACATACAATTCATAGTTGAAGTAACATGTCTACAAACTTAATTTTTTTTTAAGTTAAATGGTTATTGTAAAGAAACAATGATGCAGATAATGTAAAAAAAGCTAAAAAATAATTATTAGGTAGGTACCAGGTACCAGTCAACACAACAGTATCCTCATCAATCTAGAGCATTGATCAGACTAAAATAAAATAGAGGGGTGCAGCGTAGCCGTGTAGCGTAACCTAAAATATGTAAATGATCGTTCTGTGATGTCGCACGATGATAGTGATAGATTTAATTTTACACACATTTTCCATAAGTTGTCTAATAAAGATACATCCAAAGAATATAATGATATGAGCGGTTAACTGTAGACAATAGAAATTCGACGCGTCCCACCACGATTTTATTTTAGTCCGATCAATGCTCTAGACTCTACATTGACAAGTGGTGTGATGACTGGTATCTGGTACCTACTTCTAGGTATTTTTTTAGCTTCTCGTACATTATCTGCAACATTATTTATGTTTCTTTATAATAAAACAGATTAATTTCAAATTTTTTTTATAGATTTAATTTTAAATTTTTATTTTATTTGGGTATTTTTAGCTACCCTAACGCCACAGTCCTTGACACGATACGAAATTCAAGCTTGAATCAAGATTCTAAGAATAGAAACTTAGTATTCAGTTTTAATGTATCGACTGTAAACTATGATCCGCCATTTTGTTTTGGACGCCATTTTGGATTATGATTACGACTAAAGTGTTATTCTAAGTTTATTCATCAATCAGAGCTACGTGGATCAGAGGTACTTTTGTAACAAAAAATTGTCTAGACTAGATACATACCTCACTGAAGTTGTATTGGAAATGCAGTTATCAAAAATTTTTTAAGGAACCTTTCTAAAATAGCCTAACGCCCCTTATGCTCTTAGGGTCTAGGATACTGCCTCAGTGGTATCTACACGACTAATTTGAACAGAAACAAATAATATTTTAGAACTAGTCACAGATTAATTAGTTACTGCTATAAACTCTTTACAAAATAATAAGTCCCAGGTTGGGCGTCAAATTAACAAAATACTATTACTCACCAAAGATGCGACGAGGTCAGTGATTCCCTGCCCAGCGGACTCCTCCCCCCAGCCAGCACCGGGACGCGCGTTCTCGCTGCGAAATGATTACATCGAGTAATTATAATAGTTCACATATTATACATATGTATATCTTTATACATATTTAGATTGTACAAGATTTTAAAGGAATCTTGTGACATTCTGAATGGGCAATCAGAAGTTTCTATAATTTTTCCAATGTAACTCGAGTTGGAAATGTTATTAGATGCTCCTCTAATTCGTTGTTAGGAAAAGAACATCTGTTGCTAAGAAAAAAGAACATCTATTGCTAAGAAATTCAACATCTCCAACTGCTAAGACGTTCAAGGAGAGTCGTTCCGTCGGCAAGATCATGAGCTCTCATTTTCTGGGATAGCCCAAGGGCAATTGAGATCTAAAATCTGGATCATGCAAGTTACGGTACACATTACATGCAGAACAAATAAAGAAACTCTAGTAATGAAATATTGGAACGAACGACGAGGCAAACTCGCGAAGATAAATTTCGTTTCATCAAGGTAACGCTCCAGCTCACAAGACCGCTTTTTAAATGCTGGAGCATGCTCCACATTTGCCTAATTCTGCCCCTAATGATTTCTATCAATTTCCAAGGTTGAAGTATCCGAGAGGACACCGATATGGAGATGAACGCCCTAACCATTTCACTTTACAATCCCAACAAAACCGGGTCTATGTCGTATTAACACTGTAATACAATTTATTTTTTATCCAGACGTTTCTGGAGCCGGAAAATCGGAGGTCGCCAGTGTGTAGACGTCGCTAGTGTGGTGTCAAAGTACAGACAGCGACGATAACAAAAATTAAACAATTTTGATGAATAACTGTGGGTAGTTGCCAGAAACCGCACACTGCGATGACTACGCACATCGTTAGTATGCCCGTGATCACGATAAGTGCAATACGGTCGAAACGTCGGGATAAGGCCGGCCGACCGGCCGCCCTAGAGTTACTAAAAGATCAATTTTCCTACGCGCAGGAAGACAGTCCTCCGTGCATAAATTTTGTACTAGATCCCTAAAAAATTTCTTGAGACGACCATTCGCTTCTGATGTGCGCCGGATCGCACGCTAACCGAACGCGAGAATTTCTCGAGAAGCCAGTCTACGATACAGTTTGTACTCCTAAGACGCAGTCGTATACAGTATATGCGTTTTGCTGTGCAAAATGACAAATGCAAGATTTGATAGCCGAACCCCAAATCACCGGACTAGATAAGCGTGAGAATTATTAGAAATTTGTCGCATTGTGCGGCCGACGTCAAAGATTGCACCAACTATTCTGACATCTCGCTTGTACCAATTATTAAATAGTTGGTGCAAGCGAGATGTCAAATCTTTAAATAGAATTTAAATAGTTTGTGCAAACCACCCTAAATGTATTAACACGACAGAGAGCCCGGATTACTTAGGATTGTAAGATGTAAAAGTCGATGTAAAAGTCAATGCCTCACGTACCCTATGTCTCTTTATTAAACGCCCTAAATATATGCTATACTTCAAACATTTTCAAATTGCAAAAATATTCTGAACTAAAAATCTTACGTCTTACCTATAACTGCCGAAAGCATGCGAGTTCCTCGGTGGAAAGCACGTGGAAGGGACGAGTGCTCGCGGCGTGTGAGCAAGCTCGGGGCTATTGGGTTCCTCCCAACGCCACTTATCTGACGTACATTCCTAAAAAAGTAATAAATTAAAAAATACAAACTTAGCAAAACCAAAAAAAAAGGAAGAGAAAAAATATAGATCTAACGACCTTCAAAATCTACCTTCTAACTACCCGTCAGGGATACAGCGTGAGCATAGGAAGAGAAAAAATATAGAACAACGATGTTCAAATCTACCTCCCGACCAGTCAGGGATACAGCGTGAGCATATGTATCAAGCTTTTTTCTGCATATTCGTAAAAGGAATAATATTTAGGCGCATTATTTTTTTGTTCTGCCGATTCGTTATTTGCCATCTTTATTATTAAAAGTCAAGTCAAGGTTTGCCTTGAATTGGGAATGTATGTAGTGAGATGACGTATATGTAGGTAGGCGTATATTTTTAAGTTCACGAAGTTATCGAACATTCTTGGCAAAACGCCGAAAGGTACTTCTATAGAATCTAATATCGAAGTAGATTTGGACGAGTTTCGAGACGGCGGTCAGAAAATCTAACTAAACAACACCTGTTAACTCTTTCTATACAGAATCGAATATACAGAAATCTGAACAAAATATGAGATCCACAAACTATTTGAGTTTCAATCCAAAATCAACGAGCATGAAAACGGTAGATGCTATCCAAGTTAGTTTTCCGGGTCGCGGAGCGCGGCAGCAGATTAAATTTTAGCATGGTGCTTTGGCATGGGCATATAAATAATGTTAAATTGCTACTGGCATGCCAATATCTGCGCTATACGCGGGTAGATGTGCCTGCCAATTGTGATTGCGAACTTTCTACGACACTAAACACTATAGTTATTAAAAATGAAGGCGGTGTATATATATTTTAGTATCACATGATACAATCCTTCGAAGGAAAAGGTTGCTTTTGAAAATCGCAATGGCTTTTACCGATATTTCCACAGAATCTTACAAATTAATACAGACCATTTTAAAAATAAAAGTCTTGTGTTTAAAAACAAAGTACACCTCTGCGCAGATGAGAACTTTCTAGTAATCTATAATGATTATGGCCGGCTTTAAATGTTCAGTTGAATATCAGTTCAGACCTGTCTGGTCAAACTAACATTAAGACATCATATAATGTGTTGACTGAAGGAATGATGTTTCAAATGCTATATAGCATTTAAATATTACTATCAAGTGTTATTACGACTACCATTTGAACCGATGAAAACTAAACACGTGTCCATAGAATAACATATCTGGTGGAAAATATGCTAGTTTGCCACTTTTGTAGTTTAAAAAACCCTCATGGTCAGCGTATATAGATGCACTAAGGAAGGTCCTCTAGACCGTAACGTGTTTGACCAGTTTTAGTAGAGATTAAATAAAAACATTTCGCTATTGATTTCTTTTGGAATAGTACATTTAATTTATTGATATTGCCGTAATGGGAAATAAAAGTGAACGGAACAACTAAATTTAACTACCATCAAATTACTTGCAAGTATTCCGGTCCAGATGGATGAAGAATTAAAAATTACAGCTCCTAATTTTAATCTACCTTTAAAACTGCAAAACTATGCACAAGTCACGAAAAAAGCTACATTATAACTATGAATAAATTCATATACAATATCTAGATTGTGTATAGCCAAAGCCTGCTAATTCAAGTTCAGTAAAACCTCAACATATCTGGTCGGCATTATTTGGCACAGGAGAGCCATTAATACGGGCACTTGGCAGCCATCTTGCGCACATTAACTAGCATCAAACCGGATGTCGTATGAAGCATTATGAACGAACAATAAAGCCTTCGAGTGCTTTGTACTCATTTTTGATTTGTCGAGTTTTATTTGGCAATAATGTGAAGATTTTCCAAGATTTTTAAAGTTTTAAGAGCATTATGTTGGCGCCCGTTCCGGGTCTAGAGAGCATGTCATATGTATTTTAATTATCTTCGGTAGTTTTAGAAGAGTAGAAGTATTTTCAAACCATTGTAATATTACGCAAAATACAAAAAAGCCTATTCTAAAAACTTTTATCCACATAAAATTTACCTACCCACATAACGCAAAACAAGTCAATCGTCAAAGCAAATAAGTTAGAATCAAAACATTATACGCAACTTAATTTGAAATTTAGTTGTCCAACAGCAAAATTAATGGATTTAAAAAAAATGTGGGTAGTACTCACGTTAGTTCTATGGCTAATGGGTGCCGTAGCGGGTTCCCCAAACTGCGAGGTGTCCACGCCGAAAAAGTCAATAAGCGAGCGGCGGTTTTCTCGCGAGCCGCCGCTGCGATTGTTATCCTGTAGGAAACGATATATATTGTGAGAAAAGCAGAAGTTAATAAAAATTATATGTAACGGGCTTTTGTAAAAAATAGAAGATTTAACAAACCATGATAAAGTCTACAAGATTTAACAGTAGACTACTTTAAATTCTTGGAAGATGAAAATGGAATACACTTAACAAATTACTTTTAACCCTTCACTAATTACTAATGCTATCAAACACCACGGGCAGCAAGTGATATAAATTTAGAAAAGAAAGTGAAATAAATTTAAATCTGAGCATTCCGAGAAATTCTTTAAGGTAGTTTCAATAACTTAGTTTTGTAACAGTCCAATTAATTAAAAGAATAAAAATAGGACAGACTACAGAAAAATATAATACTCACCTGATGTAACAGCGGCATAAGTGCCGCAAACTTTTCAAAGTTTCGTTAACTGGCACACGGTTCTTCGGGCAGCGTCTCCTGCTATGCAGTTTGCACAGCGATGGCGCGCAATCAACTGCGCCAGCAAGTCTGCGCCTCGCAGTAGGAAGCCATTGAATCCCCACTACTAGCCTCCCACTCGATGGCCGATGCCAAACTACGTTTTCGAATTGATTTTCTTCATATATTTCTTTATCTGATTTTAAGTAATGAAAATTCCTGTTATTTGATCTATAAATTCAATTTATATTTCTATAAAGATAAATTAACTTAAAATTGCATTTACAAAAATTATTGAACATTTTTCGTGTTCCCGCTATTTCACATCGACCAATATGGCGGGAAATAAAGACACATGCGTATTCTAAAGAAGTCAATGAAGAAACTTTTAACGGATTGAATTATATTCCATTTTAAGAAAAATACTAAACATTTAAATTATATTCATAGGTCCCATTATATCTACTATGCAATTTTGTTTTATTATTTCCTAGCATTTCTTTATAGATAAAATACTTTCGACATTTCTTTAAATACTGTTCATATTATGTAGGTATGTAAAATTTTTAAAATGAGAATGCCAATATAAAAATAGGCTTTCGCAAATATACTCCAAATCTATTTGAAATGTCTTTTTAAATTGTTTCATTCTTTATTTATATTTTTAAAGCACTATTGCACTTTATTTGAAATATAATATAATATACTCTATAAAAAGGCAGTAATCTTTATAATATACTCTCGTGCTCATATTTAGAGTTCTCAATTCAAAAAAATGTAGATTCACTCTTCTAAAATTTGTCAAATGTGGTTTAATTTATATTATAACGTTAAAGATAGTTTCAGAGACAACTTAAAACTTACCAATAACATGTTTTAGTATTACAGAGATACAATTTATAAGAAAAAAATATATTTAGTTTTATTATACTAATATTTTTAGCCGACTTCATCTCTAAATGAACTAATTTAAATGTTTATAAATCTTATATTTACCATTTTAACTTTAGCTTGTTATTTCTATACATATAAGCTGTAATTAAATGTATTTCTGTATTTTTAAAGAAACGACGGGTATAAATAAAAATTACTATACACCCATCAATAATATCCGAGGACCAATGACATGACTATCTTCACATCTTTCCTAACATTCTTTTCAATTTTATGCTATAATACCTATGAGATAAAAACTACTTCATTTTCACTTTCATTGTAATAAAAAAATTAGACGAAATGTAGTTGTAATTTTTTTATTCAATTTTGGCTGTGGGGCTAGAATAATATTTTGTTTTTAATGTACATATCGATTATCAATTTCCGTCTATACAGCAAAAACAAGAGATTGGAAGAGCTTTAATATATCTATATATAACAATATACAGGGTGTATATGAAAACGGGACAGTTACTTTAATGGATGAAAGGGCATAACTTTAGTATGTAGTTACAAAAAGAATTATCGAAAAAAACGTGTCCGTTTAAGAGTTATGACCGTTTTAATTTTCAAGTGTTATCCCCACCATTTCTCGTAAAATTGGGTTGATCGTGTACAGTTACAGATTTTAAATCTTACGTTTTTTTTTATTTTGTAATAATTTCATCCGTTACTGAAATACAGCCTGAAAACCCCCATTGGGGTATACGCATTATTTTCGAAAATGGTTTTCAGGCTGTATTTCAGTAACTGTGCTGTGTTTCAGTACTGAAATACAGCCTGAAAACCCCCATTGGGGTACACGCATTATTTTCGAAAATGGTTTTCAGGCTGTATTTCAGTAACGGATGAAATTATTACAAAATAAAAAAAAACGTAAGATTTAAAATCTGTAACTGTACACGATCAACCCAATTTTACGAGAAATGGTGGGGATAACACTTGAAAATTAAAACGGTCATAACTCTTAAACGGACACGTTTTTTTCGATAATTCTTTTTGTAACTACATACTAAAGTTATGCCCTTTCATCCATTAAAGTAACTGTCCCGTTTTCATATACACCCTGTATATATATACATATTATGTATATATATACACCCTGTATATATATACATATTATGTATATACGCAAAATATTCATGAATGTAATGAGCTACGAAATCATAAAAATATTATAACAAGAGTATTAGACGACCTCTGTGGCGCAAAGGCTAATCGCGTCGCAAAGTAAACGGGGGTTGCGGGTTCGATTCCCGCCCCGAATCTGGGTGTTTATGTACAATATGTATTTATTGACAAAAGAACAGTATATAAGTAGTATATCAGTTGTCTAGTACCCATAACACAAGCGCTGTGCTGCTTACTTTGGGATTAGATGACGCTGTGTGAAATGTCTGAGTATATTATTATTATATTATTATAATATTTGAAACTTTTGCGTTATATAATATTTACTATTTCTTGATCTCGGAAATTCTAAGAATATTTGAAAAGTCAATGCTTAAAGTTCAAAATTTTTTCCTAAACATATATTAAAAATTAAAGTAAAGTCTATTTTTAATCAGCCTGTACTATATTTTTTGGAATTATTGTAAATAAAATAAAAAATTGTAACACACTTTCTATTTCAATTTATGGTCTTAACAAAATAAGGTAAGAATATAACTCAAACACCAGCATTATTGTTTCAATTTTATTTATATCAATAATCAAAATTATTTCAGATATCTTACAATACAAAACACCAGTAGCTACATTAGTAGTTCTCCATAGGTTGAAAAGCGGTGTTGGTAGTTTATAATGAATGTCCCATTTACATTGGTCAAGGACAGTGGCGAGTAGCGAGTGCATGTACAGTGGCAAGTGGCGAACGCCTGGACAGTGACCGTTTATACTACAGCAAGTCAAGTGGCATTACTCCGTCGAAATAAACGAGCAACGTCGAAAAATATGTGCAATTTCACGCAAATTCGCAATAACAATGAAGCAAATAAAGAGACAGTGTTTTCTTTTTTTCTTTTATTATAAAAATGAATGTTTACTATTTAGACGTCATTTTGTTTACAATATCGTATAAAACAGCACACGCAAACCATCTTGTTGCCGGTCACTTATATACTGTACAAAATTTGACCGTTTACACTTGGGCAAAAGGAGAGTCAAAAACCGTGAGGGGGGGAAAAGCGAGCGCGCTCGCGCGACACATCAAATAGAAAAATAGAAAGCGATTCTAGTTGGATCCTCTTGCAGGGTAGTTTGCAAGCCAAGTTGACTCGTTACTGTTCGATCCGTTTACACCACTGTACTTATGTACTTCGCTAACCACTTACCAATATACATCGGGCACAAGAGAAGGTAGCCGGTAGGTCTCGAGACTAAAAAGTGATAGCCATAATGTATTCTAAATAGAAGTGGTGTGTCGCATATATCACTCCTCCAATAGGTTGTTTGATTGCAAACAACTAACTGAAAGATTGGTTGAACACTACTGCGTAATAATATTTGAAACACATTGAAAAATATACTTTTAAAGTTGCGTAGTGGGGACAGTCGGCATAATTTGTCTTTGTCACTCCTAGTGTCATACAATCACTTAGAATTTGTGAAACTATGATGTCACAGTTCCATGGGACGATATCTTCTTTTTTGGTAACACAGGAGATACGTGAACACAGATACCCAACCTCCTGGGGGTAACAGTGGGTTATGTGGAGCTTTTACTTACTAAAACTCCTGCAGCGTCGTCCTTGGCGTATTATCAGGGGGCTCTGGGATCACCTTCGGAGTCTTCTCGGCACAAGCGAGGGGGCTCCTAAACATACTGGAGCTCCTCTCGCTTGTGCCGAGGCACTTCTTGGGGAGCTGTGAGAGAGCTAACCCGACACCTCTTTTTAACCCGTTTAGGGTTCAAAATCCAAAAATTGCTTTTTAATGGCTGCTTATATACAGTGGCGGTACTTTTATACAAGTCCAAAAGCCTGGCATGCCTTACTAAAATGCTTCGTCAAGCATTACGTATTATTCAACAATAAAATAAAAACTAATTTCAAACCGTATCGGTTTTAAAATTTCAAAATTCCCGTCGAAACGAAAATGACTGCACTGAACCATGGCAACTATCACGTGATTAACACGTGAAGGCCGTTCGAGTTCGACCATCGCGACCTCTCAAGGAGCAATCAGGGTACTGCGTAACTATTTAATCAGCCGTCTTGCTCTTACGCGTTCGCTTGCAACCTTTCTTTCTCTCTAATAGGCAAAACTCGATAAACCTTTAGCTTATTTACTAGGGTTCATATAGCAATTAGTGTGAAGCGAAAAGCCCGGTTTTCATACTGAGCTTCGTACAGATTGAGAAACACGATACGAATACAGTTTCACGTGATTCAACGTCATTTTTTTACCTAATATTTATTTGTTTGAGCCGGTAGACGACTGATATGTATTTTTTAATTCCCATCATAAGTGAGTTAATTTGTAATAAAAAATAAGTTGTTCATTGTGAGGACTTAAAGTGTATACAAGTTTTAATCAGCATTGAAAATGTAAAATCTTTGAACTTTACATAGAAAGAACAATTAATTGTTTCGTTATACTTATAACCTACGCCTAATTTGCGTATTATTCAATTAATAAATTGCATACAAGACAACAAATCGGTGTGCAAAACTATTTAACTCATGAATGTGTTTCTCCGACTAGTAATTCGCATAAAAGACAATTTTATCAGTTTACGAAACTGATTGGACTTTTATTTGTTCTCCCATCAAATTATAGGTAGATGGTACTACTTATTATCATTAGTGCTGTGTATTTTATTCAAATGACGAAAATATTTAGAATTGTTCTAGTTATGACGATTAAAAAACTATACTGTCCATAAAAGACACATGAATATAGTGATTTATTTTAGTAATTTGGATAAACAACGAATTGAGACACATTAATATGTTAAGAACTGATAAACTATTTACACCTGTATATCTTTAATAGCGAAATATTTTAAAAATTGTTTTGTTGAAAGATTACGCGCGGGAAGCGATCTCTTTCCTCTCTTTTTATCCAACGGTTGTGCCAGACATGATTAATTAGTAATCTATAATATTTTAGCCTTTCCTTTACTTTTACAAAAACAATGAAGAACATGTATATCGGGCTTGCTCTATCCAGAAGCCCTAGGTACGCCACTGCTTATATACTAATTTAAGTAAACTGTACGAAATTTCAATTTTCTAGAGTCCGCGGAGTCGGCTCGGCTTTGATGAATCAGTCGTTCAATCAGGACATAAAGAAACATTCATTTGCATACCCACAGCTACTTAAAGATAATGTACCTTTTTTGGTTACATAGGAGAATTTTGCACACAGATAACCTCCTTGGGAAGAGACTGGGTTAGATGAGGCTTTTACCCATCAGAACTCATGTGGTATCTAGTACCCATTATTCATTAGAGGGACTTCGAGATCTCCATGAAATGCGTCGGAGCCTCTATCGCGTTGTACCCAAGCATTTGTCGAGAGGTAGAAACCCCGACATCTTCTCAGTAACGCGATAGAATCCTCAAGAACCCTCAAGTAACACAACATAACCCTCGCAGTAACACGACAACGCAAACTACACGCGATATCGTTCTCCTTGGGGTCGCATGGGTGAGCGACCGGAGTCCCCATTCCGAAGTATACCGATAGCATCTGACCTCTCATTCATCGTGCATAATTGCAAAAAAAAGGTACATGTATATAAAAAGTTTATATTATTATGTAACAAATCCCAAGCAGCCAAGATGCGGTGTTAGTCGGCGGGGTTATTACCTAAAAATTTGCAGCCAGTGACAGCCATGCGATCACTGCGCGATCGGTTACTAATTGTAATAAAAATTTTGTATCATGCGTGTCTATTGCGCCATGACCGTAAAATGCACTTTTCGCGGTAGATTTAGCGCCACTATACAAATTATATTACATAAATTCTCGTTTAGAATGCAGATATCGCGCGATATTTAACTGTCGCATACTGACTGCAAGTTAGGTAATAAGCGTGGGTGTCGAGGGCGGTAGGACGGTAGGGCGGTGCGCAGACGCCGGGGGCCTACTCCTCGAGGCCGAAGAGCGGCGTGAGCACGCTGCCCGCCGCGGGGTGGCCGGCGGGGGGCGCCGCGGGGGGCCGCGCCAGGGGCCCGCGCTCGTCCGCGTACACGAACGGCAGCCGCAGCAGCCAATAGGCGGAGGCCGTGAGGCGCGCGGGGGGGCCGCCCGCTGTGAACACCGGCCCGCCAGCCACCGGTTGCACCTAGTGATACGAATACATTTTAAAAGTTTTGATACTTATCAGGGGGCCTAGACAAGTGGCTCAATTGTCGTAAATCAAAGTAGAATAGAATGACAAATGCCACGTAATTTAGCGTAACGAATTTCAAATAGGTTGTCCAACGTTATTAGCTTTCTATTAAATCAAAGGAAAAGTAAAAATCGTTTAAAAACCATCGTACGAAACGTAGCGAAATGGTGCTTTTGTCGAGCAATAACGCTAGCAAGCGTTTTGATTTTAGGAAACATTTACCCTTTTACTTAGCCGCCAAATATCGCATCGCAGATTGCCCGTCAACTATTGAGATAAAACTCATATGTAGGGCATATAGGGGTCTCAAGGTCAAATTACCTTGCTTCAAAGTTTTGATAGTAATGTAAAATCCAGTAGTATGATTCTAAGATTTTTGCTTGGCATCAACGTTAGTATTGTATTTGACAAATTAAATTAACTAGCTATTTGTATCGTATTTATCGATAACGATATCACAAACGATATCTTAAAAAAGTATCGAAGATGTGAAGAATGAATTAAAGACAAACGGAAGTGGTTGCATGTTTGCGTCGCGTGCGAACCCGACTACAATAATTACCCATATCCACCCGAAACATTGCCATTGTGTGCGTGCCACGTCGAGTATTAGTGCGCACACATAAAACCACGTACGTAAGCTTTCTGTGAAGACATGGTACTGTTATATGTATAGTGGTGGAGTGTAGCGGGGCGCGTGCGGTACCTTAGGGTCGAGCGTGACGTGCACGGGCGCCTTGGGCGTGACCACGTGCACGCGCATGAGCTGCGCGGGCGGGGTCGCGTGGGGCGCGTGCGGGGTCGCGTGCGGCCCGTGCGGGTGCGGGCCGTGCGGGCCGGGGGCCGCGGCGCCCGCGGGCCGGCACGCGCACGCCGCGTACAGCGGCATGGCGCTGGCGGCCAGCCGCGCGCCGCCGCCGCCCGCCGCGCTGCCGCCGCCGTTCACCACCGTGTCGGGGCCCGACATCATGAACCTGACCACGACAGGGACCGGGTTTTAAAGAAAAACACGTCAGTGCAATTTCAACATGTTATGTCATCGATGTAAGACATACTTTACTATTTGTGGAACGAACTTCGTTAACTCGGCTTGCGGGAGGTTTGGGTTGGTAGAAATCGTCACGTAAGGAAAAAGCGTTACGTAGGGAGAGGCGCGCGCGTCGCGCAGCACTAGGTTCGTTCACTCTATACATAGATTCACAGTGACATATTTTGTTTCTTTCTATTATATATATATCGAGTACGAGTATCGACATTTTTATTTTTTATTTTTGTTTCAAATCATACGTGAGTTTAATTGGTTTCATTATTGCAATGTTACGTTAATAACTAATTCATGTTTGATTGCAATTAAGTTTTGAGAAATGGAAACTGCAGCTAAGGAAGTTCGTTCCTGACGAGGGTTCCCCGACCGCATACGTTTTTTTTTTATTTCATTCATTTTACATCATACGATTTCCCCTGAGAGGGAAAACAAAGGAATCTAAACCCATAACAGCCGATAGCTTCAGTAGTAGACAGTTATCGACGTAATACATTTTAATATTCTAAAAGTATCAACATTCGTAAAAAAATATAAAAATAATTATTTTAAATCAAAGAATGACATCTGCAAGCGATATGAATTTAGAAATAAAAATAAATTACAATTACCCGAAGTCAAATTAAAAACTGTAGGAAAGAGTCCAAATTTCAGATTTGTTAATATATACAACAAACTTCCAAATGCTATAAAATCGGAAGAAAAAGATGGATTATTTAATTATAAATTGAAGTCGCTATTAATAAAAAAATGTTACTATAGTGTAAATGATTTCCTCTCAGATTGTGCGTTGTAGATGGGTTTGCCGTGTGTCGTCTGATGGCGACACACTAATCTAATTAATAATTTCTGCACAGTCATCCGACGTGTGCAAGTACTTTTATACTTGGTTTGTTTTTTTTACATTCATAATAATGCATAAATTACCGCGGTATAAGCCTTCTCAGCGTCGTCGGTAAATTGTATGTGAAAGTGTTGATTGAAAGGGTTGTGAATGAAACAGACGAAAAAGTATAGGATGCACAAGCGGGATTTAGAAAGGGAATGGGATGTACGGATCAGGTCTTTTCCTTGCGGTGCATAGCCGAAAAGTGTTTGGCTAAAAACAAGAAGGTCTATTGCACGTTCGTGGAACTAGAAAAGGCCTATGATAGAGTGGTGAGGAATGAATTGTGGTCAGCATTATCCGTGAACGGTGTGAGCAGTATCCTCATACGAGCATTGCAATCTCTTTATAGGGATTCTAGTGCTTGTGTAGGGATAAACGGGGCATACACTGAATGGTTTAATATCGAAAAAGGTGTTAGACAGGGATGTGTAGCGTCACCGTGGCTGTTTAATCTGTTCATGAACAATTGCTTGACAGATTTAAAAGAGAATGAAAGTGGGTTGAGAATGAATGAGTTACTCGTCAAATGTTTTCTATATGCTGATGACCAAGTATTACTTGCGTCTTCGGCCGAGGAGTTGCAGGAGATGGTAACTGCTATGAATGGAGCTTTTGTTAGAAAGGGAATGAAGATGAATGCAAAGAAGACGAAAGTGATGGTGTTTGAAAGAGATGAGGCAGTGACAGACTGCAATATCGTGATTGGAGATGAACAAATTGAACAGGTGAATGAGTTTGTGTATCTGGGTTCAAAGTTTACAAGAGATGGAAAGTGTGAGAGTGATATTGAAAGAAGAGTGAATGCAGGAAACATGGTGAATGGAGCTTTGCACTCCTTTATGAACAGTCAGAAGGTGTCTAACAAGGCTCGTTTGGCGGTGCATGAGGGGGTGTTGGTTCCGACACTCATGTACGGAAGTGAAAGTTGGGTATGGCAAAAGAAACATGAAAGCAGAATAAATGCAGTTGAGATGAGAGCGTTAAGAAGTATGATAGGAGTTAAACTGAGTGACAGGATAAGAAATAATGAGATAAGGAAACGTTGTGGTCTGAAAGAAGATGTAGTGACAAAAATTGAGAAAGGTATGCTGAGATGGTTTGGCCATGTCGAGAGAATGAATGAAGAACGATTGACGAAAAAAGTGTATAAGGCGAGTATGAATGAAAGTGTTGGAAGGGGTAGACCTCGGCGGACGTTTCGAGACCAAATCAGGGACGTCTTGAAAAAAGGCCAGGTCAAGAGTACCCTAAACCGAAGAGCATGTATGAAGTGAATAATGAAAGTGGACGAAGCGAAACAAGTATGTAAGGATCGTAGCAAGTGGAAAGAAGTGGTCTCTGCCTACCCCTACGGGAAAGAGGCGTGATTATATGTATGTACTCGTATGTATGTATAATAAAGACGATACGTGAAATTTATTAAAAGCGCTCATACTCATCATATAATATATATTGCAGCGCCCCAACGGGGTTCATGTATTGTACTTATTGTTTACATACTGTACCATAACATTTGTAACTGTAAAATACATGTACGCAACTATGAAATAAATAAATAAATAAATAATATTTCTAAAAAAAACTAGCTGAGGCCCATGACTTCGTTTGCATTTTTTATTTTCAAAATAGCGTGTCCTTTCTTGAATCAAGCTATCTCCATACTAAATTTCATCGCAATCGGATGAACGGTATAGCAACCCATAAAATACCAACAAACAAACAAACATTGATTTTTATATATTAGATTACTCAAGCGACATCCACGGTCATACAGGTCTGTGTGTGGATATTAACCTGTGGCCCCTGGGGCACTCGTACTCGAAGCCGATGAAGATCTTGACGGTGAGATGGTGGGGGTGGGGGTGGGGATGGGGGTGCACTACCGGCCCGCCCCCCCCGGCCGGCCCCGCCCCGCGGCCCCGCCCGCGCGCCGCGGCCGCGCGCCAAGCGCTCACCTGCTCCGTACTGACACATACACATTGCGTGATTATTACAACTAGCCATCCGTCCCGGCTTCGCACGTATACAAATTTTTTTTAATAAAATGGCCCATGTTACTCGCTGATAATGTAGCTTTCTATAGATGAAAGAATTTTTGAAATCTGTTGAGTAGTTTTTGAGTTCATCCATTCCATATGAACAAAGTTTACCGCTTTATAATTTTAAGTAAAGGCTGGGCTTACTAGACAATGTTGGGGAATAGTTAGTGTTTTCATTATTACGTTACGAATATCATTATTTTTTAGCGTGTACACACACCGAAATTTCCGGGCGGCGCTCATTTGTATAAAGTTATATGCTTGTTGACACACACAAAGTGATTTCGCTCCGAAACTGGACGGAGAAACGGACACCACCAGTATCACCCGAGTCCGCTGTCCGCCATCTTGTAATCCAGCGTCAAATACTAAACACATGTGTGGTAACACACGCTGTAAGAGGTCTTGTTTCCTTTTACATGAATCTTGTTGGAAATGATAGATCGATCTTCTTGTTCACTTGTTTATTTAATTTGTTATGTACTAGATAAAACCTTGTATCGAACTGACTAATTAATTGAAACACGTTATTATATAGGTGGCATAAAGTGCTGATGCGCGCTTTCTACATAAATAACAATGTACTTGTACATATTCCGGGACGAGAAAAATACAAAATTCAAATTTAATTAAAAAATGTAAACAATAAAAATCTTGTTAAAACTTAAATAATAATTACATAGAAAAATTATTAGTAAACACCGGCGTCGCAACACTCTCCTGTTTAGCACGACGTAATAGTTCATTTAGATTGATAGGCTGTGTAGGTTCAAGACACGTAGAAGCCGCCACCGCAGCGCGGGACGGACGCGGCTCAGGACGTTGCGTGTTGCGTTGCGTGCCCGGCGTCCTTGCTGATCCAGACTCGACGACTGCGAAGGGCCGAGGTGATCGCCACTCACAGTAGCAGCGTCGGAACGTGATGACGATGCCTACTATAGCCATGATGCTTACGAGAATGTGTCATCGTGTAGTGGTGCCGATCATGGGAAGAAAGGCTTTCTGCTTCTTTCGTCGATACAAGTCTTGTATTCTGATGTAATCAATATGTTTCTTGAAAATTTTCTTTCTAATTGTAAAAATTGCGCAACCCCTACTTGATTCTCCCAACTCATGTAAGTTTAACTTAAGAGGAAGTCTCACTTGGTATCTTCCATCTTGAAGCCTGACTGTTGTGTCCTTGAATAATTTGATACATTCTTGATCTTCCTTTGTGTATTCTGATCTCTCTATAATGTCTTCGATTTCTCAGAATCCCTGAATATCTGAGATATCGTTGATAATAATATTACATTGGTGAATTTCTGTCTTGCCATCTATCCATCCCAATTTTGTATTTTGTGCGACTGGCCTTGTTCTATCAACTTTTCTCACGCCCTGCGAAATTATCTGGTGATACACGTCTGCTCCCAACAGAATATCGATTGGTCGGCTTACATAAAATTCGGGATCCGCTAGTTGAAGGTTTGTAATGTGATTCCAACTAGGTTTGTCAAAAGTATAGTTAGGTAGATTTCTTGTTAAATTATTCATAATAAATACTTGAGTGCTGAATGAATATGTTTCATATAACGATTGACAATTTATGAAGGTCATGCCTTTGCATGTTACGTCGTTACTGCCGACCCCCGTGATGATACCTCTGCATTTTTGTTTTGTAAGACCGAGCTTCTTGGCTGCTTTTTCGGTTATAAGGGATATTTGAGACGTGGATCAATGAGGACTCGCATGATATGAAACAAGCCGTCGCTTCTTTGGACTTTGATTATAGCAGTTGATAAAAGCACTTCGTGCAGTCCGTGTTGCTGCGTCATGTATATATTTCCGTAAATACGATTATTTTCTTTTTTGCAATTTGCTTGAGTTGGATTCGTGTTACTATTTCTTGAGTATGCGTCATGTAATATTGTATTATGACACCCGTTGCATTTGTGGCAACGCTTGATTGACGTACAAGTTTTATTATTGTTTGTCTTTCTTCAAACTCCCATTTCTCGATCATTAGTTCCCTGTTTATGAGAGACAAGGAGCGAGCGAAGGCCTTGAAATTACTTGTTTGTTTCTTCAACAACTCTTCAATCTTGTTTGTTGTATTTTTAGATGGGAGCGTGGTATTAATATTTGATGACCCCTCTTTTTCGGAAGTCGATAAGGTGGTCCGAGCTCCGCCGCTGGCGGATGGACCAGCCAACGGAGATGTATTTCGAGTTATTTCTCCTCCTGTATCTTGTGTCTTGATTCCCAAAAAGGGTGAAGCGAATTTATTAGAATAATTTTTTAAAATATTCTCTTGTCTCAATGTAGAATCTCTTGAACTCTTCATAATAGCTGCTTGTAAAATAGTGGTGACTTGTGTCTAGCTGTGAAACTAATTGTTCATGATTATTTTGAAATTCTGACCAATACTGATCTAAAGTTTCTACTCTTCTCTTGATATTTTCCGAAATCTTCCGCTTCGCGCCCTCTTTTTTGAAGTTAGAGAGCTGTTTTTGCATGCCCTCTGCAAGCTGCTTCTGATTCTCCAAAATGTTTTCCATGATGGTTGCTTATTATAACTGAAATAAAATATATTAACATTTTCTTGATAAAAAAAAAATCTTGATACTTGTTACTTGTTTGTACGTACGTATTATTCTTGTTTGCGTGAGTTTGAATTGCCTAGCTTGATAATAATTAATTCTTGATACGGCAGACTTGTTTCCGCTAGATAACTTGATAGAATAACTTGTTACTTGATACAGTAGGCTTGTTTCCGCTTAATAACTTGATAGAATAACTTGTTACTTGATACAGTAGGCTTGTTTCCGCTTAATAACTTGATAGAATAACTCGTTACTTGATACAGCAGGCTTGTTTCCGCTTAATAACTTGATAGAATAACTTGTTACTTGATACAGTAGGCTTGTTTCCGCTTAATAACTTGATAGAATAACTTGTTACTTGATACAGTAGGCTTGTTTCCGCTTAATAACTTGATAGAATAACTCGTTACTTGATACAGCAGGCTTGTTTCCGCTTAATAACTTGATAGAATAACTTGTTACTTGATACAGTAGGCTTGTTTCCGCTTAATAACTTGATAGAATAACTTGTTACTTGATACAGCAGGCTTGTTTCCGCTTAATAACTTGATAGAATAACTTGTTACTTGATACAGCAGATTTATTTCCGCTTGGTCGCTGGTGATTTTTCAGCTTCTCGGAATACTCTCAAATTTTCGAGGAGTATCCAAAAAAACAGAAAACGCTTGTTCGAAGGACCACAATGTAAGAGGTTTTGTTTCCTTTTACATGAATCTTGTTGGAAATGATAGATCGATCTTCTTGTTCACTTGTTTATTTATTATGTTATGTACTAGACAAAACCTTGCATCGAACTAATTTTTTTTTTTTGTTTATCGGAAGGGAAGAAACTCCGCACGAGCACCTAACCGCCTCCGACGCCTCACGAGAGAACGTCGGGCGCGACCGGGTAGTGCCGGGCTCGAACCGGCTACAACTACCCTCCACCGCCACTTGACCCTACAGGCCGTCGTAGCGAGCGTAGGACGCGTAGCGGGGTAGCGCGGAGGACGCTCCCCCAAGATAGGTCGACAAATCCTGAGGGCCCCTCCGTCCGGGGGGTACCCGGGACGGAGGACGGAAACTGACTAATTAATTGAAACACGTTATTATATAGGCGGCATAAAATGCTAAAGCGCGCTTTCTACATAAATAACAACATACTTGTACACACGCAATCAAAATTCCGACCGGAACTCTCAGTTAAATCTTAATGTACCATGGGATTCAGCCCAATGTGTGATTTTTACAACTTTATATTTTTATTCTTCTAATCAATAATAAATACAGAATAAGTAACTAGTTCATCATGGTTACAAATATAAGTGGACTACTTGGCGTGTAAAATCTGATTGAAAAAAAAAGGCGGAGCGCCGAAATAGGCGCGTATGATTGCAGTCCGTTTTCCATCTGGAATTGGTCCGGTAATCTCGGTGTGTGTGTCATCACGCTTAACCTGTGACGAAAATAGGTGTATTATAAGTTTGACGTCTATGTTAATTTTTGTGTTTGTGTTAGCCTGTCGCATCATAGTTCTAAGATAAATGAATCTATTTGCATTTGTTTTTTTTCGTTTAAAAGCTATAACATTCGTGAATGATTTTAGTTATGTTTGTAACTAAATTAAGCTCCAAACTATTTGTAGCATACATATAACGAATTGAGAATGAGTACCCAAATGCTTTGAAATCCAGTAATTGTCATATTCGTGCCACATTTAAAAAAGTTATCCAAATTGATAGAACAAAGAGAATATACTCTTCTAGTTTAGAATGTAACATTCACATCTATTTACTCCATTTTTCTTGAAATCATTTCCTAATTTACCTCTTACCGTTGATTGTAAATATAATTAATTGTATAACTGATGTAACTTTGTTCAGTACTTTTTTTTTATTATTAAATTTATTCTTGACCATGGACAATGTAGTCCTTCAGTCGAAATATTAAAGACTTCTGGAGAAACATTAACTGTCCCTAACATTCCTCCATCCAAGGGAGTAAATATCCTGATAGTAGGCTTTACTGAAGTTAAAAAAAGACTTCTTGAAAGAGCGCAAAAACTTCAGCTACACATGTTTATTTGGCTCTTCTCCATTCTTTTCACTTACACAGAACTTTAAAACACAATATACTATCACTGTTGTACTTTAAAACTCCTAAAAATGTAAAAAATAGAAAATCTAAATAAAAATGACAACCTCACTTATTCCATTCCCGCCAAAAAGTCCTGATCAGTACTATCCAAAGAGTGTGGTAATTATTTAAAAAGGAAAACTGTGGCAACTCGATAGTTAAAAACGGCATATATGGAAAGTGATGCCATCTAGAGTTTGACAAGTGAACTAAAGTCAAGTTATACATATATATATAGGTTCGAGACGAGTCGCTCATTGATGACCAACGGTTTGTCCATGCAAAAAGAACTTTGTACGGACAAAACGTCGAACGTCATCGTTGAGTGTATTTTGACTTGGTTTTGACTTTACTGAAACTGAAAATCAGGGCAACTTAGTGAGTGGTCCATTGAGCAGAATTCATAGAATAAAAAAACATGAAGTTCAGGAATGTTTGCAATTGACACTTGTCATTTGACAAAGTGACTTTGACAGACAAATCAAGATGGCTGTTTTTTTTAAATTTTAGTTTCTTCTTAATTCACCAGTAGCGCTGGTGTTCTATGAAAATGTATGACATTCGAAGTGTGCCCCCCATTGGTACTACCCACTGTATCATTGTATTCATACATCATAACAAATTCTACAATAAAAAAAACTAAGCCCACCGAATATGACTAAAGATAGAGAAGCATTACCATCTCGAAAAGTCTTTTTACTAACCGCACAGCACAATCCCAAGGGAGTAAATAATTGGTATGCGGCAAGAACCCTGGCTGGAGGTGTTCAGGCAAGCCAAGGCTGTGCGAGTAGAGGGAGGACGGCCCGAGGCAGACCAGGCTCCAGCTGGGGAAGGCGGGCAGCAGCCCGGGGGGACTGGCCGTGTGTAACATTCCCGGGAGGTATTCGGTCGTGGACGGCTGACGACTTATCACTTTCTCTGTAATATAAAAACAAACATTCGAAATCACTAAGAAATGCGGTGTTCACTATCATTTAGTAGTACATGTAACGAGGAAGGTTTATATCTACTAGAGGTCGTCCAGTGGTCGAATTCGACCGTTAATATAAAATAATCTTTTTCTCACCTTCTTTTTCTAAGAGATAACATTCCCACGGACTCTATGCCGACTGAGTAGTGTCGGACTACAACCGACTAAAAATCCTCCGCTTTACTGTTAGCCCTAGTGGCTTTTACAGCGTCATTGGTCGCGTTGGAGTGAGTGCAGAAAGCGCTATATATGTCAATTTTAGTTTTCTACATTTATTCTCTATAAACACTTTAACTATGCCACATATCACGCTCCTCCGTGCGCAAATGCTTAGAAAAGGGGTGCAAACTTTTCTTCTTCACGTAAAAATGTATACAATACATAACACATCATTTAGTTAAGGGAAGTAGATCAATATTGTTATTTTGTAATCAAGTCCGTTTGTGGGACCATCTACCGTCACATTGATAAATAAGCGTCCTGTTGTGTTTATTACTTGTGTTAAAATAATGTAAACGTCATAATAATTACCCAAAACTGAGTCTAATATATATAATATTTACTAAAGGAGACTGCCCATCTGTCTATTCAGCGCCGTTGCGCTGCATATGTTTTGTATGATAGCCAAAATTAAATAAAAAGAAGTAATAATAACATATTCTCAAACAAAACGAAAACGGTACTTCTATTTTGTGGAGTTTCTTGTAAACTTAAACCACCTAAAACGTTCAGTTTGGAAGCAAAGTTTGACGCAAACAATACAAATAAGCAACACATTAAATAGTTCCAATTCAATTAATCTCGAATAATGTATTGTTCCATCTTTAAATTCACGTGGTTCAAGAGCACAGCGCCCCCGGCCTGATGTGGACTCATACAAATGTCGAAATCCATGCCTGAATAAGCCCAAACACATCTCTTACTAGCTGTATCCGCGACTTCGTCCGCGTGGAAAAATTTACCGTGATCTCTCCGGGTTACCGAGGTATTTACATTGTTGATATTAAACAAAAAAGTTAGTTTCTATTACGGAACAGGCGCCATATTGGATTTATGATGACGTCACGTATACAAAAACCTTCCCCTGCGTATTCCATTTCATTTGATACCCATATTGTTAGTGTTGGATAAAAAAGTTATTTCCTATTATGGAACATCCGCCATATTGGATTTATGAAGACTTCACATATGTATCTACCTTCTCCTGCGTATTCCATTTCATTTGATACCCATATTGTTAGGGTTTAGCATTATCAAGTTCCCCTATAAAGTTTCATCCCCTGTTTTTAATAGAAAAGGTGTCTGTACCAAATTACATCTTAACACGTTAGCAGATGCGAACGCTATAGCATCCCTATTTGCCTTCAATCTTGTGACACGGACGCTATAGCAATCGAACTTGATTCCACTTTTGCGGACAGAAATGCTAAAGAAGCTCCAATCCATTGACAAATTAAAGTATCCACATACATCGTGTCACTGTATCGACCGACGTAGGTCGCTTAGTGTCCTATATTACGATAAGGTACATATTTAAAAATTGGCTTGACCTCACCTCTCTGTACCTCCCACTCAAACGCACGTATGCTATAACATCCCTGTTTGTATGATGGTCTCCTCAGTAGCTTGTTGAGTGCGCCAGAGAGTGCAGGTGTCTAAACGTGGTGAATTTTTACGCATGGCCTGCATTTTTATGCATTCTTTCGATCTTTCGATAAGTATTGTAATGTCGTTTTCTTTATTATTATTTATTAGTATTTTAACTGTAATACATTTATCACATATTTTAAATGAGTTTTACTTAGTTGTCTTGTTTATAAGTACCAATAAAAACCGTTGATTGTTTTGTTTTCGTAATAGTGAAAAGCTGCTAAAACTATTCGAGTAGGCTTCCAGGGATGGGTCGGAAGATAGGTTAGATGAGCGTTATTGTTCTGAACATTCGGAGGAATCGGAAAGATCGGCTACTTGTCTTTAGCGACTGCTGGGTGTTATTTTCAGCAAAGGAGCCTACGCCAAACGTATCTCAGCTAAAAAACTGAAGTCTGTTTTAGCGCTTTAACTGAAGAACCTATAAGTGCCTCGCCATTGATCTTAGATGAAGAATCGCTACATATATCTGTTGAAGAATTGATGTCTATTCCATTCCAGGGTTTATCTTCAATGGACAACAATATACCTAATGTAGTCCCAGCTGAGCTAATTGATATAGGAGAATCATCAAATAAATCCGTCAGCTTGTTGCTTCGCTTAATGATAACTATGTCTAGGAAGACACTTGTGCCTTCAAAATAAATCTGAGTTTGACGAAAGAAATGCAGGTGCAACCGTACCTCTAGATAGTAAAACAAAGTCTACTATAGTTGATTTTTACAGAGGAAATGATACAAGGACCTAGTATTCTGTACAAAAGCCTATGGAAATGCTTTACATAATTCCGATAGACCACATACGAGAGGGTCCTGTAGAAGTTCAGTTAGACTTAATAGAGATGAAAAAGTTCCTAGGCCTCTGTTTATTAAAGGGACATAATGATTCACCAAATGTAAGAACTCTTATGTTTACAGATCCACTTTATTATCGCCCGTTGTTCCCGTTCATTACATCATTAATGAGATTTTAATAGTTACTACGACGTAGGTGTATATTAGAATTAAATTCAAAGTCTTTACAAATAAATTAAAGAATTGTAATCAACTCGACAAGCAGCTTTCGTCGCTGTCATATTATATTGTAGAGAAGTATCGATAGAATATGACAGAGTTACTATGTAAGTCGAATGATTTAGCAGCTGCTGTCATATAATACAGTGCTCTAATCTCTAAATATGACGCAGCTGTTACAGCAGTCCCCTGTTATAACATTTGTTCTCAATGTTCTCAATTCTCATTCAAATTTTTTTGTGTCAAACATGTGTGATTTAGTGTCCGCGAACGTGTTAATCGGTTCAGCGGTTAAAAATTCTCCCATGCAAAGTCTAATCCCCCTTAAACTTTAAGGGTAGATTTTTAAAAATAAAGTAGCCTTTGTTCACTCGTTGGTGTCAAACTATCTCCATGACAAATTTTATCAAAAACGGTCCGCCGGTTTAGCCGTGTAAACCGAGCAGACAGACAGAGACTTTCGCATTTATAATACTATATTAGTATGGAAGTATGGATGGATCCCCTATAATGTTTCATTCTCCTTTCAGTCCTTTAGGGGTTGATTTTTGGAAAAAAAAGAAGTTATGTTTTTTAATAGAAAAGGTTTTATCTATGTACTAAATTTCGTCTTAATTGGTTCAGCGGTTTAGCATTTCTCCTATAAAGTTTCATCCCCTTTTTCACCCCTTTAGGGGTAGATTTTTGATAAAAAATGAAAACCATGTTTTCTTAATAGAAAAGGTGTATCTCTGTACCAAATTACATCTCAATCGGTTCAGCGATTAAACATTTCCCATACAAAGTTTCATCCCCCTTCTCACCCCTTTAGGGGTAGTTTTTTGAAAAATAAAGTAGCCTATGTTCACCCCCTGGTGTCAAACTATCTCCATGCCAAATTTTATCAAAATCGGTCCGGCGGTTTAGCCGTGAAAACCAAGCAGGCAGGCAGGCAGGCAGACAGACAGACAGACAGAGAGACTTTCGCATTTATAATATTAGTATGGATGTGAGGTGAGGATTCTATTTATAAAAACAATGCCGTCACACATCACAGTTCCATTCGTGAAAGAGCAATCATTTTAGTATTGGTTTAATCAACAGTAACTGGATCATTAGACAAAATTCCTTTTTTATTAATATTTTTTTTAGATTTATCCGAATTGACACTGACGGAAACGTGAACAAAATAGTGTCACAGATAGTATATTTTGAGAATGTCATTGTACAATGTGCTTTGAAACCTCTAATTAAGGCGACGCATTGATAAACAATAATTTAATCAAAAATAGACCTTCTGTTCTATGCAAACGTGCGCGCGCTAGCTTACGAAATATATGAAAAAACAGTTTTCGTTTATTTTAAAAACTATAATTAATTTTGAAAAATCCAATTATTATTTTGAGGATTGTGTTTAAAGTAAACTATACAGAAAATTTAAAAATATAAATCGGTCCCGTTGCTCCGAAAAATATAAATCTCTGTTTTAAAAGAGGTTTCTTTGATATTTTATGTTACAAAAGTTATGCAACCGTGTATCGCAATTGTCAAAATTAAGTCAATAACATGAAGAATCAGGATATCAAATATCACTGTCATACATTTTGTAGTCACTTAGAAAAATTGAGATCCCTGGCGTCAAAATTTCCAATGCGTCATCGCCCTAAACTAAGATACCTATCTAGTGATATCGATTCGTTGTCATAATCGATTTCATTTCCGTAGTTCAAAAAAAAATCGCATATGACAGCCGTGTTAATTAGGGACTGTCGTCCTTAAAATAGTTTTGCGTTGCGTTGCGGTGCAATTTTGAACTTCATTTGATAGTGGACAAAACATTAATTACACTGATTTGAAATACATTCATCTATAGATATAATAAAAATGTAACTGATCGCTGTCTGTACATGAATTTACTTTCATTTGATACCCATATTGTTAGTCTAGGAAAAAAAAGTTATTTCCTGTTATGGAACATCCGCCATATTGGATTTATGATGACGTCACATATGTATCTACCTTCCCCTGCGTATTCAATGTAAGATGAATATGAAAAGATTCTTAGTTTTTAAAATAAACTAGTTTTTAAAATTAACGAAAACTGTTTTTTCTTATTTTTCGTAAGCTAGCGCGCGCACGTTTGCATAGAACAGAAGGTCCATTTTTGATTAAATTATTGTTTATCAATGCGTCGCCTTAATTTGAGGTTTCAAAGCACTTTGTACAATGACATTCTCACAATATACTATCTGTGACACTATTTTGTTCACGTTTCCGTCACTGTCTAGAATATATAATAATGATAATATTCTCAGACATTTCACACAGCACCATCTAGTTCCAAAGTAAGCAGGAAAGCGCTTGTGTTATGAGTACTAGACAACTGATATACTACTTATATACTTTTTCTTTTGTAAATAAATACATATAATACATAGACACCCAGAAGACTCGGGGCGGGAATCGAACCCGCAACCTCCGTTTACTTTCCGACGCGCTTAACCGTTGCGCCACGGAGGTCGTCGAATATGGAAGATATATGAGAAAAACTATGAATCGGGGCCTTTATCAACGCAATAGAACCCAAAACACTTGTGTACCTGTAGTAGAAGTGCCCCGAACGCACGTAGACACGAGCTCGAATTGGTCGTCGGTGCGAGCGGAGCTCAGACTGTCGCCTTTGTCTTCGCCATCGTCGTCCGCGTCTCCGTCGCCGGAGCCCGGCGAGAGCACGTCCGGAGCGCTGAAGCCGGCGTCCGGCGAGCCGGCGGAGTTGCCGTCCGACCGGCTTTCGGACACCTCGGCCTCTTGACTACACGCGCCCTTTACTGACGCCGCCCTGACATACATTCTTTTTATTATTCCAGACAACTTGACACTAGTCTTGTACTATTGATACCGCACAATGAATTGGGGGATTTCCCAGTAACACCCAGACTCTAATCCGATTTAGAAGTTACTTTTCTAAAAAAAAATTTTATCAATCACTAATGATGGATTCGTAATATGTAGTTACATACGTTTGTATATTAGCTTTACTTCAGCTAGCATGACTTGAAATAGATTTCCGCAATATAATACCTGAACCTGTACAATATTAATCACGAATCTTGCACTACAAGTGCAACACAACAAAATAGGGAAGCACCCAGTGATAATTATTCTTACTTGGCCTGTTTGGTCAGAGTATAATTGTTTTTTTTTTCATTTCACTTGTGATCATAAATTTGTACCCAGCATTACAGCCAGCATCACCGCTAATAGTACTAATAAACTAATATTACTACTACTACCAAGAATTTTATAATTACTATTTACTACTACCATCACTATTGGTACTATTAACTATAAGCACCAATGCTATTACTACCGCTATTCCTATTTATCACCTTTAAAATAGATTTGACGTTCAAAAATACCTTGCATTTGGGTTTACTTGAATAAATTGATTTGACTTTTGACTATCGTTAAGACTATCAGCACTACCACTACTACCACCACTACCACTGCTACTTCGACTACTACTACCACCATCTTCACCGCTATTACTAACACCACCACCACTGCTATTACTACCACCACCACTAGCGCCACTACTACTACTACTACTACCACCCCCACCACTAGCGTCACTACTACTACTACCACCACCACCACTAGCGTCACTATTACTACTACTACCACCTCCACCACTAGCGTCACAACTACTACTACTACCACCACCACCACTAGCGTTACAACTACTACTACTACCACCACCACCACTAGCGCCAGTACTACTAACCTGTAGGTGGGCGTGGAGGGCTGGAAGACCGGAAAGGGCGCGGCCAGCAGCGAGCGGCACGCGGCGCACTCGTCGGCCGCCTGCTGGTAGAAGGAGTGGTTGGCGCGGCGCACGGAGTACGGGTCGTCGCGCGCGCGCCGAGTGCGCCCGCAGTTGCACGCCGACACGTAGCGCACGCCCGACGAGTGCTCCTTGCTGCTGTCGCTGCGCCGCGAGCGGTTTACACATTACATTATACACTGCCTATATTGACCAACCGCTTAATATGAACTCATTGCACGTTTGATTTACATATAAAATTCTTTACAACAAAAGGATATAATCACTTCGCTTATAGTGACATTAATTGAAGCAATTATGTCTGGTTATAGTGACTGACATGTGACACATTCCTAACACCTTCGCTCGTTTTCGTGACCCTCTCCACCCTACTCCCTGCGACGACGTTAGGTTTCTATTCAACTTTAACCTTATTCAACCTTACAAAAATAGAAAATTGTTTATTATAACTAAGACTATGCTTTATATGACGTTCCGCTTTGTATTACGTGTTTGTTACATTCCTTCAATGTAAGCTGATTACTGTGAACACAAACAGCCAGAGATAACACAAATACCCAGTGCTCGTTAACGAAAATGTCAAAAGCACTCCCATTCCTCTGTGAGTGTGTGAGGAGAATGTCGAAATTTAATGAGGCATAGAAGTATACAACGACCGCGATCTTTCGCGCTCCATCCTCTCTAACTACCCATTAGGGATATAGCGTGAGGATGTGTATGTATGTACACAACATATAAACTCAACGAACACATGCAAAAGCAAGGTAATCACTAATTTTTAGAGTAAAAAATTTTCTTAGGAAACCCGCAAGTTATATCACAATGTAAAAGCAGATATTGTGTGTATTAGTTGTCACAATAATACTTATGCTCTCTAGGCAATTAATGCGAAGATTTCGGAGTGAATTGAGTACACTGGTGCTAATTAGCTCCAATTTAACGTTGCGGCGTAGATCGCCGAAGACAGTTGACATAAGTGTTTGTGTGGAGTAGCAGCAGCACTCACTGGTCAGGTTCGATGCAGGGGTGTCCCGTGAGCGAGAGGGCCTCACAGAGGCTGCGCGTGCGCCACGCGGCGGCGCAGGCGGCCCGCAGGCGCGCGCGCGCCGCGCCCGCTAGCGGCCCGCGCGCCATCGTCTCCAGCACGCCCAGCGCCACGCCCACCTACACACACACACACACACATACACTTGACACCGGTTCGTATAATATTATAAAATAATACACCAAACATTGGACTTCTTGGCGCGAACGAGAGAAATGAAGAAGTGAAAATGGCAGTTCCACACCCACTGTGCCCGCACACACATACATATACACACGGCGCCGATTTGTATAATCGAGATAATAGACCAAACATAGGACTCTTGGCGGGAACGAGAAAATGGAAGTTGGCGTTTCCACACCCACCTGCGGCCGCGCACACACGTACACACGCGGCGCCACTTTACTTTAATCGTTTACTTTAAAAATTATATATTTGATAACGATCAAACATAGAATTTTTTAGCGGGAACGAGAGAGCTGAACTTGACATTTTATTTAGATTTTCTATTTTTTGCGTTTTTGCATCTTGAAACTTGCATCTGAAATATTTGTTTATCTTATAGTGGCTTTTTCGTTGATACTATATTTTTGCCGTAAATATACATAAGCATAGCAAAGACATCTTATACTACTATATAAATCTCTAGTGTCTGTTTGTAATTTAAATTTTTTTGTCAAATTTTGTAATAAATAGTCGATTTATGACTCACTGACTTCGATTCTACAATTTTAAAATGTTTGTGTGTCTATCTGTATGTCGTTTTATAACTAAAGAGTATAACATACATGGGTGTCAGAGCGCGCCAATACCTTAATATAAGTGCTTACGATTTGTCATACGGCTCTTAAGTGTTCTGTTGACGCCGTTGAATGAGATGGAAGAAAAATACAAATGTTAGGCACACATTTTCTCTAACAAAAACATGTATTATATATATCTCTTTCCCTTTAGAGTACAGAAGCATGACATATAATATTTGCATTATTTTATACTATTTTGACAATTCCTTGGACTTTTAGGGGGAAATGTGTAATTTTTCAAATTTGAAATAGACGTATTTTCGAAAATTACGTAAATATGTAAAAAAAAAAAACTTATTGAATATTGCAACACAAACGAATGATAGTGATCTACAACTTTTTGGCGGGAACGGGAGAAGTGAGGTTGTCATTTTATTTAGATTTTCTATTTTTTACATTTTTAGGAGTTTTAAAGTACAACAGTGATAGTATATTGTATTTAAAGTTCTGTGTAAGTGACAAGAGTGGAGGAGATCTAAATAAACACGTGTAGCTGAAGTTTTCGCGCTCTTCCAAGAAGTCCTTTATAACTTTAGTAAAGTCTACTATCACTTTACTGGAGGAGTTTTACGATAAGAAAGAACTAATTTACTTGTGATTTTACTTATTCTGTGACTGTATACTAGTTTGTGTTAATGCGTGACATTGGCAAATGCGCTAATCATCTACTGAATTGTTTTCTCGCTTTACTTGACGTTGGCAATGTACTCACGTACGGTGCCATTTAAAAATAAAAAAATAAAAAACTTTTTGGCAGGAAAGAAGTGAGGTTGTCATTTCACTTAGATGTTCGATTTTTTTTACATTTTTAGGAGTTTTGAAGCACAACAGTGATAGTATAGTGTTTTAAAGTTCTATGTAAGTGAAAAGAATGAAGGAGATCTAAATAAACATGTGCAGCTGAAGTTTTCGCGTTCTTCTAAGAAGTCCTTTTAACTTCAGTAAAGCCTGATCACTTTACTGGAGAGTGTTAGGGAGTTATTGTAAGCAGAAAAAACGAACTTACTTTAAGCATGTGCTCCATGTGTTCGTTATGAATTATAACAAACAATACTGTGACGTGATTATAATGTATAACATGTGTTTCTACAGAAGTTACGTGTTTAGGTTGATGGTCTTGTTCCAATGCCTTAAAAATGCATATACTATATATATAAAGTGATCTACTATATACAAGTATGTAATTAACAACCTTATGAGCATGGTGTTGGCTGGAGTAGTGGGCGGGTAACCCCTCAGCATATGATGCCTGTGCTATTGGCAACACCTGAAAACACAACAACAATTATAATGTAATTTTAATAACATATACAATTAAAAATATACGTGTAACCAAGATAGTCTAAGGCCTACTGTCCATGGAGTCGTAGCTTCATAGACGTTTCAAAATATGCCGTGCAGCTTGTGCCGCCTGACATACTAGTTTGTCCACGAGGCGTATTGTAAGCGTATAAGTCTAGATTTTCTCATTTATGATAATGCCGTTGAACGATGGAGAATTAGAAACATTGTGGCTTTATTATTATATGAATATTTCTAAACTAATTGATGTAAATTACTTTCAAATGAATAAATATTTTTATTTTATTTTATTATTTTGGCATATTGGCTTTTTAAAATTTATCAAGAAGCAAGGTCTCACAGCAGAATAAAAGGGAAAAATCCAAAAATTATGAATTTGTAATTGTATCGCAGTTTTTGTCATTATATTTGCAGTCACAGTGGAGAGTACAGGAATAAGTGTCTATGTTAAATTTTTTAATCTGACTTATATTTTTTTTGGTAAATACATAACACAAATACATTGTATGGTGTAATGGAACCCTCGGTGCGCAAGACCGACTTATACTTAGTCGGATTTTTTTACAAGTGTGTTAGTTTGTGTGGATCAAATCTTGGAAGCGGAATTAGAACCACTTCCTAACGTTCGATTGGGCTCAAATTAGGTATACTTGTGTATCTTCAGTGACAGTGCAATTATATGATACCAAGGAGCTGGCCTGATGATGGAGTGGGTATAAAAACTCTTAAACTAAACAAGATAAAATCATCGAGTTTGGGCTCATTTGTTTTGTCTTGACAAATAATCTGGTGCAACATGATATCATCGGTCTGAAAATGCGAGACGGTAGGTGGTTATAGGAACTTCTGAACTAAACAAGATCTCGTGTTTGGGCTCGTTTGATTTGCCATGGCAAGTACTCTGAGAGCACGCCGTCGTGTATTTCTGTCCTAAAATTTTCGCCGCTAAGCAAGCTTATGTAGCCCTTAATCGAACAAAATCTTTAGAAGGACTCGTCATCGAAGAATTAGATAACACGAAATTCACAGGAAAAATACCTTGCAATAATGATGTATTACTAGAAATGCACAGATTAACACAGAACTAAAAAGTTGAAAATAAAATTATGAATAAAAAAAAACTTTTTTAAAAACAAGCTTTTATTCCAAACTTTAGTTATATCACAGATTAATTAGTTTACTACCGTAAACAGATGGTCAGTGGCATAGAGACAAACTGTCCCACATTAAAACTGGCTACGCAACTGGCTAGAAAGTTTACATTTAAATTGAACTAGATGGCGGCATACTCTGAATACATTTGATACTGGTCACAGCTATGACTTTTTTCTGTCCTCTTCACAATAGATGTCTTTAGTCATTACATATTTCTATTACACGAAAGATGACGATAGTAATGAGGCGGTCAAGTAGATTACTCGAAAACAATAATTCAAAGTGACAAAAACTTTTGTGCGCTACGTAAGTGTTCCATGTTTGAATTTCGAGTATGACGCATCGACACGAATTCTACTATGGAACACTTTAAATTAATTCTTCCCAAGTGTTCCACATTTGAATTTCATGTAGGACGTATCGACATGAAATTCAGTTATGGAACACTTTAAATGAATTCTTCCCGAGTAAGTCGATTATGATTTAGTACATTGGCTTCTTCTATTGCATGAAAAAATTATTTATTCAATTTGACTAGCTTCTGTTATCCACATTTTTTCTTCCCATACAACGAAATGATGCTTAAATAAAATATGATACAATACAATATACTTTATTGCACCATAAACATACAAAAAAAAACAAATGATCAAAAACATAAAAATATAGTACAAAAGGCGGCCTTATTGATGAACAGCAATTTCTTCCAGGCAACCTTTGGGTTATAGGATATATATTATGAAAATAGGAAGGCGACGAAGAGGAATCAAACTATCATAGCTACTTTAACTATGCTTTAAATACATATACACAACATATACATATACATACATACATATTATTAGATAGTATACCCATTGATACATACATATACAATACATACATACATATAAATACAATACACCTACTACATAAATATATTAACAATAAGTACATAGTGCACAGCACATTGTTATAAAAAATATTAGGAAAGTTAATTTGACAGAAAATGTTCCTTCACTCGCTTCTGGAATACATTGAGAGATGAAACACACTTGGTGTCATCAGGCAGTGCGTTCACAAACGAGTAGCTCGCAGAGTAAAGGAATTGGAATAGAAATTAGAAGCGTGAACTGGGATATTAAGAGTGAGCATACGGGAAGGTCGAAGGGTACGATTAGCAGTAGAGGAGTGGAAAACAAAACGGTTTTTTAGATAAGATGGAGTAGTGGGAAGGAATAAAACAGAGTATAAAAGAGATAGAACATGGTAATCTCTTCGACGATGGATAGCTAGCCATTTAAGTTGGGAGCGGAAAGTGAAAACATGATCAAATTTACGCAGATTAAAAATGAATCGAATAGACAGGTTTAAACTGAGGCGACGTGCATTAAAAGAAAAATTGCCAATTGTACTCTAATTTTTATAGACATCTCGCACTTGACCAAAAAATTTCATGTCAATCGAGTGAGAAATCGAGTGAAAGTAAGATAAATGCAGTAGAAATGCTATCTCTTAGAAATATGTGCGATGTCACCCTTTCGGACAAAATAAACAATGAAGAGATACGCAGTATGACAGAGTTGCACGACAATGTTATTGTAAAAATAAAGAAAGGAATGCTAAGATGGTTCGGGCACATGGAAAGAATGAGTGATGAGACTGACGAAGAAAATCTATAGAGCAAAAGTGAGTGGTAAAAGAAGCCAAGGAAGACCAAAGCTGACTTATGAAGATCAAATAGCTAGAGTGTTAGCCGACGGAAATGTCAAAAGCACTCACGTACCTAGCGAAAATGTGTGAGGAGAATGATGAGATTCCAGGAAGCGAAAGAAGTATGTAAGGACCGCGACGCTTGGCGCTCCGTCCTCTCTGACTACCCCGTTGGGGATGCAGCGTGAAGATATGTGTATATGCAATATAATATATGCATATTCTATTTTTGTCGTCTAGAGCAGAGCTAAAAGTTCTAGTCCTGAGCGTATTTAAAAAAATTATTTCTTTTCCTCTGGCGCGTGACTACTCACGTCGTCGTTATCAGCCAGTAAATTTTTTCAAACATTATTTTCGTTTGACCTCTTTGATCGCGGAACCAGTTCGGAATAATATTCGTGTTCCATAATCAAACTAATTTCTGCTTCTATGAAAGTTTATTAAGGAGACTTTTTGGCGGGAACAGGAGAAGTGAGGTTGTCATTTTATTTAGATTTTCTATTTTTTACATTTTTAGGTGTTTTAAAGTACAACAGTGATAGTATATTGTGTTTTAAAGTTCTGTGTAAGTGACAAGAATGGAGGAGATCTAAATAAACATGTGTAGCTGAAGTATTCGCGCTCTTCCAAGAAGTCCTTTATAACTTCAGTAAAGCCTACTATCACTTTACTGGAGGAGTTTTACGATAAGAAAAAACTAATTTACTTGTGATTCTACACTATGGATTACTTATTAATACGTGACATTGGCAAATACGCTAAACTGTGCGCCATGCCATAAAGGAAGAAGAAGAAAAGAAAAAGAGCGGGAAACTTCGTTTCCCTAACTTTCGACTCATATTTACTTGGCCAATGGTTAAATGCAATCTGCGAAGCTAAAACAAAGAGAAAAAAAAAAGTTTATTATGTGAGAACACCTATTTCGAACTCATTTATCGAAGATCCAATCATTACGTAACGAATAGATGGAATAAAAGGTAAATATTAGTCGTGAAGTATCATAGATAAATAGTTCATTAGGTAGTTTTTTATTTAGGTGCTTTCAGCACACCCTGATGTATTTCTTATTTCGTTTGTAATTTTACTGAATTAAAATATTTTGATTAACTTATTTATTCTACAGTGCGCTACTCTATAGTGTGCTTCCTCTGTATCTTTGCGGCATGAAAAAATATTAATTGGTTTTTTAAGTTTAAAGGCTATTATTTCGATAAACTAAAAAACGAAATATTTTATGTAAAGTAGAATTATTTTTAAATAACGTTATTATTTTTTAAAATAGATTTGATATCCCTTTTCACCCCTTTAGGGGTTGATATCTTACAATCTGCTAAATACATGTTTCATTGTTTACCTGAATGAATCTGTATACAATATGCAATTTTTTGTTTCAATATTCTTTGACACTCCTTTTCACCCCGTTATGAGTTGATTTATCAAAATTTGCTAAATTCATGTTTCGTAATTTTTTTAATCGATTTTATCTTGATTTTATACAGAAAGTATGTTTTTTATTTTTATAGTACTTAATTTGACACCCCTTATCATCCTTTCGGCGGTTGATTTTTAAAAATCGACCAAATGCATATTCAAATATTTATTTATAGTTTCTGCATACTTTCAAAGTTTTACCACAGATTAATTAGTTTACTAGCGTAAAGTTTTACATTGTTACACGTTTTTAACTTTTTTCATAAAAGTTAAACCTGTTCAGAGGTTAATTTTTCTAAATTGAAAAAATACACGTCCAAGTAATTATTGAATATTATAATATGGGTACACAAAGTTTTGGGTTCAGAATTTGTATTTAAATTATTTTATTTACATACTGTGTAAATAAAATAATTAAAATCCATTTTATATCCTTTTAACCTTTTTAGGGGTTGAACTTCTAATAACCCTTTCTATATCGTATAAGAATCTCATGTGTAATTTGTCTGTCAGCCAGCTTTTACGTTTATACATATAAGAAATTTAGGTACATTTCACTATGGCGTTGTTTTGTTGACAAAAAAAAATATTTTTTTTCACAAGCTAGGTATTTCTTCTACAATGTTCGCAATAATTCTTAATTAAAAGTACTAAAGGGCTAACAAAAAAAACAAAGGAAGGTCTGACCGCATTGCAGGATCCGAACCCGCGATTTCGGCGTGGTAGACCTACGTTCTAGCCATTGTGCTATAGAGAAGATAAACTGCTGCAAAAATAAAAAAGTTTCGAAGTTTAGTTTCGAAGTTTTAGCTAGGTCGATTTCTTACCCTCCTCAAACCATATATTATAAATTTTATCGAAATCGCTAGAGCCGTTTTCGAGAAAGCGATATCAAATATATATAATATACAAGGTGTTACAAAAGTCCCCCTAATCCGTGAAAGGTATTTATTATAAGCATGTCAAGTAGAGAGTCCACCTATGAGATTACAAGTCCTGTGATATTTTAATTTTGATAAAACTTAAATAATTTTAATGATAAATAAAAATATCGACTATACTGACGGCATCACTATTTTGAGTTCATGACCCATATACAATCTCACGGAGTAGTGAATTACCTGCTAACTACCTCATTCGCTATGCTACTAGGAGACCACGCCCACAGCTGTTAGCTAGTTGTGTAGATAAGTATCTATTGTTAAATGCTATGTGCCGTTGGCACGCGCCTCGTACCCGCAACATAGTACACGTATACCTATCGTTAGCAATTGAATCGCGCGTTACTTAGTAGATAATAAAGAATAAAAGCTACTTCGTCTAAGTATGCACAAATGCACATACCTAAGCAAAAATGTGTGAGGCGAATGATGAGATTAGAAGAAGCGAAAGAAGTATGTAAGAACCGCAAAGCCTGGGGCTCCGTCCTCTCTGACTACCCCCTTAGGGATACAGCGTGAAGAAATGTATGTGCAAAAGCTACTTAATAAATAATAGGTGCTGAAATACTGTACAGATATGTGAGTCCGTTAACTCTCGCAAGCTGTCCTACGTCCCAACGGCATGTGGCTCGCGCCTGCTACATAGTGCATAAACATACCTACTGTTAACAATTATATCGCACGTTACTCAATAAATAAAATAAATAAAGATTACTTAATATTATAATAGGTGGTGAAATACTGTACAGATATACGTGTATGCGTAAGAAAAGTAGGTACGTTCACTGCGGCGCGAGCGTTGTTTTGTTGACGAAACAAATTATTTCTTTTCACAAGCTAGGTATTTCTTCTACAATGTTCGCTATAATTTTTAATTGAAGGTACCTAAAGAGCTAACAAAAATATTTCAGATATTCTTTGCAGTTTAAAATTTAGCGGGGGACATGCTTTGCTGAATTTTATATTTCCAAGTATTTCATTGAAATTTTTGAATACGATCTTCACGGTACTTATATAATTTTATAACTGGCATGTTGAAATTGCAAAAAAAGAAATGTAGTCTTTATAAAATAATGCCTGTGTCAAAAGTATGCGTTCGCACGAGAGCTAAAAAAAGCCTTGTGTAAAAAACGTCGGTGGCATATTTTGTTTAACCGTTTCGATCCTATGTTCATATGAGCCTTGTTAAAAAAATCACTTGTCTTAATATTTTGCTATAGGCGGATGCACGATTTATGTAGCTGAAATTCCCGCATAAGCTATTTATATATCCATCCATCCATGTCTTTTTAACTTTTATTATAAGTCCATGATAAGTGCGAAGTGATTTTATGACTTCCATGATAAGTGCGATCGCGCACGGAAAGTCAGAAAGTCTATCTAAATCGTTAAAAACAGCTCACGCTAAAGAGTGGAAAAGGATCCTGTGCGAACTACATTAAAACCTAACATTGATATTATTATTGAATACTGATTATTTTCAAACTGTCAAAAAGTCATGAATGAATCAATAAAGTAGTACATACATGCATATCTTCACGCCGTATCCCTAACGGGGTAGTCAGAGACGACGGAGCAATAAAGTAGTAATTTCTATAATTAGGTAGGTAGGTAGGTAATAAAAAAATTGGCCAAGTGCGTGTCGGACTACGCAGTGAAGGATTGCGTAGTTGGAATGCATAATATTCATTTAATTGCCAGCAAAATTAAGTTTGTATTTCATAGCATTTTTCAAAAATACTGTAAGAAACAAAATATTTTTGCAGTCGCTGAACGTGTAATCGAAAATTGTATTGAAACTAATTTTCGTAGGAAGTGCTTTTTAAGATCTACTCTCTCAAATTTTTTTAGAATTTTCCACTCTATCCATAATTGAAGTTTGAGAGAAAGCGCACACTTTTAGGGTTCCGTAGCTAAATGGTAAAAAACGGAACCGTTATAATTTCATTTGGAAAATTGATTTGAATAAGGATATACATACATATCTTCACACCGTATCCCTAACGGGGTAGTCAGAGAGGGTGGAGCGCCAAGCGTCCCGTTCCTTACATACTTCTTTCGCTTCCTCGAATCTCATCATTCTCCTTGAATTGAATAGAATTGAATAAGAATGTATCGTGCAGTTTTTGAGATATGGGGTATTCTCGGTTATGCGCTCAGTGACTGCAGAAATAACTTTGTCTTACACTTCACGGTGAAACGTTATTAGATGGAAATTCGTTTTTACGGGAGATTAAATTAATATTGCGCATCCCGTCTGGAACCCTTCCCTGCGCGTGGTCTGACACGCACTTAGCCGGTCTCACTACTTTAGAAGTGCGAATATCAGGAACTATTGACTTAGATAAGTCACTTCGAAACCACTATGTCATTGAACGAAGTGTACTGGGATCTTTTTTTCATACTTCAGTTACATTTTCAAGATTTCGCTACAGCATTATATAGCGGTTTGTGAAATACACCTATCTTCCAAATTCTATCTATGTAGTGCCAATTATAGTCTCTGAGTAAAATGACTGACATACGGAGAGAATGAAATTATAAGGGTTTCGTTTTTTGCCATTTGGCTATGGAACCCTAAAAAGGGGAATCTGACCAACTATCGAAAATCAAAACTATCGAGGTTTTAATGTTTAATGTAGATTACAAACAAATAGGAGAAGTGTTGCGCAGGAACTAAATTCAAAAACCCCGAAAGGGTCGTTGGATAAAGTCCAAGTTTTTAGGCTTTGATGATTAGATGTCGTTTGCTTTGTTTGCGAACCTATTGTTTAGATCTGTTAATTTAGATCTTAAAAAAATAATTTCCGAAAATAGCGTTATCGCATATTTTTTTACGAAAATGTTTCTCAAAAGATTTGAATTGTCTTCCAAAATAATTGCAAAAAACCCCAATCTGGCAACGCTGTTTGAAATGTAAAAAGGATAACAGGTCTATAACCTACCAAATAAAGAAGTTAGTGGTTTGATTCAGTCCTTGATATTGAAGAACATCATCCTTTTTTTGTAATGTAATGGCCCTCTGTCGCGAAATAGAATTGTTTTGACATATCTATATATCCCTTTTAGTTTTTAACTTTACCGAATTGAAAAGTCAGTGCGCTTTAGGTACCATCATGTAATTAGAGCATTAACCTAATTTTGTTGTATTATGAGGCCATCTGACGTTGAGTAGAATAAAACACTTGCGTTGATACTCTCTAAACATTTTAACATAAAAATAAAAGGTATTACTAGATGCCACTGACATTGAAATTTAATAAAAGGTTTTTCATTTTTGTAATTGAAATTAACACATAAAATGTGCGTAAATATAAAAGTATTCAGTTCTAAATAGCAATACAAACTATATTTTTGGATACATTTGCAATTACAAAAGAATTACTTTATGTTCACATTCTACCGATACTGGTAGTGACATCTTTCATTGTTCTTAGTGTACCGTGAAATCTAATGTATGTCGCTGATACCACATGGTTATATTAAAACGAAAATAATAATTTTATGCAAGGATTGCTGATGAATGTTATTTATATAGATGAATATAATAAAATAATTCGATTGAAATTCTGCATAAAACTGTCTACTTATATAGGCATGATGTTAGGATAATCACTGAAGAAATAAATATCCATAGTACCTAATATTCTACTACATCAAATAATTTCAAAAGCTTGTAGCGCAAATAGAAAACAAAGATAGAGGAATTTAAACTAAATAATTTAAACTTTGTTCCAGATGAAAAAGACAATGAAAAACAAATCTGGTATCAGCGGAATACCAATCTTACCTTAGCACATCTTGCTTGAGAAAATCTCACGTCAGTGGCGAGTGAGTCGTAGAGGGCGTTGCTTGCGTCAGCGTCACTGTCGTCCTTGTTAGACGACTCTTCCAAGTAGATAGGAGTGAGAGCCTGAGCTATGGCCCGCCATGTTGAAGCGCTTGGTAACTGTAGTAATAATAAATAACAACAAATAATAGTAATCTCTATTACTGCTTTACATAGGGGTAATATTCCTACAGTTGTTTTATGAGCTTTGTATTTGAGGTATCAAAATTATTGTCAATGCCGTTGGGTCTCATATACATTAAGAGATACAAAATTGCAATTATATTGCAATTTGCATCCAACTGTCACAGTTGATTCTCATAGAAATAAGGTGACAAGTGTATATTATATTTCGTTATCCCACATATGTTGCACTGGTTAAAATTTTAAAATATTCTTAGCAGAATTAACATTCATTCCTCCCAACCCCCTTTCCTTTTCTCCGAAAATATTGGACCTAGAGTTTTATTAGTCTTTATTAGAGAATATAAAGCTAAAGTAAGGTGTTACGAATCTCCAGAAAGTTTGGTATTTTATAAATATCGTACAGAATACCTCTGTGTGCCAGTTCAATTAGCACTTGATATCAATTTTTTTTATGGTAACATAGGCAAAATAATGATTAATTCTGGCAATGTCATGTGTTATAATGCATATAATCATTTCACAAATAAAGAATTAAAACGTATATCCACATGTGGTAAAAATTAAAAAATGCGAGGTACTGTGAGGCTGTTAATAACAATAATAGTAATCTTTACTGAACACTGCAAAAATAAAAACAGTTCAATGAGTTCTGTCTTCAAGGACTGTCTTGTACTAGGACTGCCTGTATATCAGGAGACATTCCCCTCCCAATCATATGCTAAAAATTAAAAAATGCGAGGTACTGTGAGGCTGTTAATAACAATAATAGTAATCTTTACTGAACACTGCAAAAATAAAAACAGTTCAATGAGTTCTGTCTTCAAGGTCTGTCTTGTACTAGGACTGCCTGTATATCAGGAGACATTCCCCTCCCAATCATATGCTTAATAGACTACGATTAAAAGTCATGCTAGCTTTATTATCAGAAAGTGACAACATGATCTTTAATGAGGCATTAACTTTAATAAATTTTCTAGCAAGTGGACGTAAGACTATGAAATAAGGATATCTACGAAGATTAGGTATATTTTAAGTTGTTCTTGTGTCTAGAAATATCTTGGAAAAGTCAATACCAAAGCATTGCACACGTGATACGTTCTGTTCTGTTAATTATCGTTCTGTCATAATCATAACGTCAAATCCTGCAAGAGCCAGATTAAAAAATGATGAAAAGATCTTGGTGTTTTGAAATTTTAATATACCGAGCTTGCAAGCTTTATTTCCGCATAACATGTACTAACCTTTATAAGTTCTTGAAGTATTATGCCGCCAAAGAGCGAAAATTGCCCATTACCAATGTAATGTATCTAACTCGCTCAATAGCGAGTTAGATACGAGTGAGGGAGTGAGTGAGCGAGTGAGATTAATATTTATAAAATAATTAAACGAGAATTTACGCATATACTGGATACTTATACGAAGACCTCAATGGCGCAGTAGTTTCAGACTTGAATCCATGCGCGGAAGGAACCGGATTCGATTTCCGGTCGGGTCCATTTTAGAAACGAACTTTTCTAGAACATTTTGAGTCTGTGAGCGAGTTTGGTGTATTGTATGGTGTGTCCACAGGCTAATTCCAAATAAAAAAAGAAGTAGATAACAATGCTTGTATTTTATCCAACACACGGCAGACAGAGAGAAAAAGGAAGTAGACTGACAATGTTGCCAAAGTTCAAAAATAAATAATATTATATAGTGTTGCAAACACAAAAAAAATGTTGGGAATTCCAACAGTCTGGGTGTACTGGAGGACGCCTCCGTAGTCGTTGATTCTCATAGCACAGGAAATGCCCTAGTTTGAGACCAGATGATCGCTGTGTATTGTCTGGCGTATTTATTATTAGTCTTAGAGTAATAACATATTAACACAGATTAATTAGTTATTAATGTAAACTGAACTGAAACTGATTCCCTGGTGCTAATTAGCTCCTATTAAACGCTTCAGAATTTAGTGCATAGGGCCCGCTTACCTCAGTATACATAGAAGTCTTTGCTTATAATAGCATTAGAAACGAATACGACTTTTCAGTATCCTAAATTCTAAATCGGAACATGAGTAAGATATCCTTCTCACTAGTTCTTCTAAAACCTGTGTTGAAGTTCTTTCGAAGCAGTGACAAAAACACTTTGCAATAGGGTTTACAATAATAATAATAAACCTTTTTAATCTGAACTACCGTGTTAAGTAACAGTACTGGATGTTTTTGTGGTTTTGCTATAATATGTACAATAGTTCAGTGTGCCTCTTGGCTTAGGCCTCCTTCAACATTTTCCACTGAATTCTATCACGTGCTTCCCTCCTCAATGATATCCAGCTGTAAGTTTTAAATCGCCTTCTCATCTCGTTTGTTGGCGTCCTCGATTGCGCTTTCAGTCTTTGAGATACCGGTCAGTGACATTTTTGCTCCACTTATCTTGAGGATCTCGGATCATGTGGTCTGTCCATCTCCACTTCTGTCGGTCTACTCGGGTAATTATATCCACAACTTTCGTTTTTTCTCTTATTATGCTATTTCACACTTTGTCTTGTTTTCTTATTTCTATCAAGCTTCTCTAAATGACTCTCGGACATCGTTCTAACTTTTCTCTGTGGTGTTTGGTGAGTGACCAGGTTTCGCATCCATAGGTATATTGTATAGGGTTTATTTAAAGAAAAATACTTTGTATTTGAATATAAGGTAAGCTTACCTCAAAAAATGAAGTGCTCATCGCATATTTCCCCACATTATCATCAAAGCCTTCTCCAAATGCAAGGTCAATGTGACCCTGCAGAAACTGCTTGAAAGTCATTCGATCCGTGGAAGTCGCGGGCTGATCTCCAGTACATAGCTGTACTAGTCCTCTCACCAGGGAGCTGACGTCACGGGCATTGTAATTAGCGTCGTCAGCACTTATATAGACAAATTCTTCATTCTTTGGTATAGCGAAAAGGGATTTCGCGCTGAAAGGGTTTTTAATTTAGAGATTATTTCATAATTATACTTAATGCAATCAAACTGGGTCAGAATCCTCATGATTTCAATATGTCCGTCTGTCTGTTTCTATTTCGCAAGCCTCTGCTATTCTCATTCATATGTCTGATCTTGATTGATGATCTTGATAATTGATGTCCCAAAATCAGAGATAATGAGACTTCTGAAGAATTTTTTTTTTGGGTTTGACAGAATAAATGTTACTCAAAAGTTTTCTCCATTTATTCTATAGCTTGAAATGTGACTAGATAGATCTCATAAAATGCAACAAAAACTTTTTTGGGACCTCTTGATTGTAGCTTGTTGAAATTTGTAAAAAAAAGACTGACAGTGTGGCAGAGAGTAATGTACAGAAGTGATTCTGTAAATGTTCAATGTATCCGATTTTCGAAAGAAACTAATAATTATCTAAATATTTTTCATAAATAAGCTTTTATTAAAATTAATTGTCAAAAGCGTGCACCACTATACTAGATTGTATTGCCTAGTATACTATTTAGAAATTGTCCTAGTTTAAAATTCAATTTCATTCGACTCACACATACTTCCTAGCAAATTGAGCTGAATAAAAACTTGTAAGAACAATTATTACCAAACATTTGTAATAATCCTGGCTTTCCTCAGTATGAAGTACAGTTGGTCTTCCACTGCGTGTTCTAAGCGTTTCAATGATGCAGGCGCGCCGCGTAATGGACGAGGCGCCCGTCTGAAGTGGAACAGCAGTCGTGGACAGCATGAGCGTCCGTGACTCTCCCATGCACCACCCACATTGATGGATGTCAAGGCTGTTGTGGTGCGCTGTTGCAGCTCGGTTCTGATAACAGAAATCTCATTTTACCACAACGCCTGCAATAAGCGGTTACCATAGCCTTCGAACGCCTGCAACACCAGGGGTATCGCTGGCGTGATGCCCTTTCACATCCTTTTTGAATAATCCCACTCTCTAATATCTTAGGTAAACATCAATAGGGAGCTCATTCCACAACCACAACCGGATTATTTGCGAGAGAAAGCTCCTTAGAAACCCTATTGAGATTACTTGGTATAATATAACAAAAAAAAACACTTTGACACCATCTCGACGTTTTATTATTAAAATCTTATTAATTTTATTTTTCATTATTATATTTTGTATTTCTTGAACGTTTAGACTAATTTCTGACTTGTTTTATTCATAAAACTCTATTATAAAAAATAAACTCTTTTGTAAAAAAAAATAAAACTATAACATGCACAATGCACGTTACTTTCGGAAGCTTCGGGACTTCGCGCGCGCAGACGTCTATGAGAGGATGGGATTATATGCTAATATTAAGGCAGCAGGAGGATCGGTAATTCAAGCCGCTGCCACTCTCAGATATAGCCGATATTTCACGTTATTTACAAAGTTCACTATTACTTCTAAGGCGATACACTGAGACGACATAATAAGACAGTGCATGGAGCATGAATTCATCGGGCCGGGTGAGAATGGCATAAAAAGGGGTTTTGTGTTATCCAAGTCCTATCGTAACATAGTTTCTACTGCCAATAGCCATAAAATAAGATCACATCACATAGGTCTCACTAACAATGAAGAGATATTAAGTAAAATGAAGTAGATTTATATATTTTACATGCATATACTATACCTCTTAAAAAGTTGGAACTATTTTGCAATAACTCGTATTGTATGGTAATAACTTTATATAATAAATTACCTGATTATTACAAAACTGATGGGCTGCCGCTGTTTAAGAAAAGAATTTACAAATTTTTGAAACATAAATGTTATTACAGTGTAAAAGAATTTATTAATGACGACTTCTCAATATAAAATTTTAATTAATTTCACGAATGTACTTAATTGCTTTTAAATACGAACACGGCTATTCTGGTTGATGATCCAAACATCATGTATGAATCTTTAGTCAAAAACCTATCCAAAATATTTAATAAGAATTGTCCAAAGAAAAAGAAAGTAGTCGTTAATAACAAGTTACGTTTTGCGGATTGGGCGACGAAGGGCATAAAAAGAAGTAGGGATAGGCTTTATGAGTTATATGATGAAAAATCTTACACTGCAGATGAAAATTTTCATAACTATGTTCGCACTTATTCGAAAATATTTAAAAAAGTATCAAAACACGCGAAAGCGATCTATATCGCGAATAAAATTAAAAAGTCAGACAATGCGATAAAGGCTACATGGAACACTATTAATAACGAAGTTGGTAGTAAACGAAATAGAAATAACGAAGATTTTTCAATACAAATTGGTAAAAAGTTTGTTACTAATAAAATTGAGGTTGTTAATGCTTTTGAAAATTACATTTCGAATACACCTATAGAAATAACGAATGATTTGGGAGCGTCTTCGCAAACAGCAGAGACGTTTTTGAGAAAAAATGTTGGAAAATGGTTCCTTAATTTTCAATTTAGGTACACATCTTCACTTGAGATAAAAAAAAATTTCAAGCAATTACATAAAAAGAAAAGTGAAGATTTATGGGGACTATCAGTTCATGTCATGACTGGTGTAATACCTTTATTATCGCCAATTTTGGTAGAGATATTTAATAAATGTGTCGATCAAGGGGTGTTTCCCAATTTAATGAAACAGTAAAATTATTCCATTATTTAAGTCAGATTGTATGTTGAATCTAACAAATTATCGCCCGGTGTCAATATTGCCAGCATTGAGTAAAATATTCCAAAAAATAATACTCAATCAAATGCTAGCACATTTTAACATTTACGTGGTGTTTCACGGTCAACAGTACGGGTTCACGAGAGGGCGGTCAACAACTCATGCGGGAGCAAGCTTGATCAAGACTGTACTTCAGGCTTGGGAGGGATCTCAGGATGCCATTGGTGAAGGCTTTTGATTGTGTTAGTCACGAAATTTTAATTTGCAAGCTTAAATACTATGGAATTCGTGGTAACGCTCTCGATCTCGTGGTCTCGTATTTGTCTGGCCGGGAGCCAAATTGAGTGTCAATGGGGTTTTGTCTGTTGGTTCGAGGTTAAGAATGGGCGTTCCCCAAGGATCAATTTTGGTACCTTTTCTGTTTCTAGTCTACATTAATGATCTCCCATTTATGCTCAGGAACTTATGCGAAATAGTATTATTTGCTGACGACACTTCATTGCTATTTAAACTGGACAGAAAGGACTTAGATATTACCTGGGTGAACGGGATCCTGGTGGACGTCTCGGGGTGGTTTGCTGTTAATAATTTACTACTGAATGCACAAAAAACCAAATGTATTAAATTTTCCCTTTCTAATGTACCCAGAATCCATGATAAAATAGAATTGGGTGGGAAACAGTTAGAATTAGTTAGGTCTGCCAGTTTTCTTGGTTTAACAGTAGATAGTAAATTGCAATGGGCGGATCATATCGGGGCATTGGCTAGTAAGCTCGGTTCCGCGATATATGCCATTAGACGCATTAGGCAATTGACGGATGCGGATACGGCGAGGTTGGTGTACTTCGCATATTTTCATAGCCTAATGTCCTATGGCCTTTTGCTGTGGGGATCAGCGGCGCATATTAACTCGATTTTTATTTTACAAAAAAGAGCGATACATGCTATTTACAGTATGAATGCACGAGAACCACTAAGAGATCCTAAGAGATCGTTTTAAAGACATTGATGTACTGACCTTGCCGTCCTTATACATCTTTGAAATTATTATGTATACGAGGAAAAATATAGATAGATTTACAAAAAAAGGCGATATTGGTGGTATGGAAACCCGAGGTCATGATAAATTGGTTGTTCCAAAATTTAAATTACATAAGTCAAATGTTTCATTTTTGGGTAACTGCGTTCGTTTTTATAATAAAGTTCCTCAAGAAGTCACTCAATTAACAGAAAATATATTTAGATTAGTTATAAAACGTACATTGATTAGACAATCATACTATAAAATAAACGATTTCGTTGAAGATAAAACAATAGTCTGGAAATGATTTTCTCTGCACATCCATTTACTGGCTCTCTGAATATTGTATTTTAATAAACCTTTTATAAAACGATGTTGAAAAAATTATACCTGACTGAGTTTCTTGTCGGTTCTTCTGTGTCCAGGTTATCTTTTATCTTCTCTTTGAACCGAACTAAAGTAGATTTGACATTCAAAAATACCTTGTGATTGGGTTTACTTGAATAAATTGATTTGACTGAAATCAATGTCTTTTTTATTAATTATTTTTGCTTTGACATTCATTATTATTATTATTTTTTATGTTAGACATGTTTCTTTTTTACCTTTTTGACATGTTTTTGTTTTCTTTGTATTGTATTGTATTGTGCTTTTATGTTATGGGTTTGACATATGATTGTTCTAATTCATTATGACATACAAAATTGTGAACATTGAGTTGAGTACTTGTGTTATGTAATTAATTATTATGAATCTCAATAATATGGATATATACTCATTGTTATGATCTGAACCTCCTATGGAGTTCAAATGTAATATTTGCATGCTTTTAGTGAGCAGTGTGTAAAGTATTTATTTAATTCCATGTACATCCGATTTTACTCGCATTCTTGCAAATAAATAAATATCATTATTATTATTCACTTTTGTAAATTTGGCTCTAGATCTAGAGTTACACATACCTCAGTTCATTGTGTGCTATTTATAATACAAGCTTAGTGTTTAGAAGACAAACAAATAATTGCGATAAATGTGATTTTCTGAAATTTTATTACTATTGGACAGCTCTGGCTTTGCTCAGGTGCAATTGATGTTAATTTTTTGTATTATTACATCAATTTGCTTCACATGAAACTAAATTCCCAGTGTTGTATCTTGAGCCCATTTACAAGCAACTTAGTTGAAAGAAGCTAAGTTTAGATCTCAGATTCTAGATGACAGATCATTGATAAAGGTATAATATATCAATTTTAAATTACATTCAGACATACAGACAATACAGATACAAACATCAACACCTATTCTGAAAACTATTGTTTAAAACCTTTTTATGTAATCTTTTTATAAATATTTTCAATGTAATTTACATGTATAATTACTAGTATTATACATATAAAATCAATTTTATAAAGAGTTACTTTAGTAATTATTTATCATTGTTAATAAAATGAATAAAACATATATTTAAAATGTCAATGATTTTGTTGATGACAGGAAGTTCTGGGAATTATCCTCTCCATGGCTGCAAATTCATTAGTCTGTGATAAACAATGATATTTGTTTATAACCTTCAAACTAGTTTTTCACAAGACAGGATTTTTATCTAGACATTTAAAAAATAGCTCATAATTTTACTTGCATAAATTATTTTGAATTTGAATGAATAACCTACCTGTAAGCATCAATAGCCTTAAATAACTGTAAATATCCGAGATCAAAAACAGATGTAGGAGAAGACAGAATAACGATATGGCAGAGATGGAACAATAATGCTATGGCCCGACAAGACTCTGCTGCTAGCTCTCCCGCTGCCACCAGCCAATGTGAAGCATCGGCATCTTTCTCAGTAGTCTTAGAATTTTCGTCCAACGACCCAGCTAGTTCTGCTAGCCGTCTGGTATCGAGGAATGTGACTGCATGTAGATATAAGACACTGCGTCTTTCATCCCAGTGACATTCAATATCATTCTGTCAATAAAAAATAAATATAAAAATATGTAATAAAATAAATAAAAAAATAATAAGAAATATATGCATACATACATAACTTCACGCTGTATCCCTAATGGGGTATCGAGAGGACTGAGCCCCAAGCGTCACGGTCCTTACAAACCTCTTTAGCTTCCTCAAATCTCCTCAAGAAATATATAATTAATGATTATATCCCTTTTTAAACTTAGGATCCTGAGTTTTTCTATTAAGTCAATTTAGAAAGTTAGGTTTCGAAAATTAACTTAAAATATCGGCGTTACTAAAAACATATTCCTCCATTCAAGTCCAAGGCCTTATTATGGGCCCATGCATTGTTTCTTTGCATTCTTTAAATTGGTAGTATAATTTCATTTTTAGAAATGAATTAAGTTGAAGATATTTACTGTGTCCAATGAGGTGTCTTTGATAACAGAATTTATTTTTTGATAGAAGACTTTCAAATAGTCTTCAGTTCTAAGTTACTCACATACGTGGATAAGTGGATTTTGGGTAGAAAGGATTTCGTAGTTTGCTTTGCTTTAAAATTTGCTTTTGGAATCTAAATAATACCGAAAACGTCGATATGGCCATAATTTTACAGCTCAAGAATTAGTCAAAATATATATTTAATTGTCTGAACGGGGAAAGCAGTTAATTAACCCTTAGCCTTCTATAATATGAAAAAAAAATAGGCATAACTAAATCTACTCACTTCATCACATTTAACAGATGGCAAAAGTGGAGTTGTCTTGTTAGGGTACCGGTATGAAGATTTACCAATGATACCGACAACCACAATGCGTTCTTTCTTAGAAAATTCAGGTATATTATTTATTGAAAATAATTTCATGATGGTGCATTAATAATATTCTTATCAATACATAGTGTTTTCTACTTTTAAGAGTAATAACTCCACAAAAAATCAAAAGAATAACTTATTTATTAATCTGACAAGTCTGTAAATCTGACTGATTTGTGACTGTAGTTTTTGACAGTGACAATTCTCTATGGTGACAATTGATAACTGATGACAATGACAACCAGTGACCAGCATTTGAGAACATGAAGAAACAAAACGTTCTCTATGAATGTAAACTGCATGAATACGAGTAAAAGTAACTAACTACATGATATACGAATATTAAGTTTGAGTATGACTACGAAAATATTTAAAATAATACTGATCACATAGACATAATTATTATACGTAAAGCATAATGAGACGCATCATAACAATGTTGCAATTCGCAGAGCCGTAATTGTCATATTTGGCAGTTGTGCGTCTTTGTAAAATAAGTAAATGTCAAAAACATGTGTTTACTTCGTTTTTTTGATGCAAGTCTATTGAAAGTTCCACTATTCTGCTCCGTTTGCCGTTTGCTTGATATCCATTTGACAATAATAATTATTTTTAATGTGCTACATGTATACATGTCTACAAAGAGAATATAATATTACCATGACTACATCACATTTATGATTTACCACTAGTATTATTTATTTAATGGTTTTAGTATTGTGATGCATATTAGTATTCTAGATTCTGTGATTGTGATTGTGGTTGTATACATGTGTGTGTAGGTCTTGTAAAGCCAGAGCCTTTCGCTAAAAATCAAGGTGATTTAGTGATTTGCTTGGCTTGGAGAAATGTTGATTATCAATAAGTAATACCTTGCTATCGCACGCATTTGTTGACGCTCGGACTTACAGAAATCCATCAGATAAACTTATCATTAAAAGTTTATCTTCACTGAAAAAAATTTGATGAAAATATTTTTCGTTCAAAATGAGTTCTATCATTGAAGATATTTGTGAACTTTTAGATAGTTACAACGGAAGAGACAAGGTAAGGCACGTGGAATAGTATTCGACCTTGATATTTACATACTTGTAGTGGACATTCTATTATGATAACTAAAATGTTATCTGCCTTAATAAATTATACACACATATTTATACTTACGCAATATTATTACCTATCTATTTTAATTTAACTTTTAGCTAACTCTTCATTAATTATTATTTTCTATTAACAAAAAAGTTATAACATTTTACATAATTTTTTTTACTATTTATTTAATTATTAGTAATGTAATTACATATATATTAACATTAATGCATATATCTACTCCTAGAAATTAAAATAGACATATATTTACATGTAAATAAGTAAATAATTTTGGTATTATGCCAAAAGTACTTTTTATAATTTTCTTGAAAATCAGGGAAGCTCATAGTGGTCAGTGAAAATCAGTGAAATTGAGGGGTCATCTAGAAACAGCTAAACAAGTTAGATTTTACACTTACTCTATGTTTGTAAAATAGTGTTAGTGATAGTTAGAGGTGATATATTTAATTTGCACTTATTGCTAAAAATAACAAAATATGAATCCATTATTTATACTAACTAGATTATTTTTCATTATTTTTATAAAAAATGAAAAAATTTAAAATGAATGTGGTTAGTTGAAGTTTGGCAAAATAATTGGGACAAATGAATTCACAGAAAAATACCCTGAATACTGTTCCAAAATAAGGCACGAACATTTCTCTAATTCTGTAAAATTACAATACTCATTTTCAAAATTCAAAAAATGCAATGCATTACAAAAAGATAACTAGGTAGTGATGAAGTAGGTATTTAAGATATCCATATATATATTTTTTATCAATAAATCAATAAACTTTTTCCAACATTGTTATTATCTACGTTGCAATATTTTTTAGTAATGAAAGAATAGTCCCTTATAACAAGGGCCACCTGTAACAACTGTTTTCTACTGGCAATTCTCCAGCTTCCAGGAATAAAAATGTGTCAGAATGGTACTGGAAATTATAAGGAACAGTGGGAGATAATACAAAAAAAATAGAAAAATAACTCAAAAGGTCACAGTAGGCCCTCATTGGAGATGAATCTTTTATAGATTCTAGCCTTCTAAATAATTAATGTCTAATACAATTTTTTACAGGTGGTTCGTCTTGCATGTTATACATTCAAACTGTATGGGTGCATTAAGAATGAGAAGCCATGGCAAACAGCAGGTTCTAGATTGTCAAATGCCAGGATGATGCTACGACTGTTTGATGATATACCTATGATCAGGCATATTTATAACTATGGATTGGGACGACATGTAAGTTTTAATTGCTTGAGGCATTTTGAATATTATCATTTAAATGCCAGACATATTAAGACTAACCTTCACCTTCCTTCTGAAGGCTAAAATTATGTATTATTAATAGAATTTAAGAAAACAGTAAATCTGTTTCTTTCTTAAAGTATCTTTAAAAAGCAACATTAAAATTATAAATAAAGAATTAATTGTAGAGACGTCAGCTAGGCTGCAGACGGGCTGTCAGCTTCCCTTGAGAGGTGGCCATTCAGCCCTGTTCTCTGGGTTTGATCTCCAGTTATCCGAATTCCTCCAGTTATTTCTAATGTACGTATGTATGTAAGTATGTATTACAGTAGAATCCCAATTATCCAGATCAAATAAAACCAGGGGTAATCTGTATAATCGAAAATCAAACAGTATTTAAATTTAAATAAATTTTATTATGTAACGGGTTTTACATACGTCGTTTAGACAATACGATATAAAAAAATTATGAGCTATAAGGATTGGAATTTTGATTGGAAATAACTTGTTATTGATCTTTAACATAATGAATCAATCTTTCCGGTGAGTCCGGATAATCGATGTTCAGATAATGGGGATTCTACTGTATGTCCAATTCTTTGGCACACTCTGTAGCCTAAACGGCTTGACGGATTTTAACTTATGAGGTGTCATTAGCTTTGTCTTAATTGTGGTAGTGACATAAGGTATAAAATTTTAATATGGCGCCCAAGAAAAAGAAATAAAGAGGGAAAAGTATAAAATATGGGTATCAAATGAAAGGTAATAAATAGCCAATTCCAAATATTTAATAATATTAACTAATAGAAATTGTGAAATGCAGTTGGCTATTGTATTTTTTTAAATAATATAGCCTTGTTTGTATGTCCGTTCGCTAATATGTAACATATACCTCTCTAATATCATCATTCATCATCCCACCATTTTTGTGAACTAGACCACAAAAAATGACAACAGTATTGCAATAATTTATTTGTTTAGAATTTATTACCTATAACCTAGTACCTATAACTTCACGTTTTTTTTAATTTGGCTGGACAAATTAGAAAAGGCGCAACTAGACTTGTCCAATTTTGCTTGGTAAACTGGAAAAGATGTGTCAGTGCTTCAAGGCTGAACAAAATCATACTGATGCCATTTTTAGCTATAAGTTTACGAAAGGTAAATGTGAGTTGTGAGTGTGTTGTGAACGCACACGTGGCGAGCTTCCCTGATGTTGTAAGTGTCCACAGGTTGTTGCAAATGCTTGCTATCAAGCCAACCATATATTTTCTTGCCACTTTAGTGGCACAAAAAAAGATAAGCAGGTGGGACATTCTATGTTTTTCTCTCTCTCTCTCTCTCACACTATCGTAGAACCAATTAGTACGTTATATTAGGCTTTTGTCATACCTGTCATTTTCTTATTAGGAGTCTTCCAACACAGCAGCAATTCTAGGAGTACTAGCTAATACTGTAGACCAAGTCTTTCTACCAGTGGAAAAAGCATGCTGGCTCCATGATGTTGGAGTACTGAAACTGTCTCCAAAAACAGCAGATAAATTGGATATAGTGAGCACAGCTCTATGGGCTGCGAGTCTTTACATATCTTTATTGCAGTAAGTATATTGATGTCTTACTTTATCTGAGTACCTGGCCGACCAAGCTTTACTTGGTGTCTTTTAGATTTGATTGTATATCAAAAAAAGAAACAAGAAAAGTCTAACTGCATTGCAGGATTCGAACCTGCACACTTCAGCTTGGTAATCCTAAGCTCTTACCTTACTCTTACTAAATTACCAATCATATTTCGCAGGCAATTTTTAAGTGTGTGAAAATACAGAGAAAACGAATTTCCCCAGACATGAGACTAGCTAGGTCTATTTTTCGCCACTGTAAACCCCTAAATTGTAAATTTCATCGAAATCGTTAGAGCCGTTTTCGAGAACGCGATTACAAATATACCAATATTAATATAATGTAATGTAATATATTCAGACATTTCACACAGCGCCATCTAGTCCCAAAGTAAGCTGCATAGCGCTTGTATTATGGGTACTAGACAACTGATATACTACTTATATACTTTTCTTTTGTAAATATATACATATTATACATAAACACCCCGACTCGGGACGGGAATCGAACCCGCAACCCCCGTTTACTTTCCGACACGCTAAGGCGTTGCACCACGGCGGTCGTCAATATTGCTCGTATTGTAGTATAAAGATAGGGGTACAAGTACAGCTAGAGATGTTGCCAGGCAATGGATCAATAGGGAGAAGGGCAGCATAGCGATCGCTATATAATAAACTGTAGGTAGTTATATTTTTCCAATTACAAAGCGAAGGTATATTTCAATGTCACATTGAAACCAGTTTGTGTAATTGTGAAGTGTGAATTCTAATAATACTAGCCACATAGATATATTTATGTAATTGTAAATTTGTACTTTTCACAGAACAATTCGCTCAATCCGTCAATTGTGGTGGAGTCGAGACTGCTTACAAAATAATTCCGAAGGCGGTAGCGCGAGCGCTAAACACAATCTGGACGTGAGACTCAAGCTCCAAGCGGTAGTGGCTTTCAAGCTGTGCCTGGATATAACACACGCCGTCAGCTGCCTACCTGAGGGCTGGCTCTGGGGGGAGAAAATAGGAGCCACTAAAGTAGCCGGGATAGCCACTACTTCATCTGTAATAGGCATTGTAATGTACTTTGCCAGAAAGAGACTTTTAAAATAGTCATTTTTGAAGCTTTATTTCCAATGTATATACAGCGCGTAGGTATTGCTGGGTTAGGTGGGTTAATGTTCCGAAGTCCCTTAGCTAATCTTGCAGAATTTGGTTCACTTCTGCTCATTACAGTTCGCTGCTCCTTGACGAAGTCCGTAGTTCGCTCTATAGTTTATCAGTTCGCGGCTCGGTTACGCCACTGATACTGTTAGTGAACTAACTACTAATGCGCTGTCACTACTTTAACCAGTGTGCTCAGCTGCTGAGCGACATTGAATTAACGAACTCAGAGTGATATTCCTCACCTATTAATTCACTTGAAGGAGCGCTTTTTACTAGATCCTTCGCGAACTACATACAACTACCCCAAATATAAGGTGTCCCCAGTAAAAAAAAAGCTTAATATACGAATATAAGGTTTTTCGATCACTCACTTACCTTGGGGGCTCAAGGTATTTATTTACAAACTACAGCTCCCGTAATGTACAAAGGTTATGGAAACTCCTTGTGACAAACGCAGTTCCTTAAATATTAATTGAAGGCTATGATAATAAGCTAGTCGTGTTTGGGATTGTGGAGTGTTTGTTGGACTTGTTTGTTGGAAGTGGATTTGTTACATGTATAGGTATGAGTTTTTATAGCATTATGTCGAGGTCATATAAAAAATAAATGAGATACAGTATTTAGAAATCTATATATTAATATGTGAAACGAAAACTTAGGTTTCCTTTTTAAGAAAATTACGCGTACGGAAGAATGTGAAATTTGGTACACTTAAAGTTTATATAGAGAAGGACTGGCGAAAGCTAAAATTTTTATATGTGTTACAAATAAGTACATTAAATTAAATAAAACGTTCATTGTTTACGTTCATACTGCCAATGTCAAACTCATAATAGTTTGTGATCATATGTAATGTAACCTCCTTGGATTAAAGAGTCGCACAAAATAGATGGTCGCCAAAGAGTTCGAATTTATAGTCAAATTTCGACCACAGGGCGACCTCTAGTATGTATAATTCATTAAATCTTATTGACATTTATGTGGCCCTTTAAGCCGGATAAAAACACTGACTTCAACATATAGATTACACAGACGACTCAGCATAGTTAAGGTCAGTAATATGGAAGGAATTTTATAATAATAAGATGTAGTAGATGTAGTAAAGTACTTACTCCTTTTAACATTATGAAATCCATCGTATTGACCTCGACACATAGTTACCTATTATGTAACTGAACTTTTATTTTTTTAATCACAATACCTAAATGGGAAGTTAGCGAACACAAACAGTGTAAAAAGCGATAGTTATCGATTTGGATGAAAAATTAAGCCATTTTTCTTGTATTGCAAATGAATTAGAAAAAGTACCATTTTGTTTATGGAATATTTTATTGTATAATAGTAATTTATAAAAATTTTTAAATAAAGCAGTACTTTTTGCCTATCGAAAATGGCAGTTTTAAGTTAACTAGCAATTTTTACAAATTTTACTTTTATTATTAGGTATGTCTATAACAATTGTTATGATTTGAATAAAGAAATAAAGAATTGTTACAAAACCTTTTTAATTCAATTCCCACTCTTATGTAGGTACTTTAATAATATTATCGTAAATACTTTTTGCGCTCTTAATATATCGCAAATGGATTACTGAATCGAAAAAATGTTCTTCACATACACTCAATATTTTTGAAAGACCAATTCAACGAAACTCCACACAATCGAATAGACGAGTAAAAAAACCATCCCCGCTTTACGTATAATGGAGTCTGTTAAAAAGTCGTTTTTAAGATTTTATTTAACAACTTTGTAGGCGTGATTAATATGTATAACCATGCCAAATTACATCTTTTTAGGACCAAGAGTGAGTTAAACCACGGACAGACGCACTTGGCGAAGTTATAAGGGTTCCTTTTTTTACTACAGAGGGAACTCAAAAAATGTAGGTATGTATTTGGAACTAAATATAAATATCGTACTGTTACAATTTAAATAAAATAAGAGCTGTTCAGTATAGATAGAAAACAGAAAAAAATTTAGAAGAATTCATATTTTCATCGTCAAAGTTCTTAATAATTAATACTTGCTGACATTACGTAATAGATAAAAATCTAATTACATTAGAACAGTTGTAAACTTCAGCTTTCCTCATAATTACACAACTTTCAATCTTAACAAGTAGCTCGAGTGCAACACCTATTATCGTGAATCCGTAAATATCTTATCGTGACGAATAATTGCGATAAAGATTAGGTATACATACAATTATATTATCACCTGTTTATCAAATAGCAGATGTATTCGCGAAATTTGGTGGTGAGTTAACAGAATGTGGAGTGGTATAGAATTAGTGAATGAACTCTGTGACTTATTGCAAACACACGCCAATAGAGATAAGGTGAGTTTTTGTTATGTTAATTAATTCAGCAAACCGTCTTTCAATTATTCAACTAAACGATTTCTACTTAGGAGATAAATACACCAACACTATCTATTTAAATACAAATAAGTATAATACAAGAGTAGGTATAGCAAGATCTTTTATTTCCAATATCGAATTAGCATTTGAGCTAAAATATTTATTTTTATTAATCTGATTTTAATGTTTCCTAGGTCTCTCATAAAGAAAAACGAAAGCCTTATCCAAGGAGAATATAATCATCACCAACTTATCACTCATGCATCCATCACTCTGTCAATCTGTCACAGGTTATAGATTTTCTCAGAAACGATGATGTACAATAGGTAAACTGTAAACTAGAAATTTTGATATACGAAGATACATCTTATTAACCCACTTAAACAATATCAGTTTCCACATTACAAATATTTTTAAATAACATTTAAAAAGATTCAGCAATGCGAATAGATATTTTTCTTTCTTATCTCAGAAAGCAGAGAACTTAAATTTTAAAAAGAATACGATTTGCTTGAAGTTTGCAAGAAAATTATAAAATAATTCATAGGTCCTACAGATATCTAATAGACATTACAATGACAGTCCTATCTTACAGACCTCTACAAAAAAATAGAAAGTCATCTTTTTAATAACAATATATACCTACGTAAATAAAATTTTGTTCTACTATTACTCAAAATAAACTCTTAAGTACATTTTAATAAATATTGAATATTATGCACATGTAATATACTTACCTAAATAGTAATATACATAAATAAAAACATACATATCTTCACGTCGTATCTCTAACGGGGTAGTCAGAAAGTACGGAGCGCTAAGAGTCGCGGTCCTTAAATAGGTACATACTTCTTTCGCTTCCTCAAATCTAATCATTCTCCTCACACATTTTCGCCATAAATAAATGATTAGGTTATGTTAATTATACAGAGGCCTATAAGGTGTAAAGCCATTGAATTACATAATAGGTAAACCTTTTCATTGGTGACGCAGGAGGTACTTACATACAAAACCCCGCCTCCTGGAGGAAGGCTCTTCCTCAGCAAAACTAGAGCGGTGGTTGCCCTCGGCGCGTTGTCGAGGGGTCCGAAGATCTCCTACACTGGAGACCCTCTCGTACTGTGTCAAAGCACTTCTCAGGGGCGCTGTGTCCGAACCCCCCTGAACCCACTCATTGCCACGACAGCGCCGACCACTCGTGTGACCTCTTCGGGGTCGCATGTGAACGGCTGCGACCCCAAAGGTTCCTTATTTAGAGTCACAACTTACATGATAGCATGTAAGAAGAATAATGAGATCTGAGAAAGCGAAAGAAGTATGTAAGGACCTCGATACTTAGCACTCCGTCATCTCTGACTACCAACCGTTAGAGATACAGCGTGGGGTATATGTATGTATATTACGAGAGGCGGGGAACACTGTAGCCTTATGCTCTGGTCCGGGCTATAGGCCTGTAGGTAGTATAGGTACCTAAACAATATTACTACTGCATTAGGGGTATTAGTTACACATTTTCCCAAACTTGAAAGGAAAACTCTTCTAGTAATAAAAAATACTTTGTTTTTAATTGATGTAAACCGAACGTTCTCGGTATACTTATTTGATTTTAGTTAATAATGTAGCGGCTTGGCAATACTAAAATGCTAACATTTAAGTATAATATAATGCAACTTGAACAGATGAGTCGAATATTTAATAATAGTAAAAAATAAGTAGATACATATACGTTTGGTTATATTAACATAATATGCCCGAAAGTTCTTGGTGTTCTGATGAAATCATAAAAAGATTTTAATCAAGCGAAAAACAAATTTAAAAAGGCGCCTTTTGTATTTCTAACTTATTGTGTTCTTAGAAATTTTTAAATAGAATTTTTCTCTTTTTCTCTAATTGATGCTATGTTTTGTGTGCAAATTTCAATATTATTGTAGGTATTTGACATACATAATGTTGAAATCTACTTATTATACTTACCTACAAAATACCAAAATATTTTAATAAATCTTTTTAATACAAGAAAAATTGAAAATAGTAGGTATTTAAGTTAAGTTGTTATGTAAATTTATAGTTTCTTGGCTTAATAAAATTTTTCTACCTACATTTTTCTGAACCTCTAGAAACTAGGTATAGAACCACAAAACACATATTTTTCACTTTATATTTTATTTGAATAAAACTGCATGGCTACAAGCGATGAGCTGGCTACCATATCCAGTTCGCTTTTACTGATGACCGAAATACTTACTGTACGAAGACTCAGTCAAGATCCCTTTTTTTGCTTCTTGATGCTTTATATCCACTCAATAGGAAATAGCAAGTAGTTTAATATGAGACGACATGTAATTTGAATTGAATTACTATGAAAATCCTTTTGTTTCTGAGAAGGGAAGAAATATCCAACAGGTCCTTTACAGTATCACCATTCACCAGTTGCGCTGAAGGTATTCTATCAGAAAGTCGACAGACGACAGCCTATTGTTTCTTCAGCTGAGGTATATCTCGTATAGGGGACAGATCTCCCGCTCAGCGTTGTCTGGATATTCTACATCCAACAGACAACAGCAGTCTATTCAGATCCGTAGTCAGCCAAATCCAACGTGGACACGGTTTACAAAAAGCCAAATCCAAAGTGGACACGGTTTACAGAGTTAGAAAACCCCATTTATAAACATACTAGCCTTTACCCGCGACTCGTCCACGTGAAATTAAAAAAAAGTATTAAAACCAGGAGAAAGACATATCCTTCCTCTGGGTTTAATCTATCCTCATTCTAATTTCTTCAAAATCAGTGCAGCAGTTTAGCCGTGAAAGACAACCAGACAGAAACTGCAGAAACAGACAGACTTTCGTATTATTTACAATATTAATATGGACTTGTTACATTGTAATCACCTCAAGATTCGCTCTAGGTGTAGGCCTCTACCATGAGTACACGGTCGATACTCTATTCTATAGCAACAGCGTCAGTTTTGTATAACAATTATTAGATCACTGTGCTTGTTACTTTTCACGCTGTCGATAGCGAGTATCGGCACCGTTAACTCATAATGGAGGCGCTGGATTATGCAATAGTTTAAATGAAATATTGTAAGAAGTCGTCATTTGATTTTACAGGTTTAAAGAAGTAGCTAATACAGGAGTTGTGTATGTATAAAATAAAAGTTGTGTATAGTATATACAGGGTTAATTTAAAAAAGCTAATAATCTATTAGTATTTTGTACTAAACTAAATATTATCCCCAATAACTTGTTTTACGGCTTTCAAAATTCACAAGTTTTTTCTTTTATACAAAAAAAAAATATGTTAAATGTTTCTGAAAATGGCACCTACTCTATCCAGTCGTTAAAGCGGCACACGCGCAGCGCGGCGCTGAGGGTGCGCTTGCACTGCACCATTGGAAAAACGTACAGAGTAATTACGTTTCAGATAGTACAAAAAAACTTAACAAATATTTTTTGAGGAACGTATTGAGTTTTGAAAAAAGTCGTAGAACAAAAGTTGTTAGGTACGTTGACAGGAATTTCGCACTAAGAGGTTATTAGTATTTTTAAATTAACATTGTATATAAAATAAGATACGCTTTAGAACAAACGTTAGGTACCAATTTCTATCTAAATATTTCCTTAGAAAAATTTATAACGAAATCCATGTTTATGGTCCAAGCTTCCTGAAAATAACTAATAATTATGACGTTGCAGGTAGTATCACTAACATGTTACGCGTTCAAACTATGGGGCGCTACTTCGAAGAAAGAATACCTTATGTCGGCGAGTGCGCGACTCGCCGGCGCACGCGCTACCATGCGTCTATTTGACGACGCAACCACCTTGAAAAACGTTATCAAATACGGATTTGGGAAACAGGTATTATTTATATAATGTTAATAAATCTGTGACGAACTTGGTCCGTAACACGAGAACGGTCAGACTACACCTTCTTTGTCATGCTGATCTCCGGCCGCTGTATGGTTTTCTTCTATTGGAGAGTATTCCGTTTTCTAGTTTTCGGTGTTGTTATTACGAAGTTGGTTTGATTTTTTTCTTAGAAAGTTATTCAATAAAAGGCAATTTTTATTTTATATTTAGCAAACTAAGAAGCCTGCATCATAGAAGACTATTACATACCTACACAAATATTTTTATCATAATTTTTCCCAGGATGGACCGATCTGGGGCTCCCTTGGAGTTGCTACTGGAGTATTTACACTGAGCTATTTACAAGCTGAAAAAGTAATATGGCTGATTGATACAGGAATTTTAAGGGTATCCAAAGACATCGATTTCCAAGCCAAAACCGCACACAAGTTATTCTGGTCCCTAATGGCTTTTATTGGGTTTATCAGGTGAGTTATAAATCAATGATATAAAATAAAACCCTAACGGTAAATAGGTACTCAGTAGATTACATCACGTATGTAACCACGAATTAAATATCAGGCTATTACATACCATATATAGAAAAGAAGAATACAAAATGTTTGCCAAATGTTTATTTTCTGACGCAAGTCTGTCGAAATCGCGTTCCCAGGGTGTAATAAGAGTTTTTATGAGGAACTAGCATGTATAGACGGTGGTAGCAATTCGACTTCCCTCTACCCATTTGTAAATCGATACGCCCATACGCCAATTTTTATTTGGTGTATTTTTTTTGCGATTTGATGGTCCATCGACTCCGAATGGGCGTTAAGTTATCCCTTGGAAAGTTTTACACGTAAATTTTTTATAATGGACTTATTGCAAGTACTGTAGTTCATAAGGACTGCTCAAATCACTCTTCAAAACCTCTCTATCTCCTAATGACATTTGACCATTGCGTTAGAATGCGAAGAACCAAAGAAAATTGTAATTAGTAACAATTAAAAAATTAAATGATATAACTTTAAATACCTAGTGATTGAAAATATATCCTGTTAGTATTTAAAACAATTTATAAAAATTGTTAAGTATCTAGTAGACAGTAGTTAAGTAGGGCAAAATATTCAGAAGAATCTCTGATGTTCTCGTAAGAATTCACTTGATATTTTATTTGCTAACCGATTTGCTCTATTATTATTTTGCTAATAGACATAAACCTAGTTATAGCTAGGGGTGGGTAATAAGAATCTAATTTTCTACAGATCACTACGGACGCTGCACTACAGCGCAAACGAGCTCAAATCTCCCACTCGTCGTAAATGCGCATCGGCTCGTTTCACGCAAGCGTCACTAACAACCACCAAACTGATGTTAGATACAATACACGCCGTCAGCTGGCTGCCCGAGGGGTGGTTATGGGGAGGAAGGCTGAGCGCGCAGCACGCCAGTGCGGTGGCTACAGCATCAGCTGTGTTAGCGCTAGCCATACATTATCACGGGAAGAGATTTTAAGACTTGTTACATTGTCATCACCTCAAGATCCGTTCTAGATCTGGGCCTCTATATACCATGAGTTCACCGATACTCTTTTGTATAACAATAATAAGGTTAGCTCATGATGGAGGTGCTGGATTAGAAATTCGAATTTCCGTCGGATACTTCAGTTTTCAAGTGCCGATTTATTGGACTGTATACATGCGGATAATAATTCTAATTCATGTAGTCTATAAACCGAGCCTACCTCCTAATTGTGCTATTGAATGCAAGAACTTACAATTTTGCTGGTTATTCTAAGAAAAACCTAATCATTTAAAAACCATGACAGATTTGTACCCCCATCTAATATTTTGAGCGATACTTTTGAAAGTAAGGTGGGACAGTCGTGTTCAAACGTCTTGTCGAAAAAGCATTCATAAAAGTGAAATGAATTAAAATGAAATGAAAGCAAATGAACTAAAAAAAATTGTTGACCAAAAAACTGAGAGTTAAAAAGTCAAATTCAACTTTTTCCGTATTTAGTCACTATACTTGCTACCTACAACTATTCATTTCAGCTGTTATCATCAAATAATTTCTGAGAAAATACTTTTTTTTGCGATTTTTTTTATAAAATGATACGTTTCACTTCAGTCGTGCCTGATGCAAAGCAATAAGCAACAAGGCCGAATGTCAAGCACGCTTGCCCAAAAGGTACCACTCTCTCTTCACTCTTGCCTTAAAAATGTCCAAGTTGCCTGACTAGGTAATATCATTATTGGGAGGGTATCCCATACTTTGCAATGGGACATTAAAAATGAACACGTTGGTCCTGTTGCGAAATTAAAGGAAGCGCTTTAGATTAACTACGGTTTACATGTTTTTACATATAATGAGGTGTATGCATGCAAGTCATAAGCTCTTTCCTATAACAATAGTAAGTACTAAACTATCATCTCATCGTCTTTGCCTCAAATAAAAGTATTGTCCGAACATAATGTGATTATAACAATAAAAATTGTATTACTTTATCAATATTATCACACAAACATGTCAACGTAATTGATGATAGTTACCTAGGTATTATCTAACAGGTACATCGATACCACGACCGACACTATCACGTGCAAGCGTTATCTGAAATCGATATTGTTAAAAAAACAGTAACAGCCATGTCTGTGCATTGGAGATATTTAAAAAAAAATGGTGGGATAGGTGTAGACTCTAGGTTCCCAAACTTGTTTTGTCTACTGAGTCGAGAGCTCATGCCGTCGTTATCTAAGATGCCTCCTAGCTAAATGAAATTACAAATCACCCCCCAGGCCTCTACACATCGCCCCCATTTTTTTTCTGGGTCTCTTACCGCCCCCCTTTAGGCCTGCAGCGCCCACAAGGGGGCGTTATCGCCCACTTTGGGAATGGGTGGTGTAGACAATTGCAGCGATTGTTAGAAAAGTTCTTTCCGTAAATTGTCCTGACCGGGAATCTATCTCGGGGCCTCGGATTGAAGGGTCCTACCACTGCGCTAACGGTCAATCATGTGCTTACAGTACATACATACATACATATCTTCAGGCCGTATCCCTAACGGGGACTGCGTACTCATTAACTGCTTACGCTATTAGTAACTAATGAATCTGTGGTACTATGTACGTGTGAATTCAAGACACGACACTAGCGGACGTATGGTTCATTTCAATCCAATTTGCAAAAAAGGTAAATAAGATTTAAACATGACATCACAGATTAATTAGTGATAAGTTAAAATACATAAAATAATTTTCGACACATAAATTATTTACAATATAGACATTTCCAATAAATTTTATGATTTTTAAACATTACTTTATAACACTGAGACTGAAAATGATAGATTCCATTTATGGCAACTTGACGTGAAATGGACCCATAATCCATATAAAGTAGAATTATTTATGAAAGTAGAGTCAAACTTTACAACAGAGTGCACTACTTTCGCATTGTTTTACTACATACACACATATCTTCACACTATCCCGTTACTGGAGCGCCAAAAAGCGTCACGGTTCTTACACACCTCTTTTGCTTCCTCAAATCTCATCAGTCTCCTCACACATTTTGGCCTAGGTATGCGAGTTGTTGTTTTATATTTTTATCAAAATTCAAAAGTTACATTACATAAAATTTATAAATAATAATCAAGTATATATCATTCATTAGTTATATATATTATTTATTTGCTTATCAATATTTATAAATTTTAAAATTAAAGAATGAATTAAAGATACGTGTAAATATATTTAAGTATGAGTAGTGTTAAATGTTATATCACGATAATAAATGAGAATAAAACACAAGTGATATTATTTATTCTTTATTTATATATATAAAAATAATAGAACATGCTTAAACACGTCTAATAAAGTATTTAGGAAAGCACCAATTTTAATACATAAATTTTTGGAAACGCAGCCGAGAACGAAAATGACCTAATTGACAACGATAAGATTTTGAGTAAATTTAAGTACTAGTGAAGCTAAAAATATTACCCAAAATACTAGTCATAGTACTAACTAATATCTAGTGTAAAATCTTTGTATTATATAGTCCTCTTTTCTTTTTACGTGAGGTAATGCTTTATGCATCCCTGTCCCGCTTATGTTGATGTAGCCTTACCATGAGTTTACGCAACGATACTCGATAGCGATCGCGTCGAAGTTTTGTATGACAATTCTTAGTTCTCTATAGTAACCGCTAGGGGCGCTGCCCAATTCTTCATACACAATTTTATGTTGTCGATAGCGAGTATCGACGTCGTTAACTCATGGTAGAGGTACAGGAGTCTAACATATAGCGGGCACGTTTTCGCACTCTATATTTTATTGCAAAAATAATCAACAGAAGTCCTATAATAGGTTTTGTAGAGCTTCACAAATTAGATTTCCAAAACCATCTTAAGATATCGCATGGAATATAACGCACGAATTTAACTCTGTAATTTGACCAATCTTTTATATGAGCGATCTCTACCAATATTTTATATACACGAAAATTGATTTGTTGTGACTCGCATTGTCGGAGAAATTAAAATTGTTTCAGGGTTTCCACTATGGATTACTTCTAAAAAAAGAACTTTCCTTAAAAAAAAGGTTTTGATCCTTTTTCGGTTAATAATTATTCTTCGTTTAAAATCTAATGATTATTTGCATTACGTCACTTTCGCTCTGTTGTGAATCGTCGCATTCAGTAATCTTAAGAAATAATTGAATGTATTGTATATTTGCGGTTTTACAGTAACCATATTATAAAAGTCTTGATTTATAAAACTGAAAAGTGTGTACTTGCTCTTATGTAGATATTGGAGAAAATTACTTAGTTATGAAAATACCAAGGTACTTTTTTGGTGTGTTATTATTCCTGTGTGGTGCTAGGTTGTCTGGAAGAGATCGCTGTTAGCGATAAAACAGCTTGTTGCATTTTACTTTGTACATATTATATTAACTTGTATTTCTTTTGTTTTGTGTGCAATAAAGTATATTATTATTATTCCAAAGAGCAGTGGTTGCTTTTACTATTCACAGCAAAAATAGTTATATTCTTTATTTGTCAAGGTTTCCTTTCCGCTGACAATGCAAAGTTGTACGACATAATTGCTTAATAATGTGTGATGATCAGGAAAGAAATAACATTTTAATAGAATTAATACAAAAAAAACCGAGAGCTAAAACAAACACATACTTCATTTTCACATAAATCAACTAATAACATCACGACTATTTGGGGAATATCCCATGGTAAAAACAAAATATGGCAACACCATAACTAATGCCAATAGAGAACATTGTTTATTATAATATGTATCTGTGGACCTATCAAATGTTGGCAATAGATCAGATGTTACTTTACCAAATTACAATATTAGTAATAAATTCATATATTTTAACGATGCATCCTCAGGAAATGCTCGAGCTCAGACTCAGTGAGCTACCAGCACCGAGTGCTGGGTTTTCCTGAGATTGCTTCACCAAGAAGCGAAGTACATGTCAATCGATATATGAAATTTTAAGAGGAAGAGAGATAAAAATATACTTATAGGTAAATTAATTACTTATTAGACATAACTAAAAAGGTGAATCTGGGGCGAAGAAAAATCATACAATATTTTACTTAGATCCACAGATAATTCACACAGTTCATACCTAGACACAATTACGAATATTGGTACAGTCAATCGTAGTTTTAATTCAGTTCATAATAACTAAAAATACACATTATTTACCATTAAAAAAGATAATTATTTATCAGTCATATGATTAGAAAAATATTTGGCAAAGACAAAACAGTAAAATATTACTACACTTAAAATATTAATTACGTCATTGATTAAAATATCGGCTATAGTGAGCACATACTTAAAAACTTATGAGAAAAGCTTGATCACATTATCGATTCTGCTCTAGACCCAGTTCGGAAAGCTGAACATTCATACAAATTTCAGCAAATAAATCACTAATACTTCTGTGATTACTACATACAAAAACTAATGAGTAGTTGTGATTTAAAAACAATAAATTTTTTGTTTACAATTTTAGACATAGTGAAATCGTATCAGAATTAATTGAAACAATTGTAGAATCATTTAACTCTGATTCAAATGAGCTTGATTTTGATTCTAGATGAGAAATTGTTGATCCAATTTGAACATAAAACTGAAGTGTTGTTCTATCTTTTGCCTCAAGGTGAACCAAACCAAAACCAAGGTGAACCAAGAACTCAGAATAGGTATTACTGGCAATTCTCCTGAATTTTTGGTGTAATTATACCAAATAGTTTTATTTCTGAAAATGTTTAATCTAAAGCCCGCCCGTGAATTTTTTGGCATCTATTTGGCAACTATAAATTGTCATTGGTTAAGTCCAGAGCCATTTACTTTTGAATCTATACGCCTTCAGGCGCCAAGTCTAATTCAACCTTAAAATAGGCATCGGAGTTAGGAAATAGTCTCATCGCTAACCTCGGCAGCCTTCTGGGGTGAGGCGCTCTGCCCCAGGCGAGCGCGTCGCCAGCACTCGAACCTAGGACCGTGGAGCAGCACGTCTCATAAGCACGTGCTGTTACTTCGGACGGCGATAGTATGCATTCAGCTAGCCGGCAAAGAAGGCGGAGACTAGAAAAGAAACATGGTCATATTGACATGTCTACGGAAGAATGAGGATGCTATTTTAAGAACATCTTTTTAGTTGATCATGAAGCTCTTTCTTGATTAGTGAATTCATTTTAATGTTCACATTGCTAATAAATGGGTATTAATGACAGAGTTACCACAATAGGAGTACAATGCATACTTGCATTAAAGTATAGGATATCGGCTAATTTTCATAATACAAACATATCTATCTTTAATTTTCATAATACAGGTACTATTCCGATATTCTTGTACTAAATAATAATTTTAAGAAAGATGGATGTTTTAAATATAAAAATATTTTATAAACTATTATAAATTAACAATCTTATTATAAATCATACAGAAGTGGAATAGAATATTAGAAAATCTTCAAACAAAGCAATTAGGCCTGGTTGTTTAGGAGTTCAGGTTATATATATATATATCTTTATATAAAGACAGCAAGAGTAGATAATACGTAAGTTAACTGATAAAATAGTTACTTTGTAAACTACTATAACTGCACTGTCACTTATTTACTAAGCACATGAAAATTTAACTGAAGTAGAATAATGTAAGATATTGTATTATTTGTATTCAACTTTACTGTTTTAATTTTTTTTCAAACATGATATCGAAGTACCGGTATTCCAATTTTCGAAAAATTCAAGGGATAATTCCCTTGAATTTTTAAACCTTTAATTTTGTGTTGCAGTCAATTAGAACTAAAAGTGGGGAGTGTCTTCTGATTGTCTACGAATCGAAGAGTTATTCACTCTTCCCACAACCAAATACCTAACACTTCTCCAGTGATAAAGTAAAGTAGGCTTTACTGACGTTAAAAAGTGCTTTTTTAGAGCTTTTAGGGCTTTTAATTTAAAAGATTTTAATTGAATTATTTAGATTTCTTTCATTATTTTAACTTACATAAAATTTTAATGCTTTCATTTTAACTTTTATACTTTAAAACTATCAAAAATGTGAAAAATACAGCCAAGTATGAGTCGAGCCTGCGCACCGAGGGTTCTTTGCCACCATATAATGTATTTTATTAACTATTTTTACTAATATAGTTGAGAATCGATGATCCAAATGAAACGTTTCACTAATTCAAATCTTTGGACTGATCCGGATAAAAATGATACAATAATATTGAAGCTATCTTCAATATTACTATTACTAGACGTGCCAAAAGTGTATACTTTCGGCACGTCTAGTACGCTATGAGCGCAGTGGCCTTGCCTGGCGGTAGGCACGTCGGTGGCGGGCTGCAAGGTCACGACGCGCAGCAGCGAGCGGCGCTGCTCCTGGCCCCAGCGCGCCAGCAGCGCCCGCGCCGCGTGCGCGCACTCTCCCTCGTCGCTCCTCTCGCCCCTCTCGCCTCCCTGGCCTCTCTCGCCCTCGCCCTCGCCGCACAAGCGCGCTACACGACACGCGAAGCACACCCACACGCCGCATATAACCTCATTTTCGATGCTGAAAATAATAATGATTGTGTTAAATAATTGCAACATATGCCTGCGTATACGCAGATGTAATCTGCACAAGCAACATAATTCAGTATAATATATTTTGTACACAGTGTAATATTAATGTATTTATTTATTTTTATTTAAAGAAAGGCGATATTTTTGGTATGGACTCGAAGTCGTGATAAATTGGTTATTCCAAAATTTAAATTACATAAGTCAAATGTTTCATTTTTGGGTAACTGCATTCGTTTTTATAATAAAGTAATAAAGTCGAGAAGTCACTCAATTAACAGAAAATAGATTTAGATTAGTTATAAAACGTACAAAGATTAGACAATCACACTATAACATAAACGATTTCGTTGAAGATATAACCATAGTCTGGAAATGATCTTCTCTGCACATCCATTTACTGGGTCTGAATATTACATTTTAATAAACCTTTTGTAAAATGATGTCGAAAAAATTATACCGGGCTGAGCTTCTTGTCGGTTCTTCTCAGTGTCCAGGTTTTCTTTTCTTTTCTCTTTGAACCGAACTAAAGTAGATTTGACGTTCAAAAATACCTTGTAATTGGGGATTACTTGAATAACTTGATTTGACTTTGACTATTTTGATGGATTAAAAAACATATTTTTCTATAACTTCAAAATAAATTAATATCAAAAATGATGAAATTACAGTAATTGATCGTTTCGTTACATTACTTGATCACTGCTTGTGACAACTATTAGCCACAAATCTCATTTATTTAAACCTCAAAAAAAGTATTGAAACCCCAAAAAGACTTATTATTTATTTGGGATCAAGAAGCGTTAAGGAGGGAGCCATAAGTTGCCGTCAACGTCAAACGGCTTTTCGTCTCTTTTTATTTCATTGAGCGTTAACAAAAGTGTAACAGTTAGCTATAGCAAGTATAACAACTTCGCACTGTCCGTGTATTATGTGTCAGCTTATGAGTCGGTCATGAAATAATTATTTGCAAAATACTCTTAAATTGCAATTGTTGTGGCTTCTAGTATTCACAAAGATATGTAATTTTCAGCTGTGTATCGCTGTTGTGACCTTCCCTATTCACGTACATTAGTAAAATTCAACCGAATTGAGAACCTCCTCCTTTTTTGGAAGTCGGTTAAAAATCTAAAATTTCGGTCAACAAAAAAAGGTCACGGACACGCTTTTAGAGCAATTACTGCGTCCATTGTGATACTTGCTCTGAGGTACAGACTTTATCAAAGATCTTTTTAGGGTTTCCTATTTTTAAAAGAAAAATGGAACTATTGTAAGATTTGTTATGTGTTTTATACTGTTGTTATGCGATTTCCTCAGAAAATGTGATGTATTGTGATCTCCATCCATTGTGATAGTTGGTCTGCGGATCGTCCAGTTGGTGTGTCTCTTATATACAAGGTTATTTCGAAAGGATGAGTAAATACGAATGGGTATTAAAGAACTCGTGACAACGGAAAACTTGCGTTCTACAAGTTCACCAAAAGTCAATTTCTAGTGTAATACATGAAAGTTAAAAAAAAATAAAAGTGAGGCAAACCTAATATCACTGTTTTCATGTCACTAGCAAACCTTTGGATTACAGGGCATAAAGAGTTGCTTTTTTTTCCCATTAAATTAATGTTTTTTTTTGTATGGAAAACAAAATAAAGGTATCCCGTAATTATTCCACCTGCAATACGACAGTCAACAGTAACACGTTGGATCCCCGGCGGGTATATACCCCCTTTCACAATAATCGTGTATACGCACAAGTGCAGGTCGGTGGCCAGCAGCGCCAGCAGCGCGGCGCGGGTGTCCGCGGGGGGCGGCGCGGCGGCCGGCGGGAGGGGGGGCGAGGGGAGGGGCGCGAGCGCGGCGCCGTAGGCCGCGAGGAGGCGCGCGCGCGCGGCCAGTGCGCCCGCGCCGCGCCACGGACACGAGCGCCATCTTGTGCGCACTTCCTCCCACCCGCCGCCATCTGACGAACGCGAGATACCTCTTTTAGAGGATGTTTATAAGAAAGTTGTATTCCTAAATCATAGACTTCAAATCTATAAAAATAGATGTTTTTAACAATCTTTCTTTTTGTTTTTATTATATGTGGCCGTCCAAGCAAAAAGGGTCCAGTGGTCGGCATTTAGTTTCCGAGATATACCCAGTTTTGCAAAGTTGGGTGAGGTTAGCGATTTTAATTGATTATTAATTAATGCTCAATTATCTACAAGTTCATATAGTAAATGACTTTATATAACGTTTCTAAGAAGAAACAAACAAGTAAAAGTGTGTTTTTTTTCACTCAAACTAAAAATGCTTTTTCTTAAAACAAGGTTTTTCAGAGTTTCCACTTTAAATGTCTGATAAAAAAAATATATGCTAGTAATGATTATTTTTTTAAACCTTACCAATTGACTATTCTAAATTCCGAATCTAGTCTTAAATCAATACCAATCTACTAGACCCTTTTTACTTGGACGCCCACATATAACTATTTTTATTATATGATGTATATTTGACTGGTTAAAGCGAGTGAAAGTTTGCGAGATATCTCTTTTGTTTATAAGAAAGTTGTATTTCTAAATCATATAGACTTCAAATCTATAAAAAATACGTGTCATTTAACAATCTTTCTTTCTGTTTTTATTCACTACATCAAAAAAAAACCCAAACTGTCGTAGTGTATCATAGTATCGTTAATTTACACTACAATACGCTATCGATTCGTCGTTTCGTTCAGTTCGAAATGATGTATAGCGAAGATAATATTCGTACCATATATGGGAATTTTAACATATCGATAGATAGCGTGTCGGATGCACATTAAAATGAGATTCTATTGCAATTCTGAACAAAACAGTAGTCAAATTTAAAAAATAAATTAAATCCAAAATATCTGTTATTTAATTGCTTGTCTCCCATTTTCATTTTTAGATCACCAATTTCAATATATACCAAACAGCTCATTAAATTGGTTTTGACAAACGAACAGACAAGCATAATGAACTAGATATTTTCATCGCGCCGTCATTTTTATTATTTTGATAAGGACCCTCAAGAAGTGGTTAAAATATATAACATAATTGAAGGATAGCAAATACAACTTATGTGTATTAGATATTTATCGTCAATCTATATTCGCGGTTACGCCCTAAGTAGCCTAGATTACTCTATCTAAAGTATTCTATCTGCCAATAAAAGTCCCGTCCAAATTGGTTCAGCTATTTTGAAGATTAGCCTGGGCAAACAGACAGACAGGCAAACATTTTAAAAAAGCGTGTTTGGGTTATGGTTAAGTGCAAATAACCATATAAGCTTCAGAAAAAGCCTTTATTCCGAAATCATAGATAGACACACTTTAAAATTATTTATATGTACAGGAGTATAGATGGTTGGTATTGTTATGTCATTTTGATAATTGACAACAAGCTTCGCACTTGTAGGTACTTTTTTCCTAACCGCAACCATCCCTTTCCCACATGCACTCTTCGATCATCTCGCGAATGCAAATGCCGTGTGCTTGTGACCTGCCATAATAAACGCAATTAAATTATTTTCATCGTATAAATCTCGCATATTTATATTTCACATATTTAAAACCGAGTGTGCTTGCTTTACCAAAGGATTGTGTTAATCTGTGTATTTGTGACGTTTTCTGGAAGCTTGGACTAAATCGCAAAACAAAGGACTGCAAAGAGAGGCAAGTAAGTGTGCATGTTTTTTTCCTTCCCTTTGTCAGCTGTATTTATCAACTATCTCCAGCTCCTACGGCTGCATAGAAACACATCCCTTTTTGGAAGTGTCTTGCAAGTGCATTCGCGATAAATTACTAGTACCTATTATACAGTCCATTTTTTCGTACTCGACAAAGATGTTTATTAGTTTATTACATTGAGTACACCGCCCGAGAAATTTGAGAAGTTTGCTTTTCCAATAGATTAAGATAAATCATAAATATGCTTTTAAGGGACACATCCGTACATACCGGCATGTCCCAGATGAGTTTTCAATGCAACATCAGCAAGTATCGCGAAATATTCGAAGACTGTAAGTGCTGCCAGCGCCGACAAACTCGCTCGCACCAGACGCGGTCTTGCAGATGACAGCCACCGTTGCCATACCTGCGAATATATTGAGTGTAGCATCCTGAACTACGGCGGATGTTAACAGATAGAAGTTCATGGGACAACAGTTGTTTAATGTTCAATATATTAATGTTTAAAATGTTAATCAATGATAATGTTGATGAGCGCGTCTGCCGGCTTATACGGTTAAAAATGTACTGTATTAAATGTTATAAGCGCGGCCGCTGAAGAATTACAGCGTCAGCATAGATGACATTTGGCGACGTAATTTGCGTGTTCGGTAATAATCCGAACAGTGCTTAACATTTTTTGTGCACCGTACGATACGTACGCAACCCCAATAGCGGATGGTGGCATTTCGATTATACACTATATTACCAAGATGATATCTGCGTAAGTACATCTTACACTTAGCATATAAAGCCGAAATACTAAGCATCCTACTCACTCAAGCAAGATCCTAATAAATATCAATTCTCGTTCGCGTTAAAACAGTACATAACGAATACTGGACCTGTGTACATCTCTGTACATTCCGACAGATTTTTAAATACTTATGTAATGGCTTACTGTTCTTTTCGACAGTGCAGTAAAATGAAAATAGCGAAAAATCAAACTATAAAACAGACAGTCTCATTTCATCGGTAAGTAACAGTAAATACGCAATATTCAAATTTACATTCGTTTTATTACGGGTCAAGTTAAACTGGACCACAGTATAAACATAACTACAGGATGTCTTCATAGAAATCGAACACGCGCGGTTTGTGTGTGTGCGTGCTAATACGCATCGTGGCACGCACATAACGGCATTATGGACGAATATGGGCAACTATTGTAGCACCGGTCGGGGTCGCACGCGACGCAAACACACGACCGCTTCCGTTTGTCTTTAATTCGTTCTTTAGATCATCACAAATATAAAAATGTATAAATCTTTGAAGCGAATGTATTATAATGTCCTTAAATGCCTAAATCATTTTAATTATTCGAATCCAGAGTTATCATTCTTCAACATAACTACAAGATTAAATTTAACAAACATGAAAACTTATCTGTATGCATTGTTTTTCATTATTATATACTAAATATATAACTAAACGAGATGCTCTACACATCGCAATTCCAACACAACCCTACGTATCCGGCCGAGAGTAGGCGATTACGTTACCCATGAGGCGGGAGTCAACCTTCTTCTCTACATATTCTCTGACTGGACTATCAATTGACACGCTCGATGACGTGTATCTATGCATCTCGTTTCACCTTGGTACAACCTCTATTACGTTATCTCAGTCTATTCATACGCACGCCTACACATGTTGTATTTGATTTTGGACTGACCAATCGGTACGCTGTAACGGCAGCAATGTTTAGACAAATTGTTTTCAAATTCAAATGACGTTTCCAGTCTATAGGTTCAGCGCTCCATGTTTATACCTGATACTCTACACTAGTAACTAATTAATCTGTGCTAATCTTCGATCGTAAATAAAGAACTAGATGCACAATCTCCTGTAAAATCTAAACAAATTATTGTTCGAATTGACGTATATCTTTTTAATACCGTATAGTATTATCGGTAACATTGTGTTAATCTAAAGTAGACCTTACTGCCAAACCATAAGGTTCTAAAAGCTTGTAAACGATTCTTGCATGACATTGAAACGATGTTTGTAAAAAAATATTTAAAATGCAATCTTACATATCGTGCGTGAAGTATAATTCAAATAATCAGTGACTCACTCAATGTGTGCTCAAATACTTATTTGAGCGCACATTTGGTTCGGACATTTTTGGAGCGTTGATTGTGTATCTAGTTTTTTATTTGTGATCGAAAGTGCTAATACTGTATTCAACGTAATATAGGACGGAAAAAACGAATCATGTTTCCGTATTCTTTGTTAAATTATGGATAACCATGTTTATTTTTATTGGATTTTACACATAAACGAACATTGACTACTATCGATTAGCGATCGACGCTAGCGCAATTATATTTCACTAGACGTTCCCGTACGCTTATTACGTAACTTGCATAGAGCATGCGACAGTCAATATCGCGTGATATCTGCTGTCAAAACGAGAATTTGTGTAATGTAATTTGTATAGTGGCGCTAGATCTACCGCGAAAAGTGCATTTTACGGTCATAGAATAATATATACGCAATCGTCATCCATGATAATAATTTTTTATTACAATTAATCACCGGTCGCGCAGTGACCGCGTGGCTGTCGCTGTGCAAATTTTTAGATAATAACCCCGCCGGCTTTGTGTTGCTGTGGCACGCGTTGAACAAACGAACATTTATATTTTTATTTTTATTTATATAGATTATTTATATAGTACATAAAAATACGTATCGAATACAACATTGTGTTACAATTTCTATTCAATCGATCAACTACTTTTCAAGTTTTGTGACCACAAACTTACGGAGGCTGAATTTTTATACATATAGATAAATTGTACAGATAAGTTTAAATAAATATCAATAACAACATTTAAATTAATAAGATCACTTACCGGTAACGCCGCAGCGGCCGCTGGTTCTACACACAATATTATCATAGCACGACTCAGGAGCTCTTCTATTTCATCCTCTGAGTTCTCTATGTGTGGTGCTGAAAATATTAACAATGGGCTGACTTTTCTTAAAATTGGTGTATTTTACACATTAAATAAAAATAATGCAATGGACGCAGCTGTGAATATACCTATTGGAAATTTATTTAAAAATTTTAATAATATTGACTTATAATTCCTATGGATCGAGATTGGTAAGAGGAAAAACACAATATTGAAGTGTGACGTCACAAGCTCGTCGGAACATTGCTCAGCGCTAGGAGTAATAAGGACGGCGCTAGGGCTTACTCTGTCCCACCACTGAAGTTTAAAAAACAATGATTATATATCTTTGAAGGAAATACAACAGTGAAGTGTGACGTCACAAGCTCGTAGGGAGGTTATTCAGCGCTAAGAGCGACAACGACGTAGTTAATTCTTACTCCATTCCACTACTGAGGTTTAAAAAACAAAATTTTAAAAGAAAACTCACATATTAACTGAACTTCAAATATTTTTCATAGTAGGGATAATGATTAGTCCTATCTTTTAATGTAAGAAATAAGTATATATATATATGGTAGGTACATACATACATATTTTCATACTGTAGGTATCCCTAATAGTATAGTTAAAGAGAGGATGGAAGAATAAATAATATAATATAATTATATTAATATAATATAATTATAAATAGCCTAACACCTTGCCGAATACCCAAGCTATTCAATAGTGATTTGCCTGTAACTTCATCAATGTGAAATTCAATGTTTCTACATACCTATGTGTAGTTATTTTTCTCTCTGTCGTATTGTAATGTACTTATATTCAGTAGGGCATTCTGGACTGTCAAAAACCGCGATTACCTATCCGCTGTACCGTAGCCAGCATGGCGCGCGTGGCGGCCTGCGCGTGCGCAGCCAGCGCGGGCTGCGTGCTGGCACGAACCCACTGCGCGATACCGCGGGCCCGCTTCGACCGCCCACTGTTGCGAGCCGTATCCTCGCCGCTAATACTCAACTCGCTGGCTGATAAAATTATCCTGTGGCCACCAAATGCCCGTGTTAATTCCGATGCTAGATTTCAATTCAATTGTATATTTATACATTTTTAGAGTTTTGCAGAGATATTTGGCCAAAACGAAAACCTTACTACTTTCATGTGTTCTTAATTTCCTAGAATAGCACTTCCAAGAAATTATTTTCGAATAAATATTACCTAAATTGTGGTAACTCGTGATATGGATGCGTTGGACTGTAATATTGAGCAAAAAACCGATCCATGGCCTCGTCCAGTGCGAGCTCCGGTAGCCGCCACCACGGGAGACGTGTTGCTTCTTCTAAAGTCTAGAGAAAAAGTGTTACATATAAACTCAGAAAACTAAAAACGGACAAAAATATAATTCAAAATATGTAAGCCAATAAGGGTTTATGCTAGTAACTAATTAATCTGTGATAATGGTGGTGATCTATCCATCTATATAAATATTACGATTTTGAATAATCTAATGCTAGTTAAGGATTCTAAAAGTAATTCTGTACATACATTTAGATACCATCACCAAAGACACAGTACAAATATAATATTATGATAACTTCATGGAATGCTAGCGAACGCGGTTTGTATGTGTGCGCAATAATACGCACGCGCCATAGAACGCACGCAACGGTAATATTTAGCATGATTAAGACTGTGCTAGTGAAAGTCGCATGGTATAGTCTGTATTTGAATAGGCCGCTGCGCCGCCCGGCTACCGCCGATCATCATAAACAACAATCACGAAAAACGTATCCGTGTGTATCATTTTTTTATTATTATATACTTACATATTATAATACATAAACCTAAATGAGATGTGGACAGGGACAATTCTACATATTCGGCTGAGAGTAGACAATTCTTTTCAATTCTTTTCTAGAGAACAGTTTTAAAAAAACACAATTATAGCAAAACTTCAGTATAAGTGACCGCGGCTAAAAGGTATTGATTTTGTGGTGCATGCCATCTAGCGCACCGAAAGCGAACTTTATCAACGTATGAAAATCATCCTAGACGACCAAACAGATAAAATACCGTATCAGAATTACCCCATGGTGAAGTGGTAAAGTGGTGAACAGGTACAACAGTGTTGCGAGTAGCGGTGCCAGCTGTTCGTCGCTGGCTCCACGGAGAAATGTAGTAGCTGTTATACCCCGCAGTGTATTACTGCACCATGACTTCATTTCCTCATTGCCATTACTGCACACCTATGACGACACCCAACGAGCAAAAAGGTTATAATATGTACATATATCAGAAAATTGATGCAATTTTAAGTCTTTTAACTGTTATGGTAGTGTCTACTTAATCGCGATCTCAACACGACCACTATGTGACTGTTATTAAGCTTTTGTAGGGTCACAGATTTTTATGAGACTGTTTAGTGTGGCAACATAGTAACGGGTAGATACGAATTACGATTTAAAGGCCTAGATAATAAGTGTAAATTTGTAAGTTATACAAAGTCAAATTGTAACTATGACCGCTCGATAACATACATCGTGAGCAAACATTGTATAGAGTTCATGACTATTTAAATTTTTGTGATCCGATTTCTGATTGTACTAATGCGCTAAAATCGCATAGTTTTGAATCAATCGAAATCGCTATCGCATATTCGCGATATAATCTTCGGAAAGATCTGACCGGATCAGCGTATCATTAGTGGCAGCTGTTCTGCCCTGAATACGCCCATGACTGACACCCTAAAGATTCCTTATTTGTTGTCATTCTCACCTGTAAAATAGGTTGTATGCATTTATCAGTCCACCACTGGTACTCGTTCCAAGGTAGCATTGCCAGCGAAGCCAACAGTTCTGACATCTGTAAACGACTCTCCTGTGAAGCGGATGGGTTGTTCACGCTTATGGAGTTCTGGACAGTCCATTCAAATATGTGTCGAAGGAAGTACGGTTCTATGTCTAAAACCAAAAATATTGCAGAACGGTTTAGTAGCGCTCATAACGCAATAGTATCACAGATTAATTAGTTTAGTACCGTAAACAGATGGTCAGTGGCATAGAGACAAACCGTCCCACATTAAAACTGGCAACGCAACTGGCTAGAAAGTTTACATTTAAATTGAACTAGATGGCGGCATACTCTGAATACATTTGATACTGGTCACAGCTATGACTTTTTTCTGTCCTCTTCACAATAGATGTCTTTAGTCATTACATATTTCTATTACACGAAAGATGGCGATAATAATGAGGCGGTCAAGTAGATTAGTCGAAAACAATAATTCAAAGTGACAAAAACTTTTGTGTGCTACGTAAGTGTTCCATGTTTGAATTTCGAGTATGACGCATCGACACGAATTCTACTATGGAACACTAAATTAATTCTTCCCAAGTGTTCCACATTTGAATTTCATGTAGGACGTATCGACATGAAATTCAGTTATGGAACACTTTAAATGAATTCTTTCCGAGTAAGTCGATTATGATTTAGTACATTAGCTTCTTCTATTACATGAAAAAATTATTTATTCAATTTGACTAACTTCTGTTATCCACATTTTTTCTTCCCATACAACGAAATGATGCTTAAATAAAACTGAGGCGATGTGCATTAAAAGAAAAATTGCCAATTGTAATCCAATTTTGTTGGACATCTCGCACTTGACCAAAAAATTTCATAATGTCAATCGAGTGAGAAATCGAGTGAAAGTAAAATAAATGCAGTAGAAATGCGATCTCTTAGAAATATATGCGGTGTCACCCTTGCGGACAAAATAAGCAATGAAGAGATACGCAGTATGACAGAGATGCACGACAATGTTATTGTAAAAATAAAGAAAGGAATGCTAAGATGGTTCGGGCACATGGAAAGAATGAGTGATGAGACTGACGAAGAAAATGTATAGAGCAAAAGTGAGTGGTAAAAGAAGCCAAGGAAGACCAAGGCTGACTTATGAAGATCAAATAGCTAGAGTGTTAGCCGACGGAAGTATCAAAAACACTCGCATACCTAGCGAAAATGTGTGAGGAGAATGATGAGATTCGAGGAAGCGAAGGAAGTATGTAAGGACCGCGACGCTTGGCGCTCTGTCCTCTCTGACTACCCCGTTGGGGATGCAGTGTGAAGATATGTATATATGTAATATAATATATGCATATTTTATTTTTGTCGTCTAGAGCAGAGCCAAACGTTCTAGTCCCGAGCGTACTTAAAAAAATTATTTCTTTTTCTCTCTGGCGCGTGACTACTCACGTCGTCGTTATCAGCCAGTAAATTTCTTCAAACATTATTTTCGTTTGACCTCTTTGATCGCGGAACCAGTACGGAATAATATTCGATTTTCCTTATTCAAATTCATTTCTGCTTCTATAAAAGTTTATTATGGAGACTTTTTGGCAGGAACGGGAGAAGTGAGGTTGTCATTTTATTTAGATTTTAGAAGATCCAATCATTACGTAACGAATACATGGAATAAAAGGTAAATATTAGTCGTGAAGTATCATAGATAAATAGTTCGTTACGTAGTTTTTTTATTTAGGTGCTTTCAGCACACCCTGATGTATTTCTTATTTATTTTGTAATTTTACTGAATTAAAATATTTTGATTAACTTATTTACTCTATAGTGCGCTACTCTATAGTGTGCTTCCTCTATATCTTTGCGGCATGAAAAAATATTAATTGGTTTTTTAAGTTTTAGGCTATTATTTCAATAAACTAAAAAACGAAATATTTTATGTAAAGTAGAATTATTTTTAAATAACTTTATTATTTTTTAAAATCGATTTGATACCCCTTTTCACCCTTTCAGGGGTTGATATCTTACAATCTGCTAAATACATGTTTCATTGATTACCCGAATGAATCTGTATACAATATACAATTTTTTTTGTTTCAATATTCTTTGACACTCCTTTTCACCCCGTTATGAGTTAATTTATCAAAATTTGCTAAATCCGTGTTTCGTAATTTTTTTAATGGATTTTATCTTGATTTTACACAGAAAGTGTGTTTTTTATTTTTATAGTACTTATTTGACACCCCTTATCATCCCTTCGGCGGTTGATTTTTAAAAATCGACCAAATGCATATTCAATTATTTATTTATAGTTTCTGCATACTTTCAAAGTTTTACCACAGATTAATTAGTTTACTAGTGTAAAGTTTTACTTTGTTACACGTTTTTAACTTTTTTCATAAAAATTAAACCTGTTCAGAGGTTAATTTTACTAAATTGAAAAAATACACGTCCAAGTAATTATTGAATACTATAATATGGATACACAAAGTTTTGGGTTCAGAATTTGTTCATTTTACATCCTTTTAACCTTTTTAGGGGTTGAACTTCTAATAACCCTTTCGACATCGTATAAGAATATCATGTGTAATTTGTCTGTCAGCCAGCTTTTCCTTTTATACATATAAGAAAATTAGGTACATTTCACTATGGAGTTGTTTTGTTGACGAAAAAAAATATTTTTTTTCACAAGCTAGGTATTTCTTCTACAATGTTCGCAATAATTCTTGATTAAAAGAAAAGAAGACAAGAAGAACAAGATTAAAGGGCTAACAAAAAAAACAAAGGAAGGTCTGACAGCATTGCAGGATCCGAACCCGCGATTTCGGCGTGGTAGACCTACGTTCTAGCCATTGTGCTATAGAGAAGGTAAACTGCTGCAAAAATAAAAAAGTTTCAAAATTTAGTTTCGAAGTTTTAGCTAGGTCGATTTCTTACCCTCCTCAAACCATATATTGTAAATTTCATCGATATCGCTAGAGCCGTTTTCGAGAAAGCGATATCAAATATATATAATATACAAGGTGTTACAAAAGTCCCCCTAATCCGGGAAAGGTATTTATTATAAGCATGTCAAGTAGAGAGTCCACCTATGAGATACAAGTCCTGTGATATTTAAATTTTGATAAAACTTAAATAATTTTAACGATAAATCAAAATATCGACTAAACTGACGGCATCACTATATTGAGTTCATGACCCATATACAATCTCACGGAGTAGTGAATTACCTGCTAACTACCTCATTCGCTAGGCTACTAGGAGACCACGCCCACAACTATTAGATAGTTGTGTAGATAAGTATCTATTGATAACATAGAATTTAGCCGTTGGCACGCGCCTCGCACCCGCAACATAGTACACGTATACCTATCGTTAGCAATTAAATCGCGCGTTACTTAGTAGATAATAAAAAATAAAAGGTACTTCGTCTAGGTATGCACATACCTAAGCAAAAATGTGTGAGGCGAATGATGAGATTAGAAGAAGCGAAAGAAGTATGTAAGAACCGCAAAGCCTGGCGCTCCGTCCTCTCTGACTACCCTGTTAGGGATACAGCGTGAAGAAATGTATGTGCAAAAGCTACTTAATAAATAATAGGTGCTGAAATACTGTACAGATATGCGTGGCCGTTAACTCTTGCAAGCTGTGCTACGTCCCGACGGCATGTGGCTTGCGCCTGCTACATAGTACATAAACATACCTACTGTTAACAATTATTTCGCGCGTTATTCAAGAAATAAAATAAATAAAGATTACTTAATATTATAATAGGTGGTGAAATACTTTTTCAGATATGCGTGTATGCGTAAGAAAAGTAGGTACGTTCACTGCGGCGCGAGCTTTGTTTTGTTGACGAAATAAATTATTTCTTTTCACAAGCTAAGTATTTCTTCTACAATGTTCGCTATAATTTTTAATTGAAGGTACTTAAAGAGCTAACAAAAATATTTCAGATATTCTTTGCAGTTTAAAATTTAGCGGGGGACATGCTTTGCTGAATTTTATATGTCCAAGTATTTCAATGAAATTTTTGAATACGATCTTCACGGTACTTATATAATTTTATAACTGGCATGTTGAAATTGCAAAAAAAGAAATGTAGTCTTTATAAAATAATGCCTGTGTCAAAAGTATGCGTTCGCACGAGAGCTAAAAAAAGCCTTGTGTAAAAAGCGTCGGTGGCATATTTTGTTTAACCGCTTGGATCCTCAATGTTCATATGAGCCTTATTAAAAAAATCACTTGTCTTAATATTTTGCTAGAGGCGGATGCACGATTTATATAGCTGAAATTCCCGCATTAGCTATTTATATATCCATCCATCCATGTCTTTTTAACTTTTATTATAAGTCCATGATAAGTGCGAAGTGATTTTATGACTTCCATGATAAGTGCGATTGCGCACGGAAAGTCAGAAAGTCTATTTAAATCGTTAAAAACAGCTCACGCTAAAGAGTTGAAAAGGATCCTGTGCGAACTACATTAAAACCTAACATTGATATTATTATTGAATACCGATTATTTTCACTGTCAAAAAGTCATGTATGAATCAATAAAGTAGTATATACATGCATATCTTCACGCCGTATCCCTAACGTGGTAGTCAGAGACGACGGAGCAATAAAGTAGTAATTTCTATAATTAGGTAGGTAGGTAGGTAATAAAAAATCGGCCAAATGCGTGTGGGACTACGCAGTGAAGGACTGCGTAGTTGGAAAGCACAATATTCATTTAATTGCCAGCAAAATTAAGTTTGTATTTCATAGCATTTCTCAATAATACTGTAAGAAACAAAATATTTTTGCGGTCGCTGAACGTGTAATAGAAAATTGTATTGAAACTAATTTTCGTAGAAAGTGCTTTTTAAGATCTACTCTCTCAAATTTTTTTCAGAATTTTCCACTCCATCCATAATTGAAGTTTGAGAGAAAGGGCACACTTTTAGGGTTCCGTAGCTAAATGGTAAAAAACAGAACCGTTATAATTTCATTTGGAAAATTGATTTGATAAGGATATACATACATACATATCGTCACACCGTATCCCTAACGGGGTAGTCAGAGAGGGCGTAGCGCCAAGCGTCGCGTTCTTTACATACTTCTTTCGCTTCTTCGAATCTCATCATTCTCCTTGAATTGAATTAAATTGAATAAGAATGTATCGTGCAGTTTTTGAGATATGGGGTATTCTCGGTTATGCGCTCAGTGACTGCAGAAATAACTTTGTCTTATAGTTCACTGTGAAACGTTATTAAATTGAAATTCGTTTTTACGGGAGATTAAATTAATATTGCGCATCCCGTCTGGAACCCTTCCCTGCGCGTGGTCCGACACGCACTTGCCTGTCTTACTACTTTAGAAGTGCTAATATCAGGAACTATTGACTTAGATAAGTCACTTCGAAACCACTATGTCATTGAACACCTATCTGAATATAAATCACACGCTAAGTGTGCTGGGATCTTTTTTTCATACTTCAGTTACATTTTCAAGATTTCGCTACAGCATTGTATAGCGGTTTGTGAAATACATCTATCTTCCAAATTCTATCTATGTTGTGCCTATAATTGGCCGAGTAAAATGACTGACATACGGACAGAATGAAATTATAAGGGTTTCGTTTTTTGCCATTTGGCTATGGAACCCTAAAAAGGGGAATCTGACCAACTATCGAAAATCAAAACTATCGAGGTTTTAATGTTTAATGTAGATTACAAACAAATAGGAGAAGTGTTGCGCAGGAACTAAATTCAAAAACCCCGAAAGCATCGTTGGATAAAGTCCAAGTTTTTAGGCTTTGATGATTTGATGTCGTTTGCTTTGTTTGCGATGTCGTTTGCTTTGTTTGCAAAACTATTGTTTAGATCTGTTAATTTAGATCATAAAAAAATAATTTCCGAAAATAGCGTTATCGCATATTTTTTTACGAAAATATTTCTCAAAAGATTTGAATTGTCTTCCAAAATAATTGCAAAAACCCCCAATCTGGCAACGCTGTTTGAAAAGTAAAAAGGATAACTTAGGTCTATAACCTACCAAATAAAGAAGCTATTGGTTTGATTTAATCCTTGATATTGAAGAACATCATCTTTTTTTGTAATGTAATGGCCCTCTGTTGCGAAATAGAATTGTTTTGACATATCTATATATCCCTTTTAGTTTTTAATTTTACCGAATTGAAAAGTCAGTGCGCTTTAGGTATCATCATGTAATTAGAGCATTATCATAATTTTGTTGTATTATGTCGGCCATCTGTCGTTAAGTAGAATAAAACACTTGCGTTGATACTATCTAAACATTTTAACATAAATATAAAAGGTATTACTAGATGCCACTGACATTGAAATTTATTAAAAGGTTTTTCATTTTTATAATTGAAATTAACACAAAAAATGTGCGTAAATCTAAAAGTATTCAGTTCTAAATACCAATACAAACTATATTTTTGGATACATTTGCATTTACAAATGAATTACTTTATGTTCACATTCTACCGATACTGGTAGTGACATCTTTCATTGTTCTTAGTATACCATGAAATCTAATGTATGTCACTGACACCACAGGATAGTATTTAGATGTCTGTAGCGATCAAGTTTAAGTAACTCTGTCTGCAATTAGCTACTGGATGGGAGATCTAGTGCCATAAGTTTATAGGTCTTATACCTTTAGTGGATCAAAGGACACAGCAACTCTAGAGGTAACGATGAAGCAGATCTCCTGGCAAAGTGGAGATCAGACACTAAAATATATGAACCTTTAGTGTCCATACCAACAAATCAAGTGCGGTCATGGATTCAAAACAGAAGGCACAAACAGCACAAGGAATATTGGAAAAATATAGATACATGTAGGCAAGCAAAAGAAGCATTTCCAGACATTGACAAACGATTTTCACGTCGCTTCATGGCACAAAGCCGGTACAACATTAGAGCCCTCACATCTATAATGACAGGACACTGCTCACTAAACAAGCACCTCTTTGTCCTAGGGATAACCGATAGCCCACTGTGCAGAGGGTGTATGGAAAAAGAAGAGACAGCCTCACATCTGTTACTCGAGTGCAGAAGTGTGACCTACAATCAAATACCCAAATAATATGGTTGCTGCCCTAAGGCTCGTCTGCCCCAGCTGTTATTAAGCACTATGCCAATTTATGCTGACACAACATTTCCGTAATCTCATTGTAATATGTAAATGTTCATAATATGTAAATATCGGCAAAATCAATGTCCGCGTGGTTAACAATAATATCAAGTAGATAGCTATAGTATATAAAGTACATAATACTTTATAAAATTAGTACAGGTCATGTGTGAACAACTGAGCTATGGCGTTAACACGCTGAATTCGTATCAATATACTATATACCAAATTCCGCAGTATTTTTCACCATCATGCAGTCTTACAGCAACAAGCACCACTATGCTACGAACAGTTAACGGTATAAAGCAATAAAACAAGTAGTTACCAGATGTATCGAGCATGATCTGTTGTAGCGTATCGAGGAAGTGCGAGAGGAGGGAAGCGGTGGGCGGCAGTAAGGGAGGCGCGGCGCTCGCGGGCGCGGCCCACGCGGCCCACGCCTCCGCCGCGCCGCACCACACGTACCACGACACTGCGCATGCGCACGCGCACCGACCATTGAAGACAAATGTTATTTTTTTGGTATGATTATTATTGATAATGTGACATTCAATTAAAAAACCTAATTATTTTAATTTATAACATGGCTAGCTGTGCCTGCGGCTTTGCATTGAATTTGACTTCAGTTTGTGACATTAAGAGTATACATTACGAGGATAATATACAGCCTATGTCCATCCTGAAGGTGCATTATATATATTGGAGAAAGATGAGTAGTTTCGGAGATTAACCAAACCAAATATACAAATTTTATTCCTTCGTAAGATTAGTTTAGATTGATATTAATTTTATTGATAAATTACTTTAATTGTCATTAAACGTGTGTACATATTTATTTGCAATCAAAATTATTATTATTATTATGTTTTTCTTCGTTATGCTTTATAGGGTTTTGTATTGAAATAGCAAAACAGGCTTATACTTTCATCATGTCTGGCTGCCTGTTAGCCAGTTAGTCTAACTGTCCGTAATATATGTTACAGTCGATTTATTCCATCGTCTTTACAACTACTGATCCAAAATGTGCCAGAGAAACGTAAACTAGAAAGCAGAAATAAAAAATTCAATAATGGGTCTTTTATAATTATAGAATTCTAACTTGATGTGTGTTCGACAAGTTCTTAGCTGGTTCTTTACATAACGCAATAAGATTTTTTAGAGTTTCATGGTTTGTATTCATTGTACAATATAGATTCTTGCTGCAATAATAAGTTTTAAGGAGTTTGCTAAGGTTTCAATCCTGTGCCAAGCACCACAATCGCGGCTTATTTGGAAACTCGTTAAAACTTATTATCGCGATAAGAACCCGTTACATTATACAGTACTTTATACAATAGGGTTACATTACTTACATTATACAATAGGGTTTGTTCAATAGAACTGTAAACGTTTTGTCTGTTTATCTGTTTGAATTAAGTTTAAAATTGAGCTCATGAGCAACATTTAGTCCTTATTTGAACTCAATGATAAATCCGATTGAACAGAAAGATATACGAATATTAGTTTCTTGGCCGATCGAGCAAAAGATATTATGTTACATCTAATAAAAACATTGAAAAACAAAACTGAAGCCAAGCCCTGCGACTCCTTTACCGTAAAATCGAGTAAAGCTAATAGCGCTCTTATTGCCTTTGAATTTCTATTTAACTAAACAACAATTATAAATATATTAATTTATAAAAAATATCTTATGGCTTGACAAATACGTAATAAAGGGAAATTACTAAGTGCATTGCTATTAAAAAAGGCCTCAATAACACTCAATATCTCTAAAAACAGTTTCCTTTTAAATATCGATACTAGCAAATAAATACTTACTTAAAAATAAGAAAAATGTATTTCTCTCGGACTCCCGTAAGGGATACACCGTGAGGATATGTATGTATTTTGAAATATAAAGCAAATAGCGTGTGAAGGCGTACCTCTCTCCGGAGTGTAACTCTGCGCAACCGCGGCTTGCACGAAAGACCGCAGTAATACGTGCAGCAACGTCGCCATATGCGGCGCGTACGCAACATAATACGCGCTCGCTTTCTCGTTCCTCATGGTACGAGCTTCCCACCATATCACGCCTAATTCGCGAAGCAAATGGCCAATCTGTTGAATAACACGCATGTATTATTCAGCTTATAACATTAGACAGCAGACCAAAAATAACATGTTAGGAACACTGTTACGATTTCGTGAAAAAAAAAAAAATTTTTGGGATTCCGCAGCCATAATGACAAAAATGGAAACATTAGTTTCATGTCTATTTATCCGTATATCTCGGCCAATTTATTCCGTCACCTTCATACTAATTGAACTAAAATTGAGTATACCTATGTAAGTTAAAATACTGTAACCAACTTTGTAAATGCGAACTTACGTAACGGGCTGTGTCAATGCAAATTAAAAAATATACTCTGTGGCTGCTATCTTGTTGTCGTTTCCTTTGTTAGATTCCTAAATATTTTATACTGTTTCTGGATTTCAGTGAAAATAAAAATATTTTATTAGAATAGATAAGTAAATTGGTAACCCCATCCCAAAAACAAAAAATAAAATATTGACATTTTCATACTATTTTTTTAATTATCTTCTAGTTTACTTTTTTGACCAAGTCTAAGTTAATACGTGTCCGACCTTGTCCAGTATTTTTATGTAACTGTTCATGCCAATAATTAGCGAAGGCAGCAAAGAATGCACGAACATCAATCACCGGTGTCAGTATTACCTGATCAAAATGAAGACCGTGTGCATGCATGGAGACCGCGTGTATAATATGCGTCCAATACGGCGGCGGCAGTGTCGCAGCAACAGATGCGCGCGCGCAGATGGTGATCGCTACAGGGAGCTCGTCCGCGCCTATCACTGCGCCACTGTGCACACCTATCAACTGCCCATCAGGATACAGTAGGCCATTTTATTACATCCATAATAATATTCTTAAACTGAGTGAATGATTCAATTATCGTGAACACCACTGGATAAATATTTGAAATACATTAAAAATATAGCAGTTATTATTAATTATGCCAAATCTCACACTCCTCCATGCGCGCAATAGCTTAAAAGGGTACAAAGTTTTCTTTTCACGTATTAATAGATAAATGCTGCTTAGGCACACATGCGTACCTTTTTTCTTCATTTGTAAGTAATAATAATAGTATTTATTGCCAAAAATTGTTTTACAATATGATTACAATACATTAGCTAAACGTGACAAAATGAATATGACAAAAACAGCATCCGTTGCCGAACTAGGTTAAAACCTGTATTTCAGCTTTCGGTGCCATTCCCTCAGCAAAGTAATTAAAACAAAATATGTGGACTAGGTTAGTCAGGTTTGACGCTTAGTTTTCTGACAACAAACACTTAATATTTAGTAAAGCGCGGCTTAAGCTAAGAGTATATAAATGATCCTCTCATTTGTATATGGTGTGTGTGTACGTGTATTAATGTGAGAAGGTGTGTACAAGCTTAAGATACAATTGAATACAAAAATAACGCAAGTTATAATAAATTAATAACTAGAGATTTTCCTGAAGCATATTAACCATATAAACAGCCTTAGGTATAACTTTGAAACATATTAACAACGACATCCAAAACTTCACCGTATCACCTTTAGAACCTTTTCAGTTTCACTGTAATTCAAAGTTTGCAACCATGTTGTAACTTTCTTTTAACATTGATTTTTATTGAGTGAGTAAATCAAGCAATTGAGCAATTCATTGATCTTGTTGTAAATGTAGGGTCCTAAAAACCAATAACATCTTTGAGCGAATGCAGAATTGAACTGTTTGCCAGTTTCGCAGACTCTGCCTTTACGACGCTTATATCTTTGTAATGGTCATATGTTATGCCACTGTGTTGTTTAAGTACTATACCTAAGATAAATAATTGCCTAACTGTTAGCACTTTTTGATAGTGAAGTTTAGTTGGATACAAAAATGGACTAAACGTGCTTATTTTAAGAATAGCACGTTGAGCAACTTCTGCACATCTGACTGTCGCAGGAGGAGCCAACTTCCTGAAGAAGACTCCAAGAAGTTATACAATAGGATATCAGCGACTTACAGAGTGAAAAATAAATTAGTTTGACAAGTTTGGGCTCGGCAACATGTAAGGATTTTAAAGACTATTTACGGTTTTAAAAAGTTTACGAACCCTGCCACTAAGCGCTTCAATGTTTTGCAAAGTTTAAATTAGAATCCAAGATCACCCCCAGATATTTATTATGATTAGTTTGCTCCAGTTTACTAGCTCCAGTTCCAGTAGGTCAAAAAAATTTAGATAATAGCCGCAACACGATGAAGTCAAAGTATAAAGTTAGATAATAACCCCAACACGATGAAGTCAAAGTATATCAGTATTAGATGAAGGTAGGCATTATTTTTGTGTTCATAATAATAATAATATAATAAAATATTTGAAAATAGTTGTGTGGTATATAATATGTACATATTTAAACTGAAGTTGAGACTTAGAATTATTAATAATCTAGACAACGAAAAAACAAATGAAAAAAGCAAATCACATTACATGCATAACATTTTAAAAGTAAATAAAGAATACATAGTCACTTAACATTTTTAGCTTTTCCAAGTCTGCTTCATTCTGAATTTTAATTTGCGAACAGTTTACATGTTTACCAAATTGCTATTATTACAATTTCATATTATTTTTTATCATCCGCAAACACTTAAATTTTATCATAATTACTAACCTTCATACAATTTTACGGTAGTAACTAATTAATCTGCGATACAATCATGTATTGATGACAGATACGCACCTCCAGTAACACTTGGTGCTCTTGTTCCGGGCTCACTCCCCACTTCTGGGCTGCAGTTATCAGTGCCTCCAGCATATCCCTCCGCTGGGCAGAGTCCGCATTCTCCGACCAACGATTTATCTCGAACTATTTATTACGCATCATACAATTTTCGGACCTCGTTTTTCCTTTCCAATGTATTAAGGAATTAGAGATATTATTTTGAGTTTTACTAACATATGAAATTCAGGATTTCGATTACAGAATAGGTAATATACAGAACCATTACAGCACAAATCAAAGACGCGAAAATTTTATTTTGGCCGCGCATTTGTCATTCTCATGTATCTATTAATGGCAAATGTAAACCTTATTCACTAGGCAACAACATTCAAATTTCTGGGAATTACCTAGCCGCGTGGCCACCATGCGGCCGCCGCGCGGTCTCCGCGCGGTCGTTTGCGGTCAACGCGCGCGACTATCCCACCCTCGCATTCCATTCCTCTCTAGCCACTTAAGACAAAGTGAAGTTACTTGCGCCTGACACGAGCTTAGATATGTAAATATATAGAGAGTATTTTGCTCTATTTTGCGGCGTCTGCTTAGCGACTGCGGGGAAACCGCGCGGTGACCGCGTTGTGTCAGTGCGAAGAAATTCGTGTTGAATAAACGCACTCCTTACTGCTCTTGTTTGTATTCAAAACCTTTAAAACTAATGTGAATGCAGAGACAAAAGACCTACATATAATTCTTTAATTATCTTGTTTTGGCTGTAAAATATTGTATGAAACAGCTAAAGTCTAATGCGAACTTAATAGGATTAAAATGCGAAATGTAAAAAGAACGTATGAAAGTAAATAGCATAACGAACCTTAGACAAGTAGCTAAACTTAGTATGCGAAGGCAGAGGAGTTCGTAGTAGCGCAGAGTAGAGTGGCAGCCAGCGGGCAGTGGGCAGGCGGCGCGGGGCCACTAGTGCCCCGCACAGTGCCCGCTGGGGGTCGCTACCTGCGCGCCCGGCCCACTGCGACACCAGCGCAGCGCATACTTCACCGTCCTCGCACAGCCATTTCTGACAATCAATCAAACACGTTATTTATTTAAGTCAATGTTGTGTTTAAAAAAAACATTATCATGACAAACAGTTACAAGTTACATATAGTGTAAGCAATAAATGTAAAAATAACCAAGTGGATTATAGTATGAAACATTGTATTTTGATGTGTGTATGTAGGTATGTGTGGCTATGTACTAGTGTGTGTATAGTGTGTGTGTGTGTGTGTGTGTGTGTGTGTGCAGTATTGTGGTAGGCTACTGCTTACATCGGCTAAGTGTTCGACGAGTGCAGAGAGGGCGGCGGCAGCGGGAGGGCAGTGAGCCGCGGCGCCGGCGCAGCGCCAAGCGCGATCTGCCACGCGAGTCGCTGTCTCGCACGACCGCACCGCTCTAAAAACACAAATTCATCCCTTCATCAACCCCTAAATACGCAAACATCGTGGACGGCATTTTACTCAAAACCAATAAATATAAAAACAAAATAGATAAACTTTTATGAAACACTATGTCATTATCTATGACAGTGCTGGTTAGCTGACCCAATCTTATCTCTGGTATATCCTGAGGATGCTTCGTTGAGAGGCGAAACGCGTGTCGGTTGGTGGTTTTTGGAGTTTGAGCGGAAAATAGCTAAAGATTTTAGGAATTTATCACATGATATGTCATTATCATGAAAGATGCAGAAATACACAAACAACCTAGCCTATGAGACCTGAAATGTAAGAAATTCTAAGGTTCTTTACGTATTTTATTCTACATTTTTTGATATCACTTAAGACACTGGTCACGTATTTGCTTCCTGGTTACTAATAAACGAGCGCGCGTTTGTGTTTCAATTTTTATTTGCGTTTTAGTAAATGGACGGCAGACAACAGTGCTTTTCTGTTTCAAGTCTCGTAGGCTAGGTTGTCTGTACAGAAATGGCACTACACACCAGTAAGCCCATAGATGCGTTTTAAGTTATATTATAACGAAAGTGAACGTGCCAAAAAATGCGGATGTGATTGGTCACATTAAAGTTTCTTTGTTGAGCGTATTTGAATAGCGTATTTGAATGCTTCTTGAAAAGCGAACACGTGTACATCCATAAGTTCGAAACTTTACACAGAAGATAGGTAAAATATATATGAATACAACATTTAAACTAACGGTGCCGGTGGTCTGCTGCCTAATGGCGACAGACCACCGGCACTAACTAATGTTAAACAGTGTGAATATGTAAATCTGCTGAAATAATCAATCACAATGCGGTGTTAATATCGACTTTATTATCAAAAACCAGAAAAAGAAACGAAAAAGGAACCAGAAAAAGAAATCATCCGCGGGCGCACAACCCGCACAAAACAATGTGCAGAAGAAAAGCCCGTAGTAACGGACGGTCTACTGTAGTAGCAGAAGTTCTATAAGACGTACTCGCAATGATTCAACAAGGGTAGGATCCGACTTAATGAACGCCACCGCGATGACCTCCGCCTAGTAGAGAGTAGCGAATGAGGTCCACATGAGACCGTTAAAGACCACGAACATATTTTCCCGCTGCCCTCAAAAGGTCGGCTAGAAGAGACTTCGAGGCGGGGATTGCATGACAGTGTTATTGTAAAAAATACAGAAAGGAATGCTTAGATGGTTCGGCGACATAAAAAGAATGAGTGATGATGACGAAGAAAATCTACAGAGCGAAAGTGAGTAGTAATAGATGTCAAGGAAGAGGAAGGTACCAAGGATGACTTATGAAGATCAACTAGCCAGAGTGTTAGATGACGAAATAAGCGTGAGAACATGTCTGTATGTATCTGTTTGTTATAATAATTTACGACTTTTATGACCTGCGCGGTCGATAAGCATTTTGCATACTTAATACTTTTCCTTTTTTTTCAGGTCAACATTGAAACAAGATATGGGTGGGTTTTTCGACAAAGATAAATAAAAATCGGCTGGGAGAATGTCAGATACGCATTGAATTAGAGTTCCGCAGCAAATGTAGACAAACTATAAGATTTTTAAATAACAAAAACAACCAAAATACCTTATAAAATACACTTCGTTGTCAGTGTGTCCGTCTGTCCGACCAGTCAAGATCCTTTATTTCAGGAACAAGTAGAGGTATCAAGTTGAAAATATCAAACACTGAGGTTTACGATCCCTTGGGAGTGTAAAAATTCAAGCTTCTAAGTCGACGAAATCAATGGATATGTCCATTTACGTACTTAAATAAAAACCTATAATAAAAATGTTTCTCACTGATCTAGAATCATTAAATTTGGCAAGAAGCAAGCAAAGCAAGGGAAAAATCCAAAAATTGTGAATTTGAAATTACATATCGCACTTTTTCGCTATTATAAACTTACATTTGCAGTTGGAGAACTTGTTTTTCAACTGCAATGTTAAGTTTTTTTTTGAATCCGACTTCTATTTTTTTGGTAAATACATAACACAAATACATTTTAATGTGGTACGGAACTCTCGGTGTGCGAGTACGACTGGCATTTGAGTGGTTTTGTTATTATCATTTCTAACTCTTTATGTCTGTACCAAACAACTACGTAGGTGTATAGATCGATCGAAATCGATAATTAACAATCGACTCAGTCGATTAATCGAGGGTCAGTCAGATAGAGACTAATAACGGGCAAACAGACAGGCAAAGAGACATGACGAAATTATAAAGGATTTCCTTTGGGTACGGTACATTTAGGAACACTAAGAAGGTTAGAGAACAAAGCGATTTATTCTTTTATGATTTATGATTTTAATTCGACAGAGTGATTTAACGTTTCCAGGATAACCGATGTTATGTTATGTTGTCTTCATTATTATTAAGTCTCTATCGGTTGCCCCCGTGATATCCATATGAAATCTCATTTCTAGATTATTGATTTTATGGGATAGTGGTAGCGTTAAAAATATATGAATATTTATAGCAACTAGCGGTCGCCCTGTGGTCGATATTCGACCGTAAATATAACCTTATAAATACAATAAACTCTTTGGCGACAGTCTACTCTGTGCAACTGTTTGATCCAAGGAGGTTACATTACATACATACTATTATGACTGAAATTGACAGTCTTTTTGACATTATGAACAATGACAGTATGAACGTAAAAATAAACGTTTTATTTAATTTAATTTAGTGTGCTTATTTGTAACACACATTACATAAAAAAATTTAGCTTTCTTCAGTTCTTCTCCACATAAACTTTAAGTGTACCAAATTTCACACTCTTCTGTACGCGCAATTTTCTTAAAAAGGGAACCGAAGTTTTCGCTTCACGTATAAATATATAGATAAGAGAAGTAGGCAAATTAGTAAGAAAATGAAAAATATGATATTTATATTTATTCGAATTATTTAATACATCATGAAATGGCGACGCTACTAGGTCATGTCAGTAGCAAATTAAATCAATAAAATGTTGTCGATCGATTTATTCGAATCGACTTCGACTCATAGCTCTATCATTTGACGACACTATTTCAAGTGGTCACATTATTTAAAACTTTGACACGACTTTTTGGCGGGAACGGGAGAAGTAAAGTTGTCAGTTTATTTAAATTTTCTATTTTTTACATTTTTGAGAGCTTTAAAGTACAAAAGTGATAGATAGTATAATGTGTTTTAAAGCTCTCTATAAGTGAAAAGAATGGAGTAGGTTTAAATAAACATGTGTAACTGAAGTTCTCGCGCTCTTCCAAGAAGTCTTTTATAACTGCAGTAAAGCCTACTATCACTTTACTGGAGGAGAAAAATTTATTTACTTGTTATTCTACTCATTAATACGTGACATGCGTTATTCTGTGCGCTATGCCATAAAGAAAGAAAAAAAAACATTGACACATTGGAAGGTTAAATAAAGCACTCAATCGAATTAAAAGTTAGACAACAATTAATTCTGTTTATTTCAACTTCGCTCTGTTTACCTGGTGATAATACTGAGGGCTGCCATTGTCTTAGCTGCAAGCGGCCGCGGTCGGGCCAATCTCCTCAAAGCCGTGCGGGCTTTAGATCTAAAATGGGATAAATTTAATGAATAAACACAAATACACAACAAATTCCATAGGTCAATGATAATTGTTACAGTTTTCATTAAAATTACCTGTTCTCAATTATTCCTTTTTCGGTCCCTGTTGATATGCACGATTCTTCATGCTGAAAAATAAATTATAAACAACTCTTGTTTCATGGCATCAACATATAGTATTCTTTTTAATTACTAGGTTTTAACCGCGGTGTCACTCGCGTCGTACTGATAAATAACGGACAGTTTTAACCAAAGATGCAATTATTCTACGTGCAAGAGGCTGATTGCTTCAGCAGCTTTTACGTGAATGTAAAATTTTGGACAAAATTACGATATGGTTACAATTCTTTTTTTGGCATAAATACTATTAAAAATTACACCAAATGTATAATCGATTGTTTTTAAAACATATTCTTAAAATATTTAAAGGATTTATTTATAATGAACAAGAACTGTGAAAAAACATTCTAAATACATTGAAAAATATATAAGCTATTGTCTTTTAAACTTCAATAGTGGGGACAATCTGTCTTTGTCTCCAGCGCTTGTCAATGACGCTATGAGTTTGTGATGTCATAGTTTGATAGCTTCATTTTCCTCTAACTTATCCCCACTACCGAATTTTATAAGTTAATAACTTTTACATTTCACAATGAAACAGAATTAATTTTTTTAGAATGGTGTTCATAATTGTTAATTACAAAATTAAATTTATATAACGTACTGGCTTTGACAGCAGTCAACTAACCTATTTGTAATTGTAGTTGTCAAAGGCACCATAGAGGTTGTCTTATGATGACAGGTGTTATTGGATGTTCCCTAGTGCAGCCATTCCCAAAGTGGGCGATAACGCCCCCTTGTGGGCGCTGCAGGTCTAAAGGGGGGCGGTAAGAGACCCAGAAAAAAAATGGGGGCGTTGTGTAGAGGCCTGGGGGGGGTGATTTGTAATTTCATTTAGCTAGGAGGCATCTTAGACAACGACTGCATGAGCTCTCGACTCAGTAGACAAAATAAGTTTGGGAACCAGTGCCCTAGTGTAATACACCTAGAGAGCTTAGTTTGGAATGTATCGGCTGGTTAATTGCCGAAATATTTATTTATATGACAATAATACGTACAGGTATAACGAAGGTGATTGGTTTACACTTGGTGGCACACTGCTTGGTAACGGGCGGCAGCGGGCGGCGCTGGCGCAGAAGACTCACCAGCGACCACAGCTCGCCGTCCAGAGAAGACAGCCGGCGGAGTTCAGACGACCAATCACTATACACAACCATTCACATCAAAGGGCTTCGAAACTAATATTTATTTTGTTTTTATTCTATAGGGGAGTGGGGATCACACCAATATTAACCGATAAAGAACAATCATATATAAACAATCTCCAAATCTTAAACAATCTCCAAATCTTACAATATTCTAAAATGGATTTGAGAATAAAAATTGGATATGGTTTCGTAATAACAAAACAAATTCAAAAAATATTAACTAAAAACTTAAAGTAACGTATAGCCTTCGATTTAATAAAAGACTTTAATGCTATGCTATGCTATGACATTGTGTACTTTAAAATTGGAGCGGGACACGCATACATATAGAAGCATTACTCGCACATCACACAGTAGTCCCTCCACTACATTGTGTATTACATGATAAGAGATAGAATGACGCAATGGACTGTAGTGAAAGTGTGTAACATCGTCAAGAATAAGGTGTACATAACGACACTGAAAAAAATTTATCAGAATGAAATTATGTTAATGTTTTAGGCCTACTGTTCACAGACACGTAGTTTCATAGACGCTTCAAAATAATAAAATATGTCCGAGAAGCATATAACAAGCTTACATTTTCTCATTTGTGAGAATGCCGTTTAAACGGATGAGATGTGATTATGGTTTACTACTATATGAAGTGAGAAAAGTATGATTGATTTATTCCTGGTGGATAGCACGGTCAAGAAGCAGGTTATGGACACTGCAAGATGCGACCACCAGGAATCAATATGAAAGGGTAGTATCCGGTAAGCTTGATGATAGACTGAAAGTGATGAGCGAGGATGGTGAAGAATGTTGGCAGAACCTTAGGGATAGTATGATCGAGGCTGCGAAAGAAGTGTATAGAACGAATAAGATTGAGAACGGTCAAAAGCGTGATGTGTGGTGGGATGATGAGGTAAAAGAGTCTGTGTATAAGAAGTAGAAAGCATGGCGAGACTATCTTGCTACTAAAAATGACTGTGATATGAAGAATTTAATGAAAGACAGATATAAGCTGCAGAAACGAAAGCACTAGTGAAAGAGAAGCGTGAAAGGTGTAGGGTGTTAGACGAAAACAAGATGTCGGACAACTTCGAGGAAAATTCCAAATTATTTCGGAAATATGTACGTAAGTATCGAAGTGGTCCGGCACCTTACGGAATGAATAAAGTGCGTTCGAAAGAAAACAACCTGCAACAGTTAAAAAAGATGTTCTGCAGCGATGGAGTGAATACTACGGTGAATGGTATGAGAGTGACGATTCCGTCTCTAATATCGAGACCGATTCTAATGAATTGCCACACTCGGGTCAGGGACTGCAGGATGCCATTAGTATGAAAGAGAATGAGAAAGTGATAAGTTCGTGCTGCATTTGGACAGTTGCCTGCAGAGATTGAAAGGTAGTACGAGTTGTATATGTGATGACACAGTGGTAAACTGCCTATTGTACGCTGACGATGCTGTGCTTATAGCACCATCAGAAGTAGAGTTACAGACACTAGTCGCGTGCATGAAAGAAGAATGTGAAGTGAAAGGATTGAATAGGAATGTGACAAAACTAAGGTTCTGGTGTTTGAAAGAGATGCGGTACAAAAGAAGTGTGAGATTTGGGTAAATGGAAAATGTCTAGAACAAATGAATGAAATTCTGTATCTGGGGAGTGCATTTTCGAGGGATGGAAGATGTGAGTTGGATGGGGAGAGACGGGTAGCAGCTGGCAATAAAGTGAACGGTGCTCTATCCGCATTAGTAGGCAGTGGGATATATCCGACACTGCCAAAATGGCCATCCACAATGCAGTGTTGGTGCCAACTTTATTGTACGAGAGTGAGGCCGGGATATGCCCAAAATCGAGTGAAATTATGATAAATGCAGTAGAAAAGCGATCTCTTAGAAATATGTGCGGTGTCATTCCTTCGGACAGGATAAGCAATGAAGAGACGTAGTATGACAGGGTGCACGACAGTGTTATTGTAAAAATGAAGAAAGATATGCTTAGATGGTTCAGGCACATGAAAAGAATGAGTCATGAAATGCTGACGAAGAAAATCTACAGAGCGAAAGTGAAGCCAAGAAAGACCAAGATTGACTTATGAAGATCATAGCCAGTGTTAGCAGACGAAAATGTCAAAAGCACTCGCATACCTAGGCGAAAATGTGTGAGGAGAATGATGAGATTAGAGGAAGCGAAAGAGGTATGTAAGGACCGCGATGCTTGGCGTTCCGTCCTCTCTGACTACCCCGTTAGGGATACGACGTGAAGATATATTTACTATATCAAAGTCGATGAAGATGACTATTATATTGGAGGCATCTATACAAAGAAAGAAAAATCAATTGTAGACTGTTCATAGTTGCAAGAGAATTATCAGATAATGATGGTGTATGTATTTAATTTATTTCATAGAATCGCAGCACCATTATTATAGAAACAAAACATGTGCAACTCCGCTTGATGTAGTCCGGCGTACAATATGCGGGAGGTCAGGTGTCATGACTCATGAGTTTCATGACGAATGCTTGCATCCCAAGTGTGACTTTGCTGCTTCGTCGACCGACAGTTAGCAGCAAACAAGCGTACACTGAGCGTATAACAACGAATACGCGTCTATAAATCTACGCTTTCGTGGACAATAGAGCTAACTTATAAACATAAATGAAAGTTCTAATACAATATTATACGATGGGTACCAACTGACAATACGGAATACTAACTACACAAGTCGGACTAGCTCTTGACCGGTTCTTTGCACTAAAATAGCGCATGAAGCAGTGGGAAACCCCAATTAAATACAGGAATATCATTTCAAAACAGACGTGAATTCCGACTGTGAAAGGTCACGTTGATAAGACCAACACATAAAAAAATAATATTATTTAATTTCCTGAGATTATTTAATATTTGAGTTACTTTATTTATCTTATCTATTGAACCTAATTTTACATAGTTTTATTGCTAGAACTACAAAATACTAATAAAGTGAAAGCTATCCAATTTAAATTCTTGAGTGAAGTAAAATACATGATAAAAAAAGTTGGATTTTATAATACGAAAAGAAAAAGAACAATGGCAAGTTCCCATACAACGTATTATTCCATATTGGTTGTGACGTCTTAAAATGAAAAAATATTATGTACCGGTAGGGGCTGCCTTTCCTAAACATAATCACCAAGATTTATTTAATGAGACGGCTAAAAAAACAAGATTAACGTTTTTACATTTTGATTGTCCAGGACAGAGCACTATCAGTTGTCCAAGGAACAATATTTTTTGGAGCTGATTCGATAATGATTCCTGTTTATAAAAATACGTTACTCAGCACAAATTCATAAATATGTAAATTATTACATATCCTTTTCAGTTATTAATACAATAAATAAATTAAAAATAATATTTTCCCAAACTAAGCGGCCAGTACAAAAAATCCCATCAAAAACAAAAAATGTAAAAAAATGCCAAATCCCGCAACTCAGTTCTTCCACTACAAACAGTTGTGAGATCTCATGTAAAACCAAATCAGTTATTTTAGTTAGTGTCTGTGGAAGCACTTATTCAACAACTTTGTTATAAATTGTTATCTAATCAATTAGCTATCAACATTTAGTGACCATATCAATATTAGACATCTTTATTTCTATAATAAATATAATAACTTGGCGATCGCACGGCAACATAATAACATAAGAATAATCTACTATTTAAACTACTCCTAATAGAACATAGTGCTAGCAGGCCTAATTTATGCAATATCTAAACAAGCATAAAGCGTTCAGATCGCTAATATTAGGTAGATGTTATTATATTGCCGTGCGAATGTCATTATATTTATTATAGAAATAAAGATATTTAATATTGATACGGTCACTATAAATGTTGATAGGTAATTGATTAGATAACAATTTATAACAAAGTTGTTGAATAGGTGCTTCGACAGACACTAACTAAAGCAACTGACTTTGTTTTACATGAGATCACACAAGTTTATTAGTGGAAGAATTGCGTTGCGAGACTTGGCATTTTTTTAAATTTTTTGTTTTTGATGGGATCTCATTTCTTTTTGTAGGTCATCCTCCTTTTTTTTCCTCGGATAACATATCTTGTCCGTCAGCTGCACATAAATGTGTAAATAAGTACCGAAAGTTATATACATTCAGTCAAGAAAGTATCGGAAATGGATGATTTGTTTATGGTTCCAAATTCAATTTTTTGTTTTTACACGCTTTATATTAGCTTCACCTGTATGTATGTATGTATGTAACGGAATCTTTCAGCGTAATTTTTACCTATTTCCAGAAGTCTGATCAGCTTGAAAATTTCCACAGGGGTCAAGGACTGATGACAATACAATTATTTTATAACTTTGTTCTAATGTCCTGACTAGAATCATCAGGATAAAAAGAAATTTAAAAAATTAATGGTACGATTATGGTACCATAGATGTCGCTACGGAGCGTTTCTACATGCATTTTGAAATTATTACATTATTAAGTCAAACGTATTATAATGGACCACACTAAGTTTTTTTGAAATAATTTGAATTTTGCGGAAAAAATTATAGTTTAAAAAAACTAAAAAAATACGCTTTAATGGCAAACCGAACTAAAAAGTAGAAAATAATTTTTAAGTATCAAGAGCTTGTGTTACAGCAATAGAAAATTCCAACAATCAATTACGACTAATTAATTTGGAATAAGATTAAAATAAAAATTAAATCATTAATAAAATAATTCAATTATAGCAAAAAAGCTAGGGATGCTTGATATTAAATGTTACAATTATTTCAGTAATTGCACCCCACGCTTTTTTTTTACTATAATTGAATTATTTTATTAATAATTTAATTTTTATTTTAATCTTATTCTAAATCAATTAGTCGTAATTGATTGTTGGAATTTTCTATGGCTGTAATACAAGCTCTTGATACTTAAAAATTATTTTTTACTTTTTAGTTCGGTTTTTTTGTTGTTGTTAGATTGGCACAACTGTTTTCCATTCTGGCGCGGAGTTTGAGTTGCATCTGTTATTTAGATTAAATACAGTGCTGTTTTTAGTTATATCATTCTAGTGTATATTGCGAATTTCATAATGGACAAAAACATCGAAAAAAGAGTTAGTCTTAAATTTTGCATCGCCAATGGAATTTTGTGTTCGGAGTCACTGAAAATGTTACAGAAGGCTTACGGTGAATCGACTTTATCAAAAACACGTGCTTATGAGTGGTACAAAGCGTACAAAAGCGGTCGAGATATGATGAAAGATTTGCCTCGCTCTGGTAGGCCATCAACGTCTGCAACTGAAGTTAAGATCGCAAAAGTGAAGGAAATAGTGACTGAAAATCCTCATTCAAGTTTGAGAGAGATAGCCGCCGAACTTTCTATGTCTCACGAGTCGATCCGTACCATTTTAAATAATCACTTGGGTATGAAACATGTTGCCGCTCGGCTAGTCTCAAAAGACCTGAATTTTCTCCAAAAACACAATCGCATAAGAGTCGCTGAGGACATGCTAGAACGAGTTAATTCCGATCCAACATTCATGAAACGCATTGTTACTGGTGACGAGACGTGGGTTTACGAGTTTGACATTGCAAACTAGTCAACAAGCTTCGGAGTGGCGCCTTCCAACTGAACCGAAACCGAAAACCAAAAAACCGAAACCACGCCAAAGTCGATCAAAAGTCAAAGTCATGTTGACTGTTTTCTTTAACTATCGCGGTGTTGTGCACTCGGAATTCTTGCCGGAAGGTCAAACGGTAAATAAAGAATATTATTTAGGCGTTATGCGGCGTTTAAGAGAGCAAATTCGACGAAAAAGGCCAGATTTGTGGAAAGAAAATTCTTGGATTTTGCACCCACGATAATGCGCCTTCGCACAAGGTCATCATTGTGAACGAAGTTTTGACCAAAAACTCAACAAATACCATCGAGCAACCACCTTATTCACCAGATATGGCTCCAGCCGACTTCTTTCTTTTTCCTAAACTCAAATTACCACTTCGTGGTATCAGTTTTCATTCGGTAGAAGACATAAAGGAGGATTCGCGGCGAGCACTGAACTCAATTCCGGAAAAAGCGCTTAAAAAATGTTTTGATGATTGGATTATTCGTTGGCGTAAGTGTGTCGTTTCTGAAGGAGCATACTTTGAAGGTGATAAAACAAATTTGGATGAATAACTAAAATTTCGTGTATTATTGATCTTTTCCCGGTACTTTCTTGACAGAGTAGTATATCAGTAAATAATTAAGTAAGCTTTTCAATCATCAAACCAATAGCAATTGAAATTATAAAACGAAAATCATAAACGTTTAAGTAGCGTTTCGAGGGACATCCGAACAGCATGTAGGCACTCGTAAGATTTAATGAGTAATGAATTCGGGATTTTTCATTTTTTCCTTACTTTATAGACTTGGTGCTAACTAAAATTCAAAATTGGAAGTTTGTGAGACTACTAGAAGTACCTTAGAATTTTGATGATCGGTGAGTGTATCAGTGTAATTTTTAATATAATTAAATCATTATTTTTCATTTAATGAATAATTAAATTTCGGGATTTTTCATTTTTTCCTTCTTTTATAGGCTAAACGCTAACTAAAATTCAAAATTTGAAGTTTGTGAGACTGCTAAAAGTACCTTAGAATTTTGATGATAAGTGAGTGGGTCAGTGAAATTTTTAATAATCATTATTTTTCATTTAATGAATAATGAAATTTCAGAATTTTTCATTTCTTCCTTCTTTTATAGGCTAAATGCTAACCAAAATTCAAAATTTGACCATTGTGACTGCTAGAAGTACCTTAAAATTTTGATGATCGGTGAGTGGGTCAGTGACAAAATTAAGGAAATTTGACTTGCAATGGTTTTTAAGCTACAGGTTTAAATTTAATGTAATTTGGAAATATATCTAGTTGTATTATGACCTCTTAGTCACTGAAAATTCAGACTTCTAGCGATATCGGCAACGAACTTACAAGGGGGTCAAAAGTGCCGTGAGTCGATTAGAGAAAAGGATGGTACGGCTGTGTTCAACTTGGCGGAGGCACTGCCGTGCCCTCAGATAGTTGATCAACAAATTATTTTTCTACTAGATTTTGTTATAAAGTATGTCATGTAATATTCAGTTAGATATGACCTTTCTAATATCATCTCACGATTCAAAGCATGTCTAATTCAGTTGATGACATATAGATCAAATCAAGCAAGGAATAGAGGTAATCCGCAAAAAAATTGATCATAGTTTTGAAGCGTCGAAAAGAATCGGCATCCACAGGGTTAAGTATTAAGAATATAAATGTTTAGAAATGATGTCCGGTCTGCCAAATTAACCCATCATTTTAAAGGCATCTAACATAGAAATCTGTGCATCCATAGTACAAGTTTAGCGTTTAGTTCGGGTCAATTGACATGTTTTTCTCGAGATTAAATTACAAAGTTAAATCAATAAAATCAATGACATGCACAATACTTACAAAGTAATACAAAGTAAAGTAATCATTTCATCAACAGATGGTTTTGGACGTTGAACCATTTGCAACAATTTGATTATTATTTATCTTCAACAATGTTATACGAAAGTATTGCAATATTAAATCATATACTTATGATTACGGGTTACTACCCGTGATTAGATCCTAGCAAAAATAGCTAGGGGTGTGCTTAATAAAATATATCAGTTATATACAAACAAATAAATAAAATTCAAGTATTATTCCATACAAGGGCTTTATCTTAAGTTCTTAGTTATTTGCACGTTACCAAAACCCAAACAATCGTTTTTGAAACTTTTGTTTGTCTATTCTATTTTTATTGCCAAGCAGGCTTTTTACGAGAGTAATCTATGCTACTTTTTGTCCCGGAAAAATACCAAATTTAACGCGAATATAACCACGGAGGTCAGTTAGTCATAAATGACGACCACATCAGAAAAAAATTACGCTCATGTGAAAAAAAGTACCTCGCCAGTGAAAAATTTAATTTTATATATTGATTTACAAAATAAAGATATGGTAAGTTAGAATATTGTTTACTCGAGGGATAGATCAGATGTATATAGACACTATTCACATACCGATACGTTATGTATCATGTTCCATCAGCGAAAAAGATAGAAGGACACAATAGTAGTGGGAGCAAGACAAGATATCGTTATTCATTGCAATTAATCAAGGATGTATCACATTGAGTGCAAGTCGATGTACGACATTGAATCCTTTGAACTTCATGTATAAGATCTATACGCAAGATGCTCTTATCGTATGTTATCTTTTATATAGATTATATTCTTCAAGAGATAGAAATATGTGCGGTGTCGCCCTTGCGGACAAAATAAGCAATGAAGAGATACGCAGTATGAAAGGATTGCACGACAGTGTTGTTGTAAAAATGAAGAAAGGAATGCTAAGATGGTTCGGGTACATGGATAAAATGAGTGATGAAAGACAGACGAAGAAAATCTATAGAGCAAAAGTGAGTGGTAGAAGAAGCCAAGGAAGACCAAGGTGACTTATGAAGATCAAATAGCTAGAGTGTTAGCCGACGGAAAAGTAAAAGCACTCGTATACCTAAGCGAAAATGTGTGAGGAGAATGATGAGATTTGAGGAAGCGAAAGAAGTATGTAAAGACCGCGACGCTTGGCGCTCTGTCCTCTCTGACTACACCGTTGCAAGGGATACGGCGTGAAGATATGTATGTATGTATAATGTATATTCTTCAAGAGAAACCTCTTCTGTGACAAGTGATAAAGTAACAATGTATTGATGCGAGAGTGGTGTCACCATATTGTATCAGATCGATGAGTCCATTTAGTCCAGTACAATACGATCTATTCGTAACGTAGCGCCCTTTTGTTTATCTCGACGGGTATATCGTGCTATTACATCGATGTGCAAGCACAGGTGAGTGCCGTAAATCATTTATGAAACTCTTTCAGTGTCATGTCAGGCAAAGCTTTGTATTTGATTCTCTGTTGATTAGCACCGAAAAAAGTTCAGATGCGGTTCAATTAATGAGAAAATGTTCGCTGAAGCTGATTATAGATATGCATGTGCAATTCATAATGTATTAACAATACATTTTACAAAAAATTTGCCATGAGAGCAACTATATTAAACTACCACATTATTATGTTGAAGAGTTACCTTTTAACCCTTAATATGTTTAGATAAATGAATAGAAACCATTACAATAAATCTTTTTAGATATCGAATGTCAAGTAAATACATATCTAGGGGTCATACAAACGGTATAAAATGATACACGAAAATTTAATTTGACACAGACGCATCATAGACGCGCAACAATGTGGTCTCAAATTTTGCAAGTTTTGTCAGTGTATACAATATTTTTAAATTCTTTTGGCAACTGTGACAATATTTATGCATATCCTATGATCTATACCACTGAAAGTCAATCAGTAACGGGAAAATGGTGTGTCAACGATTGTGTAGATGGCAAATGTGTTGTGGATATTGACACTGTGGAAAATTGCCACCGAAGTAAGAGTCCAGCGCCGACATACTACACTACTGAACAAGAATATTATGACAAATATAATTGTACGAGCCGATGTGTGATATTAAAGGGTGACGATCATCACCGTTGTTTTGTAGATTATGATTGGTATAAAATAGATTATTGCAACCCTGACTTCACAAAATCCTTAGAATACAGAGATTTTACTTTACAAAATGGACCATGTATCAATGACTGCCGGCCAACATCACCGAATTCTAAAGCGACAATGGGCAATTGTAACGACATATCTAGCGCTTTAAGAAGTTGTTACATTGATAAATATCTTTATGAAACTGTCAAAACAATTAATGGGCAAAAATGCAACGGAGAATGTCTTCGACACGGTGGAACTTCGTACAGTTGGTGTTATTATTCTGCCTCTGATTGGGATTATTGTGCACGTCCTGCTCTATACAATACAGCGTGTTTTAAATGTAGGAGTTCATCAGAATTCTTACGATACATTAGGCAAATTAAAGAAACTGTATCGAAATACGCTGAACGCATGGAACGCGATCCTGATTATACAACTGTGACAGTAAGTGATCCAAATAATCCTATTTACAGTTATACATACAATGAAGTAAGGACGCCAAATGGAGTTGTAAGATTACCCTTAGTAGTGCGAGCGAGAATATATCGATCCCATATTCAACCAAGAAACTCCCGAGGAAGCCATTCCATATCATCAGACGCTAGATCGAATTGTCGCCACATGGGTATGTTTCCAGGCGATGCGGTCGGACATTTGATAGCATACAAATTGGGAGGACCTTCAGACTTCTACAACTTTGTACCTATGACTCAAGCGATAAATATAGGGAGTGTAAGTGGTGGTAGCGTAGTCGCACCGTCAGTGTGGGCGGCCACTGAGCGTGAGGTTTCTCATTTTGTCGAACATGATGATGGACAAGTAAATGTTGTAGTGGTTCTAATGTACAATCTTAACGATCCAAATTATCCTTATAGACCGACTCGTATAGGATGGGCACAATGGGATCGTACTTCTAATGGAGACATGTCATTAAGTTGCACCAACTATTGGTTCAACAATGAACCTGGTGCTGATGATCCAGATTGCCATGACTGATAGCTTCACGTAATTATTGAAATGAAATGTAGCTTCGATCACGCACCATTTAAAAATGATTTAAACATTATTGTCGTTACTACTAAAAATGCATTACTCTGTTTTAGTATACATGACGTTTTAATAATTCCATATAAAATAATGTACGAAAACAATTTTTAATAAAAAGATGCATTTTTGTTGAATTTTTTATTGTATTTCCCGCTTCCTATCCCATCCCATGTATTAACCGCTTCCCACCACATTCCCAATAACGCAGGCTATTCCTGAGGCGCTGGTATCATACAGGCTTTAGTATGCTAACATTATACCGGTATATTATGACTATTAGTTACTAAAACCTACACCAGTCAAGCGATTTCATTAGTGCAATTATTTTATTTTTTATACGTATAACTGCGTGAAAAAATATTGCCCAACAGTATTTTGTTGGCTCCTTACTAGATGAATCTAATGATAACTCGTACGTTAAAATCGGTTAGGTGGTTTTGGTTCTGTGAAGGAACAGATAACCATACATTATACACATACGTAAAAACGTTTCTAAAATCATAATTTATAATTTAGCTTCGTCGTAGTAGGGTAAAAGTGGTGATTAAAGTAATTTGGTTTTCAACCCTCAATATGTTTAGATAAATGAACAAATATCATTGCAATAAATCTTTTCCGATTGACTCATGATATCTAATGTCAAGTAAATACATATTTAAGGTCATATAAAAGGTATAAAATGGTATTTCTAAATGTAAATCGATACAGACGCATCATAGAGCTAAGACAATGAGGTCTCGAATTTTGCAAATTTTGTTTGCGTATGTCGTATTTTTAAATTCTTTTGGAGAGTGTGAGAATCAGAATGTCTTTGCTTATCCTATGATCTATACTACTGAAAGTCAATCAGTAACGGGAAAATGGTGTCTCAATGATTGTGTAGATGGCAAATGTGTTGTGGATATCGACGCTGTGGAAAATTGCCATAAAAGTAAGAGTCCAGCACCAACATACTACACTACAGGACAAAGTTATTCCGATCAATATAAATGCACAAGCCGATGCAATGTATTAAAAGGTGATACTCATCATCGTTGTTTTGTTGACTACGATTGGAATAAAATAGATTATTGTAATCCTGATTTTACAAAATCTTTTGAATACAGAGATTTTACTTTTGATAATGGACCGTGTATCAACGACTGTTGGGCAAAATCGAAAGATTCTGATCTCAAAAAAGGTGAGTGTAATGACATATCGGGCGCCTTGAGAGGTTGTTATGTTGATAAATATTTCTATGAAACTGTCATTACAATTAATGGACACAAATGTAATGGAGAATGTCGTCGTCACGAAGGAACATCATACAGTTGGTGTTATTATTCTGCCTCTGATTGGGATTACTGTGCTCGTCCTGCCCTATACAATACAGCGTGTTTTAAATGTAAACCAGAACATCTACGTGACAATAAAGAAACTGTAGAAAAGTACGCTGAACGAATGGAACGCGATCCCGATTTAGTAACTGTGGCAGTAAGTGATCCAAATAATCCCATTTACAGTTACACTTACAATGAGACAGTGACACCCAACGGAATCATAAGATTACCTTTAGTAATACGGGCGAGAATATACAGATCCCATATTCAACCAAGAAATTCCCGAGGAAGTAATTCCATATCATCAGATGCTAGAACAAATTGTCGTCGTATGGGTATGGCTCCACGCGATGCGGTTGGACACTTGATAGCATACAAATTGGGCGGACCTGCAGACTTTTACAATTTTGTTCCTATGACTCAAGCAATAAATATTGGCAGTGTAAGTGGTGGCAGTGTATATGCGCCATCAGTGTGGGCCGCCACTGAGCGTGAGGTTGCTCACTTTGTCGAACGTGATGACGGACAAGTGACCGTAATAGTAGTTCTAATGTATAATCTTAACGATCCGAATTATCCCTATAGACCTATACGTATAGGGTGGGGACAATGGGAACGTGCATCTAATGGAGACGTGACATTATCTTGTAATAATTATTGGTACAACAATGAACCCAGTGCTGAGGATCCTGACTGCCATGACTAATAACTTATATACGAGAGTATTCAAAAAGAAATAAATTGTGGCCATGCGATGACCATGCGATGCTTCAAATTGATTTCCAAAATTAATTGCTTTCATTATTAGAAAAATATCATTTTGTTTCTACCAGAAAAAGCTTTTTAATGTTTTTAATTATTTAATACAAATTCTCAAAATACTTTGTATTTTATTTTCTTATGTTTATAAATTCAATTTCCTATATTAAGTACATGACGTGTTAGACTTAAAATATCGGTAAATTCAAGAATCTCTTCCAATGACTTGGCAAGGTTCCGGAATTTGAGTTGGTACACAGGTATTTCCAGTGGTAGGTACTAGTACTATTCTGTGGTCGTAGAAACTGAATGTCATAGAAACTAAACCTCTGCCCATAACAACTAAGTTATTTATTGATCAAGGACGAGCGTTTATGCGATTAATTAAAGCTATCCAAGTTCAATTCATAGTATTTTCTTTGCCTATTTGCCTATTTGACTCTGACATCTAACAAATTTTCGCTTTTCCTATCTGAAACCCCTTGTACTTCTTACTAGAGCGCATTCACAGCTCTCAAGAACTGCAAATTCAAATTTTATGGGGCCCGATAATATTAATAGATTAATTCTTTCTTGCTTTCCTCATTACAAAAACAGTAATTTAATGCCTTCATCCCCTCAGAAGCACAATTTGGACGTTGGTATCGCATTTCAAACCTAGTTCTGTCGACGTAAAAACACTTGTCGATTCCAAATATAGTTATGTATTTACATTAATTATAGAAATCAAAGTTAAAAATTACAAACTTACTGTATCATAGAGGTTCTTGTATACTGGCTAATTAGCAACGTCGCAACAACTGCGTCTTCGTTAGGTAGTGATAGGTATTAAGAAGCGGTACCAGCGTCCGAACTGTACTTTTGAGGGGGTGAAGGCGGGGCGAAGTATTCCCCTCCGCGCGGGGGCACGCGTCTCAACGTGTACAGCGTGTTGAAAATAGAATTTATTTAAACTCACATAATATGCCACAGTGTAGTAATTAGTGAGTAATTACTATGTAGAATCATACATGAACTTTCCATAAAGTGAATATACCTAGCAGGAATTTTTAATCGATACTATAGTAAACCATACTATATCCATACTTATGCGAAAATCTGTCTGGTACGTTTTCACGGCTAAACCACCAGACCGATTTTTATGAATTTTGCCAAGGAGATAGTTTGACACCAAGGGAGGGCCATTGGCTACTTTTTTTTTAATCTACCCCTAAAGGGGTGACAAGAGGGATATAACTTTGTGTGGGAATTGCTAAACCGATGATCCGATTAAAATGAAAGTGGATACTGAGATAAACCTTTTCCATTAAAAACATAGACTTTTTTATCAAAAATCTACCCCTAAAGAGGTGAAAAGGGGGATGAAACTTTGTAGGGAAAATGCTAAACCGCTGAACCGATTATGATAAAATTTGATACAGAGATAGTACGTGCCCAAAAACAAATGTAGGCGACTTTGTTTTTTAAAAATGACATGTGGTTTTTTATATATGAGACGTCATCATGAATCCAATATGGCGGATGCGGCATATTAGGAAATAACTTTTTTGTTCAACACCAACAATATGGGTATCAAATGAAATGGGATACACAGGAGGTTTCTGTATATGTGAAGTCATCATAAATCCAATATGGTGGATGTACCGCTATAGAAAATAACTTTTTTGTTCAACACCAACAATATGGATATTAAGTGAAATGGGATACACAGGAGAAGACTTCTGTATATGTGTATATGATATTCTGTAAAGAAATATTTTTTTTGTTCAATAGAAACTATATGGGTACCAAATGAAATGGAATACGCAAGGTAAGGTTTCTGTACACGTGACGTCATTATAAATCAAATATGGCGGATGTTCCATAACAAAAAAATAGCTTTTTTGCTCAACACCAACAATATGGGTATCAAATGAAATAGAATACGCAGGGAAAGGTTTCTGTGATGTGACGTCATCATAAATCCAATATGGCGGATGTACCGCAATAGAAAATAACTTTTTTGTTCAACACCAACTATATGAGTATTAAATAAAATAGAATACGCTAAGGAAGGTTTCTGGAGGTTATTTGACGTGCGGTATTTCAACACATACTGTGCACTTGGCGGACATTAATTTTTTTAATAAATATGATAATAGGTGGTATTTTTGAGGTTCTCTGGCAATTAATTAGGACAAAGACGTCTACCAACTACCGACGTTTTCCAATTCAAGATAGCGCATGTTAATTTTTTGAATGAAATGTCATGGGTATCATTTGCGAGGTTTCTGGGGGTACTGATTACAAAAACGGCGTCTTTTTCAAATGTAAGATGGCAGACATGACTTTTTTCGATTAATTGATGTAAGCGTTATTCTTGAGGTTTTTCGACGTGCTGTTTACGAATATGACTTCGATTTTTAAATCAAAGATGGCAGACATTAGTCATATATGAAGTTACTCATGAAAATTGCATCCATTTGCAATTTCAAGTTTGCGGACATCATTTTTTCAGTAAATGTCATTATCGAAATAACGATAACAACCGAGATTACTAAAATGACGTCGTTTTTGTAATCAGTACCTAAAGAAACCTTTACAATGATACCCATGACATTTCATTCAAAAAATTAATGTGCCATCTTGAATTTAAAAATTATATTTATAGGTATATAGGAGATCAAAAATCTAAGCTTATTTAAAAGGAAATTATTTAAATTACTCATAGATAAGTGTTATTACAATGTACATGATTATTTAAATGATAAAATGTGACCGCATGCCATAACATAAATATAAATAACGTTACTTTCTTTGTATTTCGTTGTTTTGTGATTATTGTATGCCTCTGCGGCGGTACATAGCTGAACTTTTGTATATTATGTTATCTTTTACTGTACCTATGTATCACAATAATAATAATTATTATTATTATTAATATTATTATTGTTATTTAATTATATTATTATTTAATTTTTTAGTAAGTTTATATTTAAGTCTTTGTCATAATTAAATCCCAGAGCAACCTCAAAATACCACCTATTATCTTTTTATTCAAAAAATTAATGTCCGCCAAGTACACCGCAAGTCACATAGTATACAGAAACCTTCCTTAGCGTATTCTATTTTATTTAATACTCATATTGTTGTTGTTGAACAAAAAAGTTATTTTCTATTGCGGTACATCCGCCATATTGGATTTATGATGACGTCACATACACAGAAACCTTTCCCTGCGTATTCCATTTCATTTGATACCCATATTGCTGGTGTTGACCAAAAAAGCTATTTTTTATTATGGAACATCCACCATATTTGATTTATGATGACGTCACTTGTAAAGAAACCTTCCCTTGCGTATTCCATTACATTTGATACCCACATAGTTTCTGTTGAACAAAAAAATTATTTCCTTTTACAAAATATCCGCCATATTGGATTTATGATGACGTCACATATACAGAAGCCTTCTCCTGTGTATACCATTTCACTTGATACCCATATTGTTGGTGTTGACCAAAAAAGCTATTTTTTTGTTATGGAACATCCGCCATATTGGATTTATGATGACGTCACATACACAGAAACCTTCCCCTTTATATTCCATGTCATTTGATACCCATATTGTTGGAGGTCAACAACACCTTAGTTTCATCACATTTAGATAAATGGTATAAAAACGCATAAAACACAAAAATACAAAGAAACGTTCATCCATAAACAGACAGATTTTCGCATTTTATTGAAAAACAAAGTAGGCTACACATTAGTTTTCGGACACGTATTATCTTTGTACCAAATTTCATCATAATCTATTCAACGATTTAGCATTTACCATACAATACATCTCCCTTTTCACTCTCTCAGCCTATGTTCGTCCCTTAGTGTAAAACTATCTCAATGCCAAATTTCATCAAAATTGGTCTAGCGGTTTTAACGCGAAAACGTATCCGAAAGACGGACTTTCGCATTATTAATATTAGTATGGATTATGAATGTATACGTTAGCATTACGAGTATGCTATACTTCTTTTTTTCTACACTGGGACATATTTTCTTGCAGTAAAATGTTTTCAAATACATATTGCTAGCTATTATTATTGATAGGATTAAATAATCGATTATAATTGTAGTTTAGAATTTTCCATAATTATGTTATGGCGTTATATTGACATAAAATAATATTCTTGGATAACTTCAGTTATTTATTATAGTACTGTATATTAATTTCATATTTTTATTCCTCTAAATTGTCTAAATCAATGATAACTGAATTGTCAATTTCATAAAATTACTCGATTATGTGAAAACTATTTTTCGCAAATAATTTATAAATAGAAGAATATTGCCTTTGGCAATTTTATGTCTTAGTGTCAAATTTACCGCTATTGATACAATTTTCTTACGAGTTATATAAAATATTTATGAAGTAAAATCGTTTTTTTGTATTTATTTTCATTTATGTAGAAGAAATTTAAATTTTTGAAATGAAAACGAATGTGTTTTACACGCGTTTATCCTATGAATGCGCCGCACAAATCGACAGCGATCCTATCTCTAACATAACATAACACATATTTTTTTCAGAGATGACACTTTAATATTTCAATACAAACAATGCATTTAAAATCTCGCAATGTCGAAGCCACCTCGCCTTAAAATACAGAATTAACCAGGTGTATAGTAATGGTAGCGAGCTATTTAACGCGAACGTATCAACGCAACGTGCAGTATCAGCATGTACGAACAGAGATATATGATTTACTCATTACATTGTTTCCAACTTCTTTCATATATTTTTCAACCAGTTTGAGTAAATTCCGCGCGCCTCTTTGATTTACATCAGCAAATTGAGACCTTATGGCTTATGGCAAATTTTTGCGATCTAAAAACATTCGTTATACATACATACACACATACATATCCTCATGCTGTATCCCTAACGGGGTAGTCAGATAAAATAAATATCTGGGTAACCACACTGGTCATTTCACACAGGTTATTTTTAAATAGACATCATTAAAGGAGATAAGAATGACCACAGAATTTAAAATAATATTAAGAGTTGCAGTCAGGAATTTCTGAGGAATAGTTCTTAATCGAAACAAGAAATTAAGACACCAATTAGTCCCGGTACTCTCTCTAAGGAAGAAGTGCAGGCGAGTGAGCAAGCGTGCTCTTTATCACTATGTTACTATTAACAAGGAACTATGCGTGTTGTTCACAGCCTAGGTATAAAGCGGATGGACAGCCAAATTGGATAAGCCAGCTTGACTAAACTGGCTTCCTCCGTAGTCCCAGGGCTCTTAATTTCAGACAGCTTAAATTTACTAGAGATCTTCTAATTAGAGTGGGGCTTTCTGAAAAAAATATTTTAAATCACAGCTTTGAGACCTACATAAGCATTTACACAAACTATTAATATGTGATAAATTCCTAAAATATTTAGCTATTTTCCGCTCAAACTCCAAAAACCAATAATCGACACGTGTTTCGCTTCTTAACGAAGCATCCTCAGGATATACTAGAGATAGGATTCGGTCAGCACCAGTCAGCACCAGCCAGCCCCGGCGCTATTCGGTGCTGGTTAGCTGCCTGCCTCTGCCTTATCTCTTTTAAGTAATAACAATAAGTGTATACAATGAAATATGGCAGTGTTACGCACCGACTAATCGGGTGTGGGATGGGGCGTGTAATGCGCGCCACACAAGTACAAGTATGCATGATCAATCCCGTCGTTTGCATGAAGCGGAGATTCCATCAAGTAATATTGATCGTGTGTGGCGTCCATTTGGCTTGATCAGTTATACTTGACGCAAATGCTTTTTCGCATCTGCCATCAAGCTATCAAGCCCGTCCTGCATACTTGCATGTGTGTGGGCGCATCCTGCCATTTCGTCAGTTCGCTCGAAATTTCGTCGGAGATGGTCGAGTTATTATGTCTCAGCGGTGCTTGTCTTATTTATTGAAATACCGAAGCCAGGTCCTTTTAAGATAAGTAAAGAATAAGTTAATGTGATCACAATATAGGGTGGTAAAAATACGATTTGAAAAAAAAATCGTATTTCTTTTTAAGCTTGAAGGCTAATATAAATCCAATTAATGCTATGTCGTCGTCTCCCGACATCGTGAAAGCGAAGCGCGCAAGATGACCGCCCTGCACTGAGAAATTGCATGCACTGATTGAACGGCGCGTCAAGTGCTTCATGCATACGGATTGTGTGTGTGCTCTAGGGGCATTATGCCAAGCGACGCTTCATGCAAACTGGACGGGCTTGATCAAGTATAATTGAACGTGTGTGGCGGGCATAACGCGCGTATGCAACAGCATCTTTACCACGGAATCCCATTACTCATTTTTACTTTCTTTTTCTCGTAAGAAAGCGAAAGTTAAGAATTTAGTGTTTATTTTTATTTTATCTTTAGCTGTATTAATAAATATACACATCATTGTAGTAGGGCAAAAGTGACGATCAAAGCAATTTGGTTTTCAATCCTCAAAATGTTTAGATATGTGAACAAAATTAATCTTTTCCAACTGACTCATGATATCGAATGTCAAGTAAATACATACTCGTATCTAAGGTCATATAAACGGTATAAAATGATATTTTAAAATGTAATTCAATACAGAAGCATCATATGCCCACGACAATGTTGTCTCGAATTTTGCGAATTTTATTTGTATATTATTTATTTTTTAATTCTTTATGCGAGTGTGAGAATCCGAAAGCTTTTCCTTATCCTTTGATCTATACCACTGAAAGTCAAACAGTAACGGGAAAATGGTGTCTCAACGATTGTGTAGATGGCAAATGTGTTGTGGATATTGGTACTGCGGAAACTTGTCGTCGAAGTAATAGTCCAGCGCCTACATACTACACTACTGGACAACGATATTCCGATCAATATAAATGCACGAGCCGATGTAGTGTATTAAAAGGAGATACTCATCATCGTTGTTTTGTAAGTTATGATTGGGATAAAATAGATTATTGCAATCCTGCATTTACAAAATCCTTCGAATATAGAGATTTTACTTTTGACAATGGACCATGTATGAATGACTGTTGGGCAAAATCAAAAGACTCTTACGAAAAAGGTGAGTGTAATGACATATCTGGCGCTTTAAGACGTTGTTATGTTGATAAATATTTCTATGAAACTGTCATTACAATTAATGGACACAAATGTAATGGAGAATGTCGTCGTCACGAAGGAAGACCATACAGTTGGTGTTATTATGCTGTTTCTAAATGGGATTATTGTGCACGTCCTGCCCTATACAATACGGCGTGTTTTAAATGTAAACCAGATCTTCTACGTAACAATAAAGAAACTGTAGAAAAGTACGCTGAACGAATGGAACGCGATCCCGATTTTATAACTGTGTCAGTAAACGATCCAAATAATCCGATTTACAGTTACACTTACAATCAGACAGTGACACCCAACGGAATCATAAGATTACCTTTAGTAGTACGGGCGAGAATATACAGATCCCATATTCAACCAAGAAACTCCCGTGGAAGTAATTCCATATCATCAGATGCTAGAACGAATTGTCGCCGTATGGGTATGGCTACACGCGATGCGGTTGGACACTTGATAGCATACAAATTGGGCGGACCTGCAGACTTTTACAATTTTGTTCCTATGACTCAAGCAATAAATATTGGCAGTGTAAGTGGTGGGAGTGTATATGCGCCGTCAGTGTGGGCGGCCACTGAGCGTGAGGTTGCTCATTTTATCGAACGTGATGACGGACAAGTGACCGTAATAGTAGTCTTAATGTATAATCTTAGCGATCCGAATTACCCCTACAGACCTATACGTATAGGGTGGGGACAATGGGAACGTGCATTTAACGGAGACGTGTCATTATCTTGTAATAATTATTGGTATAATAATGAACCCAATGCCGAGGATCCTGATTGTCATGACTAATAACTTATATACGAGATTACTAAAAAAGTAATGAATTGTAACCATGACAAAGCACTGCTTCAAATTGATTTGCAATATTAAATAATTGCTTTCATTATTGAATATAATAACATTTTGTTTTTACAGGAAGCCGCTTATTCGTGTTTATAATAAATTAATACAAATGCTCAAAATAGTTTGTATTTTATTTATACATACATACATATCTTGTATTTTATTTTTTTATAAAGTATATACTTACATAATAGACTACTTACATAATAAGCTTAAAATATCGGAATTTCCAAGAACCTTTTCCAATGACTTGGCAAGGTTTCGGTATTTGAATTTGTATACAGGTGTTTCCAATGGTACTAGTACCTGCGCCAGTACTATTCTGTTAAGGTAAAAACTAAATGCCTAACTAAATCTGTAATCTCTGTCCATAACAACTAAGTTATTATTTATTGATCGAGGACGACAGCTTGTACAATTAACCATATCTATTTGAGTCAATGATTAGTATCTTCTTTCTTAAAAGCACAATTTAAGACGAATATGTTGACCACGACATCTAACAAGTTTTCGATTTTCCTTTCTGGAAGTCCCTGTACTTCACTGTAGTTAGAGTGTTTGCTACTCCCAAAAAGTACAAATGTAAATTTAATTGGGTCTGATAATATTGGTAAAGTGATTGAATGTTGCTTTTGTTATTTCGTCAAAAAGCAGTAATTAAATGCCTTCGTTATAATTAGCTACGTCGGGACAACCGCGTTTTCGTTAAAGTAATGATATTCAGGTATTAAAATACAGAATTAACCCGTTATATATGGTCCTAGCGGTGATCGTAATAATGCCAGCCTATCGAGTTGGATAATTCGTTCTCCGAAGTCTAGGTCACGAGATGTAAGATTCAAAAGTTGCGTGTCATAATTGACCCTATTCTCTGAGGTCCAACTGTAAGAGTATGATACCAGATATCGAGGTCTAGGTTCAGGAAAACGAAGTGGTATGCCAGGTACTTTCAACAGGCACTGACGTGACACACATGTATTTTCTTATAGAAAAAAGTATTTAGTCATAATTTGAAGCTGTTACTAGAAAGGAGTACATTAACGTGCCAAAAAAAAAGTTGTTTTGCGAAAACATGCCAGCAATATTGAATGAGGCACACAAACGTTTTTGTATAACTTTATAAATGCTAATTTTTGTCAGTAATTGGTAAAGTGTAGGTAAATATACGCCATAGGTAAATAAATGGATATCATAACGGTATTAAAAGTGCATTGTAAGGGTATAAAAAATTATGTATAGAGTTCTGCGCTGAGACACAATGATTTTTATCATTAACACTACCAACACTTAAAAGCATGTTACTCGATAGGCTGGTGTTATTACAATTACTTCTAGGTCTAATAATATTGGTAGCAAGCTCCACATATAATGCGAACGCATCGAGTATCGACGCCACGTGCAGTACGTACTACTTAGACTACGTTTATTGTATTGTAGTAATTTTAATTATAATAAAAAATATCTCTTACCTTGCAAACGCTTCGACTTCCTTCATATATTTATCAACCAGATTAAGTAAATTCCGTGCATCTTTTTGATTTACGTCAGCAAATTGAGACTTAATGGCAAATTTTCGCGATCTGAAAACATTCCATATAGATAAAATAAATACCTAATTTGTCACACTACACAGTGAAGCGGGAAAAAAAGTTGTTATGTGTGTAGGACCTGTCATAAAAGGTTCTGAGAGTTCTATTTCAAAAGCGCAAAATCCTAACTCCGTGATTTTTACAGAAGAGAGATAACAATAGCTATGGAATTTAAAGTAATATATAAATTAAATAATAGTTAAATGCATAAATGTCTGACTATCATTTGTGTTGAAAAAGCATACAGTGCGTACTGCGTTTGCACAGAGATTTCGCGCGTTCTCTTTCCCTTTTATCTACTCGAAACTTAATCGACTGTGCTCAATAAGCGACTTGAACATGTGCAGAGCTAGACAGAAATTGAGTGGCTTCCTCCTATCCTTGAGCTACACTGACACGGAATATTTGTTGGCAATTAATATATAATAATTTTGTAACATATCATTAGACGCTCTTGACATTATTGTACTGACTCATTTCACACCAATTTTGGACAATTTACAATTAATTAGACAATATTGTACATAAGAATTATTATTTTTTTTTTGTGAAGATTAATGAAACCCTCATTTAATGGTCACCCGCGATACAGGTTCGCCTAGCGCGGGGTTTGTATTATATATTTTTTTTCTTTGTGTAATTAATAATAAATAAATAAATAAAATAAAATCATTAAGAAATAAGAGTGATTATGTTTAACTGTAGTAGTGGGGATACCCTAGAAAAAGATGACGCAATGGGAATATGTCCACAAACTCGTCATTTCCCCACGGTATAGGTGTGACGAAGCTTATCGAAACTACTTTAGTTAAAAAATAATAACTTCTATATTTCGAAATGAAATGCAAACAATTTTTTTCACTTATATTAATAACTAGCAGTCCGTCCCGGCTTCGCACGAGTGGCATACATAATACATAACCTATGTACATCTGGTATAATGTACCTTTCAAATAGTGAAAGAATTTTTCGAATAGTTGCAGTGGTTCCGGAGATTACCCTCCACATAGAAACGAACTTACAAAATCTGTTCTCTCTCTTATTTATATATACGTTAATAACTAATTAATCTTTGATATTAGTATAGATTAATTAACAGTATAGATAAATAAACCCAACTTTCGGTTAGTACAACAATATTACTTTTTTTAGAGAACAAATTTTGCCAACGTGACAACACTGTAGCCGAAAGATTAGTAAGCTTTGTTTTATCATTCTTCATGGCATGGCGCACAGATTAGCGCACATACCAACGTTACGTATTAATAAGAAGAACCGCTGGTGAGTTCCAACAGTTAGGCAATGCAATGCACACATCACAGTATTGCTATAATTCATGACGAACACATGAAGCACGTTCGAAGTAAATTCTTTTTTTCTTCTTGTCGTAAAACTCCTTCAGTAAAGTGATAGTAGACTTTACTGAAGTTATAAAGGACTCCTTGGAAGAGCGCGAGAACTTCAGTATACATGTTTACTTAGACCTACTCCATTATTTTCACTTATACAAAACTTTAAAACAGAATACACTAAGACTAGTACTTTAAAACTCCCAAAAATGTAAAAAATGGAAAATTATAATAAAATACCTCACTTCTCCCGTTCCCGTCAACAAGTCCGTAAGTAAAGTTACGGAACATTACCCAAATGGCTGGGTTCAACAATAAGGGTGCTACAAACCTTCTCTTCCTACATTTGATCCTCATTATACTGTCGACAGCCATTTTCAAAGGTGTCAATGGTGGTTTGTGCGGGAGGGGGGGCGCTGGGCCCGAGGGCAGGGGGAACTCGCTGTCGTCGGGGTACGGCGGAGGCCAACACCGATATAGCTCTTGACGCCACGCTGCTTCTAGGCCCTGATACATTACAAATGATACTGACGAAAATTGGCTGACTCGCGTGCACAGGATTCCGTATACGAAATCTTATTTGCCTGACACTAATATAAATCTAAGTCGAGTAGTTGCTAAGATAAGGGATAATAAGGAAGAAATGGTACCTAACTTACAAAAATTCCTATAAAAGTATATTAAAGTATTAATTAGTACTAATAATGTGGTTAATAAGGTGTACAAGTAAAATCCAGTATGTTCAGCGGTAATAGGGTCATGTCCAGTTCAATTATACCTAATTTATTATCAAATATGTGCGGTGTCACTCTTGCGGACAGGATAAACAATGAAGAGATATGCAGTATGATATGATTGCGAGACAGTGTTATTGTAAAAATGAAGCAAGAAATGCTTAGATGATTCGGGCATAAAGAATGAGCGATAAAAGACTGACGAAGATAATCTACAGAGCGAAAGCAAGTGGTAAAAGAAGCAAAGGAAGACCAAGGCTGACTTATGAAGATCAAATAGCCAGTGTTAACTGACGGAAATCTCAAAAGCACTTGCATACCTAGGCGAAAATGTGCGAGGATAATGATGAGATTTGAGAAAGCGAAAGCAGTATGTAAGAACCGCGATGTTTGGCGTTCCGTCCTCTCTGACTATCCCGTTAGGGACACAGCGTGAAGATATGTATGTATGTAGATCCAGTAGTTCCAGAAATAAGAGAAGGGTTCGAATACACAATTTGCGACGTCTTTAAATCTCTTATTAAATTATGTGGATTAAAAACACTTACCTATTACATACTTATTATGTCAAATTTCGTGTTTATACAACGCATATTTTCTGAAATCATGACCTGTGACAGATGGACAGACGAACGGAGGCATCAGTAATCTTAATATAAGGATTCCGTTTTTCTATTAGAGGTACAGAATCCTGATTTTTAAAAAAATCTACAGTTTTGATAAATAATCTGTGTAATTGAAATTAAAGGTTATAATTTCTGAACTGATTAAAAAATAGATATATTTTTGTCGTTATTATCTATGGATTTCCTGATAATACAGTTTCCTCCACCCCACGTTGCGAGGAGTTTTTGGCGAGATTTTATTAGAGCAGTTGGGAGTTTATTTGCAAAATGTTCGAGCAAAAGAGGGCCCCCCACAGCGTTCATATAAATTAGGCGTTGCTACGAACCGCAATACTTGGCGCTCCGTACTCTGACTACCTTTCAGGGATACAGACGACCTCCGTGGCGCAACGGTTAAGCGCGTCGGAAAGTAAACGGGGGTTGCGGGTTCGATTCCCGCCCTGAGTCTGGGTGTTTATGTATAACATGTATGTATTTACAAAAGAAAAGTATATAAGTAGTATATCAGTTGTCTAGTACCCATAACACAAGCGCTGTGCTGCTTACTTTGGGACTAGATGGCGCTGTGTGAAATGTCTGAGTACATTACATTATACAGCGTGAAGATATGTATGTATTATCGAATTTTGATATGAATATTTTAAAGTGTAACCAAATGCAAAATGCGTTAGTGTTATTATGCCTATTAAGTTTGTATGTTACAGTTTCTAAGAACATCAACTTTGAAAGATAGATGGACAGATACATTTTGGGAATTCGACAAGTGTCTGTAACTAGGCTTACTTAAACAAATTAATTTGTATTTAAATATAAATATTCACCTGCTCTGGTATAAATCTAGCGACGTCGGCATGATGTGGGGCCGCGCGTGTTTGCTCGCCGTCTTCCAGCCAACGTGCATATTCGCGAAGCATTCTGGTAACAACGATATTGATATACATAACAAACGTCCCGTCCCGATTTCGTCTGGTAAATTACATAATATATAGGTAGCCTACGTCCATCTGTCATAATGTACCTTTCAAATGGTGAGAGAATTATTCATATAGCTTTACTCCACAATCAATAATCAACAAACATTGTTTCGGTGCTGGTAAGCTGACCGAGTCCGATCTCTGGTATATCCTGAGGACGCTTTGTTGAGAGGCGAAACATGTGTCGATTGGTGGTTTTTGGAGTTTCAGCGGAAAATAACTAAAGATTTTAATAATTCATCACATGTAACCTATACATCTATCTATACATAAAAATCAAATTGTAGTGTCTGTCTGTGATTTCTAAATAAAGACTTCTTCTTAAGCTTACATGAACAAAAACTCAAACGAGCTTTTTTTAAATTTTTGTCTGTTTGTTTGTCCGTGCCAATCTCCAAAATGGCTGAATGTCACTTAACGGGAGTTTCATTCGCAGGTAGAGAACATTTCAGATAGTAATTTTTATACCATAAAAACAACCAATTCAACGCGACTGAAACCGCGAGGCACAGCAAGTATGTATAATAAAAATAAAATCGTACTTCTGTGCTGCAACATGATAGCATAGCAAATGGAAGTCATCTCGCTTTTTAGACTCCAAATCCGTACTGCCTCTTTCTTTCTTGTCTTCTCTTTCCTCATCTCTTGAAGTGTCAGACCCAGAACTGGAGTCACTTGAATCATTGGATTCACTATTAAAATCAGCAATCGACAGTGGCGCCAGTAAAGTATCATCCATAACAGCAGACGATGATCGCCCAATTCTGCTTGTGGATGGCTCACTTTCGCTTGTGTTTTCTTCGCTCTGATTTTGAAGTGTTTCTATTTCATTGTGATGGTATGTCAACGCCTCTTGCAAGCGTCTCTTGAGCTGCGCAAGAGTTCGTGATTTCATGATGCCGCTAAAGAATAATGGGCCGACAGGTGGCGTTGAATCTTGTCTGTAACATAATTTCAAATGATTAGAAATGGCACAAACGGCTGTTCTGTAACATTTATTCGTTTGTTCTGGTTCACTAACAGTTATTACAATACACATACATTTCAGTTTATAACAACATATTTTGTATTAATTTTTTTTACTTTCTTTATGGCATGGCGCACAGATTAGCGTATTTGCCAATGTCACGTATTAATAAGTAGAATCACCAGTTAATAAACTAGTCTTTTCCGTAAAATTCTCCAGTAAAATGATAGTAGGCTTTACTGAAGTTATAAATGACTTCTTGGAAGACCGCGAGAACTTCAGCTACACATGTTTATTTAGACCTACTCCATTCTTTTCACTTATACGGAACTTTAAAATACAATATACTATCACTTTTATACTTTAAAACTCCCAAAAATGTAAAAAAAAGAAAATCTAAATAAAATTACGACCTCACTTCTCCCTTTCCCGCCAAAAAGTCTTTGTATTAATTGTATAACAACTTATAAGCAAAAACAGTATGCGCACAGTACATTAAAAATTGAAAATCAAAAGAAATTTAGATATAAAAATTATACATATAATCACTGTGGACACAGTCGGTGGTAGTTATTGGTCAAATTGAGTTCAGGTACATAATTTGACTTCTCTTTATTACTGCTATGAATATTATGAATATTTTAAATTATTAACTAGTGCACGATACGTGGGTATTATATATACATAATATGTATATCTTTATATGTAAATTTTGGTGTGCATGTGTTCGTAATTATTCTCCTGAACGGCTTGACCAATTCTGATGAATATTTTTTTTGTTCTTATCTTCTTATATAATTATCTTTATACATAAATTTTGGTGTGCATGTGTTCGTAATTATTCTCCTGAACGACTTGACCAATTCTGATGAATATTTTTTTTGTTCTTATGAGGTCACCTGGATGGTTCTTAGCTATAGTTAGACCGTTGTGCTGTGTCAAGATTTAGATTGTTCTTAATTTCCCTAACGAATTTTATTTTATTTTATTTTTTCATTTTTATTTTATTCATTGTTTCTAAGAAAATCTACTACGATAGACGAGTAGACGGACGGAAGCATGAGTGAACTTATAATGGTACCATTTATCCTTTCAAGAAAACGCTAAAAAATGTCAATATATAGGAAATAATTATGTAACGTTTGCAGTTTCTTCACAATGCCGAATTCTATTTTTCGATTACAAATGTATATACTCACGAACAGCCGGGTGGTCTCTGCAGGTATAGGTGAAAGAACAGTCTCCACAACATGAGGTGTGATGGGTGGTGATGGGGAACCACAAGTACAGCGTTCGCCGTCCGGTAAATCACCAGATCCTCCGAACTTGTAGCAGCACCGACTTGCTGAAAATAAATTTTCCTTAGAATCTAAACTTTAATTTGAATTTTGTTGGAATATTTTTGAAACTAAATTTATAATTGACTTTGATTGATTGATTGATTGATTTATAAGACACATCAAAAGAGTACCATACAATGCTTCCAGTAGCTAACACAATACTGTTATTTTCTCAGGATATGAGCATTATGTGCAAGGTCATTCGTGTGTTCTTTGATTATAATTACTTTTTCGTATACAGGTGTAACATATTTCACTACCGCTAACAAACACGATATAGAAAAGTTCGTTTTCTTTCGTTTGTCTTTGTAGTCAAATGTGACAAACCATACTTTTGTCACATTTGACTGTGTGACAATTTTTCTCTCCAAATATTTCAATATGTTAATTTGCGTAATCGTAGATGTGTATGTTTGTCTGTATGAATAGCCTATATGCGTGAGCATGTGAGTGCATGCGTGCGCGTGTATTGATGTGTGCACACGTGTAAATGTATATGCGCTAGTGTAGGGTTGTGTGCGCGTATGTAGGTACGTATACGTGCGAGTAGGTGCGTATAAGTGTGTGTAAGTGCGTGCGAATGTGTAGTGTGTAGGTGTATGTGTCCGCGTGTGTGTGCGTGTGTTCGCACCTTAAGCGCGTCGTCGACATGTATCCGCCGCGCGGCAAGCCTCTGCCCGTGAAGTGCCAGCAGCAGCCGCGGGCTGGCCGCCGCGTCCGCCGCCGCGGCCGCCCTCAGCGCGCTCTCGCACAGCAGCGGGCTGGCCGCCGCGTTGCGAACCACGTGTGATAGTGTCGACTCAGACTGCTGATATGTGACAGATATGTGTGGAATGTGAAGATTAGTGGCACCAATTTTAAATGTTTCAGATGTTAGGGATTGAAATATGACCAAATACTGCAAGGTAAATCATACATTTTTCTAAAAATTCTATTTAAATCGCTTTTCATGTATTCCCAAACAGACAAAACATTTGATATGTAAAGTCAATGATGTTATATTTACAAAAGAGGTAGATGAGTTACATGCACTCGAAAGTGGTACCCCAAAACTTTGCTAATTCGCCAACCCGGACTTGGTCAAAGAATATGATGAAAAGTAATGTTACAGAACCAACAATGACATGCAATGCCTATTGCGCATTCAAAATTCTAAAATCTTTTAATAACCCAAACGTTTTCATAATATACACGATGACGCAGCCATCCAGTTTTAATCATCGTTTACATTTACTAAAAGCAATAATATAAAAATAGAATTCAATGTCAGACTTCATTCTATTTTACGTTAGTAAACTAATTAATCTGTGATTCTATGCAAAAAAAATAACCTAAAATGGAAAAAATATCACCTTGATTGTAATACGTATCAGTATTCCCGTTATTACCAGCAAAGATGTAAGCGCTATCTCATTTTGCCATTGCAGATTCGAAAAGATATATACGACGTTTGTTACTTTTTAGTTAGTACAGCACTGCAGTAAGCATTTTTAATTTACATCACAGGTGGAGGTTTTTAATTAGCATTGTTTTTATTTATAGTACAGTTACAATGTTATAAATAAAAGAAATATCTGTAAATTTCCCTAACAAAAAAATTAAAAATTAAATTAATAGAAAAGAGATCTTTATTAACATAGCCTCGACATTTACAAATGGAGTAAAAAAAAAATTCACTGCAGCAGTAGTAAATGCTGTTATTACCTGAACTAATAAAGCTGCGTGTGCGTCGATCTGAGGCCAATCGCGACACGCGACCAGCGCTGTGTCAAGTACCGAAAGCGCAGAAGGCGGCAGGGTGGGTTGCCATAGTGCGTGTAACCACGCTGACACAAGAGATGAGCGAGACACACCGAATGTACTGTCGTGGAAATAATAACATTTGTTGGCAATTAGATCATTTGAATAGATTAATAATTAGTACAATAACTTAAATCATTCAATCACACCTCCTGGAAAGCAATGACGAGACCGAAAATCAATACTATTTGGCCAAAGATACTTAGATTTGAAAATGCCCAAGTTGTAAATATGAAGAAATTACTAACACAGAAAGAGCATTCCATTTTGAAATATGTTTTCATTGTTTGTATTATATTGTTTGTACATATGTTCATAAAAAGTTTCGTTTTACTTAAAAATTTTTTTTCTCTCATACAAACTTTCACCTTTACTGCTTTACCATAAGAGTTGATTTTTTGAATTACAATCAATAAAAGACCATACTTCCACAAAGGTGTAAATACAATTTGTTACGCCTATAATCCTAGATATTTCCAATTTCCACAATTATTTGTCCTTTTCAATAATAAAGAGTATGATTTTCCATAAATCTTATGTCACAGAAGGAACCTACTTCCAACGTCCAAACATAGTTCGATGTTTAGCGGTTTTGATTCAGCGATAATCAATTATCATATTATAAAATTAAGGCATAACATCAAACCTGTCTCCATCCAAATGTGACAGTATAACCCTTAGCAATAAGTGAAGGCCAGGCGGTGACCCGCGGCCCAGGGCTCGCTGCATCAGTGAAGGACCTGAGTTCAACAGGGCGTTGAACACTTCCAAGAACCTGTGTGTGCCATTCAATAAGAGCGCTTAAACACTACGTCCAATCCGAATCCGGGAAAATACGTATTTTCTCTCTAATCTAGAGCACAAGCACTCATACAAATTGTTGCATGAATGCTTGTGCAGTAGATCGCCGTTCGAACATAATATTCGCGGACTAATGTAACAATAGTATTATTTATATAAACTTTTGGGCACTACCTGCGATCCGAATCGAAGCCGTCACGCAGTACGCACGCGCGCCCTTCAGTATAAAGTTATTCAGTACAAAGTTCATTCAGTATAAAGTATTGTTTGTTATAACTAAAGATTTCTATATAAACTGAGGTAGAATTCCTTTGTCTCATAGGGAAATAGAGATAGAAATATAGATACTGACGTGGGCGTGAGAGAGATGGATTCGGGCGAGTGCGCCATGACGAGCATGAGCGGCGCGAGGCAGTAGGCCGCGTCGCGGGGACGCGCTCGGGCTAGTCGCTTCAGCGCGCATGAACCAAACTCGCACACCTGCGTAAGCAAATGGCTCACTTTATTGCATTTATTTCACTTTATTTGCAATTTATTGTATTCACTCAGGTGTTGCCACATATTATTTTTAATATTTAGAAACTTTTAATCGACGTTACACCAAAATTTCTATTTTATTAATCGAATTGACACGTGTTTTGCTTATCTACGAAGCATCCTTAGGAGACTGTAGATTCGGGGTTAAAATTAACACAGTTTAAAGCTAAACTTTCTTAAGGATGCTTAGTTGAAAGAAAAAAGATATGTCCATTTCATATTTTGGCGGAATTTTTGTAAGAATATATATATGAATTATATATATTATAAAATATCGGAAATTAGGGAGCAATACCTAAACTTCATTTGCGGAATGATATAGTTGTTAAAACGGCGGGCTTATTACCTAAAAATTTGCAAACAGCGACAGCCACGCGATTACTGCGCGACCGGTGACTAATTGTAACAAAAAATTGGTATCATATATGACCGTATAATGCACTTTTCGCGGTAGATTTAGCGCCACTATACAAATTACATTACACAAATTCGCGTTTTGACAGCAGATAACGCGCAATATTGGCTGTCGCATGCTGTCTGCAAGTTACGTCATAAGCGTGCGAGTCATAAAATATTACTGATATTGCGTGCTATTTATTTTATGTATAAGATAAGATTGTAAAAATACATTAGTATATGAAATACTTATTTCTTGCAGTTCTTATCCAAATTTAATACGTTTACTTGTTTTTGATTGCGAAACTTAAATTTAATCGAACTCTTGAACTCTTAGCTCTTGAATAACTCCATCATTTAAGACAGCCATTCCCAAAGTGGGCAATAACGCCCCCTTGTGGGCGCTGCAGGCCTAAAGGGGGGCGGTAAGAGACCCATAAAAAAAAATGGAGGCGTTGTGTAGAGGCCTGGGGGGTGATTTGTAATTTCATTTAGCTAGGAGGCATCTTAGACAACGACTGCATGAGCTCTCGACTCAGTAGACAAAATAAGTTTGGGAACCAGTGGTTTAAGAGAATATATTACCTACTTTTATTTAAAAATAAATATGAAAACAAAAGGCCTTGTTCCTAAGTGTTTTATGGATAACTGTTAAAAGTACTTGTAAAACCAAAGCATGAAATATTTGTGAATCAAATTATTTTTACGTTTTTGTTATCCGTAAATTGAAATAGGTACATTTTTGAATTTTGTAAATATCTACGAAAACAGAAATTCAATCGCATAAATTTAAAAGAATAATTTTAATGCATTTAAAAACCGCTTCGACAACTTTTAAATATCGAAACTAAGAAATATAATATTTATTCCTCCTGATCGGCTGGACCTATTTTAATGAAATTTTTAGTGTGTTCGAGTGGGTCCCTAAATGGTTTAGATTTATAACTGGACCCGGTAGGTAGCGCTGCAATTGGATTCTAGGACATTTTTTTATTTATTTCGGGAACTCCTCTTAAACGGCTTGACCGATTATGATGAAATTTTTTTTACGTGTTTGAGGGGTCCCTGGATGCTTTAAACTCATAACTGGACCCGGTAGTTGGCGCTGCCGTCGGAGAATGGCTTTCATTCACAAGTAGGCCCAGTAGATGGCAATCGAATTCCAAGAATTCTTTTATTTCGGACAGGACAACGTATGTCGGGTTCGCTAGTGTATTGTAAAAATAATTAAATAGCTTTCTCACTGTCGACATATGTGAAGAAATAACTTACCAGTGGTATACAATGTCCCCAAGAGGTGGCTAACAATGCGTACGCATCGTCGAACAGCCCGCTGGGGTCCTCGGGGAACTGGGGGGGCGTTCCGAGCGCCCACCACGAGCGGTGCAGGCGCAGGCGCCGCAGAGTGCGCCACGCCCACTCTTGACACGCCCCGCGCACTCCTCTCCGTAGCCACGCCGCTATGGCCAGCTGCGCCTCCAGAGATACGCCACTGCGAGATTAAACACGATTATGATGACGTCACGTCTTCGATCTATACTAATATCACAGATTAATTAGTTACTAACGTAAACTAAAATTAAAATAAACTTTGTTAGTTTGCATGTAATGGATAAACTCTAAGACTACTCAAGCGATTTCAACTATTTTTTCACCTATAGAAAGCTTTATTATCAGCAAGTAACATAGGGTGTATTTTATTTTCAAAAAAATTTCTACCCGTGCGAAGCCGAGGCGAGTCGCTAGTCACAATTATAATTACGAATTTAATAAAAAAAAGCTATGTAACGTTATTATTACGAAATAATGAACACGTCAATAAAATGATATTGATTATTTTCCAAAAATAAGAATCTCCGGCTTTTTTTAGCCTTCTAGTTCTTACAATTTTTTAACGAACAATTTGAGATTAAGCTACGAACGTGAAATTTGGATAGTTTTAACTCAGATACTTAATAAGAGATTTTCCGGAAATCAACCCCTAAGATGGTGAAAAGGCGTAGCGAAGTTAATATGAGAAATAATCTTTATATATTGACTTTGATGTACCTTATTTTAAAAAAAATATTTAAATATCAATTTTAGCATTTATCAAATTCTATACCCTAAGCACAGATTAATAAGTTACTACCGTAAAATCTAAGGGTGTAAAATAGGGGACGAACTAACAGACTATTTCATTATAGCCCAACCCAGACTACTGAAGCTGAACATGAAATTTCGATAATTTTGTCGTTATAATTTGTATAATATAAATTGCGTAGTGCGAATTCCACGCATACGAAGTAGAAGGCAAAAGCTAGTTGTCATATTATAAGCATAAGTTTAACATAATTTGGTAGTTTATTAATGAAAGCATTATAAAGTAGCATAGACAATTATCATTTCTTTTAATTTAGCATTTTGACAGCATTCTACACAAATTATACAACCCACACGTATTCGTACCCTATATTAGTCGCTGGGCTATCACAATGTTCTTATCATTTATTTATTTATTTATTTATTCTTCATTGTACATAATGTATACAATAGGCGGACTTAATGCCTAATGGCATTCTCTACCAGCCAACCTGAGCTTTACTGTCAGAGAAATAAGTAGCGGTACAATAAAGTCACCAAAAAATAACAACAATACGTATATACCATACATATAGATAATCATACACATACAAATACGCACATATACACATATACATACACATACATACATACACATATACATACATACAAATACACATATGCACAACAAACCCTCCATACATATTTATGTATACATACAAGTACACACCCAAGTGCAAAAAAAAAAAATTGAAAAAGATAGTATAATAAATAAGATTAGGATACAACATAATAATACATTACAACATAACAAATATAACAGATGATAATCATCAGCTGATCAGTTTGAGCAGATGGCCTTTAAATTTCATCTTAAAAGTTGACTTGCTCGGAGCATTCATGATGTCAAGGGGAAGGGCATTCCAGATTCTGATAGCTTGAACAACAAACGAATCGGACGTGAACCTAGTTCGGTGAGCAGGCACATGGAGAGGCTATCATATCATTTACTCAAATCCGTTGCGGTGTTAACGATGACTTACATGTTAGGGGTGTAGTTCATATCGAGTAACAAGTGCTCTAGAAATTGTGGACATCTGTGCGACCAGTCGTCTAAAACGGACTTTATTTCATCATCGGTAGGTCTCCATTTGTATGGCAACAAATATTTTACTACAGGTGTTTCCAAAGGTGACTCTGAAACAAAAAATGGGCTATTAAGACGTATTTTCAGCGGTACCTACAGCGACAGTTGACGATCTAATTACCTTCATTCAAATCAGCCAGCATATGAAAGGCAGTCGCATGTAAATATTGATGAACATCTAGCAAATCGTCTAGAGATTCCTGTGCAGTGGTTTCGCATCCATTCTTGCATGGTGTGGTTTTCCGTTTAAAACCAATCTGGAAAAAAAATTTAGACTAAATTTTTTTTATACGAATTCAATTGACGCGTTCTATACAAAACATTTTCACGCTGTATCCCTAATGGGGTAGTAAGAAGCAGAGCGCCAAGCATTGCGGTCCTTACAAACTTACCTCTTTCGCCTCCTCAAATCTCATAATTCTCCTCACACTTTCGCGCAAGTATGCGAGTGTTTTTGACATTTCCGCCTAGTAACACTCTGGCTAATGTTTCTACGTCTATACATATATATATACGCTGTTCCCTAACGGGGTAGTCAAAGAGGAATGTTTCTATTTATAATAAACACTATATGCCTTTTTAAATGTGTTCATATTAAAATCATTACAAGGCAAAAAAAATGTTTTATACAATATCATATTTATAAATTGACTAGCGACCCACCCCAGCTTCATCCGGGGGGACATTGAATATTTGTAACACCAAATTTTTTTTATTGAGATTTCCATGAAAGAATACCTTACAAATTTCGGACTTTTTCCGCAGATTTGCCAAAAATTATCTTTCATACAAACTTTATCGTGACAATTACGGACACAATAAAAAAGTAATCAGCCAAATCGGTAGAGGCGTTGTCAAGTGATGCTCTATCATGTTATATGTGTGGCAATTAAATTAAATTTATATAGAAAAGTTTAAAAATTTAATTAGTAGTAAACTCCGAGACCTAGGATTCATTATAATTTTCGTATAAACCTTAAGTAAAGTGTTTTTTTTAAAGATACATTCAGTAGTTCCAGAAATAAGGGAAGGGTTCGAATACACGATTTGCGCCGTCCTTAAATCTCTTATTAAATAATGTGGATTAAAAACACTTACCTATTATATACTTATTATGTCAAATTTCGTGTTTATAAGACGTATATTTTCTGAAATCATTAACTGTGACAGATGAACAGACAAACGGAGGGCATCTTAATATAAGAATTTCGTTTTTCTATTAGAGGTACAGAATCCTGATTTAAAAAAAATTCAAGTTTTGATAAATAACCTGTGTAATTGAAATTAAAGGTTATAATTTCTGAACTGATTACAAAATAGATATATTTTCGTGGTTATGTGGATTTCATGATAATACAATTTCCTCCACCCCACATTGCGAGGAGTTTTTGGCGAGTTTAATTATTTGCAAAATGTTTCTAGTGGATATTGTGATGTAAAATTGGAGTAATTTTGCATCCCAAATGTCTACGTTACTATGCAATATGTGGAATTGTTAAAATAAGTGCTTACTTAGTAGTGTGATGTGGAGACTTTTTAGTGGCTTAGTCTACCTCAGCGGATCCCACTAGAAAGACTGCCTCTATATAATAATAATACTCCAGACCATTACACAGATTGTGTGACCCCAAACTAAGCAGTAAGCTTGTACTATGGGTACCACACACCGACTCTGGGGGAGTTCGCAGTAACACCCAGACTCCAAGCCAATTTAGAAAAGTTCATTTCGTAAATTGACCTGACCGGGGAATTAACCCGGGACCCTAGCTTGGAAAGCAGATGCTATGCTACTGCGCCAACGGTCCAGTCGACCATATGTGTCATATATACATATGAACATATGAGTCGAATGTATGTGTCGCCAGAAAGTTTAATAAACATTAGAATGTATTACGTCGACATTATAATTAAATAATATCAGCATCGGCTGTTAGGGCACCTTTGCTATCCCTCTCAAGAGAGATTAGTACAAGCAACCAACCCACATTGCTTACCAACCTGTTGCGCTTGACGTATTTAATAGATCCTTACTAACTTATTGGATTAGAAAAATAAAGGCAAGGTTTAAAACGATACTCATAATAAGCATCTCCACAAACAAGTAAATAAGTACGCAAGTTTATACGCTTTAAGCACGCATTCCTAACGTTCATAGGTACCTGAAATAAAAGGTCAAGCACGAACTGCGCAAGTGCTGGGTCGTTCGGCCGCTCGGCCGCGGCGCGAGTTATCACGCGAACACGTTGTGCGCAACTCATCATTGGCATTTCCACCGATAAGCTCTCTATAACCTTTGGTGATTTGTCTGCAAATGAAATGAAATGTTCTCAAGCAGTTCTGTAAGCAGCAAGCAGACGTACACCAAGCGTGTAATAACGAATACGCGTCTATGAATCTACGCCTACGTGGACATTAGGCTATAAGCTTAGGATTAATTACATATTTTTTATATTATTTTATATTTTACATAAAATATCTTTTCTTAGAACTAGGGGAGAGGAATGGTCAAGACCACTTCGAGTAACCAATTTCCAAGTTCTTTAATACTCCTATGAATATTTTAAATTGTTAACTCTTGTAAGGCAGGTTTTCTTCTCACGCCGATCGTCGGCGCTGATAAGTCAATATGTATGTTACTACGAAGCGTTTTTGAATAACGCTGACCGGCGCTGAGGAGCGTCAGCGCTGAGCCGTGCGCGTTCGTACGCGCGGCGCTGTCACGTCTCCACAGCCAGTGACCGTTTTCGTTTAGCGCTGAACGCACGCGCTGTTAAGTACAGTACGAACGACAAGTGAATAAAGATAATTAAAGTAATTATGATGCGTTCAATCGGTTGTATAGGTACACAAAGTAGGCTGCAATGGATCAGATTATTTTGTAACTTTGCCAGTAATTCGTCGAAACTTTTGAATAAACTTATTTTCGTCATCTCTCAACTGGCCGTACAACGTGACAAATTCTCCCGCCACGAATCTTTGCTCGATCAATGGATGAGCATGTAGTCTTTTTTGTTGATGTTTTTTCTTTTTTAAGTAGAACGCGGCAATGATTTTTATCAACATTGCGCTGGGCATTGTTTGCGTCTGTACTTCGCGGTGATCCGCACGATACTAAAACGACTGGAGCTGACTGGTCGGCGTCGACTAGCTACACGGCGACGATCCGCGCCGATAATCGGCGTGAGAAGAAACCAACCTAACTTTTAATTCGATAGAGTGATTTGACGTTTTAATATGTCTAACTTAAAAAAATGTGGCCAGTTAAAACAGTGTTATCCAAGGCTTAGAACTGAGTCGATATTGATTCAACTAAATTGATCGACTAGTCTAACATTTCATTCATTTAATTCGTTGCTGACATGGCCTTGTTGCGTCGCCATTTCATAATGTATTAAATGATTCGAATAAATAAACACCATAAATCATACTTTACTTTTCCATTTTTACTACTGCTACAAATGTTTATATATTTTAGACGCTATCGTGATGAAAGTATTGATCCAAAAAGGAGATTACTATTACAGACTAATAAATAATATATAAATAGCAAAAAATAATAAAAATAATAATAATAATAAAGTCGATATGGGGAGACATCACTATTAAAATCTTAATTAGGTGAACTGAACTTTGAGTTAGGTGCTCTTTCCGCATTAGTAGGCAGTGTCAATATATCTAACACACCCAAAATGACCATCCACAATGCAGTGTTGGTGCCAACTTTATTGCATGGTAGCGAGGCTTGGATATGCCCGAAATCGAGTCGAAGTATGATAAATGCAGTAGACATGCGATCTCTTAGACATATGTGCGGCATCATTCTTGCGGACAGGATAAACAATGATGAGATACGCCGTATGACAGGGTTGCATGACAGTGTTATTGTAAAAATGAAGAAAGGAATGCTTAGATGGTTCGGGCACATAGAAAGAATGAGTGATGAAAGACTGAAAGAAAATCTATAGAGCGAAAGCGAGTGGTAAAAGAAGCCAAGGAAGACCAAGACTGACTTATGAAGTCCAAATAGCCAGTGTTAGTGGACGGATATGTCACAAACACTCGCATACCTAGGCGAAAATGCATGAAGACAACGATGAGATTTGAGGAAGCGAAAGAAAGAAGTATGTAAGGACCGCGAAGCTTGGCGCTCCGTCCTCACTAACACCCCGTTAGCGATACAGCATGAAGATGCATATGTACGACTATTAAAAAAATAGCAAGAACTGGTTACCCTGCAAACGTCAAATCACTGTATCGAATTTAATGTTGCACTATAGTTAAACATATTATGTAGGTTAATTATAAGGGTTCATTTTCGTTTTAATGTACGGAATGATAAAATTAACCATTTTTATTTAATATTAATAAACATTATGAGAAAAATACTAACCATGTAATGCTAGGGCGACGGTCATACAGTAGTCCCTGGCTGTATCGTGACTAAGCAAATTAGTGGGGAGTTCATGGAGGCTTTTATCGTCCATCAAAACGAATCCAGCTGCAAAACAGGCCTCTAGTTCTACTTCTATTCTTTCCTGTAATTCCATACTGTAAGTAGATCTGTAAGAAACGTGATAAGAACATTCAGAATTTAGTTTACGAAGACAGGATTAACACCATGGTACCGCATTACAGTTACACTGTTACGTTGTGTACATTATGCAGTAGAGAAATCTTTATAGCGTGAGAAACTTCAATTCTATCACCAATGGCAAAGATGCAGCGTTCCTCGCGCTAAAAACATGCACTGTTATTGGTTGACCGATTTCATGACTTTGTTATATTATATTTTTCGATTTGAAGATTCGAAAGAAACTAGATACACAATCAACGCTCCAAAAATGTCCGAACCAAATGTGCACTCAAATGAGTAATTGAGTGTTCTATTTCAGTAGTTTGAAAACGCTAACAGCGAATATTTCAAAGTGCTCCTTCAAAAATTGTAAAAACAACACATCTAGAACGCTAAAAAGACGAAGATTCTTATTTTTGGTTAATAAATTAAATAATTTACGTGTTCATTATTTCGTTATAATAAAGTTACAATAGCTCTTTTTTATTAAATTCGTAATCATATTTTTAAATATTGCCTGACGATATGTCTTATCCTTGTTACTTTCACGTAACAAGTCAAAATGACATAAATAGCGATGCAAATAGATTATGTGAATTATACTTCACGCACGAGACGTAAGATTTTAAACGAAGTTTGTAAAAATAATTCTTTTTTACAAACTTCGTTTCAAGGTCGTGCAAGAATCGTTTACGAGCTTATGGCTTGACAGTAAGGTCTACTTTAGATTAACACAACATTACCGATATTACTATATGATATTCAAAATATTTTATAGACATACGTAAATTCGGACAATAATTTGTTTGATTTTACAGGAGTTTGTGAATCTTATTCTGTATATTTATACATATTATATATATTTATATATTGTTAATAATGGTAGTTTAATATAAATTCTTTACTCGTTCGGGAAATTCGGTTAGTCGAAAACCATTTACGCTTTTCTGAGCAAACAAACACTGAAGAAAGGAATTATATTATGGGTAGACTGTACCATTTTAATATTGTTTAAATTAAAAACTGAATTTTTAGACTACTAGAAATATAAGTTCTAAGTAGTATTATTTTCATTTTTCATTTGTGGCGATTCCGCGATTTCCGCCAATGACACAGTGAAGGGTGCTAGATAAATTTAAAAAGTTTAGTTGTTCTTCCAGTACTTAAATAGACTGCAATGAAACTGGTCTTAAGCTTACTTATCCCGTTCCCACCAAAAATCAAAATGTCAATGTCAAATATGATGTATTTTATTTATATTGCTTAAGGCATTGGTAACAAGACCATCAAGCCTAATGAGGTAACTTTTGGAGAAACATTAACTATCCCTAACACTCCTCCAGTAAAGTGACAGTAGATTTTACTGAAGTTAAAAAGGACTTCTTGGAAGAGCGCGAAAACTTTGTAATGTAAAAGTTCGTTACATGAAAATAATACTTGTAATTAATAGTATATATCATCACGCTGTGTCTCTAACGGAGTGGGCAGAGAGGACTGAGCGTCGAGCATCGCGATTCTTGATTTTTTCCTTTGCCTCCTCGAATCTCATCATTACGATGGATTCGGGAAAGATCGGTCATGTTCGTATTGTAAGAGTGCGACAGTGAATGCGCCGAACGTGTGACCTTGTTCTCACTCTCGGACTGTTTTTTTTGCTGCTACCGTCTTGTTGTGTACACACTTATTTAACGTACTGTTCATGACTAATTATTTGAACATATTTTTATTTGCATTTGCATTTAAACAATTTATAAAATCGTGATATACCCATTACGCGAGATAGTGCAGTTTTCTTAGCTGCATACATTTTCACCCCGTAATCGGTTGTAAAGTAGTGTTATGCAATTATATTATATCAATATTGTAATAGATTTTTTTTCCTCCTTAGTTTAAACATTTTAACGATTTTTTTTTTTAAACAGTAGTAGTAGTAAAATCGTTGTATTTAATTTTTTTTTGTTTTTTATCAAATTGCTTTTTGTTTGCTACTAATGCTATTGTGTAAACTCCGAGCTTATTGTCGGGACCGCCACTTCACCGCTACGCCTTCTGCTTCGCTGTGGATGTGGTGGTTCCGATCGGTGGAACTCCAAGAGTCTCATCATCATTGCGGCTCGTTCCAGGGTCCATGATTAGAGTTGCGGCTTTACCAAGCCAATATATCTGCCGCTCGATCTGCGTGTTGCGCGTATACTGCGCACCCGCCAACGAGACCCAGACGCCACCCCTGTTCTCGACCTCCAGAGCTGCACTGCTTATCACAGGCCGACCATCTGCCACCTCAGGTATGTGGAGGAACCTCGGACGTGGAATCAGACGGGCTTATCTTACGTACAGACCTCACGACCTTTTTTTTGTTGTATTTTTTTATATAAATTTGTGTTAACTGAGGTTGTTCGTGTTTGAATCTCAACCCCATGTTACAACTTCAGTTACACATGTTTATTTAGATCTCCTCCATTCTTTTCACTTACACTGAACTTTAAAACACAACATACTATCACTGTTGTACTTTAAAACTCCTAAAATGTAAAAAATAGAAAATCTAAATAAAATGACAAACACTTCTCCCGTTCCCGCCAAAAAGTCTGAAATATGGCGCGGACGCAACTGTCGACTCACATGTTATGCAGGTGCAGCGCGGCGAGCGCACTCAGCGCACGCAGCGCTATGGCCCGCAGCGCGGCGTGCAGGCGCGTGTACCGCGGGTGCGCTGCGAGCGCTCGCTGCAGCGCTGCGGCGAGCGCACGCACCGCCGCGCAGGCGCGCACCACGCCGCGGCCACCGTCCGCCACGCACCACTCGCGCTCCACCGCGTTGCGGATATCCTGGCATACAAACATAATTTGAACTTTAGGGCGCGTTTATTCGGTACGAATTTCTTCGCACCGACACGACGCGGTGCCGCGCAGTCGCGCGGCACCGCGCACTGTGCGCCTGTTTGATCCAAGAAGGTTACGTATATACGATCACAAACTATTATGAGTTTGAAATTAAATCTTTTTGACATTGGCCTAAACAATGAGTGATTTACTTAATTTAATGTATTTCTAATGCATGTCATATAAAAAGATTAGCTTTCTTCAGTCCTTCTCCATATAAACTATAAGTGTACCAAATTTTACACTTTTCCGTCTGCACAATTTTCTTAAAATCTTAGAAAATGAACTTATAATTAATGTAGGTGATGATAGCAGTGATGACAGTGAAAATAGCAGTATGGACGAATCTGATTAAATATGGCCTTTTGTGGCACCTTTTTTTCTGTCTCTTTCTGTACGAATTTGTTTCTTGTGTGCGAAAAGTATGTATACTCATTTTCATTCCAATATTCAGTTCATTGAAATATATTATGTAAACATTTATATTATTATTTTATTAAAAACTTTTAATCAGCTACTACTACAGCTACTACTTGCAATACTAGTTATAAATACAAAAACTTATAGATGCGACTCGCATTTGATTGTATTTTTTTCGACAATCAATTGACATTTCACGTCACTATTGTATTGTGTCATAGCGTGCCGCTACTGTAGTAATTACCATATGCGGTATAAGCACAGCGCGCGCGACCATCTCCCTCAAAGGCAATGCCCTCAGCAGCGCCAGCAAGTCTCGCTCGCGCAGCGCGCCCTCGCTGACGGCGCCACTGCCGTGCTTGTCCATTTCTTCCCATGCTTCATCTGAGAAGAAACTTCATTTAAAAAAATTGTTCAGGTTCGAATTCGACTGACGTACAATGGATTCCGTACGATTTTATTTAATTTCTTCTTACATCTAGGACTTTAGGTAAAGCTTTCTTAAAATATTTAATATTCTAAATAATATAGTAGCTGTGATAGTAGTTTTGAAGATGAATAAGTTCGACCGTATACCAATGTGCTAGAGACTTCTTTTGCCAAGCAGATCATGAGTCTGCCAAGGGATGGTAGTAATTAAAAAACTAGTATAAGCAATGGGCTAATACCCTGTTAACCATTATTTTCTTCTGTTTTGCCATCTATAAAATCAAATATTTAAAACGTCAAGGCGTGAACATATAACGCTTATCTTATGATACACTGCTCTGCATTGGAGACATGACATGAAGTTATGTATGCAAGTACCTTCAGTACACTCGACTGTGGCTTCAAATGCCGTCCTCCCTAACAGTAACTCGATGAGGGCGACCACTCGTGCCGCTTCGCTGCTGTCGTTACAGCTGACGTATATAAGCGGCGCCGCCCAACGGACTGAGCGGGTTTGTCTAAACAGAAAAACAATTTAAAATGGGTAACAAAACACTGACAATATGGTAGGTACTAACATGGGGCCGAATGGGAACGGATAAGAGCCGGCCGAGATGACGACGGTAAGGCAGTAGGGCGATAGCAATGTAAGCACCCTGGACCTTTAGCACTGTAGCTCGTTCCAGAGAATAAGGTTACAGTGTTACCCGCCTGTCGATAGAGGTAGCTAAAGGTGTCGTAGCCGTTTGGAGCGACCCCTGGGGGCTCCGCTCGTCCATCCATGCGACCCCGAGGAGGACGACAGCTGTATGGTCCGCGCTGACGTATCACTGCAAGGGCGCAAGGGATTTTTGTAGCTGTCCTCTCGAGAAGTGCTTCGGAACAGCGTGAGAAGTGCTCCGGTGCGTTCCTTAGGATCCCAGAGACATACATACCTATCTTTACGCTGTATCCCTAACGGGGTAGTCAAAGAAAACGGAACGCCAAGCATCGCGGTCCTTACATACTTCTTTCGCTTCCGTAAATCTCATATTCTCCTCACACATTTTCAACATACATACATGTCTTCACGGTGTATCCCTAACGGGGTAGTCAGAGAGGACGGAGCGCTATGCGTCGCGGCCTTTCATACTTGTTTCGTTTCCTCAAATCTCATCATTCTCCTCACACATTTTCGCCTAGGTATGCGAATGCTTTTGACATTTTCGGGTTCTAACACTGTTGAAAATATTAGTATAGATCATAATACCTAAACAAATGGTGCACTAAAAAGAGCAGCTGCCTCAAGTCTCTGTAGTCAAGTAAAGCAGCGCACAGCGCTTGCGCCCAGCGCTGTAGCGCTGGTGCCCAACATGCTGCCGACTGATGACGAAGCGCCCCCAGTAACAAGGACAGAGCTTCGCGGATGTCTGCTTTACTGCTTGTCATTGTCTCATATATTAATTCCTCTATCTAGAATGATAGACAAAATTTTTTTTTTAATTTTATGTCACTAAGGTGGCTAACGAGCACAAGGCGCTCCTGATCTTAAGCAGTTACCATAGCCTGTGGACTCCTAGGACACTAGGGGTATTACTTACGCATTTTTATTCTATTTATTAATTTATTATAATCACAATTTTATTACACTTTCAAATATGATTTGGAAGAAAAGAAAAATATGTAATTTTCCGACTACATTTATCTTCATACGCAGGTTGTAAAAGTCGGCTAAGAGATAGGGCCCATTTTTTTTTAACCGAATTCAAAAAAAGAAGGAGGTTCTCAATTCGTCTGTTGTTTTTTTTTTGTTTTTTTTTTGTATGTTTGTTACCTCATAACTCCTGTCATTTATGAAATGAAAATTCTTTTTTCGTTTGGTAGGTAATACTTCAGAGGTGGTCCCATTTAAATTTCACCGATATTGGAGCTTGGACTTCGAAGATACACTAGATAACACGACCTGGTTATTACCTTTATTTATATTGACGATTCTCTTGTATATCGTTGCGCTCCGGAATTAGAATGAAGTTAATTGCAGACCTGCCCTAGATATTTATTTAGGTCAAGACCACTCAAAAGGGACAAATAAAATTTTTTTATTAAAAATAATTAAACCGCCTTCAAAAAAAAACACTGAAAAGTATAAAATAACTATCCTTTACTAATAAAAACTAAAGTACAATTAAAATAACTTTATAAATACGATGCACATACCTATATAATTAAATTTGACAGTTATTGAAGTCGGTGCCAAATCAATGTGCAACAACATAAAGTCTATTAGTTTGGTGGGCTTGGCACAGACTTCAGTAACTGTCAAATTTAATTATATAGGTATGTGTATCGTATTCATAGTTATTTTAATTTTACTTGAGTTTTGATTAGTAAAGGATAGTTATTTTATACTTTTCAGTGTTTTTTTGAAGGCGGTTTAATTTTTTTTAATAAAAATTTTTTCTTTCTCCATGGCATGGCGCACAGATTAGCGCATTTGTCTATGTGACGTATTAATAAGTAAAATCGCTCGGTGAGTTACAGTTAAGAAATGCAATGCGCAAGTATTGTTATAATGCATGACGAAAACATGAAGCATATTCGAAGTAAATTCGTATTTTATCGTAAAACTCCTCCAGTAAAGTGTGATAGTAGGCTTTACTGAAGTTATAAAGGGCTTCTTGAAAGAGCGCAAGAACTTCAGCTACACGTGTTCATTAAGACCTACTCTAAGACCTGCTACATTCTTTTCAATTATACAGAACTTTAAAAATGAAGAAGTGTCAACTTGCTCGAACATTCCATTCTACTCGATTCGTGAAGGAGGTATAGACATCAACAATCGATTATAAAAGCGTGAATTGTGAATTAATTTTGAGAATAAATTCACTAATTAAACCATGAAAGTGGGAAGGTAAACCTGAATATTTTATGTTATTATAAAAAAGTAATTTTAATATATTATTTAAAATAAAACTCGGTTGGTTTTATTTAAAATCAACAGATATTTTGTTTCTAAATAATCGATTATCGATTTATTATAATTATCATTAATTTAATCGATGTCAAAAGAATGATCACACCTCTAAACAAAATGTTGCCAAATGTAAAATAAATAATGTTGAATCAAATATGATTGATTATCAAGATCAAATTATATTATTTAAGGATTATTATATTAAATCTGAATTTAAAAGGAACTGTATTAAAATTGTAATATCTTTATGTATATTTATAAAGTAATATTATATTCCAAATACTCGACCATGAATAACTAAAGGGGTTCCCATCGGTGTCTCCTCGACAGTTGACAAGTGACGTCTATCATAACCTATACTGTATTATTGTGGGATATAAATAAAACGCTTAAATGTGTTTAGTATGCAATTAAACGGTAAGTAAAACTAGTATGCACCAAAAAAAGTGCTACACCGCATTCACGTCTAATTTACTCGAGTTATACTTTTATTTCTGTTCTGAATAACAGAGTCGAATTTTTAATCTTACAGGTGCTTATTTTTTAAATATATTTTCGGTACTGAAAATTTAAGATTGTAAAAAGGATTTGCTGTACCTAATTATGAATTTATGAACACTGTAAAATGACCATAGTAACATATTTCTCATAATTAAAAAAATATAGCTTTCCTCCATTGGCTTTACCTTAAAAGCCCAGTCAAATACGCCCCAAAAGCCCGATTCGCCTAACTGAAATGCTCAATGAAAAATAAATGATGAATAGGTGTCAACTTTAAAGCAAATCAAACGGTTTTAAAAATTTCCGTGAATTACTCGTCAAACGAAAGTAACAGAATAAACAGGTTTTTAACTCCAAGTCGCCAACCAATGGCATTAGTCAGCCCAATAACCATGCCAATAACAGATGCTAATGAGATAACTATGATTATATCTTAAGAGGTCGTACAGTACTCTAAACTCTTACTATTGAGAGGAGATTCATAGTAAAATGCACACAGTATGTAAGAATGAAATGAAAATAGCGTACAACACGATTCAACTTTATTCTGCATTATGTTTATTTGTTTGTGTGCCTTATTCTATTTATGTAATTATTTATTTAACTCTTCAGTCAAGGATTTTTATAAATACTAAACTTACACGAAACAGTTGTACCCTTGTTCGTCTGTGTTTTTCTATTATATTAGATAATTAATAAACTAAAACAATCAATAATATAATACATTCAATAATAACTCGCTTATAATTTCCCGCTTGAAAAAAATTAAACTCCCAAGTTTTCTGTGTTTCTAAATTGCGTCTGAATACATCAAAATGACGTAAATAGTGATTCAAATGTATTACGTGAATTATACTTTAAGCATGAAGCGTAAGATTGAACTTTAAATATTTTATTTACAACAAATTTCATTTCTATATCATGCAAGTGTCTTTTACAAGCTTTTACAACCTTTGATGGTAGGGTCTACTTTAGATTAACACAATATTACCGATAATACTATACAATATTTAAAACATATATGTCAATTCGGACAATAATTTGCTTAGATTTTACAGAAGATTGTGAATCTAGTTTGTTATTTGTGATCGAAGGCCACAGATTAATTAGTTACTACTGTAAAATAGTGCTTTGAAATGGTATGCAGAATAATTTGTTTCAGATGTTACCTGGTAATAAGCTAACAGGGCTGAGTGTTGATAGTGACAATATGAATCCTGCACGTCTCTAAGTAACGCTTCCAACTTCATTCGTGCTGTTGGCAATCTTTCTTTCAACAACTCTGCATGTTCATAAGCAGCTTGTAACTGTACGTTCAAACCACATTTACATTCCTCCGTCATGTTTACATAACGCTTTTCTACTTTCCATAGACTTATTCTATATTTTTCCTCTTCGATGACACTACGCGCTATATTGATACGTTCACGATCCACAGCAGCAAGTGAACATCTGGAAATTAAAAATTATTGTTTTTCTACTTTATATCTATAAATAAATTTATTAATAGAACAAAATTATTAACACAATTAATTTAAATTATAACTTACAATTAATTTAAATGTACTAACATTTTAATTAATGAATAACATTATTTACTGTATTCAGAGTGGATTGAACCACAGATTAGTTAGTTACTAACGTAAAATTGAACATTGAGATCCAATAAAATCACACCTTGACTCTTAGACAATAAGGGTTTTGGCATAAAGATGACAAAATGAAGACAGAAAAAGACAAGTTCTAAACCTAGTTCTATACCGGTGGTTTCTTATCCCATAGCCCTATTTCACTGCAGATTATTATGTGCTTCAGAATATAAACAGATTATATAATTACATTTTTTTTTCTCATATAGCGAATGAAACTTCAAATTCATTCATAAGTTTATGAATACTTTATTCTAAAGTAGAACAACATACCTAAAAGTTGACAGCAAATCAACCAAAGGATGCTCAGGACCACTAATTGGCCCGGCTTCCACTATAGCCTCTTCTCTCTCACTCATAGCTTTTATTTCAGCCATCTCTTTTCCACCACACAATCTCATGACTTCCTCTAGTGACATAGGCTTAAGCTTTACTTTTGCTTCTTGTAATATTCCTTGGCGTTGAGGTGTAAATTGCATCGGTACTTCTCTCTCTTCTATCATAGGAGCTGATGGTGTTAAGTTTTCAGCATCTGCAGTTACTGCTTCATTGTATAAGTCAGTGTGAAGGTAAGCTTGTGATACTTCAAGTCTTTCTTCTAGTTGATTTAGTGTTGAGAAGTCTGGTACTTCTTTTGGTAAAGCCATTCTTTCTAATCTACAATTTAAATCGTCATATGCACTGGTTAAATCAATTGCATCATGTTGCATAACTTCTGTTGCTTCTATAGACATATAATTTTGTACAGATCGTTTGGTTTCTAATCCTGTTTGTACTGTATTGTTAGTATTAGTTACAATTATATCTTCATTAATTATAGTTTCCCCACATATTATAGTTTCCTTTGTATTTGTTTCAAATTTTGAACTAAGTTTGTCGTTAATATAGTTAACTTCATCATTAGTACTAGACGTAGTTGCTATATCAGTTATAGTTATAACAGGTTCAGCTATATTTTCTGCTTCTCCTGGTTCCGAAGTACTATTTAAATTAAGAGACATTTCGCTTTTTGTCGCTTGTTTCTTTTTAGTACCTTTTTTCTGAAAACATTCATAGAATGTGTTCATCAAATTACAATAGCAGTATTGTTACGTTACTGCGACGATGTAAACAAAATATCATGAATAAAAAAACTAACAAAGACATTTAAATAAATTATGATTTACTTACCTCACGGCGTTTTTCTCTCATCATAGTCGCCATTTTGATATGTAGTTTAAATTACACAGCAAATTTAGGACAATTTCATATTAGATTCAATATTTAAAGAACTATATTGTTTTACGAAAATAAGTGCTCAATAACATTATTTTTTGATAGGTAATCAGTGCTGCCAGGTCCTAATTTTCCTTTACCTCATGCATCTCAATTTACCCCAAATTTTGAGTTATATGACAACTATGACCAACTATTACATTTATAACGTAACTAACTTCGCAAATGATTGACTCAGTTGTCATACTTATTAGTTTCAAAGTAAACATTTTTAGAATTTTTGTTTGTGTGTTTGTACTTCAATAAAATCTATTAAGAATTAAAACGTTATGATAAGTGTAAAAATTAATATTTTTAAAAAACTTAAAACAAAGAATAGGAGACTGTTATTGTTTACACATTGCAGAAAATAATATTTTTCTGTTACTCTTCTGTCTTATATTTAAGAATATCAAAGTATGGAAGATAAACAAGCATGATTTAGAATGAATTGTGTCATCACATATTAGAGGGAACCTAAGTGAACTGATTTATGACACTAATCTGATCAAGGAGCATAGGCATAGGCATAACTTTGTGACATACAAATTAAAAACAAAACGCTTGACAAAATAACCAAAATTTTTTCAACTATAGTAGATAATATTTAGTGGTATTTGTGAATATTTCATAGTTTAGTGTACATAACGAAAAAGCAGTGTTATTAGAGTGCTACGTGTAATACGTTGGACCAGCAAACGATGAAAATTTAGCGAAATTTTGGTTAGTTTTTTTTTAATTGACACTGAAGTCAAAAATGAAAAAATTGGATTTAATTTGAAAGCTACCCTAGTTTTGATTCAAATCATCAAGTACCTACAACGGAAGGCGCGATTCACAGGCATTCGCCTCTGTCAAGATATAGCTAAAAAAATAATCACAGCATGAAACAAACCTTATTCACTTATTATTGAAAAAAGTCTTATTCACGGTGCAGTCTGACTAGCAATTTGTTGCTGCAATCTGTTGCCAGGCAACTAATTGCATCGTAAATAGGTATGTTGCAGGTCGCATGCAATTTATCTTACATGCAATTTGTTACCTTGCAACAGATTGCAGCAACAAATTGTTAGTCAGATTGCACCTTGAGTAAGGCCGTTTACTCACGATGCAATCTGACTAGCGATTTGTTGCTGCAATCGGTTGAGAGGTAACACATTTCATCGTAAATAGGAAATTGCAGGTCGAATGCAACTTATCGCAAATCGCATCGCCCGAGCCCACAACCAACTAATTGGTGCAACAAGTTGCAATATGCGTAGTGCGGTTGCATGCAATTTGGGCTCAGTCGCGGCCGTACCATTCACGAAATAGTACATATACAGACTACTTATCTATTTCACCGTTGGTGCCATAAAAACTAACAGCAAAGAATAATCTGTACGAACAAAAATTTTATAAGTGTACAAAGATTCTCGACATTTGCTCAAAAAAAATACCCAAAATCTTGTTTTCTTACTCTTAGGTGGTTCGATTGATCCGGCAACGGCAATTTATAACTCGTTTTTTGAAATTTAGACGACATTGGTTCATTGGTGCCTTTATTACACATAGATAGGTACGTGTACAGGTTGCGGCGCTTGTTCGCAGATTGAAATTTGCAATAGCCGACTCAAACGCTTAAATGGAAAGCGCGTAAATTTTAGTCCCCGCGCGTCTGAGGTAAAGCAAACGTTTTCACGGGCACGATGAAACCCACGTGCAAGGAACACATTTTACCCATGTGCAGTGTGCCTCAAGTGAGCGAGCGACTGATCCTGTATCCGATTTTTGGGAAAATAGCAGTTGCTATTTTAGTAACATTGATTTGTTTAGAAAATATGACATGTAATAGAAAAAAAAAAACAGCACTATCTAAAACACAGATTTATAATCTAAAATAGAAAATGTTAGGTAATATGTCAGATCAGTCTGTCTTCGGGATTTAAGCGCAATATACAACAAAACACAAAGATCGTTCATAAAATTATCAATTCGTTGTGTCTCTAGCACTGTTTTTCTACTTAAAAATACCTAAATGAAATGAATTACCCCTAAAATTGTTGTTAAATTCATAACCTAAAATGTACACTGTTAGTACCGTTTTACCCTAAATCTAGGGTAAAATTCCCTAAAGTGGCACTACTGCAAGTAATCAGCTGAGCTGTATTTTCTTTTGGCAGGATTTCATGATGAACGGTTGGCCGTTTATATTTTAATTATTTGCAAATGGTTTGTAATGGATATTGTGATGTAGAATTGACGTAGTTTTTGGTCCCAAGAATCTACGCTGTTGTGCTGTTATGTAAAATTGTTGAAATAAGTGCTTATTTAGTATAGTGATACTGAGATTTTTTTAGTGGCTTTGTCTTTCTCAGCGGATTCTATTAAAAAGACCGCCTCAGTATATTTGTCACCAGAAGCTCCAAGAAACATCTAAAATGTATTACGTAGACATTTTGATGAAATAATAATAAGAATTTATCTATTTATTAGGTACTGAAGATGTCAATTGTATGGGTTAAGATCCCTTTGTCTTCCCTCCTAAGGGAAAATCGTGTTACTACTTTATTTAGCTGAGTTGGAGGACTTTTTGGCGGGAACGGGTGAAGTGAGGATGTCATTTTATTCAGATTTTAAATTTTTTACATTTTTGGGAGTTTTAAACTACAGCAGCGATAATATATTGTGTTTTAAAGTTCTGTGTAAGTGAGAAGAACGAAAGAAATCTAAATAAACATATTATGTAGCTGAAGTGTTCGCGATCTTTCAAGAAGTCTTTAACGCACTAATTATTGAATACGGCTTTACTCACGTATAATCGGTATAGGTACCGACTAGTTTCGGACCTATCGGACCTATAAACTGGAAAGCTCATGTTCAAAGTCTGATAAGCAAATTAAGTAGCTTCTGTTTTGCATTAAAGAGCTTAGTTGGTATATCGACCAGAAAGGCAGCCATTCAGTCCTATTATGCGTTTTTTCAGTCTCGATTAATTTATGGTTTACCTGTGTGGGGAGACTCGGTTGTGGTAAACAAGATTTTTACTCTTCAGAAAAGGTGTATTCGATTGGTTGTGCGGTATAAATTCAAATAGAGTATCATGCAGGCCTCTCTTTGTAAAATTAAAGGTACATACAATGACGGCCTTGTACATCATCGAATTGTGTTAATTGGTTAGACGATACCCTGACAAATTTCCACTTAGACCTGATTTTAAGAGCAAGAGATTACAAGCCCAGCAGAAACCAATACTGGCTATACCCAAAGGCAGAACGGCAAATTTTAAGAGAAGTGTGAGGTTTAATGCCGTCATGGTGTACAACAAACTTCCGTCAGACATGAAGGCCCTTCCGGTCCTTAAATTTAAAAATAAGTTGAAAGCCTTTTTGGTGGAGAAGTGTCCCTATAGTTTAAACGAATTTCTTTACATTTAGATCGATTTTCTGAAAATCTTGAGATTGAGATTTTACGGAAATTTCAAGACACTGAAATGGCGATATCGGGACGGTGGACATAATATGTATACATGAACAGAGAATGTACAGAAAAGAAGGCCGACTCTCGCCTTCTGCGTAACAAAATTGCCTACTTTCGGCTGGATGCGTGGGGTCGTTGTGTTGGGTGTAAGATGCGGAGAACATCATGTTTTGTCATACATTTAGTACATAATAAAGTAGATTGACGTTCAAAAACACCTTGTAATTGGGTTTATTTGAAAAAAAATAAAATAAATAAAAAAATAAATTGGAGGTCCATCATCAGGGTGAGGTACTTATACCGATTATACGTGAGTAAAGCCATATTCAATAATTAGTGCGTTAATAACGTCTCACCAAATATTAATAATTTAAGTCTTTTTAACTTCAGTAAAGCCTACTATCACTTTACTGGAAGAGTTTTACGATAAGAAAAAACTAATTAACTTGTGATTCTACTTATTAATACGTGACATTGCCAAATCCGATAATCTACGCGCCATACCATGAAGGAAGAAAGATACTTTTCCTTCTTTCACAAAATAATTAGTACACTGTGTTCTTTTATGTCTAGCACATAGTGTTGAATTGTTACTGCTCCCCTGCCGCATGATACTGTTTAAAGCGCTTACTTCAGTTCACCACGTACCGTTATGGGAATGTTGGTACTTAAAAACAAGTAAATATCCCAATAAAATTTAATTTTCTACGATCATAAGCGTCTATATCAAATACTTAGCTCGACTAAAAAATGTTAACGCGCGACATGCGCGGTGTATGAAAAATGTGGGTAGGTATGAAATAAATTATATATATAAAATGTTTGCCTGTACATAAATTATTATTTATTTTAACATGTGAATTTATGCTTGTGTGTTTGTTTACGTATAATGCATATTAGTGTAACATAATATAAATAATATAATATATGTTCATTTGGAAATGGATATAAAATGTAAATATTTATGTACGTGTAAGTAAACTTAACGTTTAAACAATAAAAATTTATACAAAATAAATTTACACAATGTAAGTTTATATACAAAATGATTTTATGCAATATAAGGCCTACACCGTCATTCAATTGATGGACATTTATATCTTCGCTGTTTACACAAGTAGTAGTTAAATAAGTGCATGACTTTCTTCGTAACCAGTTGTGTAGAGAACAAGCTGCATATACAATGTGATCCATAGTACCTATCTTTGTAGAAGTAGCTTTTTCAAAAATTCTGTATCGACTTACTAAAATTCCAAAACTTGGACAATGCGTCTGGCACGCGACAATCTATAATAATATATTTTTTTCTTTGTAACTTAACTTGGGCCCTGGACATGGTTGCATTAAATACGTTTTTAAAGGAAATGCAGCATGAGCCACAATTACTCCTCCTTGTGGTATAAAACAACCATTTTCTAATTTAAATAGATGGAACACTTTTTGAAAATGCCGCCATCCGACGCACTTCCATTTGCTCCTACGTTGATGTATGTCAAACAATCATCATGGTCAACAACTGCCATTAATACAATACTATTTTCTTTTTTGTAATTAAAATTCAAACTTCCATATTTATTGGAGCCCGTAATTTTTATAGGTTTACCATCTAGCGCTCCATAACAAGAAGCAAAGTTCCACTTTTTCCGAAACCCATCCTCGGTTTGTTCTCATTCTCGTTGAGTACTTGGTACCTGTTAAAAATAAAATAATCTTATTTCCAGGACAGTGCTAAAACTGAATCTAGAGACCATGCCCATAGAGATTTAGATCTTTCTTCTTCTAGTCCAGACCTTCTACAGCAGAACCTTGAAAGAAGATGTTTTACTCTTGTAAAATATCACAGTCTACAATTGTCAATAGTATGAAAGAGATTCGAGATGGCTTCTACTAATAGAATTAGAGGAAGTTGAATTTGATGTCTTTGGAGAACATGTTGTGAAGCAATTAAGGAAACTTTCCACAGAACAGGCAATCCTAGGCCAAGAAGAAATTCAGTGTGATAACAAAATGTCGACTGAACGATTCGAGATATAGAAATACAAGTTATACATACACGCTTCAAGAGCCAGGACTAAGTACTAATATTCCATTAAATAGTCTTGCATCTACTGCAAACACAGCCACTTGTGACTCATTAATACTAAACGCTAGAACCAAGTACTAATACTACTAGTATTCCTTTGAGTAGTAGTCCAGCATCTACTATAGACATACAAGCCACCGATGACTCAATAAATCTAGTGTGTGATGACCCAGAATACGTTAATATCATCATGAATGCCTTCCATAATGATATTTTAAATATTTAATAAAAGATTCCTTGATGTGATCTTTTAATGCTCTGCTTATTTCTTGACAAACTTCTGGTATTGTTTTTGATATAGTTGGTTTTGGCAATCGAAAAAGATGACTGAGACTTCTGTAACTATTTCCAGTACATAGAAAAGAAAGTGACTTCTAGTTTTATTTTCACAGGTATAGCATCTCTGAATAATGTATTGTTACGTTGAATATTATTAGAAATTAATGATAACAGGTCCTCGAAGTTTTCTTCTGTTATTCTGTCATTCTGACTTCAGTTGTTGCAGAAGCATCGCTGAGCCTCCTGTTTCATTTCATTCATGTATCCAGTTTCTCACCCAAATCCATTTCTCTTTTTTCAGTTCTTTCTCAATCACATCAGTAACTTCTTGTAATACTAACAAATTTTCGAAATCTTTTTTTAATTGCTTTTTTCTTGACATCATCAGTACAGTGTTCACAACATCGATATAATATTACGATATAAAATACGAAATCCCATGTTGTTTTCTCTTGGTAAGCGTGTTATTTTTACAATTTTTCACAGAACACTTCGGCATTGTTCCACTTGACGGTCGGCGCGACACTGACGGCAAAACAGTGCTTACTATGAATATAAGCACTGTTTACTTTAGTTACTTTTGGCGCGCTTACGCGGAATCTTGTATATTTATATCGATGGTTCACAATTTCAACATCTCTAAATGACTGGAATGTAGATGATATCATGCGCACTGTTTAATCCAGCGCCGAATTGATACACTGGATTACTGGACTTGAATAATGTAAACCGGGTTTTATTTACAAAAGTATGAAGAATTCACAGAAATAATATTGTTATAAATATTATGTTTCTTCACGGTGTAGTCAGACGACGGAGCGCCAAGCGCCGCGGTCCTTACATATTTCTTTCGTCTCCTCAAATTTCATCATTCTTCTTTTTTTATTTATTATTATATAGGTAATTAGTTATAGTATAGGTATAGTTAATTTACTTTGTTTTCTTAGTTACTGATATAAATTGTAAAGAAAAGATGAATGCGTGAATAGGTATACCGGAATAATCGAATATCTGCATTTCTATGCATACCTATAGGTAATTAACGCTAATGGTGGCTTGCACCAACTACATAAACTCAATTAAAGTATTTGACATCTCGCTTGCACTAATTATTATTGCAAGCGAGATGTCAAATCCTTATATCGAGTTTAAATAGTTGGTGCAAGCTACCCTAAACAAAAAGTGGTAATTACGAAAACATTCTGTTAATAAACCGTGTATACTATATTATCTCTCCCACGTTTAAATACGCCTGTCGGCCTATAAGCTTACTTTTGTAATCATTCTACCAATACTTCAGTCAACGAACTCCATAATTACATCGTTTTTGTCTGTAGGCTATCGTAACCACGCGAGAGATAACCTTTAGCTGGTATATAAAGTAAATAAATCTTAAACGAATCTCTTCAGATTTTAATAATACTAATAGAACCGTTCTGATAAACTGATATTATTATGTACTACAAAATCATTTAAAAAAATAAAAAATGGACGTAAAATTATTGTGCCTGCTTACAGTGTTATTATTAACTGTTTCCGTTTACGGCGATGATTTACCAAAGATATCACCAGTGGAACTAAATGCTATTTGTTTTTTGAAAACTCTGTGTCGTTATTTACCTTACCTGCAACCTGAACGAGGCGAAGATGGTGACACCTAGAGGCAGTAATCTTGCAAATTACAAAATTGAAATTATTTATGATAATATTGTTGTGCAAAATTCTTTAATCATTTTGCTGTTTTTCGTTTAATATTATGTTAAGCAGAATGTTAAAATATTACAAGATCTGTTTAAAAAATATTTATCGCAATTTTTAAATATTTAGCATAAAAAATTGCTTTTTTAATTAATAACTTAGCATTTTATACTACCTATATGTATGTTACGATATGTTACGAATATCGGAATATCGTTTATTTTCGTTTTTATTATTTATTATTAAGTAGGAAATTTGCTTAGAAACTATTATTTCAATTTTTTTAATTCAGAATATTATCAAAGAAACTAATAGGTGGATAAGTACACAGAAATATTATTATTTCTGTGGTTTGAGACGACCATACGAAGACAATTTCATTTCAAAAATATTTATACAGTTTTGAAGTTCTATGTTACCTACCTACTAATAATGACAATATAAAGCATGGCAAAGTGTTAGTAAAATTAAAATATACAATACGATTTCAGTATTTATTCTGTCAATGTACCTGCAAGAATAAAGAGGCAAAATCCCAAAAATGTTGAGTAGCAGGCACCTAAGTATTCAAATACTCCACATTTTTTTTTAGTTTCTAAAAATAAGTCCGTAGCACGTATTAATTATATATAATAATAGAAGATACTGAAACTCTAAAATATCGTATTTTTCATATTAGCGTAGACAAAATATTTTTAGGTAAGTATATAAAAGTTCAGAAACAATACCTACTGTGTATCGGAACTCTCGTTCAAGAAATTGGACTGAAAATAGCCACTTTGTGAAGGAGGTCGACAGCAGCCCGTCTGCGACTGCCTTGTGGACATACCTACATAGAATTTACACTTACCGTATACTTATTTACACACACGGACTACGAAGACAATACTTTTAATTACCTACCTACCTATAAAATATGTACTTTTATTATGATCAAGGAATATACTATATCTCTACGCTAATGATCTTATAAAAGTGAAGCCGAAAATAAAAATTTGCATTTATTAAAGCGGATACAAGATGAAATGTTCTGATGCAATTCGGCATAGGATTGCTTACAATTATTATCAGTCAGAAACTATCAGTTGTGTTATTAAAAAAATGAAACTTGTAACTGAATATCAAATAACGGTGCTGGGAATTCTAAGATTCTGCATTGTTTTGATTTTTAATCAATTTTTGAAAATAAATACAATAATACCTATAAACCATGAAGAAATGTTGATGCTACGCTACGGACTATTAGGAAAAACCCAGTAGCAGCCACATTGTAAGTGTGCCCTACCTTTTGTAATTGAGGTGATTAAAAGGGCCGTCGTGGTTCCAACTTTGCAAACGGTCGTAGTAGAATCTCAGATCGTCCTGTGATAGGCGGGTTGTACATTTTTTTCCATTTAAATTTTAAATGAATGCTTTTTGTGGCGGACGGCGAGACCTAGACTCATGTAAATAGCGTGTAAATATATATATGTTTGTATACAGTCTATTTCCCTTATTGTTATTGTTTTGTTAGTCTTTTATTAGTTAGTAATTAGTTAGGTAAGGGAAATGTTATTGTTTTGTTTACACTTTTTATCCTTGTATTTGTATTGAGCATTGTTGCATTTATATATCGAGCATTGTTTTGTATTGTAAAGACTATTAATGTGTGATTATGTTTATATTCATACGTAGAGTAATATTAATAGTAAGACTCAATTGTACTAGTTTGATAAGTATAAATAAATATATGAATGCAATGTATAAATAAATATAGTGAGCGAGCGAGAAGCAAAGTGTCGTCTCTGTTTTAGAGGTCCGCGGCTCGCGTAACGCGCGCTTGTAATTGGGTAATTAGGCGGGCGATGTATTGTTTTAGCCCGCTCTAATAGCGCATTACGCGTCGCCTATAAAAGACAACCAGTGGCAACCAGTGTCTCAAGGAGGCGTCAAAGCGCTACTTCGAGGTTGCTTCTCGCCACGCGAGTGCTCTTATAGCAAACGCAGCTGATTACACCTCCTCAGGGAGCTCCCGACCCCACCGTAGACGTCCTAGGAACATTCTAACTGACCCGGACGACCTCACAACAGTGGCGAACGACGCCCTGTTAAACAATACAGCCAACGCTGCGACATCACATCGCCCCCTCCGGAGGGGGCGTCGACGTCTTGCGCCGCGCAAGGCCTGGTGTTAGCGCACAAGTTGCGCGCTAATACCAGGCTTCTTCTGTAGGTTCTCTTCGACGATCACATTACATACACACAGATAGGGCCTCACTTGAGCGCGGGCCTTCCGCTCGCGCTGAGTCACAAGACAGGCACACACCATTTCGGGCCTTCAGCCGATTGTACGCCGGCCGGTTAAAACTACTCTCGGACCGGCCCTCACCCATGTAGGTTTCTCAACGGCACGCAGGTGCATACTTTCCCGTCGACAACCTGAGCCGAGGTTCCGTCCTCCGTCCCGGGTACCCCCCGGACGGAGGGGCCCTCAGGCTTTGTCGACCTCTCTTGGGGGAGCGCCCTCCGCGCTTCCCCACTACGCGTTCGGCTCGCTACGACGGTCTGTAGGGTCAAGTGGCGGTGGAGGGTAGTTTTAGCCGGTTCGAGCCCGGCACTACCCGGTCGCGCCCGACGTTCTCTCGTGAGGCGTCGGAGGTGGCTGGGTGCTCGTGCGGAGTTTCTTCCCTTCCGAGAAACAGAAAAAAAAACCTCTGGCCAGTCGGGTGAGGCACTTTCAACAGCGAAGACTTCGGAAGAAACTACTAAGAAGACAGAAGCAAGGAGTTTTCCTTAGAAGAAGAATTCAAGAGGAATTTACAAAGAATACCAGTAAGGGCTCACCCACCTCGCGTCACATATATATATGTGTATATTATATACGCGTATATGTAAACTGGTTCGTTTGAAATACAAGACTATTCCTTTTGGTTTCTCGTGTTTCAATCATACGTCGTGAATACAGTCCACTGCTCTACGAGTAAAGTTGGGGCCAGGGCCTGATTTAAAGGTCTGGAGGCCTCGGGGCAACAAAGGAGTGGAGGCCCCCTGGCCCCAAATTATTATCCAAATAAAATGACCAATTTTTTTCAGTCAAGTTTTTCAATAAATAATTTATTGTGAAACCAAGTAGATTCTTTTAGTATTTAACAAGCATATATAAATATTATCGGAAACAAGAATAATATGAAATTAAATTTTAGTGTTAACGAACGGAACCTTCCGAGCTTTTTTCGCCGAAAAATCGTCGATGAGTTCGTTGAAATCCAGTTCTCGAAATAAATCGCTTTCAATGCTCAGGAGAGAAAGTTTTGATAGACGGTTTTGTCCCATCGTGGTTCGAAGCCTATTTTGTATAATCTTCATTTTTGAAAATGAGCGCTCTCCAGTGTAATTTGATTTTTCTTTCCGAAGTCTCTATTGTGGGGGCCCCTCTTTTGTGGAGGCCCCGGGGCTGTTGCCCCGGTTGCCCTCCCCTAAATCCGGCCCTGGTTGGGGCACCGGCGAGAAGGAAGAAAACACGGCTCGAAGGCTCGTCCCCCAATACTTTTTTGTACGGAAAACAAAATATAAACGTGTCCCGTAATTATTACATCTGCAATGTAAGTCAACAGTGACACGTTGAAACCTGATTTATACCCCCTTTCACAATAACCTTGTATAGATTGTGCTCCATGACATGGGCTATATTATAATATGTAGGTATTCGACCCGGCCGAATTTGAGAAAGGGGCGCCTAGTGCTTACTTATACATATCCTCACGCTGTATCCCTAACGGGATAGTCAGAGAGGACTGAGCGCCAAGCCAGGCCAAGTATCACGGCCTTTACATATAATACTTCTTTCACCTCCTCAATCTTCATCATTCTTCTTGTTACACAGTTTCTCCTAGAATTGCGAGTACTTTGCCATTTCCGTCAGTTAACAATCTGTGCTACGATAATTGAATTCCAAGTATCACTCATTAAACTGACTGATTGGCCTTGATGAGCGTTCACCGTAATGTTGAGATCAATCGAGATTGTTGTCACGCGTTTTATTTGTGATGACCTTCCACGTCGGTTGCCTTTTGATTTGTATTTAATGTAAAATTATAAAACATGCTTATTTTAATTTAAATGAAGCTGTTTCGTATTGTCTTTGGTCCAAAGCTTGACCTCCTCGAAGCGAATTTCAGACTATGACCATGACGTGGCTACCCTCTTGTTTGGATGTACATAATATGTTGTATGTGAGTGTAATTGTGTACCTATACGTTACAAACTAAAGTTGAAATATACATAGTGACAAATATCTTTTTATTACTGTATTCGAGTTCAAAGTTCATTTACTGGGCAATCCCTAGTGTGATTCATACACTGTCTGTTTATTAAGAATAGGTACACGTCCTCTAATTTGACCACGTACATTACGCGTAAATTAATCAATCTATTAGGTACGTACTTATTGTGTATATATACCTATATTTGTAAGCAATGAAAAAATAAACAATATAACAAGGGGAATGCTTGATCATGGTTCAAGTACATAGAAAGAATAGGTGAACGATTGAAAAATAGAAATTAAAAACCAAAGGGGGTGATGGCAGAAGCCAAGAAAAACCAAGACTGATTTATAAAGAACTAATAGCCAACATCATCTGCTAACAGACAAAAAAGATGTTCTGAAGCGACGGAGTGATTATTATAGAGAACTGTATGAGAGTGACGACTCTGTATCTGACACTGAGAGCAATCCTAATGGAAAGGCTGCGGAAAATGATGAGATTACTGCTGAAATGACCAAGTATGGTGGTGCTAAGGTCTGGTATACATTCTATAAACTATGCAATCTTTGCTGGCAGAAGAGAAAGGTTCCGGAGTTCCTCTCTATAAAAGGAAAGGTTCCCATTTGGACTGCTCGTACTATAGGGCCATCTGTTTGGTCAGTTTAGCAAGTAAAGTCTATACCAAGGTATTGACTGAACGTATGAAAGGCATTTCTGAAGGATATTTGTGGGAGGCAAAAAGGTGGTTTTAGTAACGGTAGGGGTTTTATGGATCAGATTTTCTCGCTTCACGGTATCGTGAGGAAATTTCTGGCTGAGGTTATCATCATTAGAAGCGGAGTTGTAGACAACAGTTACGTGCATGAAAGAAGACTAAAGTGAAAGGATTCATATGAATGTGAACAAAACTAAGGTTCTGCCCGCATTAGTAGACATTGTGAATATATCTAACTCAGCCAAAATGGCCATACACAATGCGATGTTGGTTCCAACTTTATTGTATGGTAGTGAGGCCTGGATATGCCCGAAATCGAGTACGAAAGTAAGATAAATGCAGTAGAAATGCGGTTTCTTAGAAAATGTGCGGTGTCACCCTTGCGGACAAAATAAGTAATGAAGAGATACGTAGTATGACAGGGTTGCACGACAGTGTTATTGTAAAAATGAAGAAAGGAATGCTTAGATGATTTAGGAATCGTAACAGGGCACATAGAAAGAATGAGTGATGAAAGACCGACAAAGAAAATCTACAGAGCGAAAGTGAGTGGTAAAAGAAGCCAAGGAGGATCAAGGATGACTTATGAAGATTAAATAGCCAGAGTGTTAGCCGTCGAAAATGGTAAAAGCACTCGCGTACCTAGGCGAAAATGTGTAAGGAGAATGATAAGATTTGAGGAAGCGAGGTAAGTATGTAATGACCACAACGCTTGGCGCTCCGTCCTCTTCGAATACCCCGTTAGGGATACAGCGTGAAGATATATATGTATGTAATAGCTATGTGTCAGCTGACGGCAATGTTAAAAATACTCTCAGAAGTTGACGAAAATGTGTGAGGAGAATGATGAGATTGGAGGAGGTGAAAGAAGTGTGCAATGCCCGCGACGCTTGACGCTCCGTATAGGTTTACTTAAATTTTAGAGCCCTTGAACTCGTTCAATAAATTTAAGTAAATACATTTGATTACGAGGTATTTTTTCAGTTATTTTTGAAAATTCCCGTAAAAATGTCTGTACCTATTTAGAATAATCGGCAAAAAATTCAAAACACGAGATGTACAAGCTATACAGAGCTGATTACAACCGCACATGGTGAGATATTACCTATTTCGGTCTAACTAAAATCTATATATTTTTCATCTCAATCAACTTTAGTGACGAGTAAGGCACTTTAGGTGCCTTATTAGACTTACTTATTGACTTTAGGCTCTTGTGTTGTCTTAGTGGTGGTGACGTCTTCTGAGATGTGTTGTGTACTTATCTGTCTCACTTATCCAGTCTTAAACTGGTCATGCAAAAAATCTTTGGATTTCAATTTATTGGTGTTGCGAAGATAATATTGATATTTTTAATATAAACCCTTATAAACCATTAAAAATGTTTTCGTGCTGAGACTGGTTTGTTACAATTTTCGAAAACGTTTTTTCAATAAAAACTATTCTCAGTCGCATGAATTTTTTGTACAACTCTCCCTTAAGTGTGTAGGCAAAGAGATATACATCCATAACAACCGTCTTCAGTAATAAAATGATATATTTTTCATTTTATATTATTAAATTGTCGACGTAAAACATTTTAACGTTTCTTGGAGTTACTGGCGACAAATATATTGACACAGTCTTTCTAGTAGGATCAACCAAGGCGAACTAAGCCACTAAAAAAAATCTCAAAATCACACTACTAAATAAGCACTTATTTCAACAATTTAATTTAATGCACAGCAGCGTAGATACTTGGGATGTAAAATTGCACCAATTTTCGTCACAATATCTACTGGAAACAATTTGCAAATAATTAAAATAACTTAAATTAAAAATTTAAAAACCTCCGACTCAAAAAAAGTCTTCAATGATCAGGGTCTGATGATGGATCAGACAACTATTGACAGAATACTCAGATTTCGCCGAGACACGATCTCGTGCCATAATGTCGTGTATCGTCCCGGAAAGTATTTCCTACCTTAGGCTACCCGCACACACAATATTATTGGCAATGTTGGTTTGCAATAATATTGAATAATTTATTCATTCCGCACACTAAGCAATATTATTGTCAATTATTCGTAATAGAAACTGACTCAGTAACGCACAGTATCTGGATCCCGTGCAAGTGTTAAAAATGGATAGAAAAAAAGCCGTTTCCTTGCTCATTGCTTTAAATTTATTGAACAAAAAAAAACATTTAAGAAAAAACCGATGGGTTAAAGACTGGATGAAAAGAAAAGCAGATTTAAATCATTTTAATCTAATAAATGAACTACGACTTACCGAATAAGATGATTTTAAAAATTACATGAGAATGAAAGATGGCAACTTTCAAAAATTATTATCTTTAGAATCACCCTTCTTGCTTAAACAAGATACGTTGATGCGAAAATCGTTAACGCCGGAAGAGAAGTTAGCAGTTCGTATTCCATAGGTATACGTATCCCAGGTTTTAATAAATTCCAACAAATATTGGTTTTCATTGGAAGGATGCTACTTTCATCCTCCATTTTAGCATCGGCCTGCGCGTCTGCTTACCTTGAGATATTTTACTCAATTAAAATATTGTCACGCTCCCGCACACGGCAATAATATTTTCAATATCCCTGCCTCCCCCCGTTATTGTCGGAATGAAATCAGAATTTCTGGAAATCTACAATAATATTGACAATATCGACAATACCGTCCGCAAACACACAATACTATTGTCAACAAGTAAATTATTGTCAATAATATTTAATAATAAGTAGGCTTAGGTAAGTAAAGACCAAAATAGGTTAAAAATAAAAACACGACAATTTTTATTGCATTTACAATTCCATGTAATAGGTGCTTATATTTACGCCCTTTGGAGTCGAAACTTTGGGTCCCTAGGGCCCCGAAGCCCATCGACTAGTTTCTGATATTTGTAAGAGACTGGTCGAGGGTTCGGGAGACCGCCGGGCTGGCAGCTTCTTCCGCCAACGAATCAGTTTGGCTATTCAAAGAGGCAATGCTGCCAGTCTGCTGGGTACCTTGAGCAATGACAGCTTTCTAAGCGGCAACTTTGAGGAAGTTTATTATTTAAGATAATGTGCAATTTTAAATTTGTAAATATTAACAAGTAGGTACTTAAGTAAATATAATTCTTTAAATAATAACTAAGATCCAGAGCAATCTTTATTGTATCAAATAAACTTTACCGAAAACCAAACAAAGATCATATAATATTCTGATACCTGTATACACAGATAGTTCATTTCAGGATTCGTATTAAAAGATCAATATCGGCTGGCCCATTGGTGCGGCGATAGGGCGTCAGCCTTCTATGCCTCGGCTCCGGGTTCTATTCCCGATCAGGTCAAATTAGATAACGCACTTTTCTAAACTGACGTGTAGTCTGGGTATCACTGGGAGCTCCCCCAGTTCTTTGTGTAAGCAATACAGGCTCGTTTGGGTCACACGATTGGTGTCACTGGTGGAGTCTGGAGTATAAAAAAAGGTAAAAAGGAATCGTTGTAACTACTGTCGTCTGTCTGTATGATACAGCTGTTTAATTCAGCGACTACTAATAATGCTGTCGACTCGAATTAACTATTGCCCGCACCTTTAGGTATTTCAAATGAAAAAGTTGTATAAAAAGTGGAGTATCTTGTGAAAGGGTTTCATTTGCATATGATAAAATACATTTTTATTTCTTTTTAGTCCGTATAATTTTCAACTTATGGTAAAAAAAGACAAAAAATGTCATTGAACATCTCTGAAGTTTACGCAACGAAAAATCTGAAATAGCAATACAGTTGATAGGCCTACCCTATATTTTTCAATATTCACTCTACCCGTTTGTCTTCAATGTGCGGAGCCCTCAGTGCGTAAGTCCGACTCGCACTTGGCCAATTTACTGTTTAATCATTAAACAAAATAACAACTATTTTTCATGTTGTTCGATTATGAATAAAAAATGAAAGATATTTTTCGTCCTAACGCCTAGACTTTCTCATTATAGATCAGAAGCTCGTCTGAATTCCGATAGGAAAATATCGTTCTCAACCTGTAGTCGACTTAGGTATATTATACCTAATCTGAAAACCTCCTATGAGAATGTAATCTTGCTTTGAACTTCTTCAAAACCAATTCGAAATCCAATACCTCATATTCTTTCCAAAAGAATGTTATGAAGTTGATTGCGTTGGCATGTGTTCATGATAAGTTATGTTTTCATCTTCAAATTGTCCTTCGTGGTTCTGTTGCGTTACTATAAAAACTGGGGACTTTATTTTCCTGTGGACGGGTGATGGCGAAGACGAATAACTAGCGTGTTGTGACGAGTTCTCTATTTTCGCTTTAAACATTATATTGTCTATTTCATGCATTGCAACATCACGCTGTCTCTCATTCAATTTTCTTAATTTCTTGGCTAAAAGTTGCCCATATAAATCATATTCGTCCATATCACCACTTTTGTCATCATTATCGATTTTAAAATAACTTAAGGAGCCTTCTGTTCCCCTTTTATTGGAGAATGTATCGACATTATTGGTATATTTGCTTTCGGACTTGCGCGTTTTATTCGGCCGTGTTGTTCTCAGTGAATTGGTACTCCGCGCGTTGTTGGTGTTGGTGCTGCTTCCAGACTGGTTCATTAATTGACTGTTGTATGTGTGATCGAAAAACTGGAATTGAAAAAATAAAACCAATTTTTAATTAATTTAGGCATAGCTCTGATTATAAGAATATTTTGCGATAAAATTAACGTACTGCGTAGCGCTCCGAAGCGCCTTAGCCAACCCACTGTTTTATACATGTTTAGTACCTAAGTTAATTTTGTACTAATTGAATTTGTATTTATGTAAAAGTGAATAGAATTCTTGGCTGTTAAGTAAGTATGCAAAAGTATAATTCTTTAGATTAGACTATGATTATTACATACAATGCAGTGTTATCTCCCACAATTTTAATAATTAAAATAAAAGTTAGTGTATTTAGTTTAATATTATATATACTAACCCACGTGGCTTAAAATAGCCTTTATTAGGTATAATTACTATGCTGATAATTCTGTTAAACATACAGCTACAGCTATTAGATACAATACCTACTTTGGTATTATATCAAAGATTATGTCATATTATATGATAAAAAAAATCTGGAAACATCGATTCTGTATATATCGATCATTCCATTGCCTTGGATTTCGTAGTTTTCTATAGCAGATACTTGATCCTTCCGCAAGTGTCATGTCGAATATATAATTTGTATGTCAATTGCTTCCAATTTTCAAACAGTGTCTTTCAAATAACGTTGTAAAAACGTTTGGCCATCACACAAAACAACATGACAATGTTTAACATATTTGGCACGAACTTTGGACCAATGATGTAATTTGTTATGTGGGTTAGGAGCTGGCCACACTTCATAATGCCATAAGTACATAACCCTACATAACCGTAATAAATTAATAATTAAAAATGTATTTACTTTTAATTCGTACATACCTCATTTTCTATTTGGGCGGTGCTATCACAATCGTATATTACGCCTAGGAAATTTTCCATATAAGGAAAAGCAAACCACGTGATGCGATGGCCCTCTTGTGTTTTCTTTTTGTTTACGTGCATTCTGAACGATGTCATTAGCGATTCTTTCTTTTTTTTAAGATCGACGACCGAACTAGTTATACTTAATTTCGACTGTATTCTTTGCCATGCAGCGTTGATTTCTGATCTGTCTTTATGTAAAGGATGTTTCGGATCCCATATTAGTTGTTCTCTCTTATACAGTTCAATAAATTCTAAAACTACTTCATTGCTCCACGACATTGTTTTGGAGGTTAACAAAATGTAATCAACAGTTAAAACGTCAAACAATCACATACGTCCGAAGGAAACCCGAAAAAGAGAGCGACTAACTTTGGCAACCAATCAGAAGCCGACGCTTATCCAATGTTTGTAGTTGTTGGCTTCGTTCCACAATTTATGCGATCAATGTTCGTCTTTTGGCGACCAACCTTAAAATGTTTGTAATGTTCGACGATCGAATGAAATATATATACTATATATTACTTGTATATATAATAGAAATTATTTTACTATAACATTTTTAGATAATAAAAACCATGTATAAATTAATATGGGGAAATCGAGAATAATGCATCGTATTGTCACTGTCTCTTAGAAAACAAGTACTTGTCTCCGCTCTCCGTCGACCCGTTTATTATCTCTTTCCAACTCACAGGGATGCAGATCTACTTATCTCAACGGAACTCTATATTATCATTTTTATTATCGCCGCTGTACCTATTGCGTGCTTTGTTCGGCACCACTACGTGGTGCTTCGCACACAGTCATCCTTTGATCAAAGTCCACTTCCAATATCACACACTAGGATTTTGTGGTTGAATATATACTACCGCTAGCACATACGCGCGTCATTCGACGTTGAGCGATACTGTTGTAAAGTCTGTTTACTATTTTAGTGCCTTTCCAAAATATTACCTTATTTATCATTGAAAGTGATTATTTGGTGTGTATTTATCGGTCATAACCGCGAATTACGTTGAAGCAATAAATATTTGAAATTAAGGTGAGTTTTTACATCAATTCTTTTTATTTGTCTACCTGCAAATTGAGATTGCGAAACGATTTCATCCTGACCTTTTTGCCTTTCTATTACTACTTATTCTATACTTTTTGCTTATTTATTAATTTGCGTAGCATTATTATGCATGTAAATTAGTCCTGTTTATACCATTGTAACCTTGCTTCGTACCATCCAAACATTGTTAGCGGAATGGTGTAACAACTGCAAATATTTCATTACAATTTTAATTAGGTAAGTATATAAGTACTATTAATTGGGGAACCCAAGCAATTACTACTATAGAAAAACCAATTATCTGTTCTACTTCGATCTGCAATTTCCTTTGCTTTGTTGTTATACATACCCTCTTAAAGAAAAACTCGAAGCAGATTTAATAGAACCTTTATTTAAATAAACAACTGTTAATTCTACGTCTTTACAGATGGCAACTGAAGTGAGTACACTTCCAAGCATGCCTCAGCTACAGTCTGTCCAGAAGGCAATGGCTCTGCCCACGGTCGGTGCTGCCGTGGGGCAAGTCGGTGCGATCTATGCAAGAGTCAAGGGCAAGTTAATTAATACCTAACACTTCCTGTCCTGCCGGTTCTTAAATTCCGTGATTAGTTTTTCCGTATAGTGTTGTAATAACGAGCTCGTTCAAGACACACCATGACCTACCCACTTTTATTGTATTAAATACTTACTAGAAATAATTTATTACTTTTGTAATTAGATGGAAATATAACGGCAAATTCATGAATCTAAACTTATATAAAATTAACAGAACAGTATGTCTGTATATTAAAGTTTATTATGAAAAGATGATTGAGGTAAACCTATCGCCCAGAAACTGCAGAATGGATCTCAATGCAAAAAATAGTGCACAACTTTTGTATTATTTTAAAGGGGATCTTAGGTATTAAACATTGTTTTGTAATGAGCGTGGAGAAATTGCAGGCCAAGTAATAAATATTTCACTAATTCAAATTGTTCCATCCAATACGAGCAATAAGGAAAAATATTGTGTGCAATAACCGAAACAATTATAATTACTCGAATATTCATAACTTTGCCAGTGATTTCATCAGTGAAAACAATGACAATGTAATTTATGGGTAGTTGACGCTTACCCACAGTCAAGCACTTGTAAACATTATAATTGTTTTACATATATTCATTGATTTGAAGTAGTAAACGATAAGTAATTAGAACATACGTAAGCTTATTTATTGTGTCAAGTAAGACACTATTTGCACACTAACACCTTGCCTATAATAGCCACTAATGAAAGAGATTATCGCAATAGACTACAGTTTATTGTAGGTAGATATAGATATAGTTTTGGATTTTTTCGACTATTCTAGACGCCGCTTCATATCATTTTTATTTAACAATTTCATACGCCAGGCGCTGATGCTACATCTGCCTTTTTAGGGTTCTGTAGTCAACCAGGATTTAGTTTCGCCCTTTCCATCTGTCAGAGGTCTAACTCTAGACTATTGGTACTAAAAAGATGTAATTTCGCCAACAAAGATGTGAAATAAAATCTTGCAAAAAAACTGTTTTTCGGTTACCCCCATATACCTAAGGCGGGGATGCGGGGGTTAGGTATTTGAACGATATTGATGGTGTGTGAAGAGCATTTCTCGGTTCCGTTTGCGAAATATTAAGGTCATATTTATTAGTCAAGTGTCTCCCCCTCTCCCCTCCCCAAACGTGCAAACTAAACCGTTGTTTTTGGATATGTGGAAAAATACACGGTAATAGCATATACTATAACGAAGTTAAAAGGAAAATTTATTACAGCTAAGTAGGCTTACAAATTTGGCTGCTTTCTTAATACTTTTAGCCGCACATAATATTTGCGATTTCGGATTTTAAATAAGTTTCTCGAACAGGTGCTCACTCCCTCTTGGAATGGGCATTGACGACAGCAGAGGCGGGAGTTGCCCGCGCCGCTACTACTGCCGCGCCTTACGTGGCGACTCCTCTCGCCATCGGAGACGCCAAAGTAGCAGCGGCTCTTCAAGAACTCGAGCGCAGAGTTCCTTTGGTCACTGAAGAACCTAAAGTCATCGTCGAAACCACAAAAAAAGCCGTGCTCAGCAGATTTTCACCGCATGTCAATAAGGTAAGCTACTACAATATTTTAGTTATACTGTCTCTCTTATATATCTCCTTTTAAATCGCGAGCCTTTGGTTCGATTCCCTGTCAGTTCAATTTAGAAAATCAAATACTGTATCCCTAACGGGGTAGTCAGAGAGGACAGAGTGCCAAATACCGCGATCCTTAGATACTTCTTTTGCCTTATCATTCCTCGTCATTCTTCGTACACACTTTCTTCCGAGTTTGCGAGAGCTGTTGACATTTCCGTCGGCTAACACTGGCTATTTGATTTTCATAAGTCAGCCTTGGTTTTCCTTGGCTTCTGCTACCACTCACATATGATCTGTATATTTTCATCAATCCTTTAGGGATACAGAGTGATGATATTATGTACATATGTATGTAAACTAAACTGTCTTGAAGCTGTTCCTGGGAGCTACCCCAGTTTTTTGTGTGAAACCCATAGCCACAAGATTACTGGTCAATTTGGGGTCACATTGGTACACTTGAAACGGTTTGAATATTGCACATTGATTTCGCAATCGCGATCGCGAAAAATAACTCCGTTTTTTAATTTTGAAGGGTAGGCGGATCAGATGCCCTTTTTTACCAATGATACCTTCAGTACTTATATGAAGATTAATTAGTAAAGTTCGTTGCAAAAAACTGTCTTTAAGATGAGGTTCAATGAAATGGATTATAAGAGCCTTTAGATATGATACGTCTATTTCTGGATGTGAATCTTCATCGTCTTTACTCTATTAAAAAAGTACGTTTCGAATGTGAATTAAAAACCATCTAAAACAGATACTACTAAAATAATTATGAAATCAGTAGGCATAAAAGAATAAGTAAGCAATAAGTAACAATTGAAATAATAAAAAAAATTATCTAGCTACAGTTGAGCGGCTATGATATATGAACTAAATATTGTTATAGATACTTTAAAAAAATGAAATTAATAATTATGAAAAGCAATATCGACTGTAAAAAACTTACGTTAATCGTATTCTGGGGAACCAGGTGTACCCAATCAGCTCCTGCAACGCCTACAAGCTATAACAGATTTCTTTATTTTTTTTATTTGTACCCCTGGGTACAATTGTAGGGTTAAGTATATAGGTAAACTGTTTTCAATATAATATATTTTTTAATTTATTTAAAATCGGTTTGTTTGAATGTTATAACACATACATACATACATACATATCTTCACGCTGTATCCCTGACGGGGTAGGCTGAGAGTACGAAGCGCTAAGCGTTGCGGTCCTTACATATTTCATTCGTTTACTCAAATCCCATCATTTTCACACACTATCGCCTAGGCATGCGAGGGCTTTTAACATTTCCGTCGGCGAACACTCTGTAACTATCATAACACAAATATCTAGCACACATAACATAGTATCTTATTTCAATACGGAATATTATGAGTAGTAAGTAATACATCGAGTGAGGCCTTAGTATAATTTTAAACGAATGGAATGCAATCATATTTTATACTATCAACAGTACATAATATGTTTGTTCCGTTAGACTCGTTATCTCTGTACATAGTACAATCATTATTTTGTCTCTATGGGCCTATGGAAAGCGTTGATTAGACAATCAATCGACGACGAACTATTTACAATGACACTGCAATACATATAAGTAATAGATTGGCCTGTTGCTGTGGTGGTTAGTGTATTTGCCTTCTAACCCGAAGGCCCAGGTTCGATATTCGGATATGTCTGTCTTGAGACGGTAGTTGGAGAAACGGATGGCGGGTAGGAATATTGATGATTACTCGATGTCGACCTCTCCCATTTCATTGTGAAGTTTCGAACTGAGTTCGAGGTTCACTTGTTATTGTCACATAATTCATTTGTCTGTAAATAAAAATATATTAAACCTATAAACCTAGCGTGTTTTGCAAGTTAATAAAAAAGCTGTTCAAAATTGTGTTGGGCACCCATTAATATAGGATCCGCTCAGACCAAATAAAATAAGATTGGAGCGGTGTCGTAACAATTTTAAATAGTGGTTAGAAAATCATGTTAAATTTAAAAAGAATTAAGTAAGAAAACACGATTGATCAAGGACCAAAGTATAAATTTAATTTGATGTAAAAACATGTTATGCGGCAGTCAGACCGGCTGTTGGCGTGGCGACCGCATCGCCACGTGTTTCTACTGAGCTTGTATACCTACCTGCAGCGTATGCAGTGTGGTTATTTATTTCGGAACACGTTGCCTGTGTTTTTTAAATAAATAATAACTTTTGAATATTTTGTTTTTAAATATGCCATAGTTTTTGATTATGACATATTTAATTTATTTCTTTCATGCATATTTTCTATAGTTTCGATGTTTCACTGTATTTTTGTTTCATTTCTAGGTATTAATTTATTTATGCGAATGAATATGAAGATGGCGGTATGAATTGCGTAATTTTTATGGTTACAAAGTGTTATAGAAGTATGAATTACAGTATCTGCATGCAGATACATCATTCAGATAACACTTGATTTGATATTTTTGTTATAATATGTAGCTTTGATATTTTGATTTGATATTTTTGTTATAATATGTAGCTTTTGTTATAATATCTACCTAAATCTTTGAACACTGGGACAAAAGAGGACTTCAATGTGATTAAAATTTTTACGTGATTATTTGTTTCTAATTTAGTGTATTTTATTAATTTTACGGCAACTTATGTCGGTAGAGTTCATTTAAATATTGCTATACTACATTATTCCCTCGGTTTCACCAGCATTTTTGTTGTTTTTCCATGATAAAAGTAGCCTACGTATATTATTCTTTTTAAAGTCCACCTACCAATGAAAGTCGTAACAAAATCAGTTTCACTGTTTCGGAGATTAACACGGACAAACATTTAGACAGACAAAATAAAAAAAGAACATGAATGTAATTAGAATTTTTGTAAACCCTTTATTCCGAACAGACGGACACTTTAATTTTATTTATCTGTATAGATATATATGGATTATAGAATATAGCAATCTAAAGAATAAAATATTTCAAAACGAATTTATTTAAGTTTGTCACAGTAAAATCTGATGATCTATAATTATTTCCTACCTTGTCGTTAGTAAATACTTAGGTACCTACATCATCAATTGTAGTTTTAAATGGTGTCAGATACATAATATCGTTTTAATATGACGTAGCAACATTGGATTTCACAAGAAAAGGGTCAGATCACATATCGTAATAAGTAGTACGAGATTGCAAAATAATGTGTTTATTATAAGAACAGTTGACCTAAGTATTCTTGTGCAGTTATCTCGGTCACGAATTGAAATTGAAAACAAGTGAACGATAGTGAGAATTATTTTATTTTCACACGTGAAGGTATAGTAAGGAGAGACTTCTCATATTACAATAATGTAACAAATTTTAATCAATTAAAATTTATAATAATTGTGAAAGAAGTATGTAAGAACCGCGACGCTTGGCGCTCCGTCCTCTCCGACTACCCCGTTACGGATACAGCGTGAAGATGTATGTATGTATGAAAACGTATTGTTTTTTATAATACCTAGTTTAAATTATCAACAGTTCTCGAAAAAAAGTCCTGTATGCATGTGTGTATGTACCTACTGGGAAAAACTCATAAAAGTTTGTAAGTAATCTTTGGAAGCTTGAGTGAATGAAGTTCTAATAATTGCAAAGGAAAAAATTCAATAACTACCTACATCACTTAATTTTTAGTAGATTCTGGTAGCAATTGGAATCTATAATTGCAAAAGTTAGCATTACATGGTTGTATAAAATTTTTATCTAGTAGTGTGCTTATAGTCGAGTTCTAAATTTTGATGCTGTTGTCAGTGTTGTAAAGGAAACCTAGTTTCAACATTTCTGTGATTGCACAGCTGACGAAAACTGTTTTGCTTAGAAACCTTACAATTTAAGTGTAAAGTAATAAAAGATATAGCAAAGACAGAATAACATATCTTCACGCTATATCCCTAACGGGGTAAGTCGACGACGGAGACGATGGAGCGCCGAGCATCGCAGCTTTATATACTTCTGTCTCCTCCTCAAATAATAGAAGATATCTTCGAGAATTTTCTTAAATACATACCCACATATTAAAAGTTAAAAACAATTTGAAAGCATATCACGATACGAATATTGTTTCTACATCGTAACAGATACTTACTTTGATAAGATTACAGTTCGCGTATGCATTGATAAAATATAAGCTGTAGTCGTTGAACCGGAATTGAAATAACCTTTAAATGCGGATTTAATTTTTATCAGAAATCAAATTCTAGTACTTGCGTAAAATAGAGGATATAAATACCTACAATATGAGAATATTTTAAAAATTTTCCACAGTTGTTTCCATATTATGTTGAGTGTACGGAACTTAAACTTAATGTTACATATTTATTTTTTAATAAATAATTCATAATCAGGCCAGTTTGAGAGCATTGGATTATTTCACTTCTGTTAATATGAGAGAGCAAGAAAGATAGAATGTGCTAGCTGTTTCTACGGCCTACTCTTATAATTTTTATGGCCTGAACGAGAAGATAACATCTCGTGCAAGCCGTAATGTGACCAAAGGACGCAGTCTATTACTAATGAAGATGGTAGGTATAGTATATCTGGGTTACAGGCCACTAAAAAATATGGATAGTAGAATTAATATACTTATATACAGTGGTTTAGGTGTTGCGTCCAAGTGCGGAAGGTGCCAGGTTCCTTTCTAGATTGTCTCGGGTCTAGCACCCGTATTCTAAAACGTTTCCTCAAAACTTCCTCGACTCGACTCAACCTCACTCAGTCAAATTGGTATTCTCGGTTAGCAAAAACTTCCTTCACTCGAATCTTTCCTCATTCGAGTGGAGGAAACGAACTGTCAAACTCAAGGTAGCTCGCGATCTACCTTAAGGCGTCCTCAAGCAATAAAAGTATTGTGTTTGTGTTGCGTTTATTGGTTTTATTAAACACGACAATGAATTTTGAAGACTTTAATGATTTTATGGACTACGTTTACGACCGTCCTTATGTTTATTTGTCACGACGTTATATACGAGATGCAGAAAACCCTTTGGAGTGTTATAATAACAATGAATTCCGAAGAAGATACCGGTTTAGCAAAGAAACTGTTACAAACATTTTATTGCCTCTTTTGTTCCCTATACAAAGGGATGGTGATAACCGTGGGCTTCCGATACCACCCATAATACAAGTTCTAATAGCGTTGCGGTTTTATGCTACCGGAAATTTTCAGGTTAGTATTTCCTACAGTGATTTAAAATATTAATAATTACCTTATAATTATGCAGTAATTATGCTATAATAATTTTATTTTTGTCAATTTCAGATCGTTTGTGGAGACTTGCATAAATTGAGTCAGCCAGTTACATCTAGAGTAGTATCAAAAATATCTAAGTTATTGGCTATAAAGGTTGGACAATTTGTTAAATTCCCATCAGAGAATGAACAAGGCGATATAAGACGGCGATTTTTTAATATAGCTGGGTTTCCTGGTGTGCGAGGATGTATAGATTGTACACATGTACCCATAAAATGTCCAAACAGACGAAATGGTGAAATTTTTAGAAACCGGAAAGGGTGGTATTCTATTAATGTGCAGTTGGTTTGTGGCCCTAACATGGAAATATATGATATAGTGGCTCGTTGGCCAGGATCAGTTCATGATTCTCGTATTTTTGCAAATAGCCGATGTCGCATGCGTTTTCAGGAACATGAACTGACTGGTCTTTTAATTGGGGACAGTGGATATGCCCAGACTTCATACATGTATACGCCTGTACATAACCCACAAACACAGCCAGAGATAAGGTACAACAGAGCTCATATCAATACCAGAAATGTTATCGAAAGATTGAATGGTGTCTGGAAGAGAAGGTTTGCTTGCCTGAGCAGGAAACTGCAAAATAATTTAATAAATTCCTGCAACATTATTGTCGCTTGTGCAGTCCTTCATAACATTTCTATTATATCACATGAAGAATTGCCAGAACCAGAACTGGACATGGAGGCCGTTCCTGTTCCAAATTTACAAGAAACTGTACGTGGTAGTGTCATCAGGACTGCCTTCATTAATAGACATTTTACATAAAAACTTTAGTACTTACCATAATTTTCACTTGCTTTATTTTATAAAGATTATTTAACTTTAATTTTAGACATTAATTAGTAGTTATTGCTAAACTATAACATGATAAATTATCAGAGAACAACACATATCTTTTAATATTATTTTCTTTATTATATTAAATAAATATTATAATTCACATTAGATTTAATAAAAAATAGCTTATAAAAAATTTTGTATTTATGTGTCAGATAACAGTAATGCATTACTTGTGAATTATAAATTAGTTAATGTAATAGCTATAATCATAGAATAGTCCTACAACATTATCAGATTGTTATTGTGTAATTATATTGGATAAATGATTTTGTAAATACATATGTATGTATGACTGCTGACTACCCCGTTAGGGATACAGCGTGAAGATAATATGTATGTAAATCTTCACAATGTATACAATTATATGAAAACAAAACATACCTACATAGTTTTTAAAATATTGTAATTAATAAATAAGTTTATAAATGCATATTATGTTCTCACATTAACGCTAATTCATTGATCATATTACATTTTAATTTTTATAATATGTCTTTTATTTTTATAATATAATGTTTTTTACTTTCATAATAAAAGAGATCTCAATATGTCTGGTAGGTACATTTATTATTATGAAATAAATAAAAAGAAATTAATAATAATATATAAACAAGTTTGTATATATAAGTTATATTTTCACATAGTCCATAAATAAAAATAGCATGTACATTTCTAAAGCTGTATTTATTTTTCTAAAACTTTTTGTGCAGTTTCCCTTTTAATTCGATTACAGAGAAGGAGTTCTTCAGCAGCTTCCCTTTCTATTTTGTTTTTAAGATAGTACTCCTCAGCTGCCTTCACCTTCCATTGCTGCTCCGCTACATACAGCTTATGTAAATCCTCCTCACGCTCTTCCTTTCTCTTGTACATATTTTGCCTTATAGTAAATTCATCTTGAATAACTCTACTTCTAATATTTGTTTGTCGAACTGAAAGTATGAATTACTATTATTACAAAACAATATTTTATTTATAAAGCAAAATTAATTATTGAGTTTCACGCTAGTAGTCTTCCGTTCGTACATTGAAAAACGTCAGGGTTATTACCTAAAAATTTGCAGACAGCGACAGCCACGCGTAATTAATTGTAATAAAAAATTGATACAATATAATAAACCTTTCTTACAAGAACATGAAAACTAAACATCATTACAGAAATTAAAAATACCTACATTGTGGCTGTGATGTGCTGCCTCCATAATCAGTAAGCCGGGATCCAGATCGTCGAGGTGGTGTATCTACAAAATGAAATTTGTGTGTATAAATTGTGTATTAGTAGTAGTAGGATAAAATTTTCTAAACTATAAATAAATAAATCTCAGGACTGATATTATTTATCTATTACAGATATGTAAATGTATTAATATATCTAATATCTTTTATTAATTTATTTTTAATAGTTATTTACCTCTTTCTCGGACTTGCTCTTCTTGTGTACTCGGTTCATTTAGAGTTATAATAGGATCTATGACTGTAGACATCACTGCAAAAATAAAACAAATTGTTTATTTGAATTGATAAAATGAGGTGTAACTGTGTTTAAATAATTACATAAATGTTTGACATACTTATATCTCGATTTTCTTGAGTCTCGAGTGGATTAGGGACACTGTCGCTGTCAATTACAAACTGTAATTCTACATCTGTGGTCTCCAATAATGCCTCATCCAAGACTTGACTAGTCATAGCCGTGGAAGTACTGGGCTGAGGATCGAATGAACCTCCTCCCGTCTTCATCCGCTCCCGCTTTTCTTGTGCTAACACACTTTTTCGACGGGTTTTCAAATTATCCCAGCACTTTTTCAGCTGGGCCTCAGTTCTCTAAAAACAAATAATACGCAAATTTAATAAAACACAAAGATCTCGAGGTTGGCTTGTTAATCGTTAATAATAATTATTACCGTTTTACTCACTTTTGTGTTTGTTTCTATAGAATTATATTCCTCCGTTAGGCGTACCCAAGCCATTTTTTTTGTTGCTGGACTTCCGTGAATTGTGGACGCCGTGTTGAGCTTATATTTTATTATAAGCTTTTGTAAACAAAGTTTTTCACTTTCCGAAAAAAATTGCCTTCCTGTACTGCCTGACATTTTTATGATATTTATCTAATTACAATATTAAACCGCAGAAATGTTTCACTCAAAAATCGATAGAAGTTTTAGCTCAAATACACGTAATGCAAATAAAAAGATGTTTGGAAGGACGCTTTAAATTTGACGTTACAACTTTTTTCTTACTATAAACTATAAACTTTAGTCTGTTACCAACATAACAAAACAAAAACCACTCCAACAATGACGTAATTGCAGTGTGTGACGTCAAAGTGAATCTCATTGGAGGAGACTCAAATCACACTTGCGTTGCTAACTTAGAATACCGTTTTCGAGGAATCATTGAGGAGGACCTTGAGGCTTCCTCGAACGAGTTTGAGTGGAGGACGTTTCGAGGTAATGTTTTAGAATACGGGTGTAGGTGTACTGGGAGACGCCCCTAGTAGTCGCCGTCTGGTTCTCATAGCATTGGAAATTGTCTATTAGGTTGAGACCAGATGACTGGTCTGTATTTAAGTAATAAGCTCTACCTAAAGTTTACAGAAAAAATATAACTAAATATAATGTAAACCTTACAGCTTTTCAACTTGTCGCCTACCATATGTTGTGTTAACTGTAAGAAAATATCTAAACCGGTTCTTAAATAATATTCGTAGGGAGGCCTCTAGCGTTTCGTGAAACGGTAAGAGCGTTAAGGGTCCGCTGTGCCTTTTTAATAGTTATGTAAATCGTAAAAATGAGATTTGAGGAAGCGAAAGAAGTATGTAAAAACTGCGACGCTTGGCGATCCGTCCTCTCCGACTACCAGGTCAGGGATGCAGCGTGAAGATATGTATGTATGTAAATCGTAGGAGATATTCGTGAAATCGAGCGTAAGCGTAAGTCGCTTCTAAGTTGTTAAGTTTATGTGTGGTAGAGCCATGCTGCATTGCAGCACGAATTGGGCCGGTTCGCCCGGTGAAATGCCAACCTCTCACAGAATATCGGCTTGAGTTAACAGCATCTATTGCTGTTGTTTCGTTCGGTGAGTGAGTGCCGGTGGCCCACCTCTCCCCTTGCCCTCTTTTCGTTTCGAGACGTTTCGGGGGTGTCTATGACAGCGGAGATCACTTTCCATCAGGTGCCTCGCTTGCTCATTGCCTCCTCTTTTAGAAAAAAAAAGGTTTTACGGATCTCCAGAATTTATGTATAGAAATTTTCCATTTTATAAATATGGTACGGAGTCTTTTGAGCGCAGTCGAATTCACCCTTGCTAACTTTTTTGTTCTAGGTGTGTGGAGCCCGCGTAGCAGCTGAACAAAGGGTGAAATCCCTCAAAGACCTGTCGTGGGCTAAAGCCAATGCGCTACTCTCCACCGCATACGGACAAAAGGCTATGATCGGTGTCGACACCGGAGCCATATACGCTATGCAACTACTGGATCATTACTTGCCGCCTGTCGGGGCTCAGGAGGAGCCGAGCTGTAAGTTGTTATAATCGATAAATTATAAATAATATACTATGTTTTCAACCTGGGTGAAGTCTGAACGGCCCGCTTGTAATGCATAAATTCAAAATATAATCGATTTTATCATAAGATCTTGTATCCTTTGACCCCGTGGTATAAAAAAGTACATAACAGTTTGTGTTAAATGATGCAAATGTAGAAGTATTTGCATACTTCGGCGAAAGCATACCTATGTAGACTCCTGAGGTCCTCCTAGAAGATATAAATGTACAACTTATATCATCTAGGTACGTTCAGGAATCGTTTTGGGTGCCATCTAGTCTGAATAAACTTGACTGACCAATTGCTGCAGTGTCCAAGGGTCCAGGGTTCGATCCATTCTCTGGCAGTCAATTTGAGAAACTAAGTTAAATTGTATTGAAGTGTGGGTGTTACCAGATTGTGGATACGAATACTACCATATGAGCACCGGACTGTTATGTATGCTGGAAAACTTTAAATTTGATTTACATATATGTATATACATATGTATCTACAGCTGAAATAGTGGCAGCGACTAACGACCCAGCATTACATACCGTGCAGACAGTGGGCAGACTGAGCGCGGTGGCGGCGAGGCGAGTTTGGGCCAACCTCGCTTACAGGATCAATGAACTTAGGAACTCGGGTGAGCACACTCATTGTAATTAAATAATAAAGGCATAGACGCGCGTTAAACTTATACGGAGAGCGCACAGGTGATACAGTACAGAACAACAGGTTTATGTAAACAAATTACTATATAATATGTATATGATATACATATACGACTAATACGCAGGCGGCACTGAGCGCTTTGCACGCCTTCGTATTTTGTTTTAGTAACGCAAGAAAGAGACCTAAACACAGGTACCCAGACACCTAGAGACGAGGATATGTGGGGCTTTTATCCACTAAAGAGATTTAACTCTGGTTGTCCTCGGCGCGCTGTCGAAGGGCTAAGATCTCCTACGGCACATATCGAAGCCCCTCTCGCGCTGCACTGAAGCGCTTTTCAGGGAGACAGTGACAAACTCCAATATAACTGCAGCGGCGTCTGGAAGAAGGTCCCAACCAATACCCTGAGCAAAATGCGTTTATTTTTTATAGCCCATGTATTTGTGCAATATAGTCTCAATATGTAAGACAGAAAGGCAAATCAATGAATTATGTCCGATTCGATGCATAGAATAGCTAAGCTATTGAGCCTATTTGCACTCATTGTAGAACGTAAGTAGTTTTTAACTGTTTTCAAAGAAGAAAACGATCGTTCTGCGCTACAGTTCGTTACAGCTACAGAAATAAATTAATTCAATTATTTCGAAGGTTAATTTTTCCTTAAGACGCCAAAATTATGATTTACCAAATTTCGATTCGACAAATAATGTACGAGTTGAATTTTTTGAATTCTCTCTTGAATAATAAATGAGTAATTAAAAGAACAAAAAATTCCTATTGAGAACTTTTAATAACACTAAAAAAATTTTTTTCCACTTTCCAAATTTTGCCGCCCTAGAAAATTTGCCGCCCTGGGCACTAGCCCCGCCTGCCCCTAGTGTAAATCCACCACTGATTATTACACACACATAACAATAAGCGATAGTTTTTTCTAGAGATGACAATTAAAAAAATTTAAAGTAATTTTTCCAAAAAAGACTATTTTAATAGATATCGATTTACTAATAATAGTTACATTTTTGCAGGTATAGAATTAGATGTACGCAGATACGTCACGGCTTTGCTAGCAGCTCTCCACCTCGCTAAAGTCACCAGCGACCAACAGACCCAACAAAAGCCACCACAAACCGAGATTAAACCTGCGGAACCAACGCCGGTCGAGAAAACACCGAAGCAGACCCAGGAGACCTCCCCTACTCAAGCTCATAAAGTGAAAACAACTCCGGAGGGAAAATCAACGGAAAATTGAAAAAAATTTTTAATTGCTTGATACATATATTAAAATTATAATGCCACAGTAAACGTACACTTGACTGTACTTTAATTGTTTTGGCGATTAGAATAAGCAGTAATTATTGAATCTTTATTTTTATTATAAATCTATTATAGTGAATCATATCCAGAAAGACTGTGTAAATTGTCGTTAAATATTTGGAAATATTTTTAAAAATTTTCGAGTGTATTTTGATGTTTTGTATGCCTGATATTTAAAAAAATTAATTAATAAAAAAACCATATTTTATTTAAATAATTGTTTATTACGTCTCCAGAAAAACTTAACCTAAGTTTTATGTATGAAGTACAAAAATCACATAACACAATCTTCATTTCTTAGGCCCTTTATAAATCAGTTAAATTAGGAAAAGATATGAAAACTTGATATGTGGAATGAGTACAAATATTGGTCACACTGACAGATTAAGTTAGTTCTATTTTCAAAAAAATATCGCAGTTGATTTTGAGTCATATGGTTAAATACTGTTTGGCCGACGACAAGATTTTTTATTTACAGAGAATTTTCGTTCGGGTAAAAATTATGATTTGAACATGTAAGTACACAGAAATTACACTTATACTACAAATACATTCTCAGACCATTATATCCCGTAAAAGGGTATTAACAACATGTTAACAGAAAAATTATATTGTTATAGGTATCGTTTGGCACAATATACCGACAGTGAGGCATTCATTATCTGTGCAGTTCGAGGTATAGCAATTGTAATTTATTAATTTATGAAAAATGGTGAATTTTGCTGAATCGAGAATGACCTTCCTTACTGCTACTGTTGTGCCTCCGATCCTCCCTTTCGAACTGTTTACCCCGAATAGAAACTGTCGAACTTATGTAGTTTTTATGTAGGGTCCAATCGGAGCGAGAAGAGTTGAAATAATAACTGCAGCAGGATTGAAGGAGAAGTTCATGGCAGAAATAATTAACATCAATTTCATTTATAATTTCACAATCCGAAAAGCACATTTATAATCACGTGTCTATTTAATATTTAAACCGTTTCAAATATTTACATATGTAGTTCATAAGTAGGTAGGTACCTACCTAATTAATTAATTATTAATGATTAAAAAAACATTGTAAGTGATCTTTTTTTTCTCTCTTTATGGCATGGCGCACAGTTTAGCGCATTTGCCAATGTAATACTCCTCCAGTAGTGATAGTAGGCTTTACTGAAGTTATAAAGGACTTCTTGGAAGAGCGCAAGAACCTCGGTTATACATGTTTATTTAGACCTATTCTATTCTTTTTACTTGTACAGAACTTTAAAACACAATATACTATCAGTTTTTTACTTTAAAACTCCCAAAAATGTAAAAAATAGAAAATCTAAACAAAATGTCAACCTCACTTCTCCCGTTCCCGCCAAAAAGTCTTGGGGATCTATGTACGTAACATAATTTGCACAGATAATGAATACCGTTTTTATTAATGTGTATAATGTGAATAAGTTGAAAAGTTAAAAGAAATTAGATCGTTAATAAATATCTAAGCATTAAGTACTTTATAGCTGCCCCTTCTTATAAACTAAATGAATTTAAAATTATCATTAACTTTATCACTTACATAATATAAACTAATTCTTTAATTATTATTAAACATTCTAATTCGTCAATGAAAATTATTTCAAAAAATATTTTAAATAAATTTAACATTTCTGCGGTCTCTGCTCAAAACGGCGAAAGATAAATTATTCAATAAAAAGATATGCCTCTACATTGACGTCATTTGGTATATAGTACATAATAAGCAAGTTATATTAAAATTACATACACATACTACCTATAAAAGCCTACTTAATATAATTTCAATACCTCGAATTTAAGCTGCAATTTGTTACATGACGCCATGTTGTTTTTTGGCGGGAAAACAGAACAGGCGACGCTTCACCCAAGGCCGTGGTCCTCGAAGAATCCCTGCGGCGTCTCCTCCTGCAACAAGGGTCATCACTGAGCCAGTGTCGCTCGTGGCCGTGTTAGACCGAGCCATCGCTTTTCGGCGTTGCGAAAAGAAAAATAGAGATTTCATTTTACACAATGCGTAATAATCGAAATAGGGCCTGTTGTAATAAAAGCTCAACAAACATTAATAATATTTTTATTATAGTAAAACTGTATGTATATAAAAGATTTTGATTGATATTAGGTACACAAGACATCGATTTGTCAACACTTATTGCAGTTATACATTATGTAATAACAACAATATATTAAGTATATAAAAAAGTATACAAATAATATTTTACAAAATTCCACATACTACGATCAATTACGTTACTCAATAAATACTAATAGTAATGGAAATGCACATAATCAAATGAATAATATTTAATTATAATTTACTTGATGTAATGTAGGTACTTACCGACCCACATAATATATATCTGAGACTAACAATTGTTACTTAGCATACAACAAATAGATAGATTATACGTAGGTATATACATGTATGTAGGTATATGTATGTATTTTGCTATTTCCTCATATTATAATACAAAACGTGATTAAAGTAAAATATGTATATGAAATATATTATTTTTTTAGTTCACTAAAATTGCACCTTGATCATTGTACTATTTTATGGATTGGCACGAAACAAATTGTAATTTGTTGACAAAAATAATAGTGTTCCTATAGTCAATTTTGGAACGGAACAAAGAAAAACAATTGAATTACAATATGTACATTATGTATTTTTTTGTGTTGTTAGATTAAACATAGCTTAGGGGTACCAAATAGCATAGTAAATAATACGAATTAATTTCAAAATCATAAAATTTAGTTTAATAGGTCTCACCACAAAAGTAAAAAATAAAAATTTCCAAACATGGCACATACTTAGTTCAAAATCTATAAAAATCCGTTTTCTCTGTGAAAATTATGATAAGTATAAGCATAACATTGAAAACGTACAACGTAAATTTTTCAGAACTGTGCATTATAGATGCCATAGATCTAGCCCTAATTCTGAATTACTTTTTAGATATAAGATATTGGCTTTAACTTCGAGACGTATTCTCCATCAGACGATGCTCTTACACGGTATCATTCATAATGAATTCAATAGTATAGATCTTTGTTGTAAATTAAATTTCGCAGTACCTAGAAATACGCATTGTCGACGGGGGCGCGGGCAGCGTTTGTTTGCTACAGGTTCATACCCTACGAACGCCGGTGCCCGCGTACCCATGCGCCGCCTTCAATTGATTTATAATAGTCACTTCTTAGATTGGATATTTTTAGATTAAAAAAGTTAAGTTTTAGGAAGGCTGTCATTGAGCTCCTCCAAACTTAAAGTTAATATGGTTTCGCTTTCGATTACAAAAGTAACAATTTTTCTATAGGCGAGCACACACATTGCACCTATTAATAATCTGCGGACAATGTCGTGGGTTGTGCATGTACTAATTTTAATTTTATATAACAATTATGTAATACTTATGTACAACTGTTAATTGTTCCAAATAAAAAAATAAAAAAAAATAGAAAACATTTTGTAACTTTAAATAAATAGTAAATAAACTATCAAATAATTAAATAAAAGTTACTAAAACACCTAAAACTTTCCTAGCTGGTATTAGATAATAAAATACCTAATCAAGTATTATTCAAATATTAAACACATGTATAATTTTACAGCTGAGCTTGGTAAGTAATATCTCATGACAAGTGCCTAGTGATCAAGGTAACAGAACCAAAGAAAATTGTACATCTAAGTTTTTCAAATGGCAAATTATCGTAGTAGGTACTCGATGTTCATGACAACTAATATTGTAGGTAATGTCCGAGAGAAATTTCAGATTGACACGTTTCGGCGCAAAATTGGAGTTTCGATTTCGATAACAAGCCTGCCTTCTGCACTGTATTATAAAATCGTACAGTGGTCGCCACCTTTATACGCGAGTCAGACTCGCACTGGTATCCATTTTTTCTATAAAATGTAGTCTTGGTTATACCATAATAAGTAATGACCTTTACTAAAACATTTGTGGACACCTGAACATAGCGTGCAACATTATGTCTCACACAGCTCACGCTAAGTACGTCTTACATGGCTTACCGATGTACCTGCGCAGTAGACACAATTTTAAAGGCCATGGAATGGAATGCCAAATCAGTTGGCTTTATCCTGAGGCTACATCAATGCGCCTTAAAATCTATGCCGCCATTGGTTGATTGAATTGGCATATTGTGCGTTGAAGAGGCGACTTTTAGTCGGCCGTCAAACGTTATTGTTATTTGCACGTGTTTCTTTTGGGGTTACGCTTAGAGCGTTACCTTTATATAACTATATAATTAACCCCTCATTGAAAAGAGGATGTCCTTTGAAAAGACAATCGAGAGAAATTGAACGATTTACCTACATTTACGTAATCTATTTGTTTTGTCTTCACTTGAGAGTCACATATTAAATTTTTTTTTAATTTCAATTTTTGATTTTATAAACTTTTACTGTCCGTTATTTACTAGATAGATATAACTTCGAGTCATTATTTTGATTGCAAAAATGTGATCGTGTAGCCACCAAAATTATCAATTAAAATTTATTAATAAAGTAAACTTTAATGAAAGTGACCCATTTCAGTGACACGTAGTATATAATATCGCGTGAGCGAACTAGGTGAATGCACTGCAACAAGCGAGGTTCAGATTAGCGAGGTGTACAAACCCTCCATTCGGGCTACGGTTTGACGACCACTGGTCTATTGGAACTAAAATTCTCAAAATTACGATTTGATATCAATTTAAGGGAATTATGAAATAAAAATATAGCATAATTAAAAATATGTAGTTGAATCAGTTAATGGTTATGAACAGAGATTTCAGTTTTGTGGCTAATTTGTTACGTTGGATACAAACAAAGGAAGACTGAAAAATTCTGACAGCAACAATTAAAGCATAATTATTAAAATGAAATAGCGATTTCTGTGACAGCAATAATAAAAAAATAATTCTGATAAAATCGTGATTTTGTTGTAGAAATATTTATGATTTTAATAATATGAGCTTTATTTATGAAATACAATTTATAAGCTACGGGAAGCGTAGTACGTTATGCGAACATACGTAATTAATAGGCAGAGCAATTAAACGGAACTTCGATATTGTTTTGATATTTGACTTATTAGATTTAAAACAAAGTTTTTTCACACCACATTGTTACCACTCAAAATAGCGTTAAATTAGTGTTGTAGAGAATGTACGAATTTTTCAGTAACTTTAAAATCCAAATAGATTTTATTTTTGAAATTCTGTTGTCTGCAACAAAAGTCAATATAACTATACAAATCTGATAGATTATATACAATATACAAACATATATTACCTATACATTTAATAAAAAAAATCTTACATAAGAAAAAAAGTTATAGGAATACCGATTCAGATTGGCAAGTCGAATGAATAAATAATTTTAATTTTAACAATATGACTGGGATATATAATGATAAAATCTATGAAACAATTTTAAAACCAGTAACGTTTTGATAAATTTTCAATAAGTGTAGAAAAAAATTAATGTCATATATATCAATAAGCAGTAATTATTCAGTTCTTTCATTGATATCACACACGTTGGAATCCTTTTTGGAAGCGTCTTCGCAATTTTCTGGAAGATTTTGTAGTCCGCAACGCTGTGTACAGCACTCAAAGGAGGCCCACCTCGCGGAGCGCAGCATCCACTGTCTCATCCTAATACAATCCACACCATAAATACTCATGTAATATGGAATTAAATTTTCAAAACTATTCTTTCTTATATAGCCGGGCATACTCAAGGTAGCAGATAAGAGGGGACAGCCGTTCCTTTAAATGTCGTTGATAAGTATTGGGTTGTCACTGTAGGTATTTACAAAAGTCCATATTTTTCAGCATTATTAAAAAAAATATGGCATTTTAGCTAAATGGAATCTACAATTATAATTTGTGACCTAGTGTTATATTTTAAACAAGAACACAGTTTATTTGTAATGTTCGTTTTCCGACTTGAAAAGCTTGAAAGTGGTCTAATAGTAGGAGAGCCCATAACCCATGTTTCATGAAAAGTTTGATTCAGGTAGGAATTTTAGGTAGTGGTGTCTATAGGATAGATGAGTAGATTAGATAGATTTCGCTTCCTGAAATCACATCAGTCTCCTCACACATTTTCTCCTAGGTATGCGAGTGCTTTTAACATTTCCGTCTGCTAACACTATAGCTATTTGATCTTCATAAGTCAACCTTGATCTTCCTTGGCTTCTTTTACCACTCACTTTTGCTCTGTACATTTTCTTCGTCAGTCTTTTATTACTCATCCTTTTTATGTGCCCGAACCATCTAAGCATTCCTTTATTCATTTTTATAATAACACTGTCGTGCAACCCCGTCATATCTCTTCATTGCTTATCCTGTCCACAAGGGTAACACCGCACATATTTCTAAGAGATCGCATTCATTTCATTTCAACTGCATTTATCATACTTTCATTCGATTTCGGGCTTCTCACTCGATTTCACATCTTTCATCCCTCGAAAACGCACTCTCCAGATGCACAATAACATTCTCTTGTTCTAGATATTTTCAATGTACTCGAATCTCACATTTCGTCTGTACCGCTTTCCTTTCAAATACCAGAACCTTAGTTTTTTCACACTGATATTAAATCCTATCACTTCACATTGTTTTGTTATGCGCGTTACTAGTGTCTGCAACTCTGTTTCTGATGGTGCTATAAGCAGAGCAATTCCTCCCAAAACGTCAGCCTTATTTACTTTTTTATTGTTAACTATCGAAAAGTACTTGTTGACGTATGAATCAAATACATTTTTTGGTACAAAATTTTTTGCACATTTCTCATATGCGCAATACCTACTGTAGGGACACATTGTGTATGACGTCTGGCGCGAGTCAGCAATTTCAAGCGCCGCCCGGGCCAGTCGTCCCCTTGCGCTCGCGTACGTAACTGTGGCCTTATTTCTAATGTAAAATATTCCTTTGTGGTAAAGATAATACACAAATCCAAGTACTTAACAAGACTTTTATTGAGAAGGTTAAGTGATAAGTCGTCATACACAATGTGTCCCTATACCTACCATACCCAGGTAGGTCAACCAAACAGTCCATTACCTACTCATCTATCCCTATTGATACCACTACGTAAAATTTCTTCTAGAATCAACTTCATGAAACATGAAACAGTCTTGGGGCTTGGGCTATAAATAATTTATGAAATTTTATGATTTCTGACCTTTTCAAAGGCCATTCTATGACTAACCAATTTTAAGGTATTCAAGTTTTGTGGAAACATTTTCACGGTATTAATTTCAATATTTAGAATCACGTTTAACTCTGAATGCAGTACTTTGACAGGAAAAGGGCTAGTACGTACCTACTTCCAATTTCCCCTAAACCAGAATCGGGGTACGCCCATAGAAGACACCATTCATTATTTATGGAGTGGACTGTACTTTTTAGGAAAAAATTAGAACGAATACCTATAAGAATTAACTGTTCGATAGACAAACTTAGATATTTCAATCCTCTTAGCAATTAGTACGATATTACTACAATATTGATATTATCAATGATTTCAAATAATATTGCTCTGAAACTCATAAAACTCATAATAAATATTTAACCGATTGTAAATCATGAAAAGTTAGTTTTGTTATATTAAATCAGTCAATAACCGGCAGTTAGTATATGTGTAGCATGCTAATAGCACTAATAATAGTACATAGTCCACACAAAGACAAGCGATAATAGATTTCCACTGTTCATAGAATACCACCACCACATGAAGAGAACTGAACATGAGTTCTATTTTGATGTAATTATTTTATGATTTAAACTCATGCTAAGTCTGCAAGGATAAGGAACAGGTAACATGCAAGAAAACAGATTCTTAGTTAAAACAATTATATTTTAATATCCATCCCTTTACAATAAACGCATAAGTAGGCAGTACAATTATAGTATACCTAATCGACGAAATAAAAACTACACAAATACAAAGCAACAATCATCTAAATATAGAGCTTTAAATGCAGTATTGTAATATTCATTAGAGTAAGTATAAATATATTCTAACATTACTAATTTAATTTCCCAACCTCCAGATTCATTAATAAAACCATCTATAATTTATCTATATAAAATATAGTGCTAGCTGAGTTGGTATCCAACACTAGACTACACAAAGTATGTATATTTTTTTATTACTAAATCTTATGTTCTAATTATAAAACATGAGTCTCTGTCTGCAGTAAAACTACTGAAATATTGTGACTGATGTCAAGAAAAATGTTAAAAAACTGTAACTGTATATTTTATTTGAAAATAGATAAAATAGTGATTTTTTTAAAATACAAAATTATATAAAATATGAAGTACAAATTGAAATATAATATTATATGATTATAATAATATTAATAATAATAAATATAAATAATAAAAATATTTATATATAAAATGAAGCATGCAGGCAGATAAAAACAAAACAAGGGCTCAAGCTTGTACACATTAAATAATAAGATTGGTCTCAATCAAATTAACTAAACAATGGAATGCATGAATAAATGGACAGTCATACATTTTCCTGTAATAGTTTTTTCTGAGTTTTCTTTGTCAGCCAATTTGATTGAGACAGTGAGAGAGTATAATTACAGAGGTAGGTAGGAAGGGCGTGCAAGGCACATCAGTGTAACAACCCATCGTTCAGATCCTGCTGGCCACCAGTGCATGCATATTACACCAAAAAACACAATCCATTAGCACAGTGCATTAGAAACACAAAAAGGAATTATCGTTATATCGCTAAAACTTGATAGATTTGTCCACAACTTGTAAAGTAAAAAAATTGTGTTTAAAAAGAGTTTTGAGTATTTGAATAATTAATTAAACATTGTTACGTAAGTGTTGTGTGTACCATTGCTAACTAAAAGAGGTTCAGAGACTTAAAACATTTCCATCAACTGATAATATTCATGATTTACATTTACAATATTGCTTTAATTTAATAAATGGATATGTTTTATTTGCATTTTATAATTAACATTTTAATCTAAAAGGCTGTGCGCCTACGTTATACAGCAATGTAACATCTATTAAATAGTGAGAAGGCACTACTGAGGCCTCTGCTATTCACTGGTCCGCTTTCTTTACATCATTAATCATTACATATTAAACTTTATTGTAATATAAATTTTATTATCTTTGTAATATAACACTACTCAAAACATGAGACAGAAAAAGTGGCAATCATATATTCTAGTTTTTTATATATTATAATCAAAATGGTTTATATATTATCTAATAAATGTATATAGCAATATATAAATTGATTTCCGTTAAAAATATTTCTTTTAAATCCTTTTTAATACACTTTTAATAATGAATTATAAATATAAAAATAAAATTATGTTTACCAATTTACAAATAATGATCCTATCACACTGTAAGTAATTAACTACATAAAGTTCATTTTCTAAACCTTATCTTATAGAAAAAAATAATAGATGCCACAGGACAATCAGGAATGAATAATTTCTCTTTAATGTAGATAAATGTATTTTTCAACACATACATTTTTCATCTACTTTTTTTTAAAACGAATTCATTTATGCTTCTTTACGGTTTTTTTAGAAAATGGAAATACTATCGAAGTATTTGGGGCAGTTTGTTTATTTTAGAGAACATGAGCAAAGATTAATAATATCATGACAAAAACGACAAAATGCTAACTTAATCTAAATATTAGGATAAAAGTGTAATTTCTTGGTTTAATATATTACACATGTATTAAGAGATCTGTAATAATACCTATAATTGCTTTTAAAATGACTAGTTCTAGGACCAGAAGACTGGTCACATTATAATGGAATGTATTGAACATTATCTATACTGGCAAGCAAGGCGAAACATTCTATCATATTAGACAAGGAAACAATCATGTTAATAAAAATTAAAACAATAGCTAGATTTAGTTCCGAGCTTTGATGGAAACCATTTTGTATTAATATTCCCATTAAACAAGTTCATTATCCTGACTACTGACCTCTTGAAGCAAGTCCTGTGCAGCGATGGCTTTCAAGACATTCTTCTTGCTGGTCTCTTGTAGTTCCCCACCAAGCACCAATTCGTCTAGAATGAAGTATGCTTTCTCGAAGTTGAAGATAATATCCAGCTCGCAAACCTGTGCACAATTTATCAGCATATAATTTATTTAATTTAGTTTACAAATAAAATATGATGTAAAGCCATTGGTAGCATATACATAGTAATCTAAATTCAAACAGCGAGAGTGGACGCGGAATTTTCGAGTGATGATATATGGACGGTCATGAAACGGTATATGGACGGTCATGAAATTAAACGGGGGAAGAATGGACATTACATAACTCATTTCTGTATGTAAATGAAAGTGACCTTGAATTGCCTCTGTATAGCTGCACGACGAGTTCAGGGTATTCAGAGTTGAAGATTTTTAATTTCATTAACTTACTTTAGTTTTAATATTTACATAATAAGTAGCTGCTGCCCGAGACTTCGTTCGCGTAGTCTTTTATTTACTAAATGAAATAATTCTGAAACTTTCGTGTATACAGAACAACTCACTAAAGTTTCGTCACAATCGCACGAATGGTTTAAGCATGGTAATGCATAAAGTACAAATACAAAGAAACATTCTTTTATATAAATTTAAATGAATGTTTCTTCTATGTATATGTCGGTGGAAATAATAAAAGGCACTCATTTGACTATACTATGCCAAAGCGCGACTTCCGGTTTGGAAGGGATACCGCGCTAACGGAACGTCGGGGCCGGCACCACAGTACAAGTAAGCATACAGTATTCTATCTCGGCAGTGTCCTAGAGACAATTACCTACGGTCGTTTGGTACGTAAACGCGCAATAGGGCTACCGACTTGGACTGAATGTTTTTCTTGGGTTACGTATTTGATAATAGGTACTATATTAAATTGTCATATTATCTTTTCATTTTATATTATTGCAAATTTAATACGTTTTTATTTATATAATTCTACTAGTATTTTATATCTAGTTTCAAAAGTTTGTGAGTTAGTATGGTGGAAATGGACAAAAAAATGCATTTTATGTGTGTATAATTAAAAATCAGCAACAAAGTAACTAGATCATTATGATAATATATTTCCTACAAATTAGCAACAGAGAAATATTTCCGGTTTCGATATAGATGTATTCAAACATCCATACACTGAACATTATGCTCGTAAACTTGATTGACGTAATATTTAGTCAGTAAATGCGCGGGAGCGTCTCACACCGTGCGAGGACAAACGCGGCGCATTCGCGACTGTCGTATGGCGAGAAATGCCGAGATTTCGAGCGTGTCGTTTGGGAGCGTTTGTATGAAGATAGAATACTGTATGCTTACTTGTACTGTGCCGGCACTGAGAATCTGTTAGAATACGGCGGCCGGTGCGATAGCATTTCTCCGATGGATCGTTTGCCATTATTAAATTTCCAATTACCTACGTAATAATTGTTACAAAGAGTTTTCTGTTGTTTGCACATTAACTTTGTCTTAACGTTGTATTTTATGAAGTAGTTCGCCTCTTGTAACATTTGCTACTATATATATATATATATTATTGGTATTGTGAACAGTATTAGTTAAAAAGAAAGCTGATGTCCTTCACATTCCTTGTCGGATACAAATTACCTTATATAATAAATTTACCTCATACAATAAAATTATGCATAACTGTTAAGAAAAAATGTACAATTTCTTGTTAATTTTATTTTATTAAAAAAAAATATAGCTAACGTTATTAACATAATCAGTGAATGCCGATAAAGTGTTAGCAGTTTGGTAGAAATTGGATTACAACATAACGGTAATGTTATTTAGTTCATTATTAAAAAGAATGTTAATTGTTAAAAAATGAGGATTGAGGAGACGAAAGAAGTATGTAAGGACCAGTGGCGGATTTATATAAGGGTACTTTGGGCACGCCCCCACAAATTGAATAACCCATTTTTTGTCTCCAACATTTTCGAAAAATTAAAGAACGCGGAACATACACATTGTACATTCAACTAATAAAACTTCTTTGAGAAAATATAATATTTAATAACTGATAATTTTTTAATATATTTTTTGATTTTAAGAACGGATTTAATTTCAATGATTAGTAATTGTATTGCAGAAAGATCATTTTCAAAATTATATATTGTTAATGATCCCTCGAGGGTATCAATGAGTCAAGGAAGGCTAAATTATTTAACAATAATAAGTTTGGAACGTGATATTGTACCTTCTATAAATATAGATGACTAATAAAAAGTTTTGCTGAGAGAAAAGCGTGAAACGCTTCATTTAATGTGGTAAAATGTTTATGTGTTACTTATTGTATGTACATTGTATATGCATACATACATATCTTCATGCTGTATCCCTGACGGGGTAGTCAGAGAGGACGGAGCGCCTTGTTTGTTTATGTATTATTTATTTATCTTGATACTGTTTCATTTTTTAACCCCCAACACAAAAGAAGGGGTGTTATAAGTTTGACGTGTCTGTGTATCTGTGTCTGTCTGTGGCATCGTAGCTCCTAAACGAATGGACCGATTATGAAGCGGTTTTTTTTTGTTTGAAAGCAGGTTTTGTAACGGTGGTTCCTAGACATGTTTTATCAAAATCGGTTCAGACGTTTGAAGAATATCAGCTCTTTTTTAGTTTTTAAAGGGACGCGAGCATTTTCTATTAGTGTAATCGATGCGAAATTTAGTATAGTGTGACTTCAATAATATCACAATAACATAGTAACCTTGACCAGAATCTGCTACATCACCTGAAGTCAGCAAGATATTCAACTCCTCGCCGCTTACAGTAGTGGTATCATGTTTAGGCTCATTGTAATGGTCTCTATGAATAGGTTATAGATACATAGATAGATGGTGATCAGGGTCTAATGATGGATCAGACAACTATTGCCAGAATACTCAGATTTTGGCGAGGCTCGATCTCGTGACGCAATTTCTGTATCGTCCCAGAAAGTATTTGCGTGAATGTGGGGATGGTGTAGATCGTAGTGTTTAAAAAGCATGAAATGAAATTAATCAAAAATTTAAAAAACCCCCGACTCAAAATAAACCTCCAAAATGTAAAAAAATAATATGTACCTCATAGGCCTTTTTTGTGATAAGTTTCAATATAAATAGTAGTAGTAATATATCCAAGCATCGTCACGTCGGGGGACCCCTAAGTAAATAAAGTAATAAAAAAAGAATACAACTAAAAATGATAAAATATGTATGAAATTTAGACATAAATAAACTTATACTTTACGGTAGTAAACTAATTAATCTGTGCTACTACTATTTATATTGAAACTTATCACAAATTTATAGGCCATGAGGTACATATTATTTTTTTACTTTTTGCAGGTTTTTTTTGAGTAGGGGATTTTTTAGTATGATTAAAAATTTCAGAGAAATTGGAAATATATAAAATATACCATCAATTCGCTTTTGATTTCCTTACAAGGGGCCCCCACAGCGTTCGTGCCCAAGGGGCCATTAAGTATAAATCCGACGCTGGTAAGAACCGCAATACTTGGCGCTCCGTACTTTCTGACGACTTTCTTAGGGATACAGCGTGAAGATATGTATGTATTATCGAATTTTGCTATGAATATTTTAGTGTTACCAATTGCAAAATGTGTTACTATACCTATTTAATTTGTTAGTTACAGTTTCTAAGAACATCGACTTTGAGAGAAATGGGCATTTTGGGAATTTGACAAATGTCTATTACTAGGCTTACTTTAACAAATTGTATTCAATACTTCAAAAACTTCCTCATACATTATATAATAAACAAATTAAAACTGATAGCCCTCTCTTTCATATCATAGTAAAATTATTGTAAAAGTAATAATTTTTACTCACACTGCCAAAGTACTTGTCAAGTAGTTCTACATAGCGATGTATCAATTCTAAAGTGAGCAGCTCATTGTCTTCCTGCTCCATGGCACAGCAAAAATACAATGATGCATACCTGAAAGTTATGATAAGTGTGTTAATGTTGAAATCAAAGCTGAATGGGAAATCTATCACTGGTTCGAAACTCCTGTAACTCTGAGGAATGGGCAAGAAACTCAGGTATAATTTTTATTAAGGTAGGAGGACCTCAATGGAGCAGTGATTTGTCTTGTATCTAAGTGCAGAAGGTTTCGGGTTCAATTCCCGATCGGGTCAACTTAGAAAACGAATATCTCTAGATTGTCTTGAGTCTGAGTATACCAAGTCGCTCCTAGTAGACGGTGTCTGGTTGTCATAGTACAAAAAATGCTCAAGTTTGTGATCATATGATTGGTCTGTATTGTCTGATGCATTTATTTATTTAGTTACTATACATCATCATTTTAAAATATCTAGGACTCTATATTACAATATTCAATATCTAGTAAATGCATGATGTGCAAATGGCTCTGTATAACAAAACATTCAAATAACACTAAAGATAATTATAAAATAATATCTCTATGACATTGCTGCTTTAGGAATGTACACAATACCCATACTTTTATTTTTTTTTTATTAATGGCAACTACCCGTAGATAATTTTGCCAACGACTTGTTTGGAAAGGACACTGTATGGTATGTTACGAACACGGAATATTTATGAGTGACGATTCCATTGAGTACCTAAAACAGACAGACGACACAACATTGGACGTAAAATTCTTCTAACTACAAAAAACAAGACACTAATATTTACATATCTACACAAAGATGGGATACGGCACAACATTGGACATACAATTCTTCAAACTACAAAAAACAAGACACTGATATTTACATATCTACACAAAGACGAGGTGTTAATGTACACATTATTTATCTAACATATAACACTAGAAATATGGAGAATGTTACAAACGGATATTATTTTCAGCAATAAACTTTATAAGAATTTCAACAAATGGGGTATTAATGAATGTTAGGAGGAAATTAAAATTGGTGGGGAGAGGGATACCCATACTACTGACCCATTTTGCACTATTTCTCCCCCTCCCACCCTCGGTAACCACCCGTAGTATATGGCAAGACCCTCTAGTTTTCATGTAGTAATTTATAAATATGGTTTTAAATCTGTTTTTGCAAACAGAAAGTTAAAAAAGATTATAATAAAATTTTGTTTGTGTCACTATTTGTTACAACACAGTCAATGATTTGCCATTAGTTAACGAGAAATTAAAGGTAAATGTTATTATAAGCCTGTTTTATTATTGATGTCACAGTTGTTAATGTTGCTCGAATGTTTATCCTCTAGGAAAATACTTCCTTCTGTATATGGTATAGGTGAGGTGAATTCCTCATAGGTAAGCTTTACATTTACTACTTTCCGTTTTGACATTTGATAATAGATATTGATAACTAGGAGCCAAAACTATGGCTGCATAGCTGCTGTTTTCAATTTAATCAAATTCCAAAAACAAAGATTTGCTTTACGAAATCTTTTCTACCCAAAAATGACTTATGGCGGTTAGTTTAGAAGAACAAGGCGATTGCTTCACTAGGCTTCGCGATCGCTTCAGACCTCGATGTTAGGTTTTTTATTAACTAGGTATTCAAAAGACTTCCGTCATAAAACAAATTCTATCACTGACACCTCATAATACATCTCATTAAATAAAAAACACGTAAGCACTAGTTATTGTAGTGTTTACCTCTTGTAAACTATTTTCACATCTTTCCATTCAAGGAATGAGCACATCTTTGGTTTCCGGGCTAGGACTGTCGTTATAAGTTCACGGGTTATCTTCTTCTTCAGTTTGTCCGGGTGTGCCACATACCACTTTTGTAATCTCAATTTGCCTTGACGGCTGAATAATAACATGAATTGCATCTGAAATAACAGTAAGGCTTCATTATATGAGTATTTTAATATAGAATATTGTCTAAAGATAATTATTAGTTACTCACCATCGCCAATAGTTCAAATGAGTTGAAACTCAACTAATGGAATGCTTAATATTTTTCTAAACTAGTTATATTGTATCACATTATTCTAAAAATAAAATTAAAAAAAAGCGTATATGGAAATCTGTGAAATGGAATTAGAATAAATGAATATTGAATATTGGTGATTTTATAATTATGACGTCATATTAATGTCAACGTCAGTTTTTTTTTCTTTTTTCATGGGATAGCCACAGAGCAAGTAAAGGCATGGCACACAGATTAGCGCATTTGCTAATGTCACGTATTGTATTAATAAGTAGAATCGTTATCGTAAAACTTCTCTAGTAAAGTGATAGTAGACATTACTGAAGTTTTATGGAACTTCCTGGCAGAGCGTGAGAACTTCAGCTACACATGTTTATTTAGACCTACTCCATTCTTTTCACTTACACAGAACTTTAAAACATAATATACTATCACTTTTGTTCTATATAACACCTAAAAATGTAAAAAATAGAAAATCTATATAAAATTATACTCACTTCTTACATTCCCGCCAAAAAACTCAACGTCAGTTGCCGCTAGCCTAGACCTTGGTAGTGATGCATAGGAAACATCGATACCTGAAGAGGATCGATCTTTTGTTGCGATTCCGAATATTTTTATACTCGATGCTTTTGTTTTAATGCTGTTCATCGATGCTTTAATAACATACTCTAAAGCAAGTGATTTGAGATTATACGAGGTTAAAAACCACATATATTATATAACACATTAAATAAATTAAAAAAAACGGTAAGGCAACTGCAATATCTGCGTTGACTTTTTGGCGGGAACGGGAGTAGTGAGGTTGTCATTTTATTTAGATTTTCTATTTTTTACATTTTTGGGAGTTTTAAAGTACAAAAGTGATAGTATATTGTGTTTTATATACATGCATACATATCTTCACGCTGTATCCCTAACGGGGTAGTCAGAGAGGACGGAGCGCCAAGCGTCGCGGTTCTTACATACTTCTTTCGCTTCCTCAAATCTCATCATTCTCCTCACACATTTTCGCCTAGGTATGCGAGAGCTTTTGACATTTCCGTCTGCTAACACTCTGGCTATTTGATCTTCATAAGTCAGCCTTGGTCTTCCTTGCCTTCTTTTACCACTCTCGCTCTGTATATTTTCTTCGTCAGTCTTTCATCACTCATTCTCTCTGTGTGCCCGAACCATTTAAGCATTCCTTTCTTCATTTTTACAATAACACTGTCGTGCGACCCTATCATACTGCGTATATCCTCATTGCTTATCCTGTCCGCATGGGTAACACCGCACATCTTTCTAAGAGATCGCATTTCTACTGCATTTATCATACTTTCACTCGATTTCGGGCATATCCAGGCCTCACTACCGTACAATAAAGTTGGTAGCAACACCGCATTGTGGATCGCCATTTTGGCAGTGTTAGATACATTCACACTATCTGCTAATGCGGACAGAGCCCCATTCACTTTATTGCCAGCTGCTACCCGTCTCTCCACATCCAAGTCACATCTTCCATCCCTCGAAAACGCACTCCCCAGATACGCAATTTCATTCACTTGTTCTAGACATTTTCCATTTACCCAAATATCACATTTCGTTTGTACCTCTTCCCTTTCAAACACCAGAATCTTAGTTTTGTTCACATTCATATTCAATCCTTTTACTTCACATTCTTCTTTCATGCACGTGACTAGTGCCTGCAACTCGGCTTCTGATAATGCTATAAGCACAGCATCGTCAGTGTACAATAGGCAGTTTACCACTGTGTCAACACATAACATACCACTCATACTACCTTTCATTTTCTGGAGGCAACTGTCCAAATACAGCACGAACAGCCAGGCAGACATCACGCAGCCCTGAACAGACATCAAACTAGGGCGACGTGTCACCCTCTATCCTTACACAGGCTCTGTGCCCGCTATATAATGACCTCACAGCCCGTAGTAAGGAGCCCCCCACGCCATACTCAGGCAGAAGACTCCAAAATTTCTGTCGCACTACTCTATCGAATGCTTTTTCTAGTTCCACGAAAGCGCAGAAAACTTTCTGACCTACAGCCAGAAACTTCCCCACGATAACGCGAAGCGAGAAAATCTGATCCATACAACCTCTACCGTTCCTAAAACCACCTTGCGCCTCCCACAAATATCTTTCTGAAACGCCTTTCATACGTTCAGTCAATACCTTAGTATAGACTTTTCTTGCTAAGCTGACCAAGCTGATGGCCCTGTAGCACGCGCAGTCCAAATGAAAACCTTTCCCTTTATAGAGAGGTTCTATGACTGCGGTGCGCCAGTCCTCTGGAACCTCCCCCTTCTGCAAACAAAGGTTGCAGAGTGCACAGAAGGCATCCTAGACCCTAGGACCACCATACTTGATCATCTCGGCAGTCACGTCATCAATTCCCGCAGCGTTTCCACATTTCAAACTTCTTATCACTTTCTCGATTTCTTTCATACTAATGACATCCTCCAGTTCCTGACCCGAGTGTGGCAATTCATTAGAATCGCTCTCAGTATCAGAGACGAAGTCGCCACTCTCATACAGTTCTCCATAGTATTCACTCCATCGCTGCAGAACATCTTTTTTATCTGTTAGCAAGTTGTTTTCTTTCGAACGCACTTTATTTATTCTGCAAGATGCCGGGCCACTTCGGTACTTACGTACTTCTTTCCAAAATAATTTGGAATTTTCCTCGAAGTTGTCCGACATCCTGTTTTCGTCTAACATCCTACACCTTTTACGCTTCTCTTTCACTAGTGCTTTCATTTCTGCTTTCTGCAGCTTATATCTATCTTTCATCAAATTCTTCATATCACAGTCATTTTTTGTAGCAAGGTAGTCTCGCCATGCTTTCTTCTTCTTATACACAGACTCTTTCACCTCATCATCCCACCACACATCACGCTTTTTACCGTTCCCAATCTTATTCGTTCCACACACTTCTTTTATCGCTTCGATCATACTATCCTTAAGGTTCTGCCAACATTCTTCAACATCCTCGCTCATCACTTTCAATCTATCATCAAGTTTACCGGATACTACCCTTTCATATTCATTCCCGGTAGTCGTATCTTGCAGTTTCCAGCTTTTGATGCGACAAACCGCTGCAGGTTTGGACACTACGCGATGTCGCCATGCTGCAAACAGACCCCTTATTCTGGTTATCACCAGAAAGTGGTCCGTCCCCAGATTGGCTCCTCTATGCGCTCTTGTGTCCATAACCTGCTTCTTGAGCCTGTTATCTACCAGGAATAAATCAGTCATACTTCTCTCATGCTTTCTTTCCCAAGTGTACTGATGGATCCTTTTGTGCTTAAATACGGTATTAGCAACAAAAAGATCCTTTTCCATACACACACCTAACAGAATCCTACCAGCATCATTCACTCTCTTATCTCCATATTTGCCTAGGACAGTCTCAAATCCAGTTCGAGCTGTCCCGACCCATCCATTCATGTCTCCACACAAAACAATTCTCTCATTCTCTTCAACCGTCGCTAGAACTTCTCTAACATTTCCCAAAACCGCTCTAGCTCACCCACGCCGACGGAGGACACTGGAGCATACACCGCTAAAATAAAAATTCTCATCAACCCCATCTTGAGGTGCACCCAGAGCAGTCTAGGGTTTACACATTTATACTCAGTCATACAATTAACCAAACGAGAGGACAGCAAAACGCCCACCCCCTGGCATCCTCTACCTCCAAGTGGTACCCCTGACCACAGAGCGATGCCCTCTCCGGGCAAGTCAGCAAGTTCACTGCCCCTTCGCTTGATTTCACTCAAACATAACACATCCAGTCTTTTCTCTTCCATAATATCAATCACTTCATTCATCTTCTCTTCAATCCCACCTCTCACATTCAACGCAGCTCTTCTGCACTCCTCCCTCCACTTCCCGCCGCTAGGTGCACAGCGTGTTGGGTGGCGGTCCCCAACGCCGAACTGCACTTTGCTTACACCAGCGGGGACACACTGGTGTCCGTCGCTTTCGGGGGACGCCCTAGCATTTAAATCTACGTTGTCCCGCATGATAAGCATAGTAGAGGAATTGCAACCCTGAAAAGGGCTGGCAGGGGTCGCGACGAGCACGCTTCCTCAGTTGACCCCCAATTGTGTTTTAAAGTTCTCTATATGTGAAAAGAATGGAGTAGGTCTAAATAAACATGTGTAGCTAAAGTTCTCGCGCTCTTCCAAAAAGTCCCTTACAAATTCATTAAAGCTTACTATCACTTTACTGGAGGAGTTTTACGATGAGAAAAAACTAATTTACTTGTGATTCTGATTCTACTTATTAATACGTGAAATTGCCAAATATGCTAAACTGTGCGCCATGCCATAAAGAAAGAAAAAAAAAATCAGCTTTTTTACGGCGCTAGCAAAACTTTCAAAATGTACGGCATACCGATAGGGTTTTACATTTTTTCCTAATAAACGAATATTTTTTTTTCTATGGAAAATAAAATGAACGTATCTCGTAATTATTACATTTGCAATAGAATAGTCAACAGCGACATGTTATAACCCCGGCGGATTTATACCCCCTTTCATATTAACCTTGTAGATTTGGATTGAGTTAATTTATATGGATATATTTAATTATTTTTTTAAATTAATACCTGGATTACGGTTCGAAGTCTTCGATCACAACTATAGAACTAGATTCGGTAAATAAAGAACAATTGTCGGAATTGACGTATATATTTTTAATATCGTATAGTATTGTCGGCAATATTGTGTTAATCTAAAATAGACCTTACTTTCAAACCATAAGATTGCAAACCCTCGTAAAGGATTCTTGCATGACATCGAAACGAAGTTTGTTAAATCAAATATTTAAAATGCAATCTTACGTCTCGTGCATACATATGTACATATCTTCACGCTGTATCCCTAACGGGGTAGTCAGAGAGGACGGAGCGCCAAGCGTCGCGGTTCTTACATACTTCTTTCGCTTCCTCAAATCTCATCATTCTCCTCACACATTTTCGCCTAGGTATGCGAGAGCTTTTGACATTTCCATCCGCTAACACTGGCTATTTGATCTTCATAAGTCAGCCTTGGTCTTCCTTGGCTTCTTTTACCACTTTTTCTTCGTCAGTCATTCATCACTCATTCTTTCTATGTGCCCGAACCATCTAAGCATTCCTTTCTTCATTTTTACAATAACACTGTCGTGCGACCCTGTCATACTCGTACTGCGTATCTCTTCATTGCTTATCATGTCCGCAATTGACACCACACATCTTTCTAAAAGTCGACGTCTCGTGCATAAAGAGTATAATTCGAATAATCTATTTGCGTTGCAATTTTTGTCAATTTGATTTGTTATGTGAAAGTGACAAGGATAAGACATTATTTTCAGGCAATATTTAAAAATAAGATAATGAATTTAATAAAAAAGAGCTATGTAACCTTATTACTATAATGAAATAATGAACACATAAATAATATAATTTATTTATTAAACGAAAAGAACTCGCGTCTTTTTTTAGCGTTCTAGATGTGTTCTTTTTATAATTTTTTAAGGAGCACTTTGACATGTTCGTTGTTAGCGTTTTCGAATACTATTAAAACAGAAGTGCACTCAAATACTCATACATACAAACTCATATAAATACAAATACAAATAATAAATTGATTGTACATTTGTTTCGGACATTTTTGGAGCGTTGATTGTGTATCTAGTTTTTTATTTGTGATCGAAGTTCGAAGACTAACATTCATATTTTAATCATATCATTTTACAAGTATATTTCTTTACTGTGCAAGATGTTAGGGTTAGTTTTGTATTTTTACTATGTATTTTTTATGGATGTCAATATGAGATTGATTAATTAAAAAAATCGATAAAGTTGCAAAGTACGTTGTTAAAGTTGTTAAAGCAAAAGTACGTTACAGGTGATAGAGATTGCGATATTTTAGACTATATTCTTAGATTTGCTTAATGTACTTTTTTTTAGTATGTAGGTTAAAGATTCTAGGTAAAATTATTCTTAGAAACTCTGATCTTGGTAGGTTACATTTTTTTTTATTTACTATAAAATATTTTTAAATACATATAGTTACGAGTATTAAATTTATTTCTACTTTAATAAATTTAATTGGTACGTCTTAACCTCAACGGTAATCTTAACGTTAATATTTACTATATTATTATTACACTATTAAAATATAATCGATAGTTTAAAAGATTAAATTCAATATCTTTCAATATATTGTAACGATTGTAATCTAGTACAGTTATTGTTTGCGCATTTGTTCATAAGTTTCATCATTATTTCCATAGGTGTACTTACAGATTAAGTATGGATGTATTACTTACACATAGATTGGCAACTAAGTGATTACGGTGAGACCAAACAGTAAATACATTTGCACAGGCAAATATGCAGTGTGCGTGTAAGTTGTTCTGTGGTGTAAGTGCACATGTGTGTGTGAAGTGATGGGACCGGCATCAATACATATCGCAAAGTTCCTATCCACTATCAAAGTAAGGTTATGAGTAGGAAAGTTCACGTATTTGTTGTCATTTTAAACTGAACTTGAAAGTATTTGGAGCACTAATGTGATAATTTTTCTTACCCGTATGTCCAAAACTTTTGTGGTAGTTCTAAAACATTGCAGTAATATAACAAAATACATATTTTAATATTACTTGCATATGAAATGTATAATTCTATGAGTTTTTCTGTGACAAGTTACATCCGGGTACTGCACATGTTTAACGATAATTAACTCCCTCTAATGAATAAAAAATTAAGCTGTAACACCTGAGTTTATGCAAATATAAGCGGGATAAATTTCATTCGTAACTGACACCGCTGGGGTCATATTAGAGATTTTTAGACTATGGCGTGTACGTTAATGGTCTCGTCTATCTCGCTCTAACATAGACAAATTATTATGCTTTGTCTCTTTTGTATTGCCCACTATGATAATATATACTAAATCTATGATAATTTCACTACCGTTCTTAAAGAAATCGTTAATAAATTGATCTTTCAATACTTCATTTAATCTGGAATCGATTTTCTTGCAATCAGATCGAAAAATAATCGATATCCCTAGATGTCACGACGTCAGTAATTGCTTTTTTTTTAATTTTGCGACAGGGTGTGCACAGAAAACTTTTTATCTGCCAATTGGCAAAGCAGCGGCAGCGGTGCAAAAATTCGACCTAAAAACTTTAAGCAATTTTCTAATTCTGGAGTTTTATGAAATAAAATTAGCCTTTGTCTGTGGCGTGATGTCATTTTTGCATCAGTGCGTGACATTATTATTATTAAAAATTGCATATTCGCTATTCGTAAAAAACTTATTAATAAGAAAAATATAAAAGGCGCTAATATTTTTTATTTTCCATTAATAATAATGAAAAAAATGTCTAAAAACGCTTTGGGTTACTATTGTCCCATTTTAGAACATTTTTGTTATTGTATATCTCTAAAAACTGGAACATTCATTATCGCAATATTAGGAATACTGCCTACTTGTGTATGTTTATATTTATTTACATCAGCGGGAAGGAAATTGTTGATGTATAATGGTTTCCCATGGAGCGATGGCGATATACTTGCAATTGGATACGTTTATGGCGCATTAGGATTGGGCGTTTTTTTCAGTCATATCACACTAGCTGTGGCGAATTTACTTCGGAAAAAAAAGTTATTTTTTATTTATTTGTGGTTTATGATCCTATACATGATAGTAAGTCTTGTGTTAGCCATTGTTATATCTGTAGAAATGATTAGAGCTGGACATATGTTCGGTGTTCTTTATATTGTAATGGCGATTTTCTATACAGCTATTTTAATTTATTTCTGGATTGTTGTTCAAAGTCAAATGTATATCCAAAAACAAGAATCAAATGTTATAAACATATATATTACAATTGTATAAATTACATACCTACAACATATTAAATAGCTTGCATTTTTAGTTTTAGTAATTTATATCGAAGTAACGAATAATAATTTAAGGCCTATTTATTAGTTCAAATATTAATATCAGAGATTAATTAGTTCTAAAGTAAAATTATTAAAATGAAATAGGCGAATTAATCAAGGTTAAGTAAAAATTTTATCACGCAAAAAATATGTAATTTATTGCTCATTTTACAAGATAATTTTTGCATAATAATAATTAGCATTAACAAAAAATAGCTAAAATTCGCATAGTAAAATCACAAATTAGCTTCTGTCTTAAAGCAAATTATTAATATAATATTTATGTACATTACAAAAAATATTATTTTTTCGTCTATACATATATCACCGTTGCCGAATTATACTCGGAGATGAGTTATCACCATCGTCAATGGGTCTGAAAAAGAAATTAACGTAAATAAAAAATAAATATTATTGTTAAAATATGGCATTACGTTTATTGTAAAAATGAGAAGTTATTTACATTAATAATTATTATTGAATTATTAATAATATTTTTTTTAGCACTGGCCACACAGTTTATTATACATATTATATTCAATGGACTTTTAGGGAGGAGATGGTGGAAACAGAATTTACATTTTATTTGGATTTTTTATTCTCTATGCTTTTGGGAGTTTTATGGTTTAACAGTGATGGTACGAGTACAGTGTGCGTAGAAGTGTGAAAAATTTGGAAAATATTGTGTAACTAAAATTCTAATAAATTGTCTTTAACTCCAGTACAGACTTCAATCACAAAAGTAAAGCCTAATATCACTTTATTAAAGGAGTTATAGAGAAAATAAGCACTTATAATATGTGATTTGCAAGAATAATACAGTGTTTTCCTGTTAAAAGGTAATACTGATGACCTAGTCATTACCTCAATAAATAAACAAAACAAATTGTAAGTTAGAAGGAGGAAAAAAGGGCTTTTTGGCTGGATTAGGATAAGTGAAGTGGGAGTTTTCATTAGATTTTCTATTTTTTGTGTTAATGAGAGTTTTAAAATACAAAAGTGATAGTACATTGCGCATTCGTTCTTTGCAAGTGAAATTTTCGCATTCTTTAAGTCCTTCTTAACTTTAGTAAAGCCTACTATCACTTTATTGGAGGAGTGTTCGGGACTTAGTTACAAGAAAAAAAAACTTATTTACATTAAATATGTGCTCCATGTGTTTGTCATGAACTTGAAAAAACAATACTGTGACGTGATTATAATTATTTTATAACAAGTGTTTCTCTAGAAGTTACGTGATTAGGCTGATGGCCTTGTTGACAATGTCTTTTAAGAAAAAAAAAAGGGGAACATTTAAAAAAAAGTTAAAAGGGAGGGGAGAAGGGGCAGGTACCACGCGGTGGCGAGCGGCGCACACGCGTCGGCCGTGTAGGAGCGCACGCGGCTAAAGGCGAAGGGCGGGAACTTGGCGGGCGCCAACTCGAACTGCGTCCACTGGCCGCGGCGCGCGCACACGCTGTAGCCGCGCCACTGCAGCTGCCAGTTGCGCCGCGCCCGCACCGAGCACAGCTGCAGCTCCTGCGGCCGCATCCACACACTCGTCAAACGGCCACGCACAGCCCTGCGAGCAGTCTCTACGGACGTATCAGTCCAACAGGACTGCGGACTACCAAAAATAATAAATGCAAAAATGGAATTTATGGCATTTCATTAAGACTCAAAAGAACGAACAAGACACCAAGAGTTAAAGAGATCGTATAATTTACAATGTTATTCCTTGTTTTAAATAAAAACATTTGATATTTCCACAGATCTACTACTAATATATATTATGTTGATGTGGTCACTATAGTCTTTCTCGCTTTGACGAGCTATTTTGTCAAATCTGCTTTTGCTCTCTATCTTACAAAAAATTTTAAATTAATTTTTCACTTGAAAAAAAATTTAAAAACTTGAACAGTACTAACGAACAAAGATTTGTTTGCTTCTTATGTCTATCAAATGATCATTGAAAGTAACGATAGAGACGAAATATGTATGTGTACACTCATTCCTTTCTATTATAGCCTTACCATATTCTAACAATTCGTGACGTGTTAAAGGCAATATCTATTATTGGTAACTCTTGATATTTCAAAGTTGTCCAATGTAATAACTGTAATAGACAGTGACAAAAGTAAAAGGCCTCCGTAGTCAATATCTTGCTCGGCTCACATATAGCCGCATCCTGTTTGAGTAGTACGTCCATGGCCCCTACCAAATTGTGTAGTGACCAATGACAGACTTTTTGGCGGGAACTGGAGAACAATTAACATTTTGTTTAGATTTTCCATTTTTTGTTAAAATAGAAAATATAATTGACTGACGCACCACGCCATTAAAAAAAAGAAATAAAAAAAATTACTGACAAATTTAACGAACAGCTCAGACCGCTGGATCTAGGAAATTTTACAGAGATTTCCTATAATTATTATTACAAAGTGGGCAAGATTAAGAAGTGCTTTATAGAAATTCTACTCATAAGAGAGTTAAAAGGGGGTGTCAAAAGTAAGAATAAAAATAAGTTTAATAACGAACTATCTGTTAATTCTATAAAGTACTAAGTCGATTTCAGAAAATCAAACCCTAACAGGATGAAAACGAAATCAAAACTAAGTAGTAAAAAAAGAATAAAATTCTATGCGGACGAAATAATAGCGGGCATCGAGTCTTACTATAAAATCAGAGTTCATATTGGTATTAAACTTTAAAATAGACGGTTGAGTAACGAGTTATAAAAATCAATAAAGTGATTGCTTCTAGGCCTTTTTCGTTTCATTGTGTTTGTGGTCCTTTCAGCCGGATTATGCTTAGAATAATCGGAAGAGGTAAATCGCTTACTAAATGATAGGTCTGCTCGTGCTGCTCGTGTGAGTCCTTGCGTCGAGCCCGGAACCGCGAGTTTGAGGTTTGAGAAGGCTTCTTCTCGCTGTTGCCCTTCTTCACCACAACAACTACCTGTCGATGATGTCATTACATCTTATTACATTAACTCTTTTATTCAGTTATGTCTAAATTATTTAAAATTACACATAGCCAAAAATCGCACCACGCTTTTTGAATTAGTTATTGGACATAAAAAAAGTGTTAAGTTTATTAATAACTACCCAGCATATCTATCATCCGTCACGTATTGAATAAAAAAATATATGTTTGCGTTTACTCTATAATGAAGTTAAAATATTGGCAAGGGTGACATGCATATATCCTAACAAATAAAACTTTATTTAATTAATTTTTTAATTTTTAGTGAGTGATAAAAGCGTGTTTTTTTTAATTAATTTTTAGTGCGTGATAAAAGCGTGTTTTTTTATTTTTTTTAAATTATAATATTTTATTTTATATTTTTCAGTCCTAAAATAACTTTTTCCTTTTCTAATCGTCGTTTTCATTGTGTTGCAGTTTCCAATGATTTAAGTTTTTTTGTTTTGTTTGTATTCATTTTATTCCCACGAGTAACAATAGAGGACAATTCAACGGTCGACCCCCCAAGTGGTCCAAGTAAGAGGGCAAGACTAACTACCACCAGTGATGTGCACAGACATTTTCAGTAGGGTACACAAAAAGAAAACTCAACAAAATCGCCATTTATCATGTAATTCGTATATAATAAATAATGTTAATGTGATTTAATTTTACATTACTTATTCACTGGAACTACTTTGAAAAATATTTCAACGGTAGCAAAATTGCTATCTTATAAAGCTACAACAACAAAGAAAAATTAAATATAATTTTGTTCAAAATTGAATACCGGTAAGCGCCATCTGTTGTTTTTATAGCTATCTATTAAAAATTCTACAAATAAGGAAGAGAACGTCACTAAAAAACGTTAACATGGCGCTAAAATAAGAAAAAAATGACTATAGTAAGAAATAAGATCGTTCGTATTATTAATTAAAAAAAGTTATAACATTTAAGGAACATGTTAATATTTTTTATAAAGTCAATCTGTTATTTTTTCTAATAGGTTAAATTAATATATAACTAACAAGATTGAAACCGTTGACAATTTCGTTTTACGGCGCTGTTATTAGTTAGAGACTTCATTTCTTTATTAAATTGTGTGCGTGTTTTGAGCTAAATAGACATTCACAACCACTACAAATGCACGCGTGTAATTATACGAAGCACAGTGTTAGAAAAGTTTTGAATGCGTGTTAATCGAGCCGCGAATTGAATTTGTCTCCCGAGCGAACGGTTACCGAGACACTATCTTGAAAGATAAGGCGAGCGCGGGAATTTTGAAATTGTATTTTTGGTTGCGATGTATTCATTTTACTTCATTTAATTCGCAAATTATCAGGGTACACAGTGTCTATTTGTCTATATGGAATGCACGCCACTGTTATTACACACGCCAATTACAACAGGGTTACGCCCGGTACCCTGAGCTGACGCTTGCGATATGTAATTTTTTACCATCCTCATACCATTTAGCCTTCAGTACGTTTCTCACTTTGGCTTGGGTAGGATCTCATAGTCCACAGCATTAAATGAACACTAGCACTTTTTGCTTCTTGGGTCCATCATCAGACTCTTCACCAATTTTACGTTTCCGTTCCGTTCCGTTACATAAGAAAATTTTGTCCGCCATCTTGGGGTGTCCGCCATATTGAATTTAGTGTGACATCATTTTATTTTTCGTATTCTTCTCAGCAAACCCTTTCATTTGATACCCATATCATGATGGCAGATAAGAAAATTTTGTCCGCCATCTTGGGGCGTTCGCCATATTAAATTTAGTGTGACGTTATTTTATTTCTCGTTTTCTTCTCAGCAAACCTTCATTCGATACCCATATCATGAGAGTGCATAAAAAATAACTAGTCCGCCATCTTTGCGAGTCCGCCATATTGTATTTAGAATGACGCCACGTTCAATCGGAAACCGAGAAGTGAGTCAAATTTAACTTCCAAGATTTTTTACATAGTTACAGGTGAAGCTAATTAAAGCGTGTTAAAAACTAGCGCAAGAGTTGAATAAAACTTCATAATTTTAGCTCATTTATCAGGGATATATTAGACATACCTTGTCACCAATAAGTCGGTAGTAGCCTGACATGATACCGAGACTGGTTTTAGCACCGCGGTACCTCAGATGTCCCACACAGGACGCTGGTTCCTCCGCAGTTGTCCACATTAGCACCGTGCCCTCGGGAAAGAACCTTTAATCACATGATATTAATATAATTAACAATAAAAGAGGCGCAAACCTTGTGGACTTCCCAATGATATAGACTCCAAGACAACTAAGGTAACTCATAGGTAACTTATAATTGAACCGGAAGCCCTCGCTTGAAATATCTTTCTTTCAGGCACGCCTCCAAATGTCGATTTATTATCAATAATAAGCAACCACAAACTGGTCAAGCGCAAGTCACACTTGAAATTAGAGTTATATACTGAAGGTTGTTATTAAACGCCAACCGGACTTTTTTTAAGGGTTCTGTATTCAAATGGTAAAAGATGGAACCATTATAATTTCGTCATCCATCGGATCACGCACAGTGAAGGGCTCCGTACTCAGGATGCATAAAATTCGTTTAATCGGCAGCTAAAATAAGTTTTGTTTTTCACAGTGTTTCTCAATAACACTGTGAAATATAGTTATTGCTGCGGTCGCTGAGCGTTAACCGAAAACATCTCAAAAATCGCACAACATATTATTCAACCCAATTTTAATCGAAAGTGCTTTTTAGGGTGGCTTGCACCAACTATTTAAGCTCGATTTAAGGATTTGACATCTCGCTTGCACAAACTATTAAATCGTGGGTGCAAGCAAGATGTCAAATTCTTAAATCGAGTTTAAATAGTTGGTGCAAGCTACCCTTAATTTATAATATCTTAATTTTTGTAAGAAAAGTTAAAGGGAAACACTTTATACCACTTTAGAAGCGTTTATCTCAGCAACTATTGACAAAGGGCCCTACTAATAAACGCGGAGTAAACTTAGGGTGGCTTGCACCAACTATTTAATCTCGATTTAAGAAACTGACATCTCGCTGGCACGTACTATTAAATAGTTGGTGCAAGTGAATTCAGAAATATCATCAAAATCGGTGGAGGCGTTTAGGAGGAGAAGAATTAGGAACAAACGCACAACGGAATTTTATATATAACTAGCAAACCCGGCCCGTTTCACCGGGCGTTAGTTGAAGTTAAAATAAATTAAACAGTTTTTATAATTATTTTGATACTGCAAAAAAAATCAAAAAACTCTACTGATCCGATCGCTACCAAACTACAGGATCACCCGCTAGGCTAATCTGAAGATTCCCTGAAAATTTCATCGAAATCTGTCCAGCCGTTTCGGAGTCCATAAGGAACATACATACATACATTGCCTTTTATATATCTAGATTCGGCTTGGCATAAGTAGAAATTTTTTTGAAAATAAAACACAGTCCATGTTACTTGCTGATAATGCAGCTTTCTATAGGTGAAAGAATTTTTGAAATCAGTAGAGTAGTTTTTGAGTTTATCAATTACATACAGACAAACAAAGTTTACTTCTTTATAATATTAGTATAGAAAATTATTAATATATACCTGAGGTATCTATAATAGTCTATAAGGAACCAAGGTCTGTAGAACTGGTCTTGGAATGAGTTCTCGCCATGTCTGAGATAAGTGGTCTTGCTTATGTAGCAGCCGTGAAGGTGCACCCGTGGCCTCTCTATGTACATCTGCCGCCATGAGGCGAATCCCATCGACCGAGGGATACCGCATTCGATGCCCCATGTTCTTTTTAAAAGTTGAAAAAAACATTAGTTATGATACATGTAATGATGACATAGTGACATACTTCATTTATATGATTAATAGTAACTGTCTTTAAAAGCTATATTAAAAATAAAAGTACATTAAAAGTTGTATTAAATATGTGTTCATGTTTAAATAAACTAAAACATTAATACTTCTTCTTCTTCTTTAATTGAATGGCACCATTGCGATTGCGAATATTACCAACGTCCCGTAAAAATGAAGATCACAGAAACATGATAATTATGACAACCATAAAAAAGATTCCAGCAATTGAAGTAGGAAAAGGAAATATCACAGTATAAAATACATACAAATCACAGGACAACACATTAGTTCCTACTGATTCTGATAATGATCACTAGTATATAGGTACATACATGGACATTATAATAAATATTACAAATAAAGTACAATTTAATGTTATTAATTGAGATAAAATTAGAGAGTATTCTAACAAAAGGAGAATGAACTAAGGACAATAAGAGTTTAAAATAGGTAGGACGAGGCATATCAGGTGGAAGAACATCATAGAGGGAAAATATTGGCTTGGGACAGTTAAAAAATAACTGATCAGGTGTACCCTCCTCCAAACCACACTCACAGATAGAATGATCACGGATATGTAATTTGGCCAGATAAACTGGTGTGCAAGCGTGATTCAACCTGAGTCTGCAAATAGTAGAACTAACCCTTTTGCTCGCATCTCTGAATGAGAAAAACCAGGGTTTAGGAGGAATTTCATTTTGAATGTCACCATAAAATTTTCTCTCGACTGATTTAGAAACTGACCAAGCCCGATTCCATGCCTCCGTCAGTGTAAGTTTAGCTGAAGACCTCAAATCGTGACAATAGACGGCATATTTGTCAGTAGAGCCTTGGGAGATTGCGTGTTTAGCACAAGAATCCCTGGATTCATTGCCTGGGATACCACAATGGCTAGGGATCCAAGCAAGGCCTATTTTCAAGTTTTTTTGAAAACAATGCAAAGGTTCCTGTATAATTTTAAAAATAATTGGAAACCTTGATTTGGAACGTAAAGAATTGGAGATAATGGATTGGAGACAGCTAATGCAATCGGAAAAAATAATAGCGTTACCAAGATTGTGAGCATTAGCCTATTTAACTGCTTCCAAGATAGCCAGTGCTTCCCCAGTACAAACAGAGGATTGAGGAGGGAGCTTATAATTGAGGATAATTCGAAATGACGGGATCCAAACGGCAGCGCTGACACAACTGATTTTCGATAATTTCGTGGCGTCCGTGTACATTTTTGTCCAGCCAACTCCAGTCATTGGACAGATTTTCGAAAAAGTTGTAGAAGCGTTGGCAGAACTTTTCTTAATACGAGAGTTTAACAGAACGGAAGGACGAAAAATAAAGACATCAAAAGGAACTGAAAAAAGAGGGTTATATGGAAACTGAGAAACCTGTACAGAAAGATGGGAGAAATAAGAAAGGCTTTTTGCTAAGCAAGGCCAATCGTCGCTTGGACGATGAAGCTCACTTAAAGAACTTTTAAGAAAATTAAGCTTGGTGTGTAAAGAATGGGAGGAATTTTGTAATATTTTATAAAAAAAATCTGTCGCATAGGTATTGGCTATGAAGAGAAAGTGGAGGATCTACACATTCCACCTGAAGAGCATTCACTGGAGAGGATCTCATATTAATAGTTACTTAAAAAGTTGCACATTATAAACGATATATGACATTCAGACAGTTCAAAATAAATATTATAGCAACGCTTTTGGAAACAGCCCTTATTAATTTCGATCAAAAGTTCCACTGTGAACTTTTTGTAGGTATATATACCAATCACACATTTTTTCTATTCCATGTATACTTAATTAAGATACAATTTTGGAAATAAAATGCAATTATATGAGCATAATGCAATTAAAATGAGTATAGTGCAGTTATGAGGGGCATGATGCAGTTATGGAGATGTGATAAAATTATGAGAGGTATAATACAATATTATGATGCACTTATAGCCTTTAGTGGAGTTACGGGAAGCATAATGGCGTATGGAACAATAATATGTATGAGATAATTCTGTGGGGTGACATGCAATTGGGTATTTGACATTTTCAGAAATAATTTATAAAATATTTAGCATCACAGAGACGAATAAAATATAAGGAACAAAAATTATGTTTTTTTTTAATTTAAATTATAAATTTTGTAAAAAAGATATTCATCTACGACAGAAACTATGAACTATATATCACCCTTCATCATTTCATACCCTTCTCATAAAACATTAAATTTTTGACAGATGATAAAAACTATCTCATTTGACTAGTTAGAGGAAACTTCTAAGCTTGAAGATAATTTCCTTTAGTCTAACATTTAGTGGAATAGAGGACGGTATAAGGCGGTGGGAAACTCACTTGACGCAGAGCGCGCGCCACACGTCGGGCTGCCTCGCCATGACGTAGAGCCCGCGACACACTGCGGCCAGTCGCTCCAGAGAGCCCGCATCCAGCTCAGAGCTCACGACCCATCGCGTTACCGCCCCCACCACTTCGTACGGCAGCCATGATATGTGCGCGCCCTTACCACAACACACCACATGTTACCAAAACTATTGTTTCTGAGAGTCAGAGTTAGGAGCCGGGCTAAGCGTTACAATAACTACTGCTTTCCGTTTTGACACTTGATAATAGATATAGTTAACTAGTTCTTGGGAGCCAAAACTATGCATTATAGCCGATGTTTTCGGTATTAATCAGATTCCAAAAACAAACTTTCGCTTCACGAAATCTTTTCCACCCAAAAATTACTTTTGGCGGGTAGGTTAGAAGTCTAAGACGATCGTGATTCGCGAAGCGTAGCAAAGCGATCGCCTTAAACTTCAGCGAACTATTCAAAAGTCTTCTATCAAGAAAGAAATTCTATCACTGACAACTCAATAATACAACTCATTATGTATAAAAACACATAAGTAGTAGTTATTGGAACGTGCTTCCACCGCGTTTATCTCGTATTGACAATTAAACCTGTGTCAATCGTTCATTTTCAAAGATTCGATCGTTCAAGTATTATTAAAATGAAAGAGATTAAGTCAAATTTGATACTACATTTGATATTTATTTTAAATAATAATTATCTAGACAGTTACACAAATTGTGTGACCCCAAACTAAGCAGTAAGCTTGTACTATGGGTACCACACAACGAACTCTGGGGGTTCCCAGTAACACCTAGACTCCAAGCCAATTTAGAAAAGTTCGTTCCAAAATTGATCTGACCGGGGATTAAACCCTGGCTTGAAAGGCAGATTCTTTGCCACCAAGCCAACGTGCCAGTCTATCTATATATCATGTATGTATCACTCTATATATGACTATCATTCTTTTTGCCCACATTGATGGGTACAGAGAGTGGGAGTACCATGTAAATCTCGTAGAGCGGCGGTATTGTTAAAACCCGGCACTGGATATTGTATATACCTTTGTAAGAAATTGCGGCTCGCACAGACGTCCTTTCTTAGCCACAATTCTCTGCATTCGAGATAAGAAATCTTCACCTTCTACAGCATCTTCGTCGTCACTTGCATTCGTGTTCTCCTCTCTTAATATTTCTTCAGTTTCGTTTGCTTCTGATATGTAAAATGCAGCAATAATTATTATAAGTTACTAGCTGATGCCTGCGACTTCGTCCGCGTTTTTTATTTTTAAAATAGCATATCTCCGTTATCAGGATTCAAGCTGTCTCCACACGAAATCTCATCGCAATCGGATGAACGGTATGCAAGCCCGTAAAATACGAACGAAGAAACAAACAAACACTGATTTTTATGTATTAGATATATAAATTACATTACAGGTATAGTGGAGGAAAGAAGTCGACATATTGGGTATTGTGACAAGAAGAAAGGGGATGCCAAGAGGTAGGCGTCTTACTGTCCTCTCGTTTGGTTAATTGTGTAACTGAGTATAAGTGTGTAAACCCGAGATTGCTCTGGGTGCGTCTTAAGACAGGGTTGACGAGGATTTTTGTTTTGATGGTGTATTCCTCAGTCTCCTCTGTTTGTTTGAGCGAGCTAGAGCAGTTTTGGCAGAATGTTAGGGAAGTTCTAGAGACGGTTGAAGAGAATGAGAGAATTGTCGTTTCGAGACATAAATGGATGGGTCGGGACAGCTCGAACAGGATTTCGAGTCTGTCCTAGGCAAGTATGAAGATAAGAGAGTGAATGATGCTGGTAGGATTGTGTTAAGAGTGCGCATGGAAAAGGATATTTTTGTTGCTAATACCATATTTAAGCACAAAAGGATTCATCAGTATACGTGGGAAATAAAGGATGGAAGGAGTATCATTGATTTATTCCTGATGGACAGTCGGCTCAAAAAGCAGGTTATGGACACAAAGCACACAAAGGAGCCGATCTGGGAACAGACCACTTTCTAGTAGTAACTAGAGTAAGGGGTCTGTTTGCAGCATGGCGATGTCGCATAGCGTCTAAACCTGTAGCGGTCTGTCGCATCAAGAGCTGGAAACTGCAAGATGCGACCACCAGAATGAATACGAACGGGTAGTATCAGGTAAGCTTGATGATAGATTGGAAGTGATGAGTGAGGATGTTGAAGAATGTTGACAAAAACTTAGTGATAGTATGATCAAGGCTGCGCAAGAAGTGTGTGAACGAACAAGATTGGGAACGGTAAAAAGCGTAATGTGTGGTGGGATGATGAGGTGAAAGAGTCTGTGTATAAGAAGAAGAAAGCATGGAGAGACCTTGCTACTAAAAATTACTGGTATGAAGAATTTGATGAAAGATAGATAAACTAAGGTCGTTATATCGGGGCCGCAGAGCCTATGAAACGCTAGATGATGACATGTAGCCTTGGTTCGAAGTCTGTTCAGGCGTCAGACATGGTTGCGTGATGTCTGCCTGGCTGTTCGTGCTGTATTTGGACAGTTGCCACCAGAAAATGAAAGGTAGTATGAGTGGTACGTTATGTGTTGACACAGTGGTAAACTGCTTATTGTACGCTGACGATGCTGTGCTTATAACACCATCAGAAGCAGAGTTGCAGACACTAGTGACGTGCATGAAAGAAAAATGTGAAGTGATAGGACTGAATATGAGTGTGAACACAACTAAGGTTCTGGTGTTTGAAACGGTACAGACTAAATGTGAGATTTGGGTACATGGAAAATGTCTAGAACAAGTGAATGAAATTGTGTATCTGGGGGGTGCGTTTCCGAGGGATGGAAGATGTGAGTTGGATGTGGAGAGATTAATAGCAGCTGGCAATATAGTGAACGGCGTTCTTTCCGTATTAGTAGGCAATGTAAATATATCTAAGAACCGGAATGGCCATCCACAATGCGGTGTTTGTTCCAACTTTATTGTATGGTAGTGAGGCCTGGATATGGCCGAAATCGAGTGAAAGTATGACAAATGCAGTTGAAATGTGATCTCTTAGAACCATGTGCGGTGTCACCCTTGCGGACAGGACAAGCGATGAAGAGATACGCAGTATGACAGGGTTGCACGACAGGGATATTATAAAAAAAAATATTAAAAAAAATTAAACCGCCAAGCTCACCAAACTAATAGACTTTCTGTTGTTGCATATTGATTTGGCACCGACTTCAATAACTGTCAAATTTAATTATATATGTATGTGTAAATACGATTATTTATAAAGTTATTTTAATTGTACTTGAGTTTTGATTAGTAAAGGATAGTAATTTTATACTTTTCAGTGTTTTTTTGAAGGCGGTTTAATTTTTTTTTATAAAAATTTTTTATTTCTCCTATTTGAGTGATTTTGACCTAAATAAATATCTAGGGGGCAGGTCTGCAATTAACTTCATTCTAATTCCGGAGCGCAACGATATACAAGAGAATCATCAATATAAATAAAGGTTATAACCAGGTCGTGTTATCTAGTGTATCTTCGAAGTCCAAGCTCCAATATCGGTGAAATTCAAATGGGACCACCTCTGAAGTATTACCTACCATACGTAAAAACAATTTTCGAAATAGGTTCATAAATGACGGAGTTATGAGATAACACGCATACAAAAAAAAAACATACAGACGAATTGAGAATCTCTTTTTTTGAAGTCGGTTAAAAATGAATAAAGGAATGCTAATATGGTTCGAGCACATAGAAAGAATGAATGATGAAAGACTGACGAAGAAAATCTACAGAGCGAAAGCGAGTGGTAAATGAAGCCAAGGAAGACCAAGGCTGACTTTATAAAGATCAAATAGCCAAAGTATTAGCCGACGGAAATATCAAATGCACTCTCATACCTAGACGAAAATGTGATAAGATTTAAGGAAGCGAAAGAAATATGTAAGGACCGCGACCCTTGGCGCTCTGTCCTCTCCGATTACCCCGTTGGGGACACAGCTTGAAGATATGGATGTATGTATGTATGTATTTGTTGTTATTTAAATGATTTCAAATTTAGTACCACAAAGTTTCTTCAGCTAGCAGCAGAAATAGCTTTTACAGATATTATTACCTTTTTTTTAATAATACAAAAGTTACCTTCGGGAGTCTCTGCTCGAAGTTCTGAGCTCTCATACAGTTTAGTCTCTATATCTGGTTGTATTTGCATGGCACGTTTGTAGTGTTGTATCGCTTCATACAGTTTACCATTCCGCTCGAATTCTACACCACGCAGGAAGTACTGCTTAGCCTAAACATTAACATTAAGTGGCTTACACAAGATCAGACAATTAGCCCAAAAGATTGTTGATGATCCACTTATTCATTATTAATCTTCTATCCACATTCTACATATAATACGAGTATATAAATGGACAAAACAGTCGTTATTACTATCCGTTTGTGTATTTAGTCTTTTTAAACTACGTAATTGATATTAAAGTGATTTTTACCGTAATTTTGTAGTGTTTTTGGAAGGTTTTTGCATCTATCAGTGACGTGTAGAGACATTTTCAGTATGGTAGACAAAAAGAAAACTCACCAAAATCGACACTTTATAATTTGTATGTCATAAATAATGTTGTAATGTTAATGTGATATAATTTACATTATTTATTCACTCGAACTACTTTGAAAAATATTTCAACTGTAGCAAAATTGCTACTTGTTATCTTATAAAGCTACTACAACAAAGAAAGATTAAATTTAATTTTGTTCAAAATTGAATGTCGGTAAGCGCCATCTGTTGTTCTTATACGTATTTATTAATAATTCTATGAGTAAAGAAGAGAACTTCATTTAAAAATGTTGAGGGCGCTAGAATAAGAAAAAATATAATGAGAAATAAGATTGTCGGTATTATTAATTCAAAAAAGTTATAACACTTAACGACATGTTAATATTTCTTATGAAGGTAATATGTTATTTTTTTCTAATAGGTTAAATTAATCTATAACTAAATAAGGTAATAAGATTCAAACCGTTGACAATTTCTTTTTCCGTGCTGTTATTGGCTAGGGACTTCGTCTCTTTATTAACTTTATACACGTGTTTTGAGCTAAGTAAACATTCATAACCGCGCGTGCATCTGTACAGTGTGTACAGTACAATCTATACCGTGAAACAGTGTTAGAAAAGTTTTGAATGTGTGCAAATGTTGCCGTGACGCTTTCTTGTTGCGTTTGGATAAAAATAAGGCGAGGGCGGGAATTTTGAAATCATACTTTTGGTTGCGAAGTATTTTTCAAGTGTATTATTTTTACTTCATTTAATTAGCAAATTGTCAGGGTAGACAGTGTCTATTTGTCCCAGCCACTGAATGTGAAGAAAAAACTTTGTACTCTTTTTAAGAAAGTTGCGCGCACGGAGGAGTGTAAAATTTGGTACCTACACGTAAAGTTTATATGGAGAAAAACACGAGAAAGCTAAAATTTTTTATGTAATATGTGTTACAAATAAGTACATTAAATTAAATAAAACGTTCATTATTTACGTGTATACTGCCAATGTCAAAAAAACTGTCAATGTCAAATTTATAATAATTTGTGATCATATGTAACCTCCTAGGATCAAACAGTCGCACAAAACATTGTAGATTGTCGCCAGAGTTTATATTGTAAGTTTATATTAAGGTCGAATTTCGACCATAGGGCGACCTCTAGCCGGGGCGGATCGCTATTTGATAAAAATACAATAAATACTGTAGACAATAATTTAAGCACTAAGCTATATTATGTACCACACAACAAACTGGAAGAGCTATCTATCAGTTACACCTAAACTTGCAAGACATTTTAGAAAAGTTTAATCCTAAATAGAACTGACTGGGAACGAAATGTGGCCCAGGTTTAGGAGTAGGATGTCTTACCACCATACCAATGGGTCAGTCATAGTAATAACAAGTTGCGTCTATATACAAAGGTCAGAGCATGTGCATTGTACTAAAAACACTAGTGAAGTAAATTTTTGATAAAATATAAGTTTTTTTTGCTTTTTACTTAAAAATAACACTTTTTTAATAATGCTGTTATAAAATTATACTATACATTGTTTGTGTTGTTTGTTTCACAGGACCTGAGCTGAATTGTCTTTTCTGGTCAAGTGAATTGTGTTTTTAGGTCCTCAATTGAATCGACACCTTAAGTTTCCTTAGGCAAGTTATTCAGTGTTTTTAACATTCCTACATAACACTTAAATAACTTTTTTCAAACAAATTATTGACATAAATTATCTATAGGTAGTGCTGCCATTATTAAAAAAAAATATAAGTGAAATAGCATCAGTTATTTCTAAAAAGTCAATTAGAATGTGAAAATTTCAATATATACCTTCTCTTCATCTGTAAGTGGTTCAGTATCCTCTTGTTTTGGTTTCACTTGTCTTTGTGGACTCGGAGTGGATTCTAGCTCCCGCTGCCACTGCTGCCTGAACTCTGACAACTCATCCTCAGGGTTTTTACTCTGTTTATCACAATGCACTTTGGTAAAAAATAGTATAAACACAAAAATGTTAATGTTGGTGTATAATTATATAAATATTTTTAAATTATTGAACATTTTAAAACTACCCATGAAGAAAAAAAAAATTAATTAAAACAATCCCGAGATCCTGAGCACTTCGAAATGCAATAATTCTAATAATTATAACAATAATTGATTAATAATTAGATGACTATTATTTCAATTAAATTGAAATAGCCAGTGTTAGCTGAAGGAAATGTCAAAAGCACTAACATCTTATCCTGGCGAAAGTGTGTGAGGAGGATAATAAGCTTTGAGGCGAAAAAGGCATGTAAGAAGTAAGAACCGTGATGCTTAGCACTCCATTATCTCTGACTATTTGTTTAGGATTACACCATGACGATATGTTTGCACGTATTATTACAATTTTTTTTTATTGATTATATCTGCAATAGATCAAACCTGAGAATTATCTTGCAAATTCAAATTATCGACGTCTTCGCACATCTCCTCTATATCTGGGTAAACTGAGGAAGAGTCTTCCATAACTTACTTATACCTGGGAAAATAAAATTAAAAATTTATTTAATTTTCTTTTAATAATTCAAAATAGTAGCACAGGTAACGCACAATTTTGTTACCAACAAAAAGTTTTGGGTTGAGGTTTTAAAAGAATAAAAAAGAGGAATATCAATATTGCTGCAAAAAAAATTACCTGTTATTTAGATGACATATAAGTTTATAATAAGTTTTAAGTGTCGAAATAACATTTAAAGATAAATATTGATTTCTCACATTAAAAAGAGAGTGATTTAAATCATTTAAAATTATATGTTTCTTATATATTTTTCATTCATAAGAAAGTTTGGATATTTATTTGCCTAGATACCACATAGGGTGCATGGAAACACAAAAACAATGTAACATACTAAGGGTGGTTAAGACACTTCTCACCTTAGACAGTCTTATTTCAATGAATAAGCTTGTCGATAATAAAGTATTATGCCGGTTTGGTGCCATGAAATTGTGTCACAATACACAGGGAAAACAACTAAAAATGTAAAGATTACTTTACATTAGAAAATCTTTAAATTTCTTCACATTTTTTGACTAAAAAGAATATTTTTATTATTATTTTTAAGGATTAAAATAATTTTATTAGTCTCATTTTATTACATAATCCTTTCACTATGTGTAGTTTGACCAAACAAAACAATAGAATGACAGTGTCCTACTGTTATCAGATTCTTATAACTGTTGTGATTTCATGTCACCATTACTTTGACCAATGTCAAAATAAACTACAATCTACTATCCGCTGAATCCGCTTTTAAATTTTCTATGGATCCTATGAGTACTGACTAATCAATAATTGGACTGGTGTCATACAGTCACAGACTTCCTATAAATTAGCAGACTGAACATTGCTGCTCAAAATACGTGGCAGCTTTGCACACATAAAAAATGCACTCACACCAATGATGTTATAATACAAAAGAGGTAGATAGGTTACATGCACTCGAAAAGTGGCACCCCAAAACTTTGCTAATTAGCCAACCCGGACTTGGTCAAAGAATATGAAAAGTAATGTTACAGAACCAACAATGTCATGCAATGCCTATTGTGCATTCAAAATTCTAAAATCTTTTAATAATCCAAACGTTTTTTATAACACACGATCATGTGATGACGCAGCCACCCAGATTTAATCATCGTTTACATTTATTAAAAGCAATAATATATAATTCATCATTTTCAAATTTATAATTAAAAATTTTGGCGATATTTTTAAATAAATAGGTATGTTCTCATGTACATGATACAAGAAAAACGAAATTCGAAAAAAAGCAAACATCATTTTTTTACTGTCTAATCCCATTAGGTATCAATCATGTTTTTTTTAAATGTCTGTTCTGTGGCATTAATTACTAATATTCTATAAATTAGTACGGATTCGCTTAAAATGTAGAAATAAATTGAAATTGACCAATCACAATGATTTAGAGAGCTATGTGATTTATTAGTTTGAAATGCAATTATGTTTTATATTGCATACCGACGCAGAGCAATGTATATTTGTCTCATTTTGTAACGTTGTAACTGGGACAATATTTTACTTGGATTAGTACTAAGGTAACCTATCTACCTCTTTTGTATTATAATATCATTGACTCACACCAATACATTATTAGGGATGTATTAGGATACTTTGTGGAAAAAAATAAAACAACTGCAAATTATTACAAATTATTTATTTATCTGTGGCATGGCAGGTATTCAGAATAGGGCAAGCCCCACATATATGTATGTGCTTTATTGTTTTTCTATACTAATATTATACAGAGGTAAACTTTGTTTGTTTGTATGTAAAAGATAAACTCAAAAACTACTCAACTTTTTGCGAGTTTGTCTTTTACGGCGCCAGTTTAGCTGTTTAAAATCTTCATAACTAGAACGATTGTAAATATTTTCATCATTTAAATATAATATACAGCACCGATAATAAGTAGGTACCTACCTATAACTTGGTGGGTGAACAACCAAAAAGCCAATGAGTTTCTTACACTGATCTATTAAATTGTCTTCTATGCGATTTACTAGTCAGAGAAACTTACATTCATGAGTTAAATAGTTTTGTACACTGATTTATGCTAGCTACTTTTAGATATAATATTTGGGATCAATGTTTTTCGAACCTGAAACAAAAATTCAAACTGAGAAAAAGAAAATACCTGTTTTTAAAAAAGCCTTATTTACATTTTACGTTACTGCTAATTTCACGTATTAATTATTATTTGGTTGATTGCTTGTTCATTGCTGCATAATTAACTAAACTAAAATTATAATTGTACCGATACTCAGTGATGTATTCTGAACTGTTTGTTTTGACGTGTAAAAATGTGTGAATGCACTACTTACATAACATATCAAATAAAAATATATTTTGTACAAAAGTATCCCTGGTTATAAGAACCAACTATGGGATATGCGGATGACTAGGACTAGGTAATGACCTAAGTACGTTATGCGATTGTAAATGACCGATATTTTATGTTTATCCAGGTCACTATTATGTTATTTATTCGGGTTGTAGGGACCACTTTTTACGTTATTTCCAGGGGGTCGTAGGACCACTTTTGGAGGGTTGCGATTATGCTATGCTGGTACTTTATAAAAGTTTTCGATATCTTGAGACATAAATAAGTGGGCTGTATTTTTACCGGTGAACTTAAAAAAACCATAGGTGTTTAATAGATATTATAAAAACTGTCTCAGAGCACTATTTGGGAAGGAAAAAAACAGTTCTGTAAGGATGGAAGTAATGCACACTTACCTATTTCTAATCCGGTGCTTGCAGCTTTTGTGATCAAGTCCTCGGTCAGGCTCAATTGCCTGCAGTTTTATATCATGTATAATTTGCTTGCGAAAAACAACATAAACAACACACAACATAGTCACTTGCGATTTAAAACAGTTTACACAAAATAATAAAGTCATTTAGCACATGCTGTTGTTGATAGTAATGCGGTAGTTATTTTAGACGAGTTAACTTTAAGTTCAAGTTCAAGATTGGCGAATCACACATATAGAACACGCGTATTATAATATATACAGGAACAGTGTGCATTGTAGGAAAGGGATAGATGCGGAGTGGGAAGTACAGTAACGATTTACAAGTGCATCACATGTCATATATTATTCACTTTAAATCCACCATACTTACTGCATCTGATGATATCGGAAATTTTTCAAACAAAGTTGGAAGAGCTCCCCTGTGCAAGGTTGTGCGGAAAGTATTTCGTTCCAGTAAATTAATTTCAAAATGCTTTTGATCATAAAATGCTGTTTGCTGCCAATTGGTCCTCTTAATATTTTAAATACAGGCATTTTTAACCTGTGAGTCTTAAGGAAATCTAAAAAATATAGGTACAAGAAGCTTTTATATTTTATCAAGTGTGTTTTTGTAAGCTGTCTCTTACCTGTGGATTTCAGGATAGAATAAAATATTAAATTTGCAGAAATGTGCAGAAATATAAAAGCCCTTGTTTTGTCTAGTACCAGAAATGTCAAACAATATTCATAACTACAATTAGTCAGCTCGTAAAATATCCTTCCCAAACTAAATCATGATTTATAATACTAAAAGTCATAGTACGCAATTTGTAATATTACTTTAATGTGGGAACTATTTGAAAAGAAAATGAATTAAAACACAAATACTTCATAGCAAGAATTCTAGATTAGGAATTCACTTACCGATGGTAAGTTATTTTTGTATCTGGCACTATCACACATCAAGGCACAGCACTTAACCATCATACTTAACAGTTTTTATCGAAAAGTTAAAACAACAAATGACTAAATATACAAAAAAGCTCACATCATAACTCGGATTGAGAACTATATTGTCACTTAAAATTGTTTTGTGTCATGACAGCTGCCACGATTGCATTTTGTTGATGTGTGATGACGTTTTGCCAACACAGGCGAGTAGCAGAAAGATTTATACAAATTTTTGTATTTGCGAAAGAGACACTGCTATTTTGTTTATTATTACACATGTAGGTGTGATCAATGTTTGATCTGCTAGGTTATAGGAAGTCTGTTCATATAGTGACCACAAGGTAAAAACCTCCACAAAGATCTTCACCTCACAAGATTTCAGTTCTGTGTCCTTTACATTTTAGAAAACTATATGTAAGAAATAGAGGAGGAGAGACAGTGTTAAATATTTATTGCCATATATAAGATAATTAAAATTGTTAATTATACTTGTTTTAAATTTCTTTAATTATGAAAAGTAAATGATGAGTTTTGAGGAAGCGAAAGAGGTGTGTAAGGACCGTGACTCCTGGCGCTCCGTCCTCTCTGACTACCCCGTTGGGGATACAGCATGAAGATATGTTATGAAAAGTACATTTTAAGTTGGTTATAATTACTAAAATAACATAAAAAGAGAAATACTACAATATAAGTTGTTATTTTCAAATATGAAAATATTGATAGTTCTATGAAAATAAATAATACACTGGTGTTACACACATAATGAGTAATTCGAGATGTTTTTACGTGCACTAATTGTTTAAAATGTTCATCTAGACAAATAAAATCTCAAAGATATTTAAAAATAAAACATCTGTTCTTTTGTAACATTTTTTCTCATCTAGTCCAAACCTATAAGCAAAAAGCACGTAAAAATATAAAACATGACTCTTAGAATGTCATACTGAATTAAATGTTATACTGAAATTATGAATTTTTATACGATAATATCGAATAGTCATATTAAAGTAGATGTTTCAAAACGAAGACAATAAAATGTTCGTTGCACTTAATTTCTTAATTTTTGTTAGACAAACCAAGAAAAATAGATTTGATGAAACAGATTTAATTAACGACGCAATTAACCATGAATTCACTTACCTTATAATAAATTTAAACTAACATTAATACAAGATAAAATCGAGCTTCATTTTTTATTTAAAATAGTTTTTTTAGTCAGCTGTTATTGAATATTTGCTGAAAACACATTAAAAATAAAAATTATATTTGAAATTCGACAGATGTCTAAATTGTCAATGTCAATGTCAAGCTTGCAAAAGAACATTTTTTTTTTCATTTTTTTTTAGTATGGTTCTCCATTAGGAGGGAAAGTAAAGGGTTCTTTCTGTGCCCATAAATTCTTCACATTATTTCATTAAAACGTCGACGTAATACATTTTAATGTCTCTTGTAGTTTCTGGCGACAAATAAATTGAGGCAGACTTTCTAGTAAGTTCCACTAGGCCACTATAAAAGTCTCAACGTCACGCTACTAAATTAGCATTTATTTCAACAATTCCACAATAATGGGCAATAGTGTAGACACTGGGACGCAAAACTACGCCAATTTTACATCACAGTATCCGCTAGTAACAATATGCAAATAATTAAAATAAATGCCTAACCGCTACCCATAAAATCACACCAAAAACTCTTTTTTTTCATATGAGACCTTGAGACAGTGGCAATGGCAATGGAACGGATTGGAAAATGGCAGGGACTATAAGAATCTCATCGATTTCACCAAAGTCCCCTAATTCTCAGCAAACCTCTAAAAAGGATAGAGGTCTGCTAAAGATGATTTTTCATCGTGACTTCGGTGACATCGGGCATAGTCTATTATTTTAATATTTGTGTGATTTGGGTTTTCGGGTTTATCTGAAAAAAGTAGACTATTTTGCCAAACATAGGTATGTATAATATGTTGAATAAATAGCTGGTACCTGGGCGACCGAACTTTACTCGGCGTCTTATAAAAAAAAACAAAAAAGTTTGACCACATTGCAAGATTCGAATTCGCGCATTTTAGCGTGGTAGACATATACTCTAGCCCATCTCTAGCCACTGCTCTATTAAGAAGGTAAATTCCGTAGCGAAATTACACAGAAAAGTTTAGAATTCAGAAGTTTTAAGTGTGTGAAAACATACAGAAAATGAATTTTCTCAGAATTGAGACTCGACTAAATTGATTTTTAACCACCGTAGAGCTCTATATTGTAAATTTCATAGAAATCCTTATAGCTGTTTTCAAGAACGCAATTACAAATATACAAATATTGCTTGTATAATACTACTCTTTTAAATGCTAAATAAAGTAGGTCCATGAAATTTAACATTAAATTCATCGTTCAGGAAAATAAATGATAGATTTTTCTTTGTGACTTTTCGCCATAGACTTTATTAAGGGATGCATTTAAACGGCATTTAAAAATTGGAGAAAATATAGACAAAATTGCTATGAATTGCTAATAAAAAATACAATAACTACTCCTTCATTAAATTAATTGATATTAGCATAAAAAAATTTAAGACGCTGTAAAATAATTATTGACAATAAAAAAAATAAAGAATCATTTAAAATAATAGATTATACTATGTAAAATAACATTTTTTTTATAAACTAAATAACTAAATAAATAAACTTGACAAGCTATCATCCTGACAATGTGACACATCCGGCGCGGTGAATAGAATTGGTGCATTGCGCGATGTCTCTTCCTAACTCTTGGATATAACTCGGAAGTACACCTACTAGTATATTTAAGATTGCTATATGTACATATACATCGCGCAGTGCACCAAGCATTGCGCGATGTCTCTTCCTAACTCTTGGATATAACTTAGAAATACACCTACTAGCATATTTAAAATTGTTATATATACATATACCAACAGCAAAAGATGAAAAGAGATGGAAGAATATAGTGATGTTTCAAGATTAAATCTCTCGACTTCATCTATCTCCTTAGAGTGTGGACTCCTATTTCAATACTGTCCCTGGAAATAACTCGGAAATGCACCTACTAGTTTATATAAATATGACTGCTATGTATAGATATACCAACAGCAAAAGATGGAAAGAGATGGAGTATTGTAGAGATGTTTCTCAAAAGTCGAGAAAATCTCAATTTTCTCGACTTCAACTATCTTTTTAGTGCTGACTCCTGTTTCAATACTGCTCAATGATTAAAGCGGATCCCGATCTGGCGCTTTGGCGGCCGCTGCCGCGGCACGCTCGCTTCAGTCGCTCGGTTCGCGCGTTGTGGTAAAAAGACCTAACGTAACCTAACCAAAAATAAGTGTTATAAAAAATATATTGTCGTGTTTGTATAAAGTTATAAAAAATTTGCAAAATTTGAATCATCTCAATCTTAGCCTGCATTTGTCCTCAAGATTTCCTCCCTAAGCATTTACCATTTATCTCCCAAGCATATCATATATATTATTTAAGCATATACCATTACCATTTATCATCTTACACCACATTAAAGTTTCAGTGATTGAAGTTGTAACCAAAATTTATTGTGAAAACTGTTAATTTTTAGTTTAGCATTTTTTTTATAGCAAAGACCATTAATTTTAAAGAAGATGTCATTTATGTCAAAAGTAGCAAATTTATAGAGAAAATTCCATTATATTATATCCCCTTTTTATAAATAACTCCAAAGCCAGACGCCGTGTCCGAGCAGCAACCATGAGCTAATTCAGATAACCTGACTCACCTGTATAATACTATACATACGACATACATTTATTATTAGATAAGCTGATCGGTCGTCATTTCGCTAGAAAACAGCTCCCACACATCTATATTTTATCTGATGTTATTTGCCTCACTTCGTAGTACGGGACAGGCTGTCCGAAGTTATAAAGTCTATGTTTTTATCATTATTTTTCGTTTTATTTCCTTATTATAAGTAGGTACATTATTATGAAATATGATATGAGTTTTTAATGGGTACTTTATTATTATATATTTTATATATTATATAAAAACATTATTTCAAAATATTAAAATAAAAACAAAAGAGGTCTGACCGCATTGCAAGATTCGAACCTGCGCACTTCGGCGAGGTAGACCTTCACTCAGCCACTGTGCTGTTGGGAAGGTGAACTCTGATGTAAAAAGTTAACTTCGATAATAATCGTTAAAGCGTAAAATTATTGAAAATTTAACGCTAAAAGTTAAAGTTAAAGCAAACCGTTAAAAGTTAACCATCCAAGACTAATACTGGTTTTGGGCTGGAATATATATTCCACAAATACACATTTATTTAGCTTTAAAATAGATAACTAGTAGTATGAGTCTCTATCTATATCAGCCCTTGATGTGTCTGTCTTTGGACATGGACCTCGTCTCTTTCTTTCCATGCCTGTCTAACTCTCGCTACTTTCATCCAATTAATGACCGCCTGTTGTCAGATGCCATCCACCCATCTTCGAAATGGTCTCTCTTCCGCGGGTGTTAGCGCGGGGTCTCCACTTCCAAGTCTTTTTCGCCCATCGACTGCAGTCCATCCTGGCAATGTGCCCTGCCCATTTTCACTTCCAGCGCTCCATCTTCTCTACCATGTCTCTAACTTTCATCTTCTGCCTGATCCACTCATTCCTTTTATGATGTATGAGCGCTATTCCGAGCATCAGTAGCTCTATCCCACTATGTGTAACTCAGATTTTTTCAGCAGATATTTCGGTGAGAGTTGCTGACTCCATTCCATACTTGAAAATTGGCAGGGTACACTGATTAAACACTTTTGTTTTAGGTGTTGGGTAATCTTTTTTGATCGGAGGATTGAGCTATTTGCTTCAAAGCCGGCCATACTTGTGTGATACGTCCTTCGGCTTCCGCCACTTGGTCTTCCATGTCAAGAGTGATTTCATGGTCCGAGTAAATGTAATGGTCAACAGGTATCTGGAGATTTTTCGCCTCTAGGATGTTTGTCATGATCTTAGTTTTTGACTTATTCATTTTCAATCCTATTTTGGCTGATTGACTCTGCAGGTCGCCGATCATAGTGAGCATATCCTCAACGGTATTCACGATCAGTACGATATCATCGGCAAACTGCAAGTTATTCAGTCTGTCGCTGTCAATAATAATGCCTCTGTCACTCAATCGAGTCCTCCGAAGATGTTCTCGACGGCAGCATTGAACAATTTCGGCGAAATCGTGTCACCTTGGCACTTTCCTCGCACCAGTTCGAACGGCTCTGTAAGTTTATATAAATTGACCGATGACTTCCCATGCTGCTCTAGATGTTTCATAAGCTGGATGTGCCTTTCGTAAACTCTGCAGCTACTAAAGCCCTCTCAACTGCATAAGCCTACACCGATTGCTTTTTGTACTCATGAGTCTTTTCAATTAGTGTCTTCAACATTTGCATGTGGCCATTAGTGCTGATCTAAATCGGAAATTGGCCTGCTCCCTCAGGCTGGTAATCGTTGAGTTTATTAGCTAGTCTATTTAGGATAACTCTGGTAAATAATTAACTAAATGAGACAAGGAACTAACATGCAGCTTTCGAATGTCCCCTTTCTTGTAGAGCACGGTTATCACTGCGCAGTGCCAAGCCTCATGTACTTTGCGGTTTAATATGCAGTTTGTAAACAGCAGTGCTAGAGTTCTCTATAGTGCCTCTGACTCTAGCTTCAACATTTCGAGTAGGTATGATATTATCTTGGTCTGGAGATCTTCTGTTTTTTATTTGGCTTAGCGCCCGCTGCATTTCTTCTACAGACACGTCATGAATTTCCTCAGAACCGACATTACTAACAGGTGGCCTGATCTCTCGCTCTGATGCGATCCAGAGAATAGTACTTTACTTTTGTAGTGTCTCGTAAACATTTTTCGCTACTTGAAACAGATGCTCTGTATTCGTCGCATTTTTAGTCGAATTAATGGAAAATCGCCTTTCTGCCAATACATAATTCCGCAAGCAGTACTCGTTTGCTAGTGTTCATTTCGATTGCCTTTGAAATTCTGTCTTCCTGGTATTGTTGCAAATCCATTTTAAGCTTTTGGCGAATTTTATTATAATAGTTAATAATAATATACTCGGACATTTCATATAGCGCCAACTAGTCCCAAAGTAAGCAGCACAGTGCTTGTGTTATGGGTACTAGACAATTACTGATATTCTACTTATATACTTTTCCTTTGTAAATAAATACATATTATACATAAACACCCAGATTCGGATTAAATAGATCCCGGTATTCCGGAGTACCGGTCTGATTATTTAGCCTCATCTAATGGCGTTTCTTTGCGAGTTCCCGTGTGTAATCTGTTAATTTCTTGTGCTTGAAATTTATATCAGCAGGTGTCACTCTATTCAATGCTTCGATCATTACTTTTGTTAGGTGCTAATTTAGGTCGTCCATTGGCAGAGATCTCATAATATGTTACTTATGATACTGCAGAGAATAAATTCAATTCGGGTGTCGTTCAGTTACCCTGTTACCTTTTTTTGTTTAAATACTATTTTATTTAGGTATTTATCACTTAAATATTTAGGCATTATTCAATTATGGTTATTGTTAGTCACAATAAGGGGATGATGTACAAATCAAAACCGTTAGAAAGGTGTAAAACAGAAAATCAAACACACTTTCACATATTTTATTATTTATTTTACACTTTTTCAAATCATACTTGACTAAAAATAAAACAACCACTAATGACTATAAATTTATTTTTATTATAAGTTATATATTATTTCTGTTTAATAATTTATTTACATATTCATGTTATAGTTTCATCGTGAATATTAAAATCTGTGGGGTGTGTGTCGGGGGAGAGTCGGCCCGCGGCGCGCTGGCGGCCGCGAGCCGCTGCAGCGAGCGCCGTGCGCACGCGCCGGCCTTGAGCCCGAGGCGGGCGCGGGCGCTAGATGAGGCGCTCGCTGAGCCAGATTCAGGTGTCGGGCGGCGGGGGCAGCGGGGGCGGCGGGGGCGGCGGCGGGGGCGGGGGCGGCTCGCGCGGCATGCTCGGCTCGGTGTTGCGCCGGCGCACCTTGCCGCGCTTCTTGAGCATGGTGGCCTGCGGACGGGCGGGCGGAGCGGTGAGGGCGCGGCGGGCGGGGGCGGGCGCGGGCGCGTCACGGGCCCGCCGCCGCCGCGGTCGCGCCGCTCGTCGAGCTCGACCCGCGCTTCGTTTTCTTCAGCATCGTCGCCTGCCGGTCACACACACCTCAAGCGGCGGCCCGAGTGACGCCCGCGCCCTGCCTCGCGCCCGCCCGGCGCGTACCCGAACGTCGCAGGACGCTCCGATACGCGCTCGACTCGGACGCTCTCTATGACCGTCTTTCCACTACCCTCGGTTACCGATGTACACTGGTGCGCGTATATTGGGGTGCTCGACTAGGCAGTGGAAATGCGGCTGTATGTGTGAGCTAGTGGAAAGTTGGTGCTAGGAGTTTGAGTGCTCGGGCGTAACGTGACTCGGGGCGGAAATTACGTTCACGATTGTTTCGTTCGGATAGATCGTTGATCTTTTAAAATTGTAGTAGAAAACATCAACTTCTGGTGATTCTAATTTTGTTACCGGTGGGTACAAACAAGCGAGCACATGCAAACGTCAACCTAGTGACTACGTGTCTTACCTTCAAGGCAGATTTTAGGACCACCACCTCGCTAGGAGCCGCCACCCACGGTTCGCCATCCACTTGAACAGGAATCTCGCTCTTGAGATTTATTTTGATGTGCCCGCCCTGAAATTGACATCAAACATAACCACGCCATATTGAAGCAGTGAAGGTTCATCTCAGTTCTGAGTCATGCAGGCATGACTCATGATCTATACCTTCGATGTATCTAATAATATGATCATAAAATGACACAAAAAATATAATAATTTCAGATGCAAAATTAACATAGGTCATAACATTTCTCGGGTATCAGTATCTATCTCATATAATCATAGGTGTCTACAGTGTAGTACCTATGACGAAATACCTATGATGACGAATGAACCTATGAACGAAGCTACGACGTAACCACAAATTATTGGGAAAACTATTTGACGACAAGCAACGTCTATCTGTGCTTTTATTTTATTCTCTGGTGACCTCAACACTCGACAGAACAATTTCGAGTGTTAAATAAAAATTCTACGACGAAAACCTACAATGTAGTTGATATCAATAACTTTATGAAAGCCTTGTTGATTTTTAGTTGAGATAATAATGCCATTACATTTTACTGTGCTGTAGGGTAGAGATTAATACATATGTAACCCAAGCTATTTCTCATTCGGAATGTATACAGAACATCTAACAAGACACAACGAAATCACATCTTTTAACAACATCACATTGCTTACAAGTGGCATAATAGAACCAGATAATAAAAGGTGGCTAGGTCTATTAGGTCCAGCCCTGTAATCCAGGCGGCTAAAGAATAAGGCTCCAGTATTCCCCACGTCGTAATAAACTCGCAACATCGCGAGCTGCCCGCGCGGTCGTGGCACTGTGAGGGTACAGGAGGGCTATGTCACTAGCCCCCCGAGAAGCTATTCAGCGCACGTGAGAAATCTTGAGCCTCTGAAAAACGCGCTGAGAACGACTGTCACAGTAGTTTCAGTGGGTAAAAGCCCATCCATAAGCCATCCGCACCCCCTGGTGGCTTGGGTATCTGAGTCCATGTTTCTCCTGCGTTACCGTAAAAAAAAGGCCTTACTAGGCCGTTGTTGTGAAAAGGTCTAGTTCAGGTGTATAAGTTACCCGTGTTATTCACATTGATAAAAATTTAATATCAGTTACCTATGTTACTCGCATTGAAAATATTTTTGTGCTATTCTCATTGACAATAACACTTTTAGTGTAAGTTACCCGGGCTGTTCCCATCGATAGCACTTTTGGTGTAAGCTACCCACTTAGTTCGCAGTGACAAGATATGTTTAAGTGTAAGTTGCGATCGTTATTCGCATTGAAAACACTTTCAGTGTAAGTTACCTCAGCAATTCACTTTGATAACACATTTGGTGTAAGCTACCTGCGCAATTCCCAGTGACAAGAGCTGTTTCGGTGTAAGTTACCTGCGCTATTCGCATCGCGCCGCGTAGACCGGACTGGATCTGGCCGAGGTGCACCACCCCGGTGACGCCCACGACCTCCAACATGCCGTCCCAGTGGTTCGGCTTGTTGAACTGGTCGTCCTTCTCCGGCCCCCAAGGATTTGCGCCGGAGCCCCAGCTGAGTGTGACAGACAAGGGTATATTACTTATTTTATATGTATATTGCATACCTAATTATATTCCATGAAAATTGAACCATACTCATATTTTTTTATTTATTTATCAGGGAGAAAATTGAATTTTTATAAGCCTATCCATCCGTCTGTCACAGTTGATATTATTGGAAACTATGTGGCATACAGTAATATATCATATTTACCCACATGATTGTGTTGCACTAGTTAACACATAGGAGAAATAAAAAAGGAGCAAGGGTACTCCAAATCGATTTACTATCCCGCTCTTGTCTCCAGGAAATATAAAGCCTCATATAAAGTTTAAAGGAAAAATACAACGAAAGTCTTAGCTCTTATAATCTTCAGAAATTCCATTTAGTTTAGCATTTCATATGTATATCATAGAATGTAAGGTATTGCTTCCAATATCTGTACTGTACTGAACTGTTGCCTGTGAGGTTTGCACACGGTTACACAGAGTCTTACACACGCTTAATTCTAATGGGGTATTACAATGCTGCTGCTGCTGGGTTTTGTATGTCCCTTATAAAGAAGATATAAAAAAGATAAAAAACTGTTGGCTCGGCGGCTCATTTGATCCACGGGCGGGCGGTTTTTTATACCTATAGACAGTCGCAAGTGCCCTCATAAGCGTCGTCTAAGATTTAGTGGTCTACCTAAATTAAGCACAAGGTTTACACTATAGATACATAAACCGAAGGAGCACCCAGTAACACCTACGATATTGAAATACACCTACCTGAAATATTACTAATCTAACGCTGAGTAAGTATTACCCACAAAAGACCCATGAATTATCTTACCTGAGTATATTTAAAATAATGATGCCCTCAACAGCGGGCAGTTCGACGGGTTTCCCGTCAACTTCGAGTTTTACCGCTTTGTGCAAGTCTTTGCACATCTTGCGACCGACCATCTTGCGGAGTCCCATTTTCACATAAACGCCTTTATTGCGGAGTCTGAAATGATACAAGTTAAAGCAAACATAGAAATTATTGAGCCAATAACGACTTCATACAATTCCTCTAATTTATTCATTCAAGTTGTTGCCACTTAGATCTATATAGATATAAATGTCGAAAATATCTGTGGACTTGTCAAATGATCACAACTTGCAATTGCTTTGCCAAAGTAAGGGGAATCCGAAATAAAGCCAGGGGTTCCTACGTAACCAACATATTTAATTTCGCCGAAGTCCTGTTATAATTCAGATCGATTTCACTTCGCCAATAAGGCAACTAGAAGTTGCTTAACCGTTTAACGCAAGCTTGGCACAGCAAGAGAAAAAGGATGGAGTAATGAGTGATTTCTATTGATTACCAATACCATCTGCTGCTGACACCAATGTCGTTATCATGCCTCGTTAGGGGGACATTGAGATTTGTAGGGAGTCAAGACTATGCGCTGGATAAAGAGTTACGCAAGTATCCAGCGCATCTCCCGTGATTCGCTGCGTATATTGAGAGTTAGGTAGGAGCATAGGTCGTGGTAGGATCGTAAATATTTTACATATCTAATAGACCTTCTTCAAGGCTTTATCGAACAGCTGTTAGAAAAAGCTTTAATTTAGTAACGATATACTGACCTGCTGTTGAATTTGTTCGGGTTCTCCTCGCGTGCGTTGTGAAAGTCGAGGCACAGATCCGCGTCGATACCAATGCCGAAGTAGTTGTTCATCACCAGGATCTGCGAGTTGTCCTCGCTCTGGGATCCTGTGGTCACAGACGCTGGAACGTCAACATTCACCTTAACAGTTCAGATAACTACATTCACGATATCAAGGTCAAAGTCAAATCAATTTTTTTAAGCAAAGCCAATTACAAGGCATTTTTGAATGTCAAATCTACCTTCGGTTCGAAAATAAAATCTGCAGGGAGAAGAAAAACTCAGTCAGGTATCATTTTTTCAACATCATTTTACAATAAGTTTATTAAAATACACTATTAAGAAAGCCAGTAAATGCATGTGCAGAGGTCATTATATCTCCAGACTATTGTGTTGTCTTCAATGAAATCGTTTATTTTATAGTATGATGATTTAGTATAATCAATTCAAATTATTGTGATTGAAATGAACGAATACCTGATAGTGTTCAAAATATATCTACCTACTTGATTCTGCCTATAAAAATTAAACCCAATAAGATTACTAAGCATTCGTTGACCTGTTCATCGGTCACAACGGATTGTCACTCAAACCATGTAAATTGTCTAACAGCAAAGACGAGGGTTTTTTAGTTGGTTTGAATCCAACACTTCTCAATCGGCGTAGAGTCCGGCTAAGTGTTCCTTCTCGGAAACAAAAAAAAACTGTGTCAAATATTGTATGTCACGTTGTACATGGATTATGATTTTCTTTTTGAAGTACAAAACCTTAAAAGTAATTGATTTCGCATTATATCTGTTGATCTACGTAAGATATAAATAAAAAAATAGTATAGATATAGGTACCGACATTTACCAGACGTTCTTACTAACCGGGCAGTTGTTTCGATAGCTCCTTCGGCTCGTCTTGTTTGTCCTCCGGATGGAAGACGACGGTCCAGCGGTCAAGGCGGATCTCTTCAGCATCTATGACGTCACGGAGCAAAGATAGTGGGTCTTCACAGCCAGTATAACCGGAACCCCAGCGGAGTACTCGCGCGAGGTCGTTACCTAGTGATAAGAGGTCACAGATGATGGGAGGGTAGCGTAGCGGTTTGTCGGTGTTTGTTGATATTGAAGTGTAAACCTGTAAGCCCTAGACGACGCTTCTGAAAGCAACTGGCTATAGTTCGGTAATATTTTACTTTTGTTCTCTGGTTCTTCGCCAGTTATAGTTTAAATAATCCTCCCTGAAATGCACTTCAATACAGCGTTAGCTGGTTCCGATACATTCTGTTGATCCCAGAGCCCCTCAACATGTGCCGAAAACAATCACCGCGGAAGTCGTACTTGACAAAAGTCTCGTATAACTCAATCTCTTGCGAGGGGCTAGATACCTTTTGAATATTTCTCTTACAACACCACAAAGAACTAGAGCAGCATTTCTCAAACTATGGGCGGCGACCCAATGGTGGGTCGCGAGCGTATATTGAATAGGCCCTAAAAACAGTACGATCATCGACCGACCGAGCATTACTCTTTGGAGGGCACGTGCGGATTGCGATAGTGCTATACAATTAACGAAATTTCTCAAATTTCTGACACTTATCCAGTCTATTTAAGGCGACGTATTGATAAACAATAATTTAATCCAAAATAGATCTTCTGGTCTATGCAAAAGTGCGCTTACGAAAAATACGAAAAAGTAGTTATTTTCGTTTATTTTAAAACATATAACTAATTTTATAAAATCCAATTGACATTTTGAAGAATATGTTTAGATTAAAACTATACAGAAAATTTAGAAACATATATCGGTCCCGTTACTCCTAAAAATGTGGTGTCTGTTTTAAAAGAGGTTTCTTTGATAATTTTATTTGCGTTACAAAAGGTAATCAGTGGTGTATCGCAACTGCCAAAGTAAAGTCAATGACGATCAATGAGTCAGTCATGTAGAAAAATTGAGATCCCTGCCGTCAAAATTTCCAATGCATCGCCTTAATGAAGCTATGAAAGTTCTCCTCCCCTTTAATACCTCATACCTATGTGAGGTGGGATTTTCAGCTATGGTTAATATTAAAACTAAATAATAATAATAATGCGCCAGACAATACACACCAATCATCTGATCTCAAACTAGGGTGTTTCCTGTACTATGAGAACCAGAACGATGACTACTAGGGGCATCTCCCAGTACATTCAGATCCGAGACAATCTAGAAAATTAATTTTCTAATTTCACCCGACCGCGAATCGAACTCAGAACCTCCCACGCTTGAGTTAACGTCTAAACCACTGCGCCATCTAGGTCGTCTAAATACCGAAATAAATTGGACGTATCAAACTCATTGCGATTAAAAGTGACTGGAATTGAAGTCGATACTAAAGCTGTAATGACAAAAAATAGGAAACAAATACCTACTTCCTTCTCATTGAAATTAGCACTCCTTGTAACTAAGCATTAAATTTTGGATTGTAGCTGAATGTTTTTTTTTATTCGAACAGTTCTTCATTCATATTCTAGTAGTGCCCTTTCTTTCTTTATGAAATCCATTAGGTGACTCTTGAATTTAAATTTTTTTGTTAGGTGAGTCGCGGTCCAGTCAACTTTGGGAACCACTGAACTAAAGGTCTTGTAGATGGCTTAAAAACAGTGACAGCAAGCTTGTCACTAGATTCACCTATCCTCAGAGTCATGTGAGTCCAAACTCACGTGACAGAATAAGGGCCGCCACCTTATCGCCTTAATTGTGAAATTATATAATGATAGAATTGAGAGGAAGTGATTTCTAAACATTTTATGCATCTAAATATCGTATGAACGACGGTTTCATCTTCAACGGTTTAAAAGTGACAGCTAAAAGGGACTACGGTAACAGAGCTGGAGACTATAATAAGTGTATCTACCTGTGCCGAGCGGCACGATGGCGCAAGGCGGGTTGGAGCACTGCGAGTCTTGGCCGACGTTGTCGAGGCACTGCAGCACCCAGCCGATGGTGCCGTCGCCGCCGCACACCAGGATTTTGTAGTTAGGAATGTGACGAAACACGTACAGCCTGCCCCGGTGACACCGCTTGCGTTAGTGTGTTGTTACATTGCGTTCATTGGATTTGATAAATAGATCTCGAAAGACGCCCATAAAAGCAATGTGCTTCGGTTTTTAGACAATGTTGAGCACAAACTTTTATAGAAAATGGACGATTAAGTGGCATAGATATTGGACGTCTCTGTCCTTCGGAAGTCACGTTAAGACATTATCACTCTCAATCCTGTTAGTGATACTGAATTCCTGACAGTAGGTTGGTCATCTACTTCCACCAATCTGTACTGCACACCTAAATTGTGAGAAGAGACTTGTGCCCAACAAATACATTACTATGTAATATGTATATAGGCTGCTGCTATACTATACCATAATAATATTAACTTTCAGATTATTCCACAAAAAAATGGTTATTCAATTGTTATCTTGTTAAAATAGGAGTCGTAACAGTAACGTTCACTCACCCAGGCAAGGGCCCTCCATTTTCGAGGTCGAACACCTGGTAGGGGTTGAGGAGTTTTCTGAAGGAGGAGATAAGCTCCAGCCCCTGGCAGCCGCCCGACTTCACGTTCACAAACACCAGCAGTGGCTTGACGCCAGCCGGCACCATAGAGGGCTCGATGCTGGGCAGTAACATCACTGGACGCCAAAGGCAATCAATTACATTAACGTCCAGTTGTAAGAAAATTTATTAAAGTTAATGCGCCTCATTAGAGCTCTTGCTGTCACTTTCGAGAATATCATAATTAATGAAACCAGAATGATTTTTAATGGGCCGTTTACTTTAGTAGACTTTCTTGCAATAGGGCGTAAGTTATCCAATAAAAACAGCTAACAAATTGACTATAGGTTTGCAAACATGGGTGTATACATGGGAGAGGGGAAAAGTTCAAGAGAGAGCTACCCCTCCCCCAACTAACGTTCTCTAATGGTAAGCTATAAAGTGTACACCTGAATTGAGAAGGTCCATGGCCTCTCAACCACAAAAGCGGCTGAATACATTCTGGATTGCAAGAGCATTGTTTGTATCATCATATCTTTGTGAATCATCCCATTAAGAAATGAAAAATGTAAAAAATTTATTATGTATACAGAAGCCAACTTAGCTATTCTCATATTGATGACGTTTTAAAAGCAGCATGTAGCAGTCTGCCCTAGATTAAACTTTAAAAAGTTAATAATTCGTGTAACTAGTTATTAAAGGTGCATCAACTTATTTATATTTTTTAATTCCTTATTGAGGACGAAGAAATGTATACAATGTTAATTAATGTTGCCAATGGAAAATAACCCTGCAATTATGTGAAAATTCTAATCGCCTTAGCGAGACTCACTTGACAATTCACTCCACTTCACATTCGAACTCACTTGGCCTTCAAATGGAATTTTCTAAACCGAACCTACTAAGAGCGAAGTGAAGTCATCTTGGATGCGAGTTTGTCGGGGATTGCTTTAACAGTAAACAGCTCAGTTGATATTTCGTCTTAGCGTATTTTAATTTTTTCTGAGATAATTACGTTAAATACAACTTGTTTTATTTAGATTAGATTGTTATATTTAGCGAAACGTCATTAAATTCATTTACGATAATACGGCTCGCTGCCGCACTCATCGGGGCAGCGCTAGTGTCTCTGTCGACTTTAGAGAATACTAATTCACAGTTGACAGTCTCACTGCGGATTCAGAAGTGAATTCGTCTAATTTACGTTAGAGAATCGCACTGCAGAACCCTTGCAGAACCCAGAATCGCAGGAAGAACAAGTGAGTAAAAAACTACCGACATGCAGGTATATATCACCACACTGGACTGGCGGCTGTCAAGTGATATTTGTGCCTATTTGATTACCACCATTTAGGCGCTGTAGGCAGATACGAATGTCCATGGAATTAAAATTAGTGATGTCTGTAAGTCGACATCTACGTTGTATAGGTCATTAATTATTACTACAGGTAAAGGCTGTAGATGACTAGAAATACTAGTGTAAAAAGTGGATAACTAGATCTACGAAATAAACATCAATAATAAAAATCTCGCATTTCATTTCGAAAAATTTACAGGGACTTACTGACAGATCCAAATAATTAGTCAAGTTAAGAAATGTCGTATACTTTGATTTCGAATATTTTTTTTGTAGCAGCCAATAATTTAACTTCTACGACGGTCTATGGTATCTATTATGTTATAATTTGATTAACTCTTGATTTCTTTGGAGTTCCAAAAGCTCGGTATTTACGATCGGTTCTTTTGAATTTTTAGAAATTTTGAATAAAAACGGCAACTAAATACACTTACCAGTGAAATAACGATTTACTTTCTTTTTTGTAGCAATTTATGCAAAATACAGATTTGCTCATGCTTGAAAAGCCGAGCTGACACAAATAAACTGAAAAACTCACTAAAACATTAACAAATTCAATTAAAATCAGCAAATGTTTCATGATTGTTTAGTATACCACGGCGGCCATTTGCAATGTACGTCAAAATTAGCTCTCGGACATCCTCGGGCGACGCTTCAAATTGGCACACAAAATTAGTTGTTATTTGTTTCATAAAGCCTGTACAGTGATAACGATAATATATACATGTCAGTGGTAAAAAACACATATTAGGGTTCCACTTGAAGATATTCGTTGTATTTTGAAGATACTTGTATTCCCCGCGTACAAAATAAAGGTTGTAAATTATGACTTTTACATAACTGGGCTTCGGCCGCTTCGCCGTCATTTGTCAATTATACTCGTTTGAGTATATCCTCCGTTTGGAATAATAATTTCAATGTAATAATTTCAAGTATAAAGCGTTGATGTCTTTAATACGACTAAGATTAATTGTAAGTTCACTTAAAATACGATGTATTATTTTTAATATTAGTAGCACGTATTCCCGAACCATACTCAGTGAGTTTCTGCTTCAGAATAGTTAGAAAGAAATACCGCTATTTATTGCATGTAGCGCCATCCCTTTCTAACTGTGGTCAATGAAAAATTCACATTTGAGTTTCGTCCTAGAATAGAAGCCTAAGAAGGTTGTAATAAATTTATCACTGCAATCAATTCTGGTCTATTGTTATGACCATAATACCATAAAGCGTTATCAAATCTCACTCCTGTCTGAAATTTTATTACTGAATCAGTAATCATCAGTATCAAGTTTATGACAATTCTTTAACAATAATTCGACTTTATGCAGAACACAGATCTACTATTAATAGATATTGCGTTGATGTGACCACTATAGTCTTTCTCGCTCTAACGACCTTTGTTTGTCAAACCGGCCTTTACAGCCTAAAATACTGCATTCAACATTTTTTATATTAATTTTTCACTTGTAAAGTTCAAAAATAATTAAAAAATAACGAAGATTTGTTTGGTTCATAGGTCTGTCAAATGCAACAGCATAACAGCTTGAAACATTGAGCACACCTATAGAGACGAAATATGTGTATTCCCATCCCTTTCTATTATAGGGTTACGCCATATACATCTTTCAGTCTTAACAATTCGTGAAATGCGAAAGACGATGTCTGTTAGTGGTAAATTTGAGATGCAGAATATAACTTTTGATTTGTCTGGAATATGTAGTTAACTATGCTTATACAGTACTATAAGCACAGTTTATTTATTGTACTGCCGTTGCAGTGCTGAGGCGACTTCCTTGTTTTTGTTTAGAAATAAAAGCAACGATGTTACGTAATTTAACTTAGGGTTTTAGAAACTTACCCAATAAATGCTTATCTTCATATTTGGCCTCTCTGAGTGCATAGAGCGCACGCACCGCTTTACTGGCGTCTTCATAAGTGATAACCATCGATCCATACTCGTAGTAGATCGGGCCGATGGAAGTAAATTTGTTGTCTGCATGATAAAAACACAAAAGTTAAAAAAGCTGTCATGTCACAGTCAAGCACTATCACTGATTCGAAATGGATATATCTAACAGCAGTTCATTAATTTCGACATTGTTATTGTAAAATGTCTCCGATTCACGTTCGTTAGTAAGTCTGAATTGACAATTTAAAATTCGTTTCAAATTTTCAGTGACTATAACATAACCACGAATACATTTTCCGATATACTATTACGATTTTTCTATTTGCATTGTTACAGCAGTACTAACCGGCACCAAGAAATTCCACGAGTATGTTCTCATAGTTCCTCTCAGAGAGGCCAGGAGGTAGGGAGGCAACAAAGAGCGCTAGCGTGGGCCCGTGCGGGTCGCGCCTCGGCTGCAAGTAGAACCGCGCCAGTTCCATTCGCCGAACCGACTCACGAGCCAGTCGCACCACTATACGCCACGGTCGCTCTTCCTCCTCCAACACGCGTTCCGATACTGAACAAATGATACAAGAAGTCAATAAAAATGAATTTATTCAAGTAAATCCATGTACCTACAAGGTATTCATAAACCCCGACTGAAAAAAGGTACTGTAAGTTTGACGTCGTTCTTGTCGAATAAATTAATGCGGTTCAGATAATTTTTTTCTGTCAAAGCTTTTTAGATTTCTAATTTTACTTATGGAACATTAAATTTCTATTAATATTACTGTTTCGCAAAAAATGTGCATTGAAAAGAACCGGCAAGAAACTCAGTCAGGTATAATTTTTTCAACATTGTCTGTAAGATAATAGTCCTTATCCCTTGATTTCAACGAGTTCAATAGCGAGACAGCAAGATGTCACTAGGCCGAGAGAATGACGTGGACGAGTGAGCGTTTACACGTATTGTTCAACTTTGCACCGATTTAGTCAGTCACTCAAGAACTCGAAGAAAATACAATAGTATTAAGAACACGTAAATAACGCAGCGATCGACAAGACGAGGACTGAGTGCTGAATTCGCATCGCGAGTACGTGTTTATACGTGCCGAGTGCGCTAACGAGTCAGTGCTGCGAAGCGCGGGGGAGGACATTCGGTCTAGTAATTTGAATAGGATGCGAGTGACTTTCTCGTTCATTTGCGCACAGTGCGCTTGACCGAGCACTCGGTCATGTGTTTATATAAACCGAGCACTTGGCCGTGTGCACCGTCTCGCCCTAGTACTCGGTACGTGTAATCAAGGTATTAATTTCGTCTGGTATTATTTACCTATACAATATGTACGGTATAGTGATATCACTCAATCTCGCCCCTAAACGTGTACTGAAATATTATATAATCACTAGGTAGGTATGTATATAGTTGAATTTCAGTACAGAAGGACTCCCCGTCTTATTTTCTCAAAAAGTATTTCTCAGGAAAAAATTTCTCGGACAAAATTTTCTCATACAATTATTACTCAGTACAAAGATTTCTCAGAGTAATATATTCCCACATACTTACCTAACGTAACCTACCCAAAGAGAGTGTTCTTATAGGACGAAATCTGTTCTGGCGTTTGGCCGGCCGCTGCTGCGGCAAGCTGCTCGCTTCGCTCGCTCGGCTCGCGCGTTGTGGTTTATACACTTACCTAACCTAACCAACCCAGAAAGAGTGTTCTTATAAGGTGGATTCTCTTCTGGCACTTCGCCGGCCGCTACCGCGGCATGCTCACTTCGCTCGCTCGGCTCGCGCATTGAGGTTTATATACTTACCTAACCTAACCTACCCAGAAAGAGTGTTCTTATAAGGTGGATTCTATTCTGGCGCATCGCCGGCCGCTGCCGCGGCACTTAATAATATTAATATGAAAATAAGAAATCATAGCCGGAGAAATTTTATACATAAGAAATTATTACAATTAGATATTTTTGTTTGAGAAATTATTACAAAGAATTTATGTACTGAGAAATTATTGTCCGAGAAAATAAGATCGGTCGCCATACAGAAGTTATTCCCTTTTAAACATCAGTAGTTGGAATAAACCAGAGGGAAATGGCAATATCGGACCCGAATTTCAAAGCCAATACCTTTAAATTTTTCGATGAAATTCGAATATTTAACAGCTGTGTAACTAATAAACCTATCTTTCAGTTAGTTTAAGGATATAGATATTCTAATTGGTGTAATTGTCTGAACTATTTATTTATTTTAATAATAGCAGTTGCCCGTGACTTAGTTCACGCGTAATTTAAAAAAAAAACGAGTGTGCTTTAGACCACACAACTGAAGTAAAACTTCTTACATACGAAACGTAACTCTCTCTTTCCATCTTTACTAACATGTAACTCCATATCTCTCTCTTTCAACTTCCGTTCGCCTCGCCCGATCACACTTTTCGTAACGCTCTCGTCATGCATTCGCCAGCTTACTCCCCAAGCCAAGCGTGCCTAAAGAAGATTTACTTCAAAAAGTACCCTCAGTCCTTCCCCGGTTTTTAAGTTATCTTCATAACAAAATTTGGACAGCGGTTCAGTCGTGAAAATGTAACAGACACACTTCCGTATAATATTGCAATAGACTAGTATTGATATATATAAAAAAAGTCCTCACCGCCCCTGTCGAGCAGTATCTCCGAGCATCTGTAGTCGTGCGTGGCTCGCGAGGGGTCCAAGCCGAAGCGCTCGAGCGCCGCCGCCATGAGATCCGCGACGGTGTCCTCGCCTGAGCACGGCACCGTCACGAACGTTTCGCCGGCGCCAGCGATCCGGCCCGGATACACGCGCACCTCGCCGCCGCCCGTTTCTGGCTCCCTGGTGTACGCACTTGTTACTTGCATAAATTAGGTGACGTCTGTGCCGTCATAGGAGAGCCACCAAGTTGTTCTCCAGGTTACATTAACTTTTATACATCTAATGTGATCTGTCTTCTACTACATGGTAATGAGCCTTGCTATTACAGCACGAATTGGGCCGGCTCGCCCAGTGAAATACCACCCTCTCACAGAATGTCGGCGTGAAATAACAGCTTCTATTGCTGTTGTATTTCGTTCGGTGAGTGAGAGTGGCGATGGCCCATCTCCCCCTCCTTTCTCTCTTTCCCTAAAGGCCATCAACGCAACCGTAATTCCCCGGATGTTGTGGGTGTCCATGGGCGGCGGTGATCAGTTCCCACCAGGTGGCTCGCTTGCTCGTTTATAGGGTAGGTAGTAGGTAGTCCCTCTTTTATAAAAAAAAAAACATTTATGTACGTATCTCTGGTTCCCTGGTACATAAAACTAGTTTTATAAAACAGAAGAACTTATTTGATTCCCAGTTTAAAATATGAAGATTATAAATCGAATGTATTCTATGTCCTAAACCTAATAAATTTACAATTAGTTTCGCTTTCGTTTCGGCACCTGATGCATGCACTTGTTTATAGGGTAAGGAGAGCAGCAGACGACACCAGTACCAGTATGAAACCACCAAACTCACGTTAGAAATGCTGGTTGAATCTGAATGTGTTATAAGACGCCATGGCATTGAAGAGCTATGAATTTAACTGTCTCCGATTCTAGGTGCACACTCTCCTTTATAAGATAGGTAGAGTAGCGAACGATGTCTGCAGCCTAATATGTAAACTATCATTCACTACAAATTCTAATTTCGATTATCAGTTTAAATCCCAAAGTTTTTATTATAAGGATGAGGGTACTTTCATGTCTAATTTGAATATATCCAAAGTTAAGTCAAAGGTTTTCTAGGTAGAATTTTCATAATTAAATATTCAAATTGTTTCTTCTGAATACTTCTAGATGTACTTAGGTCTCTATATAAAATTACAAAAGATATGAATTTATACGATACACACTAAAAAGAAAAATCGTTTTTGACCGTAGGTGTTACAATGATTAGAATCAACATATCGAACTTTGTATTAATCATAATTTTTAAATTATTCCAGTTGTTTTTGCAGGCATGAAGCATCACGCCTTTCGTCACAAAAAATATAACTTTGGAGTTTGTACCAAATGGCTTTTACTCTTAACTAAAATTATTGTTAAATATGCAGAACAAAACAACATATCTACAACAAAAAAATAATAATGTAATAAAAATAGGAATGCATTTAATGACTCTTCAAAATTTGCGAAAATATAGACAAAATTGGTTCGAATTGCTATTAAAAATATTATATTATAATATAATGAAATGTTACTCCTTCATTAAAAATTTTAATACGCTATAAAATAATTATTACCAATAAAAAAAATAAGCAATCATTTAAAATATTAGATTGTGCTATGAAAAATAACATTTTCTATGAACTAAATAATTATCCTAGACAAGCTGACATCATGACAATGCCGACATATCCGGCGCAGTAAACGGAGTTGGTGCATACACGACGTCTCTTCCTAACTCCTGGAAATAACTCAGAAATACACCTACTAGTATAGTATACTAGTATAGTATAGTACTTGTATAGTATAAGATTGCTATATATATCAACAGCAAAAGGTGAAAAGAGACTGAAGGATATAGGGATGTTTCACAATTAAATTTCTTGACTTTCACTATCTCCTTAAAGTGCGGACTCCTATTTCAATACTGCTCCTGGAAATAACCCGGAAATATATACCTACTAGTTTATATAAGATTGCTATACTTATATAGATATAGCAAAAGCAAAAGACGAAAAGAGATGGAAGATTATAGAGATGATTTGAGATTAAATATCTCGACTTCAACTATCTCTATAGAGTGCGGACTCTTGTTTCAATACTGCAATTGGAAATAAGTCAGAAATACACCTACTAGTATATATAACATTGTTATTTAAAGATATACCAACAGCAAAAGATAAAAAAAGATGGAGGATTATAGAGATGTTTCGAGATTAAATTTCTCGACTTCAACTATCTCTATACAGTGTGGACTCATGTTTCAATACTGCTCCATGTATAAAGCGGATTCCGATCTGGCGCTTCGTCAGCCGCTACCGCGGCTAAAAGACCTAACCTAACCTAACCAAAAAAAATGTATAAATATACCGCCGTGTTTGTATAAAGTTACAAAAAAATTTGCAAAATTTAACCGAATGTGAAACAATTTAAACCTTGGCCTACCTTTGCCCTCACGATTTCCTCCCAAGTATTTAATATCACCATTAAGTTTCAGTGATTGAAGTTGTAACCAAAATTTTATTGTGACAACTGTTAATTTTGAAATTTACCATTGTTTTTATAGCAGACCATTAATTTTAAAGAAGACGTAATTTTATCAAAAGTAGCAAAATAGAGAAAACCGTCAATTTTAAATATTGAGATTTGTAAGATTTATAGATAAAATTATTAATTATTTAGTTCCATTTGTTTGTCTCCCATAAATATATATATACTTGAAGCTGAAAAACTGAAAACTGAAAAACTGAAAAAAACTGAAGCTAGATTTATACTAGAGCAAGACAAATTCTACTTACTTGAAGCGCAGAAACAGTGCGGGCCGTTTGTTCGGAACCCTGGTGACCCTCGCCAGCGGTGTAGGATCCTTCAACGGCGGCTCGTCACCAGCTAGCGCGTCTGTTAACTCAAACTGGTCAGGATCGCGAGCCACATGGAATGCTCGCAGCGCCGCCGATACTAGTTCCCGTTCGTTCCAGTTCCGACCGACTACCACCGGTCGATACAAGCGACGTGACCAAGCGGCTTCACCGTCGTACACTTTTATTACTTCTATGGACAACAGCGGTCATATTAGGTCAGCCGGGACAGATCTGTCTTTTAGTCTGACAGATCAGATAATACTTTTGATATCAAAGTGAAACAGACCTCGTGACATAAATGTGAGGTGAACTGTACAGTATTACATAATCCAATATAAATTGATGGAGTTGGATTTGTGGTTCATTAGTAATTATTTATAGCTGAGCCCGCGACCTTATATGGGTAGACCTTAGGAACATAAAGTTTGCCCTCGAGCATCTGTTAATATTCGGATAGCTGACTCAAGAAACGTACAATTCCCATATCTTTTAGATGAGTGGTCCCATTAAAGAGTAAATTTTACTTCAAGATAACATTTTTCTATATAGTTTTCTACGTAGGTTCTACTATTGTTCTACCTACTTTTCTACAGACCTACATTTTTCTAAAAATTTTATTCAAATCGATTTAGTAGTTTTTGCATGATGTGTTCAGAGACAAACTACGTTTACGGTTTTAATATATTTTTTTATTTTCTAAACTCCTCTCAATATCTCGTACAAATACTATTATCTATAGCGATCTTAACGTAAATATAGCGGTCACATTTCTTTTGTAAATATGGCGCACAGTTGCTATTTTTAATGCTTAATTTAATATATATTTTGCATTCCAAATGTCTTTTCACCAACATTCTTAAATTTTAGGTACTTAACAATTTGATTTCGTTTTCACCAAAGATTAGGAGACTCTTACTAAAGGGGCAGTTTAAAGTTGGATGATCAAAACGGATATAAGAAATCTCAATAACGATGCTAACCTCATGAGTGGAAAAAGGGCCTTATTGCGCAAATTGCATTGAATGGTCAGATTGTATACAAAATGACAAAAAAATAATTTATTACCCTTCATCAAAGAAAGTGAAGTATCGAATTGTTATTCGTTCCGATGGAGGTCACGCAATAAGTCTCCTGAATCCAACAAATAAAATTAATAAATGTGCGTAATGGTCTCATACCCTCATCTCTATCGTCGGGCGTGCGGTCTCTGTGTTGTTTGTGGTCAGGTCGGTGATCTTGGTCGGCGGGCGCGCCGGTGGAGCCGCCGCCGGAGCCCGACCGGCCCTCGCAGCCGGAGCTGAACTCCTCGCTCACGCTGCGAGCTGTAACACCACACATCGCTCACATGTGCCCCCGGCACCCCACACAATCATTGGAAGGGTCTTACAAACGATTTTAAATTTGGGTACCAGAACAAACAAACAGACAATACTGTATTAGATCAAATATGAATCGAAATTATTATACGAATAATAAATACCAATGTCATTGCGAGAATAGCTGGAGCCTTTTTCATGCCAGTTAGAATTTACAATTATGGTAGTAATATTTTTAATTATTATTTAAGTAGAGGTATGCGAAGGCAGGCAATTTCGTATAAAATATTTTTTGGGGACGAGTTTTTTAAAGCTGTTTCAAATGAATACTTATCTCTATTGCATAGTTGAATCTTACAAGTATACAACTTACAATTAAACTTATCAATTAATACATTTATTATTTTATTAAAGCTTTATTTGTTAGGATACTATATTATCATATTACAATTTTATATTTTTCTTTATTACAATCCATTACAATATTACTTATTTTATTATTTAATCAAAATCAAATTAAGGCTATTCGATTATTCGAAGGTATATTCGAGGATCTGTAAAATATATAAAAAACACTTAATTTGATTTTGATGTGTTGATTCCATTAAATATAATTTAATCTATTACATAAGTCATACGATAAAATTCTTTACCCCTTTCTTTGTTCTAGGAGAAAGTATATCGTTTGACTTCAGAATACATTAATAAATGACTAAGCCAGCGTTAGATATTTGCAACACATAAAACTTAACTTATCATACATATACAATGTTAATGACGATACATAATGTGATTTCTGTATGTACCTATTTTACCTCTTTGTTGGAATACTGCATCATGAGTATTCTTGAGGAGGAAGCGCCCTTGTATCGGTAGCAGAGTGGAGATAACGAGGTCAAGAATAAAGAAGGATATGACCAAAATGTTAAATGTACAAGAGGAAGAACTGGGACTTAGAATATAAAGTTTGTAAACTTGAAGTTGTCAAAGGTGCCGCTTGATTTTAGTGATGAAATATGTGAAGAAGAGCGTTGTAATAGTCCGTGAACGGTTATTATATGGTACATAATGAGCGTATCTTAGCATTGTAAATTGCATGCGTAGATGGCGCCATAGGGGAAAGCCTGGCTATCATGAACAGTAGATATTTCTTGAATGCTCGACGCAGCTGGCCATATTACATGAACGTAATGTGTGTTATATCAAGCTCACGGCAAAAGCATTCTATGTGCAGCCCGTTGCAAAACTACACTCAGGTTTTAGTTATTATATACGTTTTGTGGTTTTTTATAAAGTTCATCTATTCGTGATCTCCACAAAGTCGCTTGAAATGTATATGACTAAATTAAGGATTATACTATCAGGTATGGGCATTCCACGAATAAATCCAGGAATAAACGAATGTTACTTTGTATTAAACATTTACAGAGAGAAATAAACAATTACTGTTTTGATAAATGTAACATTATCAAGAGAATAGAGCCGTTGACATTTAGATTGCTCGAATATTTCAGTTTCCGTGATATTACAATATTAGATTTAAACGATATAAAATATCAGTGAATGTAAAGAAATATGTAGACAGTAAGGTCCCTGTTCATTGATAATGTCTCAAATAGTTTTGCAAAGGTCGGCATAGCGGACGGTCATGCTGGGCGCGCGGTGTTGCGGGTGGTGCGGGTCGCGGGGTGCGGTGCGGTCGGGCACGTTACCTCTGGAGTACGGGGGGGAGGCGCCGGCGTGCGGGCTGCAGGCGGCGGGCAGCAGGCGTCGAGCCAGCGTCACGAGCCGCGCCGCGCCCCAACCGCCACTGCTGGCCCGCTCGCCCGCTGCCCAAATACACCGCTCACACTCCGCCGCCGCACGCTTTTATCCGCGCATGTGCCATGTGCCGCGCATTTCGACCCGCTATCGCCTCCCCGCGATCGCCGCGAGCGGGAAAGTGCGTAAGGGAAAGACAATGCGAGAGATATGATCCGTTCGATGCGCCGCGACCGGTGCTCCGTTCGAACGATAAGATGGTGATAGGTCTGATCGCGGACGCGCAATGGCTGAAAGGTCTAGTCGTGAGCTACGGTACAAGCGAAGTCTAAATACAAGGTACAAGCTCGATCGAATTGCGAGGCACATGTAATAGGGCCAAAAGCGGTGCGGCGCGGCGACGCTTCGGCCATATGCTGTGAAGCAGACACTTACGGCATCCGAAGTCCCTCTGGCTGGGCGGGGGTCGCACGTGCACCCCTATGATGGCCTCCATCGGCACTTCGGTGCGCGGGATCGACACCGCCGACGGAGGTAGGAAGATCGGTTGTACCATTCCGAAATTGCATTCTTCTGGTATCAATGCACGGCATCCTGCGTGACACTAGACATACACAACACTCTATTAGATTTGAGATTAGTAGTTATCTTTCGAGAAAATGGCATTCAACTTTATTGCATACTACTTGTTCAAGTAAACAACTTTTGAAAAAGTTTCCTCTTGCTTTTAGTTGGCCTGTAATATAACAGTGACGGTGGAAGCAAGATATATACAATTCTAATGCTCTCTCCAAAATCTCCAAAACAATCCACTATTTATGAACCACAACAATTTCAAAGTTCGTTTCCAAAAACCTGGTCAGGAATGCTTTACAAAATGTATTACTTTGAAAAAATTAAGTTAGTACTTCGTATAATATTAAGAGCTGTGACAGACGATAACCAGATGGACGGATGCGTGAGCGATGAGGGTTTCGTTTTCTTCTTGAGGTTCGGAACTGAAATAACTAAAAGAAGTTGAGCAGCCTCACCGTACTGCCACACCACTCGCAGCGGTAGCCGGTGAGGCACTCGGTGGACCAGCAGGCGCGCCGGCACGCCGCGCACTTGGAGTTGGGCGGCAGGTTGCCTTCGCGCCAGTGGTGCACGTGGCGCGGCTCCGAGCCCGCGCAGTACGTCGCGTTCTCCTTGCAGTCTGCCGCTGCGAAGTCTACGCACTCGCCGTGCACGTAGTACTCGCATACTGCACACACATCAACAAGATTGCGGTCGTTTTTCGACAGAAACTCCATTGTGGAAGTAAAAATTACCTTTCTGAACGTTTTTATAGAACGTTGACTTCCACGGGGACATTTCTGAACTCTACTCAAATACCTTCAAATACATGTCATTTCTCATTTGAGGTGGACAAAACATTAGATCATCTTACCTTGACACCACTTTTAATTGTATTCGATATAACTACAATACACCATCTCAATGAGTGTAATAGTATGTAGGTATACCAACTCAATAATATATATATACTAATATTATAGAGGTAAACTTTGTTCGTTAGTATGTAATGGATAAACTCAAAAACTACTTAACCGATTTCAAATATTCTTTCACCTATAGAAAGCTACATTATCAGCAAGTAACATAGGCTGTATTTAATTTTGAAAAAAAAATTCTACCCATGTGAAGCTAGACAGGTCGCTAGTACGAAACAAAACTACTTATATTACAGAATGTCTATACATAAAGTGATCTTGGTCCATATATCACTTAACCTATAGAGCCGCAATACCGGGCCATCCTACTCACCACTGCTCAGTTTTTTGACTAACGAATATCAACTCTCGTTCGCATTAAAACGGTACGTAACCAATACTGGACCCGTGTGTACATGGCCTGTATATTCCGATAGATACGTAAATACTTATATAATGGCTTACTGTTCTACTCGGCGGTATGGTAAAGACGGCAAAAAAATACACTATGAAACGGACACGATCTCATTTCATCGTTAAGTAACAATAAATATACTATTTTCAAATTAAATTCATTTGATCACGGCCAAGTTAAACTGAACTATCAAATGACGTGCTCAATAATATCTGCGTCTCGCTTTCACTTGGTGCAACCTCTATGACGTTATCTCAACTTATTCATACGCACGTTTGATTTTAGGCTAACCAATCAGCGCTCAGTAACTGTAGCAGTATTAAGACGTAAACTGTTTTTGAACAAAACAAATGACATTTCTAAAGTCGCGCTCCATGTCTTGGTCACATCGAAATTGGACATTACATATATTCGAGAGCGAAAAAGTGGAGAGCCGTGGGCGTGGTCGCCGTTTAAGTAACACATTACTAAACTATGAGCAGTCATAGGAGCTCTCGTCGTCATCTAGGGCTTATTAGTCTGTGAATAAACATAAAAATATTGTAATATTGTTTACTCTGAATATGCTTCTATATAAGTCTGGGATAGAAAGAGAAGTATAGAATGTACCAAATCCAGCTGATTCTTTTTCAATGCAGGCCGCCAAAGTCGGCCAAGGGCTAGAACTTATAGTAATTGGTTTAGGCGATGGACTAGCAACCAAGGTCTGGTTTCAATTTTCAATTAACGAACACAAATACTAATTTCTAAAGTTGGTGTCATTATATGATTTAGTCGCGTCTGATGTTCTGTACACCCTGAATAAAAAAATAGTGTTCACGTAATGTATGTAATATGCATGTAATATATAGTATATAATGTGTGTTTATATATCAATAACGGCAGTCAGTAATAATTCAAACAATAATAAAAGAAGTACATATCTAATACTACATTTTTGTTTTAATCTTCATGATTGATGTAAATCCGATAAAAAACAAATCTTTAGACAGAATATTTGAATAAATAATCCACTCTTTCAGGAGTTCTTTACAGTTTTTTAATCGATAATTCTTTTGAAAATATGACCTTTTACTGTTTATTTTTAAAGAGTAAGTGCCTTTGATGTAGACAGAAGCGTGATTGAGAGCTTTAACCTTTAGGATGGCTTGCACCAACTATTTAAACTCGATTTAAGGATTTGACATCTCGCTTGCACCAACGATTTAATAGTTGGTGTAAGCGAGATGTCAAATGCTTTCGTATTTAAAGTGGTTCCTCGTAAAAGTCGCGAAAGTGCGATTCAGATCCTGCGATCAGAGCTGCGATCCTTGCTGACTCGCAAATTAAATTCTCAAACCATACGTTTTGTTTATAATCGGGGCATATTTTTCATAAATCGTCATGCCATTGTTATTTATATGTTTTCAACAAAATATCCTTTAAATTTCTTAGTAGATTGACATACAACAATTTATAATTATCCTTTTAGTGGAGAATAATAGAAAGATGCAATGATATCTATATATTAGTAATTTGTATACTCACTCATACAATGTAAAGCTGGCAGTTCATCGAGCCGCTTGCGACACACCGTACAGAACTTGCGTTTGTGGTGTGCCGGCTCCGACCAACAATGAGCCACAGGATTCTGCGTCAGAGCAAACCAGTCTTAACGTGATTATTTAGGCGGCGTTTGTTATTAAATATAAATTACGATAATACTAAATTAACGATGTTAATATGATGATGATGGTTTACGCGTAATGAGGAATTGCTGATCGGAATGGTGACTTCGATCATCTGCGTCCGGTGATCTTATGATATGACGTATGACGGCAGCGCCTGTCGTTTGGCATTATTGTAGCATTGCGACGGTGCTGGGTATGGCCGATTTGAACGTTCTCCAAAGGCATGATCGGTACAACTCTGTAGAAAAGGGGAGGGGGACTATGGTACGTTCCATAGGAGATCTCAGTACCTCGACAAGCCCCGACAATGATCACCACGGGAATTTTAGTGGGTTTTAAGTCCCTCATAATCAATTATCATATATATCAAAGATTTCCCTCGTACTATTAGAAAAAAAAGCGTTTATACAAGATTATTTGCCTAAAGTAACCTAATCTTTTTACTATTTTAGTCTTAGATTTATGCATAACAGACCACATATCATATATATCACTGATTTATTACGAGTGCCGCAGTATGTCACAAAGCACTATCAAGTTCTATTGCATACAGAAGCAGCGAGATGTTCCTTGTCACGAGAAATACTGGCCGAAAGGTTTGACGAGACGATAACAATGGTAAAAATATGCACAAATAAAGAACATAATTAAATCACACATACATACATATCTTCAAGTTGTATCCCTAACGGGGTATTCAGAGACTACGAAGTGCCAAGCATCGCGGTCCTTACATCCTTCTTTCGCTTCCTCAAATCTCATCATTCTCCTCACACATTTTTGCCTCGGTATGCCAAGTGCTTTTGACCTCTTCGTCAGCTAACACTCTGGCTATTTGATCTTCGTAAGTTAGCCTATTTCTTCCTTAGCTTCTTTTACCACTCGCTTTCGCTATGTAGATTGTCTTCGTCAGTCTCTCATCACTCGTTCTTTCCATTGTCAAAGCATTGTCGTGCAACCATGTCATACTGCGTATCTCTTCATTGCTTATCCTGTCCGCAAGGGTGACGCTGCACATATTTCTAACAGATTGCATTTCTACTGCATTCATATTTCTATTTCTACGCATCTTATTTTCGCTCGGTTTCGTACATATCAAGGCTTCACTACCGTACAATGAAGTTGGCACCAACACCGCTTTGTGGATGGCCATTTCTGAGTTAGATATATTCACACTGTCCACTAATGCGGACAGAGCACCGTTCACTTTATTACGAGCTACTACCCGTCTCTACACATCCAATTCGCATCTTCCATACTTCGAAAACGCACTCTCCAGATACACAATTTCATTCACGCAATTAAATTATGACTATTAAAAATTTACGCCGAAAAGGAGAGTTCATTCCCAGCTCGTGCTGGGAATGAACACATTATATTTTCCGCAAAAAATCTTACCATGCGCTCATCAACCTTATGAAGTTTTAACAAATCGCTATTTCCATTTTTATTAATTTGTCCATGTTTACATCGCTAAAGTAGGTAACTGTGAACGGCTGAACGATGATGTGACATCAGTACTTGATGTTTGGTCTTTGGTAAGATATTTTGTGAGAATGGTTGTAATTTCTTGATAAATGTTCAATTATACACTTTTTCCAGGTTTTATTGATTGAATTATGAGCATATAACATCTTGTAATCATTTTGATGCAAGTTTCCTATTGGACTGATTATTTTATATAGAGTAAGTACGGTAAGATTAACATTACCTTGATGAGGCTCGGCGCCACACCGCAGCATGGCGTCACCACCTGTCCCACGCACCGCTCGTGCACTATGAAGTTGCACACTGAAACAATAAAAGCAATTTAAATCTGCCTGTAATTATAACTAGTATTAATTGCGAGAAATTTATTAGAGTATATACTAGTTGACCCGTCAAGTGTTGTCCTGTCAGAAATTTAAAAAAATCATAGAACCCGTTTGCAGCGCCAACTCCGGGTCCGATTGCGAATCTAAGCCATCCATCGACCCACCCAAACGCACAAAAAAATTCACCAAAATCGGTCCAGCCACTTAGGAATTAAATGACATACATGCGTATAGAAGAGAACATATCACAGCTGTCAGAAAACAACAGACAACTAAGTCGGCCATTGCCGAGCACTTGCTGGAGTCAGGACACAATCACTGGATCAAATTGCATTAGCCACAGGTCCTCTCCACCGATCGACACTATTATTCCAAAATAGTACGAGAGGCGGTTGAAATCAAGAAATACCATAATTTCAACCGGGTAGATGGATACCGCCTATCAACATCATGAAATCTTGTCATCAGTGAGTGTATCCGGAGCCGGAAAACCGAACGTCGCCAGTGTGTAGATGTAGTTAATGTATTGTGTCGAAATACCGACAGTGACAATAATAAAAAATAAAAAATGTGATGAATGAGTGTGGGTAGTTGCCAGAAAACGCACACTACGACTACACACTTCGTAGTGTTGATGATGATGACTGATGAGTCATCAGTCTGCTCGTGACCACGACCGGTGCAATCCGGTTGAAACGTCGGGATAAAAAAGGTATTTAGCCTTGAAATATTAGACCCGTTAATTAGTATTGTAAGATATATTTTTTCAAGATTAAAACCAAATAGGTATTATTAGGTATATCATACACATTGTTAGTAAGTTTTTGATTAGACGTTTTTTTTTATGAAAATAATACTTAAATAATAATAAGGCTGACCTATGAAGATCAAATAGCCAGTGTTAGCGGATAGAAATGTCAAAAGCTCTCGCATACCTAGGCGAAAATGGTGAGGAGAATGTTGAGATTTGAGGAAAAGAAATATGTAAGAACCGTGACGCTTGGCGCTCCGTCCTCTCTGTACGCAATGTATGTATGTAATACATAATAATTACTTTAAGAATCGCAACGACATCAATGTTAAGCAAAGTTGAAACTAAAATATTAAAATTAAGTACAATTTTGAGTGTAATATGATAACTTTTAAATAATTAGAAAAAAAAATTTAGTTTAAAACTACTTTGATAAATTTTATAATGTCACGCTTGCTGACCAGGATAAGCAATGATGAGATACGCAGTATGACAGGGTTGCACAACAGTGTTATTGTAAAAATGAAGAAAGGAATGCTTAGATGGTTCGGCCACATGGAAAGAATGAGTGATGAAAGACTGACGAAGAAAATATACAGAGCGAAAGTGAGTGGTAAAAGAAGCCAAGGAAGACCAAGGCTGACTTATGAAGATCAAATAGCCAGAGTGTTAGCAGACGGAAATGTCAAAAGCACTCGCATACCTAGGCGAAAATGTGTGAGGAGAATGATGAGATTTGAAGAAGAAAAAGAGGTGTGTAAGGACCGCGACTCCTGGCGCTCCGTCCTCTCCGACTACCCCGTTGGGGATACAGCGTGAAGTTATGTTATGTTATGTTATAATGCATATCGCTGACTAATTGGCTGCTACTGCCGTTTTATTGCCAAGCACCAACGAATATCAATAGTCACGAAAACACAATCCACTTAATTAGGTTATTTTTCTGCAGTACAAAAACTTTATAAAGTCGCCGTAACGGTGATCATAATAAAGTGGAGGAGAATAAACAAACACATAAAAAACAACGTGTGGGCAGAGGGGCGAGAGTTGTTTACAAGCATTTTGCTGTAAAAAAACTAAGTAGAATTTCGTAGAAACTGGAAAAAAACTGCAAAACAAGTAGAACATCAAAATATAATTTTAATGCATATGTATTTAGTCACATATTCATTATAAAGTTGCCTACGTTCATGTTTTTTCAGTAGGTAATTTATAAATGTTTTGGCTTGAAAGGGTTCGGAACCAGCTAAAATCCGTTTAAAAATACCAAATAATAAAGTATTTTTTAAACCAATTTAGTATTAAACAGGTTAATGCGTATTAACCAGTTTAAACCAGTTTCAATTGCTATGAACTGGTTTTAACTGATATTAATTTAAACGGATTAATAGTGAAGAAACAATTTTTAAATTTATTTACTTGTATATTTAAACAACTTAATAGTCGTGTGTTAGTATGATTTATACGTCTGTTTTCAGCATTGCATTGGTTTCCGGTTCAATATTCGGAAATTTAAAAAACGTTTCTAGATTAACTTGGAGTTTGAGTGTTACCATGTACATATTCTTACAGTTCCTATAGTTCATTGTATGGTAGGTATAATATTGTTTATTGGCACTTTGTTTAGTTTGCTCACTAAAATTGGTGTAATAAACCAGTAACACTATGACTTTATACCAATTTGAAAAATTTCGTTAATACGGCTGGAGCATATAACTATCTAGAACCATTACTTTACAAGTTACACGTCCTGATCTTGATACCGATGGGCCCATTGGGCCAATAGAAAACTCATAATGCAAAGACTGATTAATAAAGCATCATTGAACAAAAAACTTTTAAAAATAATGTGTTTAGATATTATTATCGTTTATATTACTGTACTCATACATGATCATCACGCTATATCCCCAACGGGGTAATTCAAGAGAATGCCAAACTTCGCGATGCTACTCTCTATTTTTCAATGACAGCCGAGATACTTATACAAATGCTTTTAAAATTCCGATAGCACTCACGCTATATCTGGTCTTCGTAAGTCTAATTTACAAACAATAATATAATAAGAAGGAATCCCACGCTTACACCACATTTTTATGTATCGATACTTTTCTTAGAAAATTGCTTGTAATCACATTTTAGAGTAGTCGTTTGAGGAAAATTTGTTTAACACATGAATCAACCGTAAAGTAGTGTTTTTTTTTATAGAAATATCTACAGAAAGGATAGCGATCCCATGGCACGAGTGTTTTAGATGGCACCGGGCACGTAGAAAGAGGGTATTATGGGCGCGATCAGTCATACCTGATCTATCATAACTTTCCTGGAAATCTTTGATAAAAGGTGAGCATATAACTATTTATTTTAAGTAGAAATGCAAATCTTTCTATTCTTAGATTTCATTTCAGAATTAATAAGCGAAGGAATGCGTTAATAAAAAGTGAAATGTAGTTCTTTCTTTCAACATAACACGTGTCTTGGCTGATTTTAAAGAATACGAATGCATTACAAAAATAATTCTGTTCTGAGACATGTGTTATCAAAAAATGGGCAATTTTTTACGTATTTACTAAAGTAAAGAATTATACGTATATATATAAAAATATACAATATATCTTTACACCATTTCACTAATGAGGTTGGCAGAGAGTAGGAGAGGACGGAGTACCTAGCGTTACAGTCCTTTAGCCTTACGTACACAGGTAGGTACTCTTTTCGTTTCCTGAAATCTCATCGTATCCATAAACTTTCACCTATTAAGAATTATTACTTATGTACTTATTTAAAACGTTTTGATTACCATATTGTCAATGAACACGAATTTTTGTTTTAACTTTCGCCGTGTGAGAATGTCATCCCTTGTTTCGTTGTAACTAATTGATATGTCAGTTCTGAATTGCAGAAGTAGCGTGTCGTTGCATATGTACCTAGATATGTGAGTAGTGATGAATTTAGACCTACCCCTGGGGTGTTACAATTTGAGGGGCGGCAACATTTCGAAACTATCAAAATGTTAGAAGCGAAAATTTAAAAAGTGAATAACGTTGTGAAGGCGCCTCAAGCTAAATAGTAAATATTTATATATTTTCGTCAATTGTGAGTAATAATTTTATTGCTTTCTCTGCGTTAGAGTTCAGAAATGTTAATATTTCAAATTTATAATTACTTCGTTTATAGGAACATTACACGAACGAACTACTTAATACTGCTCATAAATATTAAAAAAAAATTGTGAGAGGTTGGACATTCGAAAACTAAAAAAAATACTTTGACATGTGAAGTACCTTTGAACGTTTCCTAAATCTAACAGCTTGGATTTTTGGCGAGAACGTGAGAAGTGCAACTTCTTTGTTTAGTTTCCTTACTTTTATACTTTTCTCGGTTTTAAAAGACAATAGATTGAGCGTTAGTTCTGTTCAAATCTATAACAATTGAAGAGTCTTAATAAAAATGTCTCAATAAACGTGTACCTATAACTGCGGCGTCTTCACGTTCTTCCGATAAGTCATAGTAAACAAAGTCTACTATCACTTTTCTGGAGTCTCTACCAGGGCCGGATGTAGGGGAGGGCAACCGGGGCGATAGCCCCGGGGCCTCCACAAAAGAGGGGCCCCCACAATAGAGACTTCGGAAAAAAAATCTCTTAAATTCCGACTAGTAACCACTAGTAAAAATCTTTTCCTTTGATGTTTTTTTTCGCTGTTTTACCTTTACCTACAGTACTTTGTACAAACATGATTATATTGTTCTTAAATATCAATAGAAATCATTGATCTATATTTGTCCACTCCAATCACGCAATCAGTAAAATATCAAAATCTCAAATGGCCCTGATAAGCACTTGCAATTTACTACCCATCTTGAAGGAGTATCCCAATGGCTCAATGGCTGAGTGGAAAAACTCGACTGAAAAAAATTGATCATTATATTTGGAAAATAATTTGGGGCCAGGGGGCCTCCACTCCTTTGTTGCCCCGAGGCCTCCAGACCTCTAAATCCGGCCCTGGTCTCTACCAAGGCCATTTTAACTTCATTTTAATAATTTAACTTCCGTTATAATGATCATCGGCCGGATCAAGAGAAGATATTTAAACAGCATTACGATACTCCATTATAATCGTTCCGTCTTCATCTCATGTTGCTTGCTTCATGGGGAATTTAAAAAAAAAATTGTTGTTGTTGCCTTATGCCTTATATCTGGGCAGACTGATGAACTGAACTGTCAGTACACTGAACGTGTAACGTCCATCATAGAAAAAAATATTATTATGGACGATATCTTTTGATCATATTTGAACTGTCATTGGCAAATCTTTGCGTCCCTCTATAATATGTATTAAAAGATAAAAATACTATGTAATCCGTTGTCGTCTCCAATCAACGTGCGATTCAAATGCAGGCTCACATCTATTCATCGGTGTCTTTGAGATCGTGGGATGGGGCTGTTGGAGCATGCGCGCCGATATCGACCCAACGAAGATGACTCTTAGACGTCCGCCGCAAAAAGCACGCGTTTTCAACCATAACCCATCCACGTCGAATATTTGTCTATATTGAAAACTGTCCCATATAAAATTACATGAAACAAATGTCGTATGTGGGGCATGAATAAAACTTTGACCTTGATTTGACATTGTAACCGCTAAGGCTGTTTGAAGAATATTCAACATAAATGACAACGTATCACGCGAAGATTACTCAACTTCATACATTGATATCCATGTATAAAAGTTTAAACTCATTATAAAATCATTTAGAACAATAAAAATATATTGCCTACTAAATTTTTTGGCCCTAAGTATAGACATAATATAGTATTCTATGATTGAAGGAGGAAAATGGAATGTTAGTACATATTAAGTAAATGTATATTACATTTAAAAATAACCCAAGTTCAAATCTCTTAATCACGATATTAGTTGCAGAAATTCTGAAATTACTAATTACATTCGAGAGCTCATTACAAAGCATTTTACACTTTGAATGTAGTATCTATTGTTGACAATTCGAAAGCTATTATCGTGTTTCCTATTTTAACGAATTTTCGTTACCTGCTTAAAAATACTGCCAAAAGATTGGACATCTTGAAAAAAAAAACGAAAAATAAAAAACAAGCCAAGCGCGTGTCGGATGACTTACAGTGAAGGCTTCCGTAGTCGGAATGCATAATATTCATTTAATATGCAGTAAAAACAAGTTTATACTTCATAGCGTTATTTCTGCGGTTACTGAGCGCGTAACCGATAATACCCCAATCTTCGTCGAAATGCCTTTTCGAGTTCTTAATTTTTTTTTTAATTTTCTGCCACATAAGAGTTAAAAGTTAAAAGGATGGGTGATATTTTTTACCACTTTACAAACATATGTCTCGGCTACTATTGACTGAAATACATATCTTAAGTAGCTTTGAAACCACTATGTAATAATTGAAGACCTGTCGAAGATACCCCGCACGCTTATATGCACTAAAATTGTTTTTCGTTCCACAGTTGCCATTGAAATGTCATTTCTAATATTATTTTTTTGAAAATTTTGCTGTAATATTGTATCGGTTTACAAAAACCTTCTTCTACCGTCTAAATTTTGTCTATACAGTATCAATATTCTCCGAGTAAAATGGCTGTGACATACGGACAGATAAACAGAAAGACAGAACGAAATTATAAGGGTTCCGTTTTTAGCCAATTAGTTACGGAACACTGAAAAATGAACTGAAAGAGTTACAACTTTTTTTAGCACTACGTGTTCTTAAAAAGCTTCACTGAAAAAATACTTTAGTTGAATTCCGAGGGTTCATCTGTTGGTTCGTAAACCAACCAAAATTTACTCAAGTAGGTATTAATTATTTTTACAATATCACAAATGTTTAATTAATAAAATAAATAAGATTGAAGTTACAGCTCTAACTACAATCAAATTTGCAAAATTGTATGTTAAATTTACTAAAGAATTTGTTGATGGTGTGCAACGGACTTATACCATAGTTATTATTTACGAATTTGTTAATCATACAAAGCAGTTTTGTAAATATTTCTACATTTTAAGTTTAGTGAAATCAACTATTTCCGTGGTTAGTCCGAAATTAAGCCGCGAGTTTCTTTTAAATTTAAATACATGTTTAGTTATTACCTAACTACTAGGTATTTTTGAACATCAAATCTATTTTAATTCGGTTCAAAGAGAAGGTCTGGACACTGAAAAAAACCGACAATAAACTCAGCCATGTATCATTTTTTCAAAATCATTTTACAAAAGATTTATTAAAAGAAGAATAGAGAAGATTATTTCCAGTCTATTGTTTTATCTTCAACGAAATCGTGTATTTTATAGTATGATTGTCTAATCAATGCACCTTTTATAATTAATCTAAATCTATTTTCTATTGAGTGACTTCTTGATACTTTATTATAAAAGCGAATGCAGTTCCCCAAAAATGAAACATTTCACTTATGTAATTTAAATTTTGGAATAACCAATTTATCATGACCTCGAGTTTCCATACCAACAATGTCGCCTTTCTTTATAAACAGATCTATGTTTTTCCTCGTATACGTAATAAGTTCAAAGATGTAAAAAGACGGCAAGGTGAGGACATCAATATCTTTAAAACGATTTCTCAGTGACTCTCGTGCTGATACTGTAAACGGCTCGTATCGATCTTTTTTGTAAAATTAAAATGGAGTTAATATGCGCCGCTAACCCCCACCGTAAAAGGCTATACGACATTAAGCTATGAAAATATGCAAAGTATACCGACCTAGGCGTATCCACATCCGTCAATTGCCTAATGCGTCTAATGGCATATATCGTGGAACCGAGTTTACTAGCCAATGTCCTGATATGGTCCGCCCACTGCAATTTACTGTCTACTGTTAAACCAAGAAAACTGGCTTCAACTTAACTTACTAATTCCAATTAAACTTAACTAATTCCAATTGTTTTCCGCCCATTTCTATTTTATCATGGATTCTGGGTACATTAGAAAGGGAAAATTTAATGCATTTGGTTTTTTGCGCATTCGGTAGTAAATTATTAACAGCGAACCATATCGAGAAATCTGTTAGAATTCTGCTCACCCAGGTAATAATATCTAGGTTCTTTCTGTCCAGTTTGTCCAATGAAGTGTCATCAGCGATTAATACTATTTCGCATAAGTCCCTGAGCATAAATGGGAGATCATTAATGTAGCTTACAAACAGGACAGGTCTGAAAATTGATCCTTGGGGAACGCCCATTTTTAACTTCGAACCTACAGACAATATCCCATTGACACTCACTTTTTGCTCCCGGCCAGATAAATATGAGACCATGAAATCGAGAGCGTTACCACGAATTCCATAGTATTTACGCTTGCAAATTAAAGTTTCGTAACTAACACAATCAAAAGCCTTAGAAAGGTCACAAAAACACCAATGGCATCCTGGAATGCCTCCCAAGCCTGAAGTATAGTCTTTATCAAGCTTGCTCCCGCATGAGTTGTTGACTTTCCTCTTGTGAATCCGTACTGTTGACCGTGAAACACTCCGTGAATGTTAAAAGTGTGCCAGCATTTGATTGAGCATTATTTTTTCGAATATTTTACTCAACGCTGGTAATATTGACACCGGGCGATAATTTGGTGGATTTAAATTACCACCTGATTTAAATAATGGAATAATTTTACTGTTTTTATTAAATTGAGAAATACACCTTGATTGTCACATTTATTAAATATCTCTACCAAAATTGGCGATAATATAGGTATTACATTGTTTATTATTGAATTGATAGTCCCCATAAATGTTCACTTTTCTTTTTATTTAATTGCTTGAAAATGTTTTCTATCTCAAGTAAAGAGGTGTACCTAAATTGAAAGTTAGGGAAACATTTTCCAACATTTTTGTTCAAAGACATCTCTGCTGTGTGCGAAGACGATTCTAAACCATTAGTTATTTCTATAGGAGTATTCGAAAAATAATTTGCAAAAGCATTAGCAATCTCAATTTTATTAGTAACAATTTTATTACCCATTTGTATAGAAAAATCTTCGTTATTTCTATTTTGTTTACTAAGAACTTCGTTGTTAATAGTGTTCCATGTAGCCTTTATCGTATTGTGACTTTCTAATTCTATTCACGATGTATACGCTTTCGCGTGTTTTAATATTTTTTTAAATATTTTCGAATAAGTGCGAACATAATTATGAAAATGTTCATCTGCAGTGTAAGATTTTTCATTATATAACTCATAAGCCTATCCCTACTTTTTCTTATACCCTTCTCAATCCGCATAATATAACTTGTTATTAACGATTCTTTCTTTTTCTTTCGCCAATTCCTATTAAACATTTTGGATAGATTTTTGACTAAAGATTCATATATGATGTTTGGATCATCAACCAGAAGAATCGTGTTTGCAAATATGGCTACATCATCAGAAAAAATTTTTAGCCTACTTTCCCCCAATTTAAACCTAAACTCAAGTATTTGTTCTGATTTATGTTTCATGTCCTCTATTTTTATTAACTGAGCTTTATGATTTAAACGGATACCACTAACAATAGTATGTTCTATAATTTCACACTTATTCATAAAAGTGTTATCTATACACTTCGCGAAATGGTATGTGGCCCTGGTCGGTTCATCGAAAATATGCACTAATTTAAATGAGAGAAAGTAATGAGCATATCTCTTTCCTTCGAAATATGTCTACATTGCAGTCACCACACGCTATTCTTACATTTGCTAAGTCTTGTGACACTCTCCTCTATAAAAAATAAAAACTGGCTAAAATCAGACGAAAGAGTTCTATAAACAAATAAGAATATGTACCGATCCGTCTCTGCACACGACATTTCACATACACGTTCAACAGAGCGAGCAACTGTCTTTACGGTTTTTTAATTTAAGAAAATTTTTACACAAAATTTGATCCTTGGGTTGTCGCTCAGATTAATAACGGCTGTCGATGATTTGACAGTTGATTTGACAATCAATGAGTCATTTAGTGAGGTTTTTCTTTTATAATATATTACGTATACATAATATATAATATGATTTTACGTTAGTAACTAATTAATCTGTGATGATACTATAAAGAAAATAGTTATTTGTTGATTTTTTTATTATTTTATTTCTCACACAATGCATTTTTAAATTAAGTAAAAAAATGAGCAGCATGCTATTGAATAACCTATTGCTCTAGTCCCCACTTAATAATACGCTGTGTCGTTGGATACTAGTTTCATTTATACGTTGTATCTTCTTTGTATAATCACCAAATTATAACCCAATTTACAGTTTTTTGATATATCAATTAAAGAGGAAGAAAAACTTAACCATTCACGGCGGATCGCATGACCACGCGTGCTGTCGTGCCCCTAGTGATTAGCATGCCTGAACTTGAATGTAAGGTGGTTGCGTGTTGGCTACATGGCCGTTTTATTTAAATGAACCCATCATATGGGTAATGAACTTCACTCACCTTGTAGTCGACTCGCTAATATGATTGCTTGCTTATGAAAAAGGGTTGATACCTAATCGCTTTAAGGACGAGATTATTTTAAGTTTAATACTTTGTTATTCTATGGAAAGTCATTATTTACCCTTGTTAAATGTCAGTAATATTAAAATGTATGGAGTTAAACAGGTAGTTGCCATTATATTTGCAAAAAAAAAATAATTGTAAGATATTCGGCACATATTTTTGAAAGGTTAAATCTCATTTTCTACAAAATGAAAGCGATATTAGTAGATTAAGAATTACAGAGATATTAGAATAGAGAGCTGATAGAATAGTTAATAAGAAGTTGGCATGGCTACACTTAGATATTGAAGCACGAAGCGGATTTGGATTTTATTTGCGTTGGCGCCATAAGCACGCTTGATGTTGCCTTAGTAATAACGTCAAATAAATTCTTAAAAATAAAAAGTTGCGTTAAATGACAAATGTTTCACATAGCATTGACAAAAACTAATTCAGATTTCTAAAGAATTATAAGAAGAAATAAAGAAGAAAGAGTAGTATTTTTTCTCTTTATTAAAGAACAGATAAATGATATAGGTTTTTTTTTATGAAAAATATTAAAATAGTTTATTAATAGTAACCGAAAGAAGAGATGAATTAATTTAAAATTAATTATATTATTTACACTAATGCTCATTCACACGTATACCTCGTTAAAAGAAAATTAATGATGTTAGCACATTGATTAAACTTGTCGTAGGTGCATATAATATTTATGCACCTACGACATTTCAAACTGAATAAACTTTAACTCGAGCTTCTAGAATTTCTAAAATACTACTCTTTTATTCAAAGAGGCAATGCTGCCAGTCTGCTGGGTACCTTAAGCAATGACAGCTTTCTAAGCAGCAACTTTGAGGAAGTTTATTATTTAAGATAATGTGTAGTTTTAAGTTTGTAAATATTAACATATATATGTACTTTTTGTTAAATACTACTTATTGGATACATTGCATTTTGATACATCCCAGATAGCAACAAATCAAATATGACCACGTACATTTTTGACATTTTGCGATTAAAAACTTTTATATCAAATATAACCAGAGGCGTATTTCCCTTAAGGCCGACTAGGTCCAGGCCTAGGACGGCCAGATATCAGGGGCGGCTAATTGCGGCTTCACGAAAATTTTTAATACTTAATATATTGTAAATGCGAAAGTTAGAAAGTATATCTGTAGTAACAGACAAACGTTAGAAATATAGATGTTTGTTACTTCTTCGCAATCTAACTTCTGAACCAATTGCGATAAAAGTGGGCAAGAAAGTAAATTCATATGTCTCAGTAAATTATGGAACTGAGAAGGCGGCTGGAACTACACAGCCTGGAGCGACCAAGACTGCTAGTCTGCCTCTGAACAAGACAACAAAATTTTTGACAATATTACTCATTCTTTTTATTTTTAGTAGGTTTTAAATTTTATCATCTTTTTTTGTTTATATTTTTATACCTATTGTTAAATATGAAATGTAACAGAAATACTGATCACTATGAACACACTATCAATTCTTCATCACAACTATTATGTACTTGACTATTCGACGGCTCCTCGACAACTGAACTCTTACAAGACCAAAATCAGGCTTTTATGCAGCCTCACTACACGCAGGAAATCCATTCTACTCTCGTTCTTGTAGTACTTGGGTAAATTATATGATTAAAATTAATGTGGAACTAACACTACTTTTGTATTTCACCACACAATCCCCCTCGGGTACGACGCATTACAAGCATTCTGATTTTTTAATCTGAACATTTTATCTTTGTTATATAGTTACCAGGAAGTCTAATTGAAACTTGTCTCAAGTGTATATAATTTACAGTTGCATCGCAAACTTGACGCACGCCTGGTTCAAGTTTAAATCGCTATCTAGGATATTTTTTTTACATCGTTCTCATACTTTATAGAAATGCGATTATTTCTGATAATTCGTAAGTAATGTTTGTTTGAGTATAATGATTAGTAATTAAAATAAGTGATCCGGTGATTACACAAATTGGATGTTTATGTAACATTGTGTTCCAAAACAAAAGCTTGTACTATGGTTACCAAAAGGGTACCACGGAACGAACTGAGAGAACACTCAGTAACGCCAGACTCGCGCGATCATTCAGTAAAGTTTGTTTACAAAATTTATCTGATTGTGAATCGAACCCGGGATCCTTGGATTGGAAAACAGATGCATTAGCCACCGCGCTAATGGATCACTCACTGTAATCAATCTATACATATAAATAAAATTGAAATGCGTGCTCTGTGATTTCGAAATAAAGGCTTTTTTTAAGCTTATATGGTTATTTGCACAAACCAAAACCCTAAACACACTTTTTGTCCGGACTTATCTCCGAAATTTTTACAGGAGTTTCATTGGGAGGTAGAAGACTTTTCAGAGTTATCTAAGCTAATTTTATATCGGAAAAATACCAAATTTAAGGCGGGCGAAATCGCGAGGCACTTCTACTCAATTAATATAATAATTCTTTGTTACAAGCCAAGGAAGAACAAGGTTTGTTTGCTGACTTACGAAGTTCAAATGGCCAGAGCGTTAGCTGACAGAAATGTCAAAAGCATTCGCATACCTAGAACATGTGTGAGGCGAACGATGATATTTGGGGAAGTGAAAGAAGTATGTAAGAACCGCGAACCTTGGCGCCCCATCCTCTCTGTCTACCCTGTTAGGGATACAGCGTGAAGATATGTATGTATGAATTATTTACTGAATTCAAGATCAAAACTGTGTCAATGATTTGTTTCTTGGGTTCATTCATTGTTTGTAGTAAATTACTATGTGGAAAGCAACAATCGACAAATAAGCAGACACCATGTAGCACTTGTTTATCCATGGCACAATAGACAATAATAAAATACTCATCATTAAAATATAGCGGTACTTGAACAACTTCTAGCATTTCGTACCCTTTATAATGTCGCTCATCAAAACAAGTGGAGAGCGTCTATTTTCGCGCGCGCTTGTCAATAAAGACGAGGTTTTTACCGCGCGGAAGGGCACCGCCGGTTGGGGATCGAGGAAACGTATTAGTGGTGTAGCGATGCTAATACGTCATATATTTAAATAACCTCTAGGCGGGGCCGGGCGGCAGAGACGTTGGCAGCCCGCGCGGCACCACCTCTCGCCGCTAATGCCACCGAACATGCCCAACAATAACACATTCATTAAATAACCTGAATTTCAAAAGTGGAACTATTAATTTTTTGTCATGTTTGGTCATAGATAAAACGCTTTTTTTTTAACCGGATCATGGATGGCGGTCGTTACAGCCAAAGTAAACAAAGTGAACGCTAAAATAGTTTGAGGGCAATAGCCTATGGAATCTTCATCACGATCATCGACGAAGTTCAATGTTTATGTAACGTAGGAACCGGCGGTATAATTCAAAAGCTTGTTTTTCTAAAAATTGAAGAATTCTAGAAATCGATAAGTAGTTTTATCTGGCATATACAAACTGATGCCTTGCATAGTGATACAAATTAAAATTAATAAGGACTTATTGGCGGGAAGAGATGCGAATTTTACGTTTTGTACATTTCTTATTTTATGTTATTTTTCAGAACGTCAAAGTAGAATAATGATGGTATGATATAGTGCGTTGATGTTTCTTGTAAGTGTGCAGGAATTTAAGAATCCTAATAAACCTACTCTTCTCTTATAGTATGCTCTTATCGGGATTTTAAAAGACAATAATAATAGTATATTGTGTGTTGAAATTCCGTGATGCAAGAGTGCAAAACCGTTAATCGGAAGTTATTACGTTTTTTCAATCTCTATATAACTTTAGGATAAAATGCTAAAAATTGGGGCAATATAATATCAATATATTACATAGACCTGATTTTAGCACCCACTTCAATTATCAATATTTTTTCCATCAAAGGAATTTAATGACAGTCCCACCTACATCACATCTGTAGAATTCTGCAATTTTTTTTATAACTAATTAAACAATTTTTCAAGATACTCCGCGGCTTAAAATATAAGTCCAGCGAGGCGGGCGGGTACTGCTAGCGACTTATAATTTTTCAGTTGTAAATTTGAATTGAATAGCCTACCACAAAAATAACTGCCTATAAATAGCCATCGAACAACCGTCGACAGTTGTTATGTTAGCTCATACGAAACGTACGCGATTTGAACGCCCTAATAGGAACTTCGATATTAATCTTTTTATTGCGTATAAAGACAGTAAAATATATTAATATAGATGTGTATATCATCAAAAATAACATTTATATTTACTCAGTTACAGTTTACAGAGTGAAAATAAAACTACGCGTTTAAAAATAAATTTGTCTAAAAAAATATGATAACGAAATAGAGAAAAACACAATGTTTCTATTTATAACGGTGTCTTCTCTGAAATCTTTATAAATTTCCATAAATAAATGATTTTTAATGTGATATAAAATGGATATAAATGAATCAAATATGATTTATCAGTTTTTTCGATTTATTTTTTCATTAAGGTGCCGAGCAATACTTCGAGTATCTATGACTTATAAAAATATGTAAAATAATATGAGAATATTCTTCTCTTTTAGTTACTGGCAACTCGTTTACACAACAAAAAAACATTTCCACCATTCTCATACAAAAAAGTGGTTTATTTCTGATGTAAAATGACTGTCTTCTTATTACCAAAACCCTAGCACTCCCTAGTAAAGTGTAAGTAGGCTTTACTACTGTTAAAAAGACTTCTTGAAAGAGCCCTAAAAGTTGAGTTGCCATATTTATTCGAACTTTCCAATTCAACCAGGTCTTTAACACTTACACAGAACTTTAACGATGTATTATTACTTTTAAACTGTTTTTTAACTTTTATCCCATTACTTTAATTTTAATACTTCGAAAAAGGTAAAACAAAAATCTAAATAGAAGCCAACTTCACTTCTCACGTTCCCGCCAAAAAGGACAAAAGGAAAATCATAAGCTAAAAATGTGAAATATTCGAATAACACAGGTTCGTATTTTTAGTTTTTTTGGATCTAAACTAATACATAGACAACTTTAAAAAATATTAATGTTTTGTGAAGTAGGTACACAATAATATATAGTAGTCATATATAATGTTTCTTTTTATGCCAATAAAAGCTTTTCTAGATAGAAGTTTAATGAAGTAATTATATTTTAAAATACATTTTAAGGCTATATTTGTAGATAAATTACGTAATTACACAATAACAAGATGGAAGACTTCTTGAATCCTTTTATTTGAAATCTTTATATAAAACTTATATTAGCTGTTGAAATAATAGCTTAATTTTTAATGTACCTATCTAAAATATCTATAAATATGTGTATATGTATTATATTTATAAAAATGAATTTCACTAAGTAAATGTATTTTTAATGCTTTCGATATTGCTTTCTACATAAATCCTAATATGTACAGTAAACAGCTCTATATACGTCCAGTTACTCATACGCGCGCTACAAAACGGATGTTTGTTACTCGAACAGACACGTGGTTTACACGTTTACTAACTAATAGCGTTCTCAGTTTAGGAACACGACTATCTGCATACTGCGAATTGGCACTATCAAACTGTCATAGTCTGTGCATAATAAAAAAAAACGTTTTGGCCGAAATTCATGATTATTTTTCAGAGCGCGGTGCGGCCTTAGGGTGGGGAAGGGGCCGCGGGGGGGTGCGGCGGGAGGTCGGCATTGACGTCACGCGCTCTCGGGCCAATCGCGCGCCATCGCACCACGTTCGAAATTTGACTTAGCCGCGGGTGGCTTTGCCTATATCCCCATTTGGGAGCTTTAGCTGTACACGTTTCGCTTTTGCATACTGGCCAGTTTTGTTCACAAAGCACGTCTAATGATTACCTATTAAATTGGTTTTTGTAATATAAACCAGAAAACTGTTATTGTAAAAATCCATTTTACACTTTTCTCTTATTCTCTTTTAAATGTTTATTGAAAGCTTTGAAAAATTTCCTCTTGTCTTCATTTATACGACATGAGAAGACACAGATCACAAATTAAAGTCTAGTTGAATGGTCAACTTAAAAAAAAAAGAATTTCTTTCATGTAATTGTAATGCATTACGAACGTGGAAAATAAATTGCAAAATCAAAATGTCATATGATCAAACAAACTTTTGTGCAAATAATTAAAGAACAAAGGCTTTTTCACATATGCCGTAGTGACAAAAACATTTGAATTGACAGCTACTAGATACTGTAATTATTTTGCTTACGAGGAATAAGCCGCTATGAAAAAAAAAACTGGCAGCATTGTGGCTGCGTACCTACATTGTAATTATAAAATGTTATTGTTATAATGGTTATAATGTTGTTGTAAAAATTAAATTCGACTGAAATGCGTGCTGATTCTTCTCAATACAAATCTGTCTCGATATTAAATTTACATAAATAAAGAATTAATAATTTAAATTTACTTTTCTGCTGGTTGGAGCAAAAGCTCAAAATTGAGCAAAACTTTTAACGAAGAGTACCTTTACATAATATAGTATAATTAAAAATTAATTGTCATTCGTAGGTAAGCGCGTCACTTGAGAACGACTGGATCGATTTGGCAATTTTTTTTTAAATGTTCGTAATGTTCATCTGTATAATATTGCTAAAAATAATAAAATTCAAGAGATATGGTCACTTATGTCACATATCTTGATAGTCGAAAAGCTCGCTCAAAACCTATAGAGTATTTCTCATTGACCTAGAATCACGAAAGGCAAGAAGCGAGTTCTCACATAAGTAAAAAAAAACCCGAAAATAATTATAAATAGATTATAGTTATAAAAATATCATATAACAATATTTTTCTGCAATAATTTTACTGCAATCGTTGTTTAATATGTTTAAATTTTTTAAATATTTGTAATTTTTGCTTCATCGAACTTTCTTTTGGTAAGATTATAGTGTAACCTTTAAAAAAGAACAAATAATATAAACCATCTGAATGAAAGAAAACACAATTTTTTGGTAAATATATACATAACACAAATATACGTATTGTGTACCAGATCTAGAACGCTCATTGAAAGAAAGTACCTATCTGTTAGTTATTCAAAATTCAACGACGCTACTCGCCTTTGTAAGGTATAAGGCATAGAAAATGCATCAAAGAACAATAAAATTATACTTTGACGTCACTAATGACGGTATTCAGACTTACCACAGACTTACAGATAGCAAAGTGCAACAACAAGTTTAACAAGTTCCTAATTATACAATAGGTAAGCTTTTGCCTACTTTTACAACCAGGGTTACAGTCAGCTACATAACCCCGTGGATAGACAAAAATTTCCTAAGTGAGTTTAAGAACACAACTTTTACTCCACAGTGCCATTTGTTCTCCGCACAAAGTTCTATAACGGATTATATTCCATCCACCACGGAAATTATATTTAAAATTGTAGTTTTTTAAACAGCTTGATTCATTTATAAATCCACTTTTAGTGTTTGAGTGATTATGACAAACAAATAGACAATCAGACACGCAGCAAACCGACTTTTCCTAATTGATTTCTTAATTTCAGTTCTAATACATTGCTTTCTAGTCTAAGTTATTTAATCGGTATACATATGTGTGTGTATATATATATATATACATATACACACACTTATTTATTATTATTATTTTTTTTATTATTTTTGTTTAATACACAATAAATTTTGCCACTCCAACGCCTTTTCCTATCATAGGTCTGCTGGAAGGAATTTCATTTTGAAATAAGCAGTGTGTGTTTCTACACAAATAGTTAAATAAATCAAATATATAAATAAATAAGTACTTTCTCAGTTCATTATATTATGGCACCCGTATTTACCGTAATGGGAAACTTGTAGTTGTTTTATTCTATTTGTAGATTATTTATTGTTATTTATTGCCTTATGGTTCATGCTGATCTGGGAGAATGATATATAATATCTCAGCTACTTAATTTTCTATACGCAGGTTTACTAAAGACTGATTTATTATATATATAATGACTTATTGTTACAAGTCAAAGTGTAATTTTATTGTACCTTGATTTTATTATAATCACTCGAAAAAGAAAAATATTAAATTATTAAAACTTTCGTGAGACAGTATTAACTAAATAATTATTGAACGCGGCTATACTCACGTCTAATCGATATAGGTCCGAAACTAGTCGGTACCCATCGGTACCTATACCGATTGGACGTGAGTATAGCCGTCTTTATTAATTATTTAAAGAAAAATATTATCATTTCATTATCACTCATCCTGAATTCACCTTTGTAATAAAATCATGTCAAAAGAAATTGGATACTCCTTGTTACTCCTTATATTTCTTTAACAATGGCAAGTTTTACGCCATCATATAAACTGATATACTTAAAAATGGAACAACTTATTCAATGTTTTTTTGGTATGGCAAGAGGCCGAAGTCAGTAATCCGGTACCTTTTCTGGCATCACGACAACGCCGCGCCGCTCCGCACACTGTTTTTATAACACTGTGGAATATTTTAATTCAAAAAACGTGTCTACCCTACCTCACCTACCATATTCATGGCATCTTGTCATTTTTACGCTTTTCCAAAAATTAAATACGTTGAAAGGGTAAGCAGTTTGAAAGCAATAAAGATGCCTTGGCTGTTTATAAGTATGACACTTCTGAGGTATCTAAAGAAGAGTGATCATTGGTATTTTCCAAGTGGTTGATATAAATGCAATTTTTTTTAATTTTCAAGTATCAAAGTTCTTTTGGCATGACCCTCGCATTGTCCAAGTGACACGGGGCTATATTGTTTCTAGTAACTAGCTAGCTTTACATTTGTGTAAACAGATTTTGATATAATAATGGTTAAAAGCTCTTTATGTCGCCATGAATTCCCTTCTTGATTGGACGACCCATAAGCCGGTTGCTGGCTGTTGTAACAACGCGACTGGTGACTCTGCAAAAGCCACTAGGGCTTAGGGCCTAGCTTAAAGAGGAGGGTTTTAGTCGATCTTAAGTCAGATACTATACTAAGTCGGCAGAGAGTTCGGCTGCGTACCCGTGAGGATTTTTTCCCTTCTCAGAATCACAAGAAAAATATTATAACAAATAATTAAACAGTACAAATATCTACAACAGGTTTTCAACGACTTTTTTATTCTGATTCTCGTATGACTTACAATATAACAGCAATTTCTTCGATTGCAATTGAACTCAAATCTGACTCTCGCTATGATCAATGAATCATAAATTTAATAGGCAGATTTGCACATTATCGCCGTTAATTAGCCGAAATAGGGCAGAAGAATGTCAAACTCGGACTAGAACGTCTTTACTGGCGGCGGTGACACGACACACGCGAGTTTGGTATAATATGAAGCACAGGGAATTTGTATTATCAATCTAGTCTATCTAGCTTGGAAGCTAAAATAATATACTAATGGTTTACTGTCCTAGCTTAACTTAATAGTCTAATGTCACTCAGGCATAACATAGTTGAAAATAAAATCGTTAACTAAATCATCGGCACGCGCGTAATCTAAACAGTTAGAACAAAGACAAGTGCCTAATAATAACAAATACTAGTATAACGACTGAAGAGTTTTACGATCGTACTCGCACTTCAAACAGGAGTCGAACCGGAACCGCGCGACACATGCGCAGACGCAGGTGCCGTAAACAGCTTGCGTCGAATTGCGTACTCGAGAGAAACAACAGATAATATGGGAACATAGTATGTGTGGACGAGTATAAAGTCAGTGCCCGATTTAGATCACTTATTAGCGTTAAAAAGTCGGAATATGGAACAAATGGATCAGTATTGATGTTTTTCTTTTGACTGGAGCTGCAATTGGAAAGAGTTGTACTAAATAGTAGCTCGAACGACAAAGACGTGAACTTTAAAAGTTTAGCTCTGATGTCTGTTGAAAAGGACTAGATTCCAGAGCCGTTAAACTATTCAATAAAAATCTACATATTCAGTTGTAACCTAGATTTTAACAGCGTTCGACGTGAATTATAACAATACAATGATGCGTAATTTAACAATTTTTCCAATCAAATGTTTCTCCAGTTAAGTGGTTGGGCTGACGACATAGTACAGACATCTTCAGTTTTCGAAAAATAATAATTTGATACAATATTAAAACCATCAAAAGCCATTGAGATACAAACTCTCCTTAGTCATTGATCATTTTCAAACCCTCATTACACTGACGTTCTGGCTGTCAACTTCACATCATTAGGGTAGACGCCATTTTTGGTTCTGTGTTGTTGCAAGGTAACTTTAGAAATTAATTTACAACCAGCAAATCAACTAAATAAGTAGAAAATGTTTAGTATAACATTATCTATATTATGTCACACCGTAAAATATCGTGGCCAAAACCTAATCAAACCACTTGCATTTTGAAACATCTCTTTTAAAACATATATTGTAAGTTGTGACTCGTGAGTGCTGGTACAAAAACCGACGAAGAATAGACGTTAAATTCAAAAGTCGGGTTTTAAGTTTTTGGGGTTAGTTATACGGGTTTAGAATATCAAAAGAAAGCTCTTCTAAAATGTATAACACGTTACTTTGACTTTTTGTTAGAAGCGGGAAAACTGAACTTTACTTTTTTTTTAGATTTTCTGTTTTATTCACTTTGAGAGTTAAATTACAAAAGTAAAAGTTCTGTGCAAGTGTTGAAGACTTGGAAAGTTTGAATGTGCAACTGAAGTTTGCGCGTTTTTGCAAGAAGTCTTTTTAACTCCAGTACATTAAAAAACCGCCGGCTCACACTGGATGAAAGTAGCTCAACATAAATGGCTGTTTTAGGAGGAGGCCTTCACCCGCGGAAGGGTTCTTACAAAACAATAATTGTTTGTTGATATACTTATACATTATTATGTAAATATTATAATGTAATCTAGTGTAAGCAATAAAAGGCTTTTTTATTTTAATCTTTATTATTCGTTACTATCACTTTACTGAGGAGTGTTATGGACTGACTGCATTAGTAATAAAAATACAGACATTTCATATCAGAGATATATTACGTTTTTACATAAGATTGGTGTGTTTATTACATGAATCGAGTTGCCAAAATTATAAAAGAAAAGAAGAGAAATACGTTACGTTACGTACTTCTGTTTACTTTTTTTGAAAATATATGTACGTCAAAATTGTTATCCTGTCACCTTATCTTCAAAAGTACTTATCACTCAAGAAATTTGAAAATAATTAATATTGAACACTTATTGAATTAATATTAATACAAGGGGGTATGGAGGCCAAGGGGTTTATACGAGAGTTAGGGCTGCGGCTGAGGAAGAACGGTTTGGATCCCCGTTCTGAGTCGAACCTAGTGATGCAACATACCTATATCGCTTGCGATACAAAAAGGCAATGCTGCGAGTGTTATGGGCACGTTTCCATCAGGTACAATTCAGGGCGGTCTCTTTGACTAAGGTTAAAGGTTTTGAAAAGCTTATTATCAAGTCCTCTTTGTCTAGTTTTTAATTACATATTATTTATATTAATTAATTAATAATAGTTTAAATTTTTATAATTAGTATTAGTTAGTAGTATTATTAGTATTAGTAGTTATTACTTTAGTTTAAAAAAATTACATTGTAATGTTGGAAAATTATATTGAACACTGATAAGTGAACAAAAATTATCAGGATCGCATTACATCATATCATATTGTATTAGATATATCTTTTTTCACATAAAAAGAAAATTCTCAATGAACAATAAGTACGTAACATTAATTGCGCAAGTACCAATTACATAATATGCTTAAATTATATATATTATATTATATGTTTACAATAGTAGGTGGACATAACAGTTTCCCAACATATTATAATAGCTCGTGCTTTATATGTTATTGCAAATTGTAAGCCTAATCCGTTTTATTTTATTTTGTCCAATTGTGTTTGATATTTTTTATTTATGTAACTAAATTAGAAAATGGAATTAACTTTTGTCAAGTGTATCATATGTCATGTGACATATCAAATAAAAGGGTATATAGGTACATAGTTGAAAAGATACAATAGAAAATACACGACAAACGATTATTCGTTCCAATCACATCTCCGGAACTACTGAGCCTAATAAAATATATTTTTCGTTCAATGATATAAATTAAAAGATATTTTGCTGACGATTCTTTTTATATTTTTAGGGTTAGTGTAATTTAAAAAAAAACATTTAGGTAATGCGATGATTATTTGTAGTGCGGAACCTTCTCCATGTGAAATCAACTCGGACTTATTCTTTTTTGTCAACGCGTAGAGTGGACATTCAGCTCTATTATCAAAATGAATTGTATCCCACTTTAATTAACACTCCATAAATAAGTATAAAAGGAAATAATGTTAACTGTCGTGTCTTTGATTGATGAGTAAACTAAAGTGGACATAGACCGTTTAATTTTTTGAAATATCATTGTCCACGGAGCATAAATCTCGCTGTATCGAATCTTGAGCTACGTTCAGAAACGGGGTCGCCGTGCCGGGATCTGTGTCACCCGTGACGTCAGACGCTCGCCACAGAACACGCAACGAATATATACGAGTATTAGGTGAATCCAATGGTTTTATGGGACTGCTATTACAGGATACAGAATGCTTTTCTATTAGGTAGGTATATACATTTTAAATATTACATAAAAGGGGAAAATTATTAAATAATAATTCAAATTAATAGTTTACAGCTTATATGAACAATTCTACAACACGAGTGTCACGAGTCATTCAACAATGGGCATCAATACTTGTATACAAACGAATAAGTGTGAAATCTCTGCCTGTGATACCGAAATAAAGGGTTTTACTAAAGCTCGGGTAGTTATTTCTACGTTACCAAAACTTAAATATGTGTTTTTTTTTGTCTGCTTATTTGTTTGTCCAGGCTAATTTCAGATCGCCTGAACTGATTTTAACGGGACATTCTTTGATAGGTAGAGAACTTTTTAAAGAGTAGGTAATCTAGATTAATTTTTATGCAGTTAGTGCATAATATTGCTGTTTCCTAATTTATACCAGTGTAGAAACAGTAGTAGGAATATAACATAACATTAATAACTGTGTAGAATCTATTTATAGTTTTTGATGTGCTTGGACATAGTTTTGGTTGTTAAATAAATAAAAGCACCAGGCAATAAAAGTATTCGTCTTATGTATATATGTACGCAGATTTCAAGATCATTAGACTCCATTTCTTCAAAAGGCCCTGGCCGGGAAATGCATCCGAGATCCCGTGGAAGCCACCCTCGGCTACCAAAAATCCCAAGCTATTCTGTAATAGGATCAGTAGGCATAGTTGCTAAGTCTTATAGGTACTACTCTGTCAAGAAAGTACCGGGAAAAGATCAATAATACACGAAATGTTAGTTATTCATCCAAATTTATTTTATCACCTTCAAAGTATGCTCCTTCAGGAACGATACACTTGCGCCAACAAATAATCCAATCATCAAAACATTTTTTAAACGCTTTTTCCGGAATTGAGTTCAGTGCTCGCCGCGTATTCTCCTTTATGTCTTCTACCGAATGAAAACGGGTGCCACGAAGTGGTAATTTGAGTTTAGGAAAAAGAAAGAAGTCGGCTGGAGCTATATCTGGTGAATAAGGTGGTTGCTCGATGGTATTTGTTGAGTTTTTGGTCAAAAATTCGTTCACAATGATGGCCTTGTGCGAAGGCGCATTATCGTGGTGCAAAATTCAAGAATTTTCTTTCCATAAATCTGGCCTTTTTCGTCGAATTTGCTCTCTTAAACTCCGCATAACGCCCAAATAATATTCTTTATTTACCGTTTGACCTTCCGGAAAGAATTCCGAGTGCACAACACCGCGATAGTTAAAGAAAACAGTCAACATGACTTTGACTTTTGATCGACTTTGGCGTGGTTTTTTCGGTTTCGGTTCAGTTGGAAGGCGCCACTCCGAAGCTTGTTGACTAGTTTGCATGTCAAACTCGTAAATCCACGTCTCGTCACCAGTAACAATGCGTTTCATGAATGTTGGGTCGGCATTAACTCTTTCTAGGATGTCCTCAGCGACTCTTATGCGATTGTGTTTTTGAAGAAAATTCAGGTCTTTTGGGACTAGCCGAGCGGCAACATGTTTCATACCCAAGTGATTATTTAAAATGTTACGGATCGACTCGTGAGACACAGAAAGTTCGGCGGCTATCTCTCTCAAAGTGAATGAGTATTTTCAGTCACTATTTCCTTCACTTTTGCGATGTTAACTTCAGTTGCAGACGTTGATGGCCTACCAGAGCGAGGCAAATCTTCCATCACATCTCGACCGCTTTTGAACGCTTTGTACCACAAATAAGCACGTGTTTTTGATAAAGTCGATTCACCGTAAGCCTTCTGTAACATTTTCAGTGACTTCGAACATGAAATTCCATTAGCGATGCAAAATTTAAGACAAACTCTTTGTTCGATGTTTTGTCCATTATGAAATTCGCAATATACACTAGAATGATAGAACTAAAAACAGCACTGTATTTAATCTGAATAATAGATGCAACTCAAACTCCGCGCCAAAATGGAAAACAGTTGTGCCAATCTAACAAAAACAAAAAAAAATAAAAAATTGAATTTGGAACCATAAACAAATCATCCATTCCCTATACCTTGACTGAATGTATATAAACACAAGAAATAAGAATACATCGTAGTTATGTAAATACTGAAGCAATAGTTATGTAAATAAAAACACCACAGAAAATGGAAGGGATGCTTGAACAACGTCATTATTTTGTAACGCAGTTTTCTTATTAGAAACGGGTCAGATTATGACATGGTGACGTCATCACACCGCGTAACATGAGCTTTTTGCGTAATATTTTATTGACGTGACTCGCCTCGCATCAAAATTTCCGCAAATGAATCTTTCCAAACCGATAATTAGTTTATTTTAATACAGTTTTTAGCATCAATTTCCTCCTGTGTTTTAGGGAAAATTAGGTAGTTTATTATATTTTCTACTTTATTATACTTTCTAAATTCAATTACACTACTCCCTCTAAAATACAGTAAAACTCAGTCCTTAAAACACCGCAATTAGTATTGAGATTCGTTTGCACTATTATTCGAGAATGAAGCTCGAACGGATAAGCCTTAAAACAGATATATACGGTAAAAAAATTACTTTGGATTCAGAGAAACTTAAAAGGAATACACTCGTGTCCATTTTTTTTAATATTTCTACATCCTTGCACTCGTTTTGTTTACATATTTTTTCATTTGCGAGTATGGCAACCTTAATCAAATTTTAATTTCTTTGTTTTAAAACCAAACTGTGACAAGTTTCAAAATTCTCAGTATGTACTGGAAATTATTACATTGAGAGTTTGATACATAGAGAAAATGGTTTGATACTAAATGTCACATAATTTAACTCGTAATATTTCATTACTTACGTTTATTATTTTTAATTTAAAGCATTGACGTATGGCAGTTCGTCTGAACTAGGACGTTTCGGGATCGCACTCAGATTTCTTTTAAATACTCCGAATAATAAATTAGATGCCTGTTTTTTTTTTAAATCGGTATATTCTGTGCATTGTATAAAATAATTAAAAATTTCGAATGCAATGATTTTGAAAAGACGTTAGAAGTTCAGTGAGAAAATTGGAATTATTGGAAATTAAGCTAGAAGGAGATGGCGTTACAGAATCACAAACTGGCAATATCATTGCCAGGCAGTAGAAGCGAGAGAGATAGAACTTATCTGCAATTGTGTTCCCATTCCATTATACTTTTGTTTAAAGGCGAATAAATTACATTTTCATTGTATTTCGTAATTTTTTTCATGATATGTAAAACGTAAAGAGGCATATTTACAAATAAATAGAACTGAAGAGTTTTCAAAATACAGACTTTTCTTGCGATCATAATATATATTATGATATTATAAGCTCTTGTATTTCTTACGTAAGTAAGTGTCATAAATCATAATACATCATACAAACTCAAACATACATTTTCAAGATTTTTACCTATTTGTTTTTTTCTCAGGGCTAAACTCCAAGACTTTTATCCCGATAAAAAACCTAATTAAACGCTGATCAAGCCAAGAGGCACAACTAGTGTATGACATACTTAAATATAATGTTTACTTGTATATTATAATTTATAATCAACCGCAGGCGACGTCATATAGCTGATTATCATGCGGCGAGCCAAACCACTATTCAAACGACGCTATGAGACGCTTTTATAATTATCGTTGAACGTTTTTATCGCCACGATTTTACCGTCTAAAATACAAGAGGTAAGCAAAATGCTTCCCTATTCATTCAAAAATAAAGACGATTTAACAACGTTCACGGAATGACGTTATCGTGCACGGAAATATAAAAGCGTCTCCATACAACTGCATACATTTTGCTTCCCCATTGTACCGTGGGCGGTGAAAACGTGGCGATAAAAACGTTCAACGGAAAATTATAAAAGCGCCCATAGTCCAACTTTTAAATACAACTAGTTTTGGCATTATTTTAAATAGCGATTTCATTGTTATTTAACAATTAAAGTAATAATTAAAGTACGCCAATTTGTTTTTTCAAACTACTCTTAACAGGGGTGAAATGGAGTTGTAAAGATAATATAGAGAAATCGTATTCGTGAAGCTAAAATTTGGTAGATAGGCAGTTGATAGATGGTAGACATCAGCTAAGAAAGGATTTTTCAAAATTCACATTTTAAGGAGAAAAAATGTAGTTATTAGTATGAAACTTTATGGCAACGTCTGATTTGGTTGAAATTGTGCAGAAATGTTTTTGATGAAGGGGGTGAAATGGTAAACACTTGCCCTTTTCCCATATCTGTTAAAATAGTAACCAGAATTGGTTGACAAAATCAACATTAACGTGAGTGAAACCGCGTGTAAAAAAGCTAGTATCTACTTAATATTATAATGAGAGATAAACAGTTTTGTAAGTTTGTTTATATGTGGAGGGTAATCTTCGGAACCACCACAACTGTTTGGCCAATTCTCTCACCATTTGAAAGGTGCATTATTGCAGATGGACACAGGCCATTTAACATGCATTCAACCAGGCTAAGTCGGGGCGGGCCACTTGTTGATTAATAAATAAATATAAATAAATAACTAATACGTTATCTTCGGTGAGAGTATCACACTGAAGCATCATTGCATTATTTTTTTTACGAGAAAGAGGCATGTTATGTATGTACAAGATGTCATCGAAAAGGTGAAATATTTACAGCACCACTTATAACACTCATAGCAACACAACATATACTTCTGTGGGTATCATCGTTTCTGTTTGTTTACTGTATACTAGCTTTTGCCCGTGCTTCGTTCGCGTATAAATTATAGCCTATGTGTTCTGATGTCCAAGCTATATTATTGTAAACTTTCATCAAAATCCGTTCGGTAATTTTAGACAATATAATATATATTCATATCTTTTAAATTTTGTTAAGTATGTAGCTACCTTTTAGCCCACTAATACTTAATATTATATATTTATTGAGATCCTTACAAAAAGACTTCTTTGGAATTTCGAGGACATTTGTTCATGGTCTATCGAGCATCACTTCGGCAGGCTTTTGGTGGAGTGTAGTTTTTGAAGATCAGTGTGACAGCACCCTCCTCTAAACTGTCCGAAGCTCAACTCCTGCGGTCCAGCGTTGCGACACCAATCCTGTGTCCACTGCTACCGTCGTGTGGAACCCACACTGATCTTCAAAAACTTACACACCACCAGAATGCTTGCCGAAACCCGACTCGAAGGACCATGTACAAATGTCCTCGAAGTTCACAAGAAGCTCTCTTGCAAAAATATCAATAATACCAAGAAGTTTCAAGTGGTTTATTCTTGTTTAAAAAAAAATTTTAATAACGCGATATGAAAATAAATCGCACCATCTATGAACTAATTAAAAACATAATTAAAAAAAAAACAATATTTTAACAGTAATATATCGTTATACTGTATCTCTAAGTGGGTACTCACAGATGATGTGACTTTCAAATAAATCTCAACTCGCATTATTCTCACTACTTCTACTTCGTAACAAACATCCATATATCCATCCTCACAAACTTTCACATTTATAATATTAGTAGGATATGTGCTATAAATATGTATAAATAAATTTTTATTTTTATTTTTTTTTTATTTATTAAATAATAATATAAAATAAATTCAAGATGGCATATAAATGAATTCAAGGTGGCACTTTCTATGAATTGAGCTGATTATTGAACTTTTATTAACTACTGACTCGCTCCGGCTTTGCACGTGGATTAGATTACATTATTCGAACTACTTTCCAAACCTTTCCGGTAATGTGTCAAGAATAAACCCAGAGCTCAATTAATTAAGTAAATAATATTTGAGTTTACAAGGCTAATATTGGTTTTCATATAGATATTTACATCAATTTAAGGGAATGGTTATTGAAAAGAGCGTTTGTACTAACGCTGTTGCCTGGTAAGCATAAATTATAAAAGCCTTCATTGACATCATTGTTTGAACATTTCTTATTTGATTACAGTTTTTTTTATTGTTAAAGCTATGCCCTCTGGATGTTCCTCCCTGGCTCCGTACCTGTACATCTCCAAGACTAGTTCTAATATGTTATAGTGTTTATTTCTGTCCGTGCGTACAGGAATACAGCGTTATTTTAGCTTTACTTGATATAAATAGAGCTATTGTGAGTGCCGTGTTTGACCTACATATGCGCCATTGCCAAACTTTATGGCTAATACAAAAAAAGTAAGGAAGTGTCAGACATATAATATCAATATACATCATAATAAAATGGTAACACTTTTATATAAAAAACGTTTATAAATCAAAATAGTGTTTTTTTAACGTTAAGTTTTAACGGAAAATGAGCGTCTACCAAGACATTTATTCTCTTCCAATATTTTCCTCATATATACATATTATTTTTCTTTTAAGTTGTTGATATGCAAATAGAAATTTAAGATAAAGAGGTAGGCTTTAACTGAAAGATGTGCTTTCTCTAGCTCGTTATTCTCATAAATAATTATAATGTACAAAAATATGACAAAAATCAAAATGCAAAAATACCAAATATCAAAGTCAAATTAGCGTTGATCGATGATGATATATCTTTTAATAATTGTAAAACTTTTTCAAGAATATTAAGATTAAATAAAATTGAAGTAAAATTAACGCAGAGGTAAAAAATAATAACTTCTAATTAACTACACCAATCGTAAGGCCCCTAACTGACTTATAATTTTGTATTATGGTTGCTATATTGAGGAAAGTATCTACATATTTTGCTTCATAATGAACTGGGTGCTCTCGTAATTCATTATACAACAAGTAAGAACCATCTATTTAATTACACCGATCACATGACCGTAAACTATTATATTAGTGACTATACGGGATATAACAACATTATATTGATCGACGCTAAACTATAAGCTTGCATTATGGTTGATGCATTGAACAATCTATCCAAGTAATCTCCCAGTACATCATGTAGCAACGCTATACTATGGTTGCTCATAATAAACTGGGGACCTGAATTTACAGTTTTTTCTTGTCTCTTGTTACTTATTACACTTGGATTCCTAGGTAATTCGGTAAGTTCATTTTCTAAATTAACATAAAGGTTAAATGCGTCTCTTCATTGCCTTGAATATTAATTTTACATTTAAGACTCATCATTGAACGTCAATATTATACCTATATTTTTACAATTGGAACACTAGAATATATGAACACATCCATTGCCTGTCAACGGAAATTACGCAATGAGGCCCCTGATAGGCAATCGAATATGGAACTCTCGTATTAGAAGGCAGACATATCTTTTTATCTGATAAATCAGTAAAAAGTCAAAGGCTAATTTAAATGTCATAGTGAATTTCTATTATAACTAAAGGCCCGTAACAGTTTATTAAGATCGTTCCTAATTTTTTTGTTTTAAATACATTCTATTTAGATCCTTAACACAGATGTTGGTACCGCAAGAATTATTAACAGAACAGCATGTTGTATGTCTGCATACAAAAGTCCTTGCTACGTGACGTGTGACGTCATTACACATTGAAATGAGCTTTACATAACAACGTAGGAAATTGCAAGAACATTAATTTATAATTCACGTCTGCTAACTATGTACTAGTCGCCATACAACGTGTTTTGCTTTTATAAATAATGGATGGCAGTGCACAGTGGGCGACGGGTGGCAACTTGTGGATAAAGTTGCGTATTGTGCTGCGCGCTTTTGTCACTGTAAAGTGCAAACATTTGTGCAACTATGACACTTAGGATTTACAGTCTTTTGTTTTTAAGAATAAAAAGCGTAGCTACGTGTAACCTATTTATAGAGATGAAAAGAAATAAACTCAAGTGACGCATTCTTTAAATAGTAATTAAACTTTGCGTTATGTTACGAGACAAGGGAAACAAATACATTCCACATTGAACGACGACGAACGAAATAGCAGTTTCATTACATTCCAGTAAATAATATTTTAGATGAAGTTACATTATTTTAATTTCATTGACGAATACGCTTATACCTTACACAACTAAAAGTTTCTGATTAAAAAAAAATTTTCTGAACACAGAGTATCGTCATAATTCTTTTAAAACGTTAAAAATAGGTCAAAAGCTCACACACACGATTAAAGGAAATAGATTTTCGTTTATCACAAATTAGGTGACAATAAAAACAACAAAAACGACATGCGAAAGAATGTACCACATACATATGTGCACACACATTCTATCTTTTTTCTTTTTTGTTCAATCCCTTTTTTGGGTTTAAAAATTAAATGTACGCCCACTGTGCCACTGGGCATCTGTTGAATGGAAGGGTTCATGTATAACTGTTGTTAAGCTCAATGTTACAATACGTGTGAAGTTTTTGAAAATTGTATACTTATTGATGCTGACCAAAAATAACGTTACCGTTGCTTTTTAAACTTGATTTTTATGTCAACCTATCTCAATTAACTACATACGTAAAAATAGACAATTAATGTAGACACTGTAGACTTAAGAACTAGATTTTGCTTAGCATGAGTTTTAGCCTATCTATGCAATAAAAATTACTGGCCGATGTTTTTTTTTGTTTTTCCGAAGTAGCAAGACATTTAGTAACGGACTTTCGAAGGCGTTATCACGCTGCGCTCCGTGTATTACAAGGGTGGTATTGCATGATGTGCGGGGGGTGCACCATTGACGCGCGTGTCTCAATGGCGATGGAACTGGGTCATCACGCCGTGACGTCACTGGTGGCCTACATAGCATAGAGTCAGCCGGGCGTAGCCCCGTGCCCCGGTGGCAACGCTGGCTGCTAAAAATCACAAGTTTTTCGAAGTTCGTATTTTAAAATTAGAACGTGAGAATCTTTGAGAATAAACAATGACATAAAATTTGGACGCATTTTCATGATTAGAATAATTTCTAATTTATTTACAAGCAACCCTCTCCGGCTTCGCCTGGGAGAGTATACGCTTATTACCAAAAGTCTAACACTTTGTTGTGGCGAACAAGTTTTGCAGCATCCATATTTTTAAATCCGTTATTAGCCACGTAGGGCCTGGAGTTTGAAAAATACTTAAGTATGTTATGCACCTGTATCGAAGTATAAGAGTATTGAATATTTATATCAAGTTTCAAATATTATGTAAATCTAGTCTAAAAAAAATTTATAGGAACTTTGATCTTCTGTTTCAATCTCTTTGAATTGGTTTGGGATAAATCGCTTGTTCGTTTCCAATTAAAGGCCACTCCGTTAGTTTTGAATTTCCATGCAACAGTTTTTCACTTTCTTCACCCTTTCAGGAAACAACTTTTGAACAATAATTTCTTAGAAATCTGTATGTACTAAACTTAATCTGTAATTTCATAATAGTTTTGGCGCCACGGTGATGAACTGAACATGAGCATAGGTTCCATTATAATTTTATCAAAGATTTTGTTGAAATGGAAATGTAGTCCAAGAATTATCCTCTCTCAACTTACGTATTCAGTGGCCTTTGAAAACATACTGCAATCAAACGATTGTAAAATCATATTAAAATTTTTTTATACCTGGTTGAGTTTCTTCCCGGCTCTTCTCTTTTATAGTTTTTTTCCTAACGCGTGTTAGATTGACGTTTAAAAATGTAATGTAATCATGCTTGCTTGGAGAATAGCCTTTGAATTTGATTTTTAAAATGTTATGTTATGTGTAGTCACATTTTTCTAATTATTATTGTAATGTGTGGTCGACAATACGTAAACTATTATGTTCCTAGCTTTCCTTCTATACGCGATTCAATATTACATTAATCTATTATTACATCTGAAATAGAAAACACTTACACAGTATCAAAAATTTCGACGAGTGTAACTAGAAACATCCGTTTTCAAAAATGAATCAAAATCAGTGCTATTATTTAAACTTTAGCTTAATAATAACATGACCATGACATTTATAAATGAAAAATGGCATATTAAAAAGATATAGTGTTGTACTTTATAATTCGTTCCATCTAATTAAATAATTAAATGCATTTTTGGAAATGTAACTAAAACAGACAACGTTCAATTTTTTTTTCACGAACTGCAGTAATTGTTTATAAGTTTGGAGAGGGTCGCTCAACCATAAAGTATTACTGACAGTTGTTTCCCTTGCACATCGAACAGTTTTAGTCCTGAACAACAAATTAGTTTCGTAAATAGCATAGCCGATTACTCCAGAAATAGCGCAGTCGAGGGCCGCTGTCGCCGTTATTGGAACAATAGATAAATACGGTAGTGTACTCAGAATTCAAAATGGCCGTGCGTGGGCTATAAATGGTATTAACTGCGATTTGCAAAACTTTATAAACAAATTTAAAGAGTTTATGCTTTAATCGTTAATTCGATTTCAGATACAATGGCCCTACGGTCGCAATTCTAATATCTATCCTTACAACAAATATAAGGCGTTTGACAATATATTAGATGTACTTGATAGTGCTACATGTTTCCCTGACAGTATAGGAGAAAAAGAATAATATAGTTTGTAGTGTGAGGTGTCAGCAGCTTATCTTCACGTGCAGGTCGTTTAAAATCGTCTTAGGGATAAGATATAACTGTAGATTGTTGTGGTACTTTCTTTGTTATCTACATGTCGCAACAGTCATCACTCACTTGCATACCTAGGCGAAAATGTGTGAGGAGAATGATGAGATTTAAGGAAGCGAAAGAAATATGTACGGACCGCGACGCTAGACGCTCCGTCCTCTCTGACTACCCCTTTAGGTATACCTACATCGTGAAGATATGACGTATATACTCATGCAGTATCCCTGACGGAGTAATCAAGAGGATCCCGTCCTTGCATACTTCTTTCGCCTCCCCGAATCTCAACGTTCTCCTCACACTTTCGCCGAAGTATGCGAGTGCTATTCACATTTTGTTCTTAATAATTATCCCATTAGAACAATAAGACATAATATTGCGGACAAACAAACGGACAAGTCGGTGAAAATTACAATAACATTTTTTTGAATTTAGAGAAACCTAATAAATTACTAAATAAAGACCTATGTTCACCAGGGGGTATCAACCTTGTATGGAACTATTGCAGACTTTATATGGAAACAAAATGAAAGTGACAAGAGATATAGAAAGAAAGAAGATAGAAAATACCAGGGATATCATTACAAAATATAATTTATTGATATTATTTATCAATGTACTGATATCGATTATTGATACTGAAATTTCATTTATTTCGTTAATTTATTATAATTATTTGAGTACTACATATAAAAATGACAATAATAAAATATTTTACTTCATTGAACAAAGATTTATAAATAATTTGAACAAAAATAACACATTTTGTTATCGATATTAATAATCGAATAAACTACTAATTGAATTCAATAATATAGCAACTCTGTTTGATGAAATGTCAAAAATTTTACAAATCGAAAAATTTTCTTCATAACCGTCGATTATTTTTTCTATTTGTATAAACAGTTATAAAGCTTTTCTGTGTTTCGCACGAGCTATTCTCCCCCTGACCGCTTGAAGAAACTCGAATCGGTGTGGTTGAGACTTGTGGATCAAGACAGTGGATCAAGACTTTTGAAAGGACAGAAAAAGTAGACTTTTGTTCTCCGTAATAAATAATTAGAAATTGTTGTTATTACATCCACGTTTAATTGTAATCAAAACTCGTGTTTTAAAATAAAAAAAATATCAGTAATTCTGTTTGTTTTATTAACTTTCCAAATTCCATTACCTTGTTATCCGCTGAACATACTAGTTTAGTCATCTAAGAAAATACACTCAGAGTACTATTTAAATCTCCGTAATTTTAGTTTATGGAAGCATTACCAGATGGCGCATAGTCTACACTTTTTTTGTATGGAGTTGTAGTTCTTCTCCTTGGAGTATATGTGTTCTGTGTATGTTCATGTCCAGAGAACCGCCAATAAGTTGAGTTGTTTAAAAGTAAGCTAATCTATGGTAAGAAACTAGTCACGAAGATAAGCGGGTGGAAATGAACAACACAAACAATAAATTAGACCACAGACTCCGTGGTTATCTTGAACTAAACACTACAATAGCGCGTTCTAGTTCCCCGGCGCTGTCACTTCGCTATGCATTGTCTATGGCGCTTTGTCTATGACCATTGTCTATAGTACATTGTGGTGTCCATCGACGGCGACACGAAGAGATATGGCTCGACGTGTCGACATAAATGAACGAGCTTGAATAGTCTTCAACAGGAAGTGTGATTGCATGCCATGTAACTGGCACTGACATTATTTACATATTTAGTTGTTACGTTGTCCGTTGCTTCGTTCTACACTTCAACTTTGATATCGACGTCATAGATATATTATTGTTTAATCAGTACAAAATATATCCTATAGTAATTCTTGTAAATACAACTCTTTTATTGAATCAAATCGAACGAAAGCAGAGAGGTGATAATTTTCAAATCTATAAACAAAATAACTTATATAAATAAAAATGAGTTATTTGTTGCTAAGCGCAAAACTTGAGAAAGGGTGGACCGATTTCACAATTTTTTTTGCACGTTCGTAACAGCCCGAGTAAGGTGTTTATGGAAAGTATATTTGGAAAAGTTGTCCGGAAAATTGGATAATTGGAGAAAAATTGAAAGTACTTTTTTAAATGGGATTTTTGCGTGAACTCAAGACCACAGTACAGACATAACAGCAGAATATCTTCACAGAAAGCTAGCGTACGCGGCTTGTATGTGTGCGCGCTTATACGACGCGCCGTGGCACGCACACTTCGGCAATATTTTGGGAGAATATGGGCAATTATTGTAGCACCGGTCGGGGTCGCGCATGACGCAAACATGTGACCGCTTCCGTTTGACTTTAATTCGTTCTTCCCATCGTCGTACTTGATAGAATGTCCCTAGATACCTAGGTAATTTTAGTTATTCGAATCCAGTTATCATTCTTCAACATAACTACATGAAATTAGATTTAAGAAACATGAAAAGCTTATCGCGTGCATTGTTTTTAATTATTATATACTAAAGGTGTAACTAAATAAGATGCTCTATGCGTCTCACAGCCTACGCAAGAACCCTAGGTATCCTGCAGAGAAGAGGCAATTGCGTTACACATGAGGCGGGACTTCGCCTTCTTTTCTACATTCTCTGCCATAACTCATGAATATTAATACCTAATGAGCCACACCAACGCGTAGCCACACACAGTTAGTATGTTTATCGATATAAATCAATATTAGTCTATATGTCTTTCTATTTTAACCGAACTAAAGTAGATTTTACGTTCAAAAATACCTTGTATGGGTTTACTTGAATTAATTGAATTGGCTTTGACTTTGACTTGTGTTGTTTCGTTTTTCAACGAAGCATCCACTGGAGGTCACGTGTGATATAGAAAACGTGAAAAAATCAGAGATCAGCTTTGGCCAGCTCCGTCAGCTACCCACTTCTTTACTCGGCACTAAACTACTGACCGATTGTTTTTTGATATGATCTGAGTTTCTTCACAATTTTTCTTTTAAAATACTATTGAATACTAAAAATGATTCAAATAGGTTAATTAGCCTTCTCTGAATGTAAAATAACATATAAAAGCTTGTATAAATTTTTCGAAAATGTAAAAAAACAATAAAATATCCTCAAAATCGGTCGAAATGTAGTAAATCAAACTGTTTCTGTTTCACAAAACTTCTAGATTGCATGATAGAAAAATGTCTGGCACAAAAATAAAAATATAATGTTTGTTATTTTTTCCTATCAAAATCGTTACAATTAGTCTACGCCGTAGTAAAGCTACGTAGCTACATGGACCTCCGCTACGCGCTAAATCTACATAGAGCACCGAAACGTAGACCTCGCGTAGGGGTGCTACGCTTACATTTAGATTCCTGTAACTTGATATCATAAAAGATTTTGAATCAAGACATTGAATTGAATTTGACAGAGTGAAGATACGTGGTAGTGAACATCTAATAAGCTATATGTATGAGAAAATAGTAACGAAGACGGTCTCATTGTGCAATGGTTAGTATATTCAGGCTCTCAGTACCGCTTTCGATTCCCGGCCAGGTCAATTTAGGAAACAAATCTTTTAAGTAGTTTTGCACAGCGTATGTTAAGTGCAACCCTAGTACTTAGTTTGGGTTCACATGATTGTTGTAATCGGTTAGAAGAAATAAAAAAAACGACGTACTGCAATTAATGTCGTTCCAGCTGCTCTGTTTATCCAGTTAGAGATAACTAGAGGTCACCCTGTGGTTGAAAATCGATCTTAAATATTAACTTATAATAATATCTTCTTTGACAACAATATCTACTCTGTGCAACTGTTTGACCCAAGGAGGTTACGTATATGTGATCACAAACTAGTATGAATTTGAAATTGACAGTCTTTTTGGCATTGGCAGAATGAACGTTTTAATTTAATGTAATTCTAATGCATATTATATAAAAATATTAGCTTTCTCCAGTCCTTCTCCATATAAACTTTAAGTGTACCAAATTTCGCACTCCCCCGTCCGCGCAATTTTCTTAAGAAGGGAACCAAAGTTTTCGCTTCACGTATTAATATGTAGAGATATTATAACGAGAATATCGTTTTGCTTAAGATTGTTTTATTTTGTCGTAAAAAGAAAGTCTGATTTACAAGCTTACTTTTAAATGTAGCTATGATTATAATCGACATTTGATCTAGCAGCAGATATTTTATTAATTACTAAATTCTATTTTAGCCTTATTTTATTAAACTTATCTGAATATCAGTCAAGTCTTATCCCTACGTCCGTCTGTGACGACTTCTATAGTGCAACATTTAAGAAACGAAGAGATTTATGAAAACTTTGATACAAGAGTAGTAGTCTGGAGTATTATTATTATTATTAAGATATTTCAAAAATTCATTATTTAATGGAAATTCACCGTGTAAATTTAAATTTTCTAAATTCACTTAAAATTCTCGAATCTCATTATATCTCAGATGGACCAGTGACTATCTATTAAGTTGTTTACTTTAGAATACATTAGTCAGAACATTGAGTGTGTTAAACCACTTGATAATCTGATATGTCTTTGTGCGAATTTTTGGGTTTCTGTTCAGAAAAGTATGAGTAAGTGTCCCACAATTTTAAAATGCTGTATGAGCTTAGGTATGAGAACTAGCAATCCAATTTAATTTTTGGCGGCAAATTTTTTTCCTGACATGTTTCACAATGCCCCGCTAATGCTCGTTTACTATAAGTTATAGAGTAATATGGGAAAACCTTTTTCGAGAAGTGTAGATTATATCAATGGAAACCGTATTCGAATTTATTGCTTCTCGAGACTATCGTAGTCATACAGATAGAGATTATACAGAGACCGCCGAGGAATTAGCCATAATAATCCTAGAGAAATTTGGAAAGTATTGGAGAGTATTTGGAAATTATTATTGTACGAAGTTATTTCATAATGATGAAAGGACTCGTTTGTATTTATAAGTATAGTTGGCGGAGTTTTTGGCGGGATTTTATGGAGAGCGGTTGGGGTTTTATTTAAATTATTTACAAATGGTTTCTAGTGGATGTTGTGATGTAAAATTGCTGTAGTTGTCCTTCTCAAGTATCTACGCTGTTATGCTGTTATGTGAAATTGTTGAAATAAGCACTTATTTAGTAGAGTAATATTGAGATTTTTTTAGTGGCTTAGTCTGCCTCAGCAGATCCTATTAGAAAGACCGCCTCAAAATGTTTGTCACCAAGAAACATCTAAAAAGTATTACGTCGACATTTTAATGAAATAATATGAAGAATTTATCTATTTATTACTGAAGAGATCGGTTGTATGTTAAGGGAGAATCGAACTACTGCTAGTATAGTTGGCTTTCGTTGGGAATAAATACGGAATTTTCTATGATTTTTAAACATTCCTCCAGTAAAGTGATAGAAGGTTTTACTGAAATTAAAAAGGACTTCTTGGAATAGCGCGAAAACTTCAGCTACAGATGTTTATTTAGATCTCCTCCATTCTTTTCACTTACACAGAACTTTAAAAAACAATATACTATCACTGTTGTACTTTAAAACTCTTAAAAATGTAAAAAATATAAAATCTAAATAAAATGACAACCTCACTTCTCCCGTCCCCGCCAAAGTTACTTGTATTAAACTTAAAACCTTCAACTTTAACATAAAGTCCTACATCGAGCTTTTTTAAATCGAATTTTTCTTCCAAAGCATACATGAATGATACCTTCAAAATATATTCACTTCAGTGAATGTTGTCACAACTTTGGGAATCATTTTGTATACAATTTCTACTCATTTTTTTAATTGAATAAATGTTTTGGAGGAGCTAAATCCATATAGGTATGCAAATTGTGTATTAGAGGATAAAATATAAATATTACGTACGAAACAGATAAATCATTAGCAAACGAGCAAAATCAGTATAAAAATAATTGGAGTAGCACCGAAATATCGAAAATTTACCTACAACTGTTATCACGGTGAGTCATTTACGTTTGAGTATATACAGTAACAATTAATGCCACATTTTTTAGTGCTCTCCATAAATTCGAGAAGAGGAACTCTTATGAAATTATCTAAGCGTTCGTATCTCTTGCCGCCTATTTGTGTTATTTAAAAGGTATGATGAATTATATCTAATAACTTAACAATACAACGCAGTAACGTGATGTTACTTTATGCGTATAGGTATCCTTAATTTCGGTGCAGTTCAGAAATATCTCTATACAAGGTTATTTCAAAAGGATGAGTAAATACGAAGGGGTATTGAAGTACCCATAACAACGAAAAACTTGCCTTCTACAACTTCGTCAAAAGTGGGTAGTTCTAGTGTAAAATCTCAAAAAAAAAACATGAGGCAACCCTAATATTAGCGTTTTTGTGTCGCTAGTAAACCTTTGAAGTATAGGACAAAATGACAGGGTTGTACATCTTTTCTCATCAAATGTTTTTTTTTTTGTATGCAAAACAAAATAAACTTATCCCGTAATTATTACATGTGCAATATAACAGTCAACAGTGATACGTTGAAAGCCCCGCGGATTTATACCCCTTTTCACAATAACCTTGTATATAAAGATGGTTGTGTATATGCAATCGCTAAAATCCAATACTATTTAACCGATCACTATGAAAGTTGGCACATATATCATAGAGAAGGTTTTTACGCTATCCTCTTTGTTGTAAGTCGACACCACGCGGACGAAATCGCGGGCAAAAGCTAGTAACATACGATGAGAAAAATCGGCTAAGGTACATATGTCTCTGAAAGGGATCTTTTACTCAAATAGATCCCTTTAAGAGACATCTTTACAATTCGACCTCCCGTGTAGCTTTTAATATCAAGGAGAATCTACAAGAAACTTGTAATTTTTATCGTGGTTTGCTCTTTTGGTTCATCTACCTTAAAAAGATCAACGTTCGTTAAATATTTACTTATGCACGTAAAAAGCTAATGGGACCGTGAGTAGTGTATTAAAATCCTATTAGTCTATTCGATAAACGTCGCGTCTCGTCAGTCGCGGCAGGGGAAACACCCTAACTCACAGGTCTAAAAACAACTCCGTGTATGTCATGTTTTATGGTTCATTGGCTCGGAATACACGGTGGTTAGTCAGTTCCACCTTTAATGAACGTTCTATGTACAAAGATGAAGGTAAACGCCTCTCGTCCTGTAGATTGTCTAAAACGAGCAACGTCCGTGAAGCGGTCAAAAATGTCAACTAGCCACTACAACATGGATGTCGTAACACCTAATTCGGTAAAAGCTCGCAACATCAAAACATGATGCGCAAAAACAAGATGTCCTCCAACGGCGCAGCTATCGACTCGGCATATCGCGACCGAACGGCACAGCGCTGGCGGTCATCACTTACCATCGACACATAACATGGGAACACGGCCACGACATCGAGTTTGGAGTTACAGCTAAGGAAACATAGGGCGGGGGATGCAGCGCCGCACCCCGCGCGCCGCGCCGCCCCGCGCCACGAAAAAACCTCTTACAAAACAGATCGATCGATATGCCCAGAAATGTTCACTCGTTAGCCACCGTCACGCTCGTCTTTCAGCTGATCTATATACTGCCTCATGACATCGATGACGATGACGACGCATCGGCGCCCTCGCCAGCATGTCTCGTGCTCACCCGCACCAAACACCGCACACCACATTACAAACACACCTGATATGTAATGTTATGTATGTCCCTCGACTTCGTGTCGCTAAGTAAAAGTATTTTCCAAAATAAAGGAGCTTTCAACTGAAGACCTTGAAATTTCAAGTGCACGTCGTCGGTTCGGTTCGTGTGCGCGCCACTCGTGCCGTGCACTCGGCGTTCGAGCCGCTCAAGGTACCGTTACAGGGGTGCGGTGATGATGGTGACGATGGTGATGACGGTGGCGAGCGGCGACGTGGTCGCGCCGCACGGACGGCCGCGTCGGCGCTAGCGGCGAGGGCGGCGAGGGCGGCGGGGCGCGCACGGGCGCGCGGCCTGAGAGCCGGAGGGCCGGGCCCGTTGCCGTTGCATAACGCTGGTCGTGCCGGAGCGGGCGGACGGCAGCCGGCGGGCGCGCGGAGCCGGTATCGACGCGCGCGGGGCGCATGCGCGCTCGTACCTTCGCAGCCGTAGCCCTGCCCGATGAGGCCCCACAGGAGGTCCGAGCAGTGGTGGCAGTAGGTCGGCTTGTGGAAGGTCTTCTTCGCGAAGGAGTGGGTGGTGTGGGGCGCGGGCGCGGCCTGCGCCATGGCTGCGCGGGCCGGGCCGGGCGGGCGCGCTACTCATGCCGCGGCGCCCAGGGGCGCGCCGCGCTCTCCGAGCGGCTGTCGCGGCCCACCATCGCGGCGCGTCTGCCGCCCGAGCCCGCGTGCGCGCCGCGCGGCCGCGCCCGCCCGCCCCGCGCCCCGCGCCGCCGCCGCCGCCCGCCCATGCCCTCCGCCGAGCGCCGAGCGCCGAGCGCCGCGCATGCACCGCCCGCCGCCCGCCGCCCGCCGCCCGCTCGCAATGCTACTCGCAGCGGCGGCCTCGCTGACACACACGCGATCGATTCCATCTCTTATCTTCATGTTATCATTTATCACTAAAATCAATTTTTACACATCCTCATTTTTGACGACTATGTAAATCAGATAATATAATTAAACCTATTGACCGCTTGTGACTCCATCGCCGAAGTACTTTAGAGATAGAGGTTTTGAAAATAGAGAATTGTAAAACACCTGTTTATGAATGTTATAAATCCTTTCTAAACATTCAGATTTTTTACTGTTTATGAAATCTGAATGCGTTAAGAGGCGTTAAAATTTAAAAAGCTGGGTATTAATTTTTTCGAATATATACTAAACTTGATTTTTACACAAATTCATAAATAGAATTTGTAAAATCGTAACCAAAATTAACTATAAACATATTATCTATGCGTATACCTACTCTTACTTTTATTGAGCATAATAAAATTTAATACAATAAAAATATAAAACGAAGCACGCCGTTACAAGTTTACATCGGCCGGCGCTTGCGCGTTGTCGACCACAAATCGAAAAAGCTCTTGTTTACAATATTGAGAGGCGCAGCATCCTCGGAGTGGCCCGACCGCCAGACGCCATCATTCCCACTACGGACCGGCCAGCCGTTATCACGCTGCGCTAAGTATCTACAAACATACACCATAAAATCCGCAAACATAACGAAAAGTTAAATACTCAAAAAAAGCTAATTGTTTACAACATAATCGTAACCTTTTTCAATATTTAGACATTTACATCAATCGTCGATAGATGGCGTACTAATTCAAGAAGCCATTAGGATTTCATCGCTTGTGATAATAAAACATAATAAAATAAATAATTACCTAGACACAATCGATTCCTTGGTCTTTAAAATGGTTTTTCATATGTTGTAATAATTATACATATAGACCTAAAATGTCAATATGTACCATGTACATTACGTGGGTATATTTTTAATATATCAAGGTATTATGTATAGTTTGCATGTGTTTACATGGCACAAGTAACGAGACTAATCATGTGGAAAACCCACATGGCTGGCTCGCCGCGCTTTCGATCCTATATTTACTGTCACCCTACCACCGAGGGTGGCGATCGCTCATTACCTATAAAGGGTATCTTTGAAATAAGCGTCCGCCGCCCCCAAGTTTGTAAACCAGCAAGCCATACGAGTCTGCTACTAATATACTTGTATCTAGTAAACTTGTTTTGTAAAAATTACAAATACAAGTGTTATTGTAAAAATAAAGAAAGGAATGCTGAGATGGTTCGGGTACATTGAAAGAATAAGTGATGAAAGACTGATGAAGAACATCTACAGAGTGAAAGTGAGTGTTAGAAGAAGCCAAGAAAGTCCAAGTATGAGTTACGAAGATCAAATAGCCAGAGTATTACTTAACGGAAATGTCAAGAGCACTCGCGTAACTAGGCGAAAATGTGTGTGGAGAATGAGATTTGAGGAAGCGAAAGAAGTTTCTGTATTATATAATAAGGATATATAATAAGGACCGCGACGCTTGGCGGTCCGTTTTCTCTGACTACCCCGTTAGGGACACCAATACTTATGTTCTCAATATTCCGTTCCAAAATTTGTAAAACGAACCTTTACGGAATCATATCGGCGTCTGTTCATTTGGATTTGTGTCCGTCTATCTGCCAGTCTTTTTCCCGGACATTTATTGATGTATTATTTTTTATACTTCAAAATGACGTACCGCCGGCCGCAAATAAAGTCTTTCACATAGCTTTCTTTTTATTTAGAACGCTTTGTACGGGTAGAAATTTTTGAAAATAAAATACATTCAGCTCATGTTACTAGCTGATAATGTAGCTTTCTATAAGTGAAAGAATTTTTGAAATCGGTTGAGTAGTTTTTTAGGATGTCCATTACATACAAACAAAGTATACGTCTTTATAATAGTGTAGAATCGCAAATAAGTAATCTCCAATTTTTACGCATATTTTCTAAAAAGTGCTAAAAAGAGACTCGAAGTTATATACGTGTTATAAGAACCTACTATAGAGGTAGGTATTATGTTCAAATTAATGATGATCTTTCATTTGATACGCCCCACGGTATTTCGCATCGTGAAATCTATTTGATAATAACGTATTTATTATTATTTATTATATTATTCTGTTCCAATTTTGTTTTCGTGTAGACAGTTGACAACTAACGGGGTAGTCAGAGAGCACGGAGCGCCAAACGTCGCGATTCTTACACACTTCTTTCGCTTCCTTAAAAATCATCATTTGCCTCACGCATTTTCGCCTATATAGGTGTGCGAGTGCTTTTGATATTTCCGTTAAGTAATACTCTGGCTATTTGATCTTCGTAACTCATACTTGGTCTTTCTTGGCTTCTTCTACTACTTACTTTCACTCTGTAGATTTTCTTCGTCAGTTTTTCAGCACTCTATGTACCCGAACCGTCTAAGCAGTCCTTTCTTCATTTTTACAATAACACTGTCGTGCAACCCTGTCATACTGCATATCTCTTCATTACTTATTTTGTCCGCATGGGTGACGCACATATTTCTAAGAGATCGCATTTCTACTACAATTATTTTTTTTCATTTTTCACTTTACTTCGGGCACATCCAGACCTCATTACCATACAATAAAATATTGAGGCCAACATGTTGCCTTTATTTATTAAAATTGTGTACGAAAGCAACTGGAGGAAATATATAAAAACTTTATACATAAATACGTGACGCGATGACAAAAAAAGTAAATAACCAACTCACGAAAGTCAAAACTCTACTTTTGTGGGCCACCAGTTATTGTACTTACAATTGATCTTTTGTCAAGTTCGTATCCGAGATAAACGACTGAACGACAAATTAGCAAACAAATGCTAAGGTGATATCATCAGTTTTACAATATTGAAACGGAACACTAAAAAAAAGTATGTGTGTACTCATGCACGCAGTACGCAAGTAAGACGTTATACTTCTTTGACGTTTTTAAGCAAAACTGGCTACATATAAATAAAATCTAAAAAATAAAACTGACGCTTGAAATGAATGAAATAAAAAAGCATGTGTGCGCAAGTTTGAGGTAGGTACCGGACTAACCACCGCGTCGCAAAAGAACATTTAGAAGGAGTGAAAACGTCAGCCGTCTGCCCCAGTCTGCTGTTATGACTGATCCAAAATTTTTTTTTTCTTTACTTTATTTATTTATTTATTTCACAGGAAACAAGTTTATAAGAAAAACAGTAGAAACGATGCCAACTACACTAGTTGCAGTTGGCAACGTCCACCCCCAGTTACATTTTTTACATCTTCCCAGTAAAAAATGCATTTTATGAAAGAAAATATTACATAAAAAACAAATAATAATTTATGTGCGTGTACATGTGTACGTGTATGTGTCATAATGCGTGTATGTGTGAGTGTGTATAAGTGTATATGTATAATGTATATATACGTTTATTACTCTAAAATAGATATTAGGTTTTCCGTATCCTCATACGCCAATGTCACCAGCAAGTCTAGATGTAATTTTTTTACAAAGACGGGAGGTCAATGCATAAATATTGAGCTTTTTATTAATTCTATTATTTAATATAGAGTTCAGATGGAAATAACTTCGACTAGCAGAAGCAGTCCTCCTTTTTTCGACATTACACACTGTCGTCGGACATTATGCCTTAGTAGACATATATTAGGATCATACTGTAGCTCAGAATGCTCTGAATCATTGCGTTTGCGTTCAGCACACTTAAACTTGAATAGATCTACAGTTATTGTTAAGAGGGATTTACACTTCCACCCTTACAAAATTGTTATTCGTACAGGAAATGAAGCCTGATCACCCTTTCGAGCGAATGGAGTTCCGTCACAGACTTTAAAGAAGTTCCGTATAGTAAGGTAAAAGACCGCTTTAGAAATTTCAACAACATATGGTTCTTGGATGAGTAAAATTTCCACATCAACGGGCATGTCAATAAGCAGAACTGTAGATACTGGACTGAACTGTATTAGACGCCATCGCATTCTCCCAAGGTAGTCGTTTGGGCCGCCATATCAAGTCAAGGAATTATTGGCCCTTATTTTTTTGAAGATATTCAGGGACGGACTCAAGTTTTAAATGCAAATCGCTATTGCCATGTGATAAGATCTTATTTGACAAGTGCGATGCAGAACCAGACTGGCCATAACAGAAACACATTTTTTCAACAAGATGGAGCCACTTCCCCTGTCACGAACGACTCGCTTGATGCCCTTCGCGAATTATTCCCGGGAAGAATCATTAGTCGCCCAGGCGACATTGATTGGCCACCTATGAGTCCAGATCTAACTTCTGCTGACTCTTTTTTATAGGGCTATGCGATGAGCAAAATTTTTAATCCATTACCGCAAAATTTAAAAATGAAATTTACGGAAAAAATCAACGCGAATCCGCATGCAATGCTGCGTCATGTGATTGAAAATTTTAGCTCCGCCTTGTTAAATGAGCGTAAAAAAGTTAATGACGGTCATTTAAAAATGGTTGTTTTCCATAAATAAAAATTTAGTTCCACTCTTTGATTTGATATTTTAAAAACGAACTTATTTCTGAGACGGCCTTTACTTATTAGAATTGAATAAAAATAAAAAACAAAACTGGCCACATTTAAAAACAACAAAACTGGCCACAAATAAAAAAATATCACTGGCCGCTTGAAATTATTAAAATATAAAAATAGTATATATAAAATAGGGGGTCAACTGAGGAAACGTGCTCGTCGCGACCCTTGCCAGCCCTTTTCAGGGCTGCAATTCCTCTTTTGTGCACACCATGCGGGACAGCGCAAATATGAATGCTAGGGCGTCCCCCGAAAGCGACGTACACCGGTTTGTCCCCGTTGGTGTGAGTAGAGTGCAGTTCGGCGTTGGGGACCGCCACCCAACACGCTGTGTACCTAGCGGCGGGAAGTGGAGGGAGGAGTGCAGAATAGCTGCGTGGAATGTGAGGTGGGATTGAAGAGAAGATGAATGAAGTGATTGATATTATGGAAGAAAGAAGATTGGATGTGTTATGTTTGAGTGAAACCAAGCGAGAGGGCAGTGAACTTGTCGACTTGCCTGGAGGGGGCATCGCTTTGTGGTCAGGTGTACCACAAGAAGAAAGGGGATGCCAGGGGGTAGGCGTCTTACTGTCTTCTCGTTTGGTTAACTGTGTAACTGAGTATAAGTGTGTAAACCCGAGACTGCTCTGGGTGCGTCTCAAGACAGGGTTGACGAGGTTATTTGTTTTAGTGGTGTATGCCCCAGTGTCCTCTGTCGGCTTGGGCGAGGTAGAGCAGTTTTGGGAGAATGTTAGGGAAGTTCTAGAGACGGTTGAAGAGAATGAGAGAATTATAGTGTGTGGAGACTTGAATGGATGGGTTGGGACAGCTCGAACAGGATTTGAGTCTGTCCTAGGCAAGTATGGAGATAAGAGAGTGAATGATGCTGGTAGGATTGTGTTAGGACTGTGTATGGAAGAGGATCTTTTTGTTGCTCATACCTTATTTAAGCACAAAAGGATTCATCAGTACACGTGAGAAAGGAAGGATGAAAGAAGTATGATTGATTTATTCCTGGTGGACAGCCGGCTCAAAAAACAGGTTATGGACACTAGAGCACACAGAGGAGCCGATCTGGGAACGGACCACTTTCTAGTGGTAACTAGAATAAGGGGCCTGTTTGTGGCATGGCGACATCGCGTAGTGTCCAAGCCTGCAGCGGTTTGTCGCATTAAAAGCTGGAAACTCCAAGATGCGACCACCAGGAATGAATATGAAAGGGTATTATCCGGTAAGCTTGATGATAGATTGAAAGTGATGAGCGAGGATGTTGAAGAATGTTGGCAGAACCTTAGGGATAGCATGATTGAGGCTGCGAAAGAAGTATGTGGAATTAATAAGATTGGTAATGGTAAAGAGCGTAATGTGTGGTAGGATGATGAGGTGAAAGTGTCTGTGCATAAGAAGAAGAAAGCATGGCGGGAATACCTTGCTACTAAAAATGACTGTGGTATGAAAAATTTGATGAAAGACAGATAAGCTGCAGAAAGCAGAAACGAAGTCACTAGTGAAAGAGAAGCGTGAAAAGTGTAGGATGTTAGATGAAAACAAGATGTCGGACAACTTCGAGGAAAATTCCAAATTATTTTGGAAAGAAGTACGTAAGTACCGAAGTGGTCCGGCACCTTGCAGAATGAATAAAGTGCGTTCGAAAGAAAACAACCTGCTTACAAATAATAAAGATGTTCTGCAGCGATGGAGTGAATACTATGGAGAACTGTACAAGAGTGGGTACTCCGTCTCTGATACTGAGAGCGAATCTAATGAATTGCCACACTCGGGCCAGGGACTGGAGAATGCCATTAGTATGAAAGAGATTGAGAAAGTGATAAGAAGTTTAAAATGTGGAAAGGCTGCGGGAAATGATGAGGTGACTGCTGAGATGATCAAGTATGGTGGTCCTTGGGTCTGGGATGCCTTCTGTGCACTCTGCAACCTTTGTTGGCAGAAGGGGGAGGTTCCAGAGGACTGGTGCACGGCAGTCATAGTACCTATATATAAAGGGAAAGGTTCCCATCTAGACTGTGCGTGCTATAGGGCCATCAGCTTGATTAGCTTAGCGAGTAAAGTCTATACTAAAGTCTATACTTGACTGAATGTATGAAAGGTGTTTCAGAAAGATATTTGTAGGAGGCGCAAGGTGGTTTCAGGAACGGTAGGGATTGTATGGATCAGATTTTCTCGATTCGCGTTATCGTGGGAAGGTTTCTGGCTATAGGCCAGAAAGTTTTCTGCGCTTTCGTGGATCTAGAAAAAGCATTCGATAGAGTAGTGCGGGAGAAATTGTGGAGTCTTCTGCCTGAATATGGCGTGGAGAGCTCCTTATTGCAGGCTGTGAGGTCATTATATCGTGGCCACAGAGCCTAAGGATAGATGGTGACATGTCGCCCTGGTTTGAAGTCTGTTCTGGTGTCAGATAGGGCTGCGTGATGTCTGCCTAGCTGTTCGTGCTGTATTTGGACAGTTGCCTTCAGAGATTGAAAGGTAATATGAGTGGTATGGGATGTGATGACACAGTGGTAAACTGCCTATTGTACGCTGACGATGCTGTGCTAATAACACCATCAGAAGCAGAGTTGCAGACACCAGTCACGTGTATGAAAGAAGATTTTGAAGTAAAAGGATTGAAAATGAATGTGAACAAAACTAAGGTTCTGATGTTTGAAAGAGAAGCGGTACAAACGAAATGTGTGATTTGTGTAAATGGAAAATGTCTAGAACAAGTGAATGAAATTGTGTATCTGGGGAGTGCGTTTTCGAGGGATAGAAGAGGTGAGTTGGATGTGGAGAGACGGGCAGCAGCTGGCAATGAAGTGAACGGTGCTCTGTCCGCATTAGTGGGTAGTGTGAATATATCTAACACTACTAAAATGGCCATCCACAAAGCAGTGTTGGTGCCAACTTTGTTGTACGGTAGTGAGGCCTGGATATGCCCGAAATCGAGTGAAAGTATGATAAATGCTGTGGAGATGCGGTCTCTCAGAAATATGTGCGGTGTCACGCTTACGGACAGGATAAGCAATGATGAGATACGCAGTATGACAGGGTTACACAACAGTGTAATTGTAAAAATGAAGAAAGGAATGCTTAGATGGTTCGGGCACATGGAAAGAATGAGTGATGAAAGACTGACGAAGAAAATCTACAGGGCGAAAGTGAGTGGTAAAAGAAGCCAAGGAAGACCAAGGCTAACTTATGAAGACCAAATAGCCAGAGTGTTAGGAGACGGAAATGTCAAAAGCACTCGCATACCTAGGCGAAAATGTGTGAAGAGAATGATGAGTTTTGATAAAGCGAAATTGGTGTGTAAGGACCGCGACTCCTGGCGCTCCGTCCTCTCTGACTACCCCGTTGGGGATACAGCGTGAAGATATGTTATGTTATGTTATGTTAAAAATAGTAAATTATGTGTTACATCGGCGCGCGTTGTGCGCACCAGTCATTTAAAAATGGTTGTTTTCCATAAATAAAAATTTAGTTCCACACTTTGATTTGATATTTTAAAAACGAACTTATTTCTGAGATGGCCTTTACTTATTAGAATTGAATAAAAATAAAAAACAAAACTGGCCACATATAAAAACAACAAAACTGGCCACAAATAAAAAAATATCATTGGCCGCTTGAAATTATTAAAATATAAAAATAGTAAATTATGTGTTACATCGGCGCGCACAACTTCGTCGCGTGCTGAAAAATACACTATAATCTGTTTTTCCATACACGCCAAAAAAAGTATAACTTCAAAAATAATAAATTATGTGTTATATCGGCGCGTACTGTCACACGCTAATAAATACACTGATCTGGTTTTCCAAACGTGCCAAAAAAGTATAACTTCAAAAAATTCGGTCTCAATGTGGACCTGGCTGGGTTTTGAACCCAAGCTCCATAATTGCAATAAGAAAACAAATGCAGAAACCTCTACATACAATTTAGGTAGCGAATAACTTTTCGGCTTTTTCCAACAGTAATTCAGCCTTTGTATGTTTCTTTTTGCAAAACTCGAAAACCAGTCTGTCGGTAGACTTAAAAATTTAAAAAAATTCATTGAAATAAGGGCTTTAAAATGGAAATGGATGTTTAGTCTTCTTTTTCTATATAAAAGAAACGGTACAAATCAGCTGTGTCAGCGTTTTTGGAAATCAACTCCTAAGTAAGAGCTAAGGGAGTGAAATAAGGGACGAAAGTTATAAGGAAGTACGTCATTTTCGAAGTTAGCAATATGGAAATTGGTGTTTAAGCGTTTGTGTAATACTCGTAAGTAACTTATAAAGGCTTATAAAGGCAATGGGTGAGTCATCCTCTCACTATCGGATTAGATAAGCCATAAGGATCAAATTTTTGTCAAGGTGTGATTTTGTTTTACATCCATGTTTTCTCCACCACCCATAGAAAATGGCGTGTCGTCGTCTATATCTACCAGTAACGCGTTGACGCAGGGTTCCGTAACAATAGGCTAGATGACTGCTTTTAAACTTTTTTTTTGTTGTATCTGCTTCATGGCAATCTGTTTTGAAAACAATAAGCCATTCCTTTAGCTGATCTATTACAAATCTGTTAATGGTGTGTTTTCTGAGAGTTTCCTATTATTAGGGTATTCAATTAACTCTCTTAGTGACTTAAGAGAATCTATTACTCAGTTTCGGGATGTCATTTCGGATGTCTTCTATAGTGAAGGCCACCCTCTCCGGACAGTGCAAGCGCAAGCTCGTTAACGTACAGTGATAGTTTCTTTTGGAATTTTACGCTGATCTTAACTATTCCTTGTTTTACTATCCCTATGTTAAGATCAAGATATATGTATTTATTGCTTATGCATTGTGGAATATTATACATTGTTCTAAGGGTTTCACTTTGAAATCTTTCCAGTACTTCAATATTACTATTGCTGGGTGAACCCCATAACTGAATGCCATAGGTCCATATTGGCTTCAGAATCGATTGATATGTCATCATTTTACTGCGGTCATTTCAAAGTCAAAGTCAAAGTCAAATTAATTTATTCAAGTAAACACAAATGCAAGGTATTTTTGAACGTCAAATCTACTTTAGTTCGATTCGAAAAGAAAACCTGGATACTGAGAAGAACCGACAAGAAACTCAGTCAGGTATCACTTTTTCAACATCATTCTACAATAGTTATTTAAAAATACAATATCCATAAAGCCAGTAAATGCATATGCAGAGAGGATCATTTCCAGTCTATTGTTGTGTCTTCAATGAAATCGCTAATTTTGTAGTATGCTTTTCCAATCAGTGTGCGTTTAATGACAAGTTTAAATCTCTTTTCCGTTAATTGGTAATTTCTTGAGGAATTTCATTATAAAAACGAACAGTTACCCAAAAATGAACTACTTGACTTTTGTAATTTAAATTTAGGTATAACTTGCTGATCACGACCACGAATTTCCACACCATTAATAACGCCTTTCTTTTGAAATAGATCTAAATTTTTTCTAGTCTACATTATATTCAAATAGATGTATAACGAGGGTAAGGTGAGTACATCAATGTCTTTAAAATGATCTCTCAGGGACTCGTGCGTTCATACTGTAGATGGGTACGTATTGCCCTCTTTAGTAAAATAAAGATAGATTTCATATGCGCCGCTGATTCCCACAGTAGCAGACCATAAGACATAAGGCTATGAAAATATGCGAAATACACCAGCCTACCCGTAGTCACATCTGTCAACTGTCTAATGCGCCTAATAGCAGACATTCAGTCAAGAAAGTATCGGGAATGGATGATTTATTTATGATTCCAAATTCAAATTTTTATTTTTTTTGTTGTTGTTAGATTGGCACAACTATTTTCCATTTTGGCGCGGAGTTTGAGTTGCATCTGTTATTTAGATTAAATACAGTGCTGTTTTTAGTTATACCATTCTAGTGTATATTGCGAATTTCATAATGGACAAAAACATCGAACAAAGAGTTTGTCTTAATTTTGCATCGCCAATGGAATTGCGTGTTCGGAGTTACAGAAATGGTCGAAAATGTTACAGAAGGCTTACGGTGAATCGACTTTATCAAAAACACGTATTTATGAGTGGTACAAAGCGTTCAAAAGCGGTCGAGATGTGATGGAAGATTTGTCTCGCTCTGGTAGGCGATCAACGTCTGCAACTGAAGTTAACATCGCAAAAGTGAAGGAAATAGTGACTGAAAATCCTCATTTCAAGTTTGAGAGAGATAGCCGCCGAACTTTCTGTGTCTCACGAGTCGATCCGTACCATTTTAAATAATCACTTGGGTATGAAACATGTTGCCGCTCGGCTAGTCCCAAAAGACCTGAATTTTCTTCAAAAACACAATAGCATAAGAGTCGCTGAGGACATGCTAGAACGAGTCAATTCCGACCTAACATTCATGAAACGCATTGTTACTGGTGACGAGACGTGGGTTTACGAGTTTGACATGCAAACTAGTCAACAAGCTTCGGAGTGGCGCCTTCCAACTGAGCCGAAACCGAAAAAACTACGCTAAAGTCGATCAAAAGTCAAAGTCATGTTGACTGTTTTCTTTAACTATCGCGGTGTTGTGCACTCGGAATTCTTTCCGGAAGGTCAAACGGTAAAAAAAGAATATTATTTGGGCGTTATGCGGCGTTTAAGAGATCAAATTTGACGAAAAAGGCCAGATTTGTGGAAAGAAAATTCTTGGATTTTGCACCACGATAATGCGCCTTCGAATAAGGCCATCATTGTGAACGAATTTTTGACCAAAAACTCAACAAATACCATCAAGCAACCACCTTATTCACCAGATATGGCTCCAGTCGACTTCTTTCTTTTTCCTAAACTCAAATTACCACTTCGTGGCACATATTTTCATTCGGTAGAAGACATAAAGGAGAATTCGCGGCGAGCACTGAACTCAATTCCGGAAAAAGCGTTCCAAAAATGTTTTGATGATTGGATTATTCGTTGGCGTAAGTGTATCGTTTCTGAAGGAGCATACTTTGAAGGCGATAAAATAAATTTGGATGAATAACTAACATTTCGTGTATTATTGATCTTTTCCCGGTACTTTCTTGACAAAGTAGTATATTGCCGAACTGAGCTTATTAGCTAAAGTCCCGATATGGTCCGCCAACTGTAACTTATTGTCTACTGTTAAACCAAGAAAAGTAACTGATTTCATTAATTCTAATTGTTTCCCATCCAGTTCTAGTCTATTATGGATTTTGAATACATTGGATAGGGAAAACTTGACACAATTGGTTTTTTGTGCATTCAGTAGTAAATTATTGGCGGCGAACCATCTGGAGACATCCGCCAAGGTCCTATTCTGTCCGCTAATATCTATGTCTTTTCTGTTTACTTTAATTTAACTGTTTAGTTACTGTGTAACTGTTTAAACTGCGGAGTTTCCCGTCTAATTGCTTTCTTTTAGCCCAGATGTGCTTTTGCTATGTCAGTTTTCTGTTCAAATTTATTCCCAAGTATTTATCGTGATCTTCTTGCGGAATTTCCTCGTTCTTCAGCCTTACTAGAGGACAGGTTTCTTTTCTGAGAGTAAATGTTACATGAGTAGATTTCCTATGATTTTCACTTATTCTCTACTGTTTTAACCACTTCCCGATTTGATTTAAGTGTTTTCGTAGCGAAAACAAGGCAATTCTCGGTACACTGTGTGCACAAAGCAAAGCGGTACCTTCTGCATTGGATGCAGTTGTTGCATTGTCAGTTGTTGAAAGATCTGCTGTGTAAATAAGGTACAACACTGGACCTAATATGCTGCCTTGAGGGACACCAGATCCGATTTCATGAAGAACTGAGCATTAACTATTATATTTAACCTGGTAGCTTCTTTTTCAAGGCACGATTTAAATGTTGTTAAAAAGGAATGCGGAAGCATTTTTTTCAGTTTTTACACCAATCCGTCGTGCCACACCTTGTCAAATGCTTGACTAATATCCAGGAAGACAGCGGAACAGTACAGTCAATTTTCCAGACATCTGCTAATGACATCCACAGCGCGGTACACTTGTTCGATCATCCCACGTTTTTCTCTAAATCCGAATTGATGGTTTGGGAATATGTTGACGAGATGTTTCTTCATTCTATTGAACAGTATTTTTTTGAACAATTTACCAGGCACCGGCAATAAGCTTATATGCTTGTACAAAGACGCTTCCTGTGGAGGTTTACCCGGTTTAGGCATCAACACCACTTCAGCTGTCTTTCTGGGAAATGCTCTAGTCGAAAACACGCTTTGTATATGTTATCAAGTCTCATGCGTCCTTTGTCAGAGAGCTGTTTAACAGAGTTGCGTCAATAAGGTCATATGTGGAGGTTTACCCGGTTCAGGGCACCAACACCACTTCAGCTATCTTCTATTAACCTGGGAAATGCTCTAGTCGCAAACACGCGTTGTATATGTTGACAAGTTTCATGCATCCTTTGTGAGGGAGGTTTTAACAGAGTTGCGTCAATAAGGTCATAGCCAGATGGCTTATTCTCTTGTAGATTCCTTATTTCTCTTAAGACTTCTTCAGGGCTTGTATTTTTAAGAGGAAGACACAATCCTGTTGCTGATTCTAAGGTATTCCTTTATTTCTCTCACATTATGTTCTCGTCTATCCTCGGGATGCAGTTGGAAAATTCTACTCAGATATTCCGCGAAAATTGTAGCCTTCTCTCTGTCCGATCTGGCCCATCCACCAATATTATTTTTGATTGGTGGTATCTGGGTCTTTGGAAGGTTCAGGTTTTTCGTTTCTTTCCACAGTGAATAATTTATATCCATAGTAGTAGGAGTCAGGCTTGAGATAAAAGATTAGAGATTATTGTTCTTTAATGTGCTTATGAGTTTTCTCAGTATTTGGGAGCACTTATTAAATATAGTTTTTTCTCTCGGGTATCCGGTAGTGTGCCAAATTTTCATTAGCCTGCGACGTTCCTGTATTTTCTCTTTTAATTCTCTTGGATGCGTATTGCGTTTGGGGGGATGTCCTTTGTGTTTAGTAGTTGCAATATCAGCAGCTCTGTGGACAAGTCCACTCTTCCACTGTACCGAGTGCAGTATGCAATTTTATTTCTGTAGTAATTACACTGCAGTACAGTTGCCAGTTTGTCTTCTTGGGCTCATATATTCTGGGGTGGGGTTCGATAGTGTGATGATTGTGTTAATGTTCAGAATGACGGGAGTGTGATTTGAAGTCAAATCAATACATGATTCCGTCTCTATATAGTTTCTGTTTACATTTCTAATGATGAGTAAAGTCCAGCAGATCTAGGGTCTTATATCAATCAATGGACCAGTAGGTAGGTTCTCTACTAGTAATACATTCCAGTTTCAACTTTTCTGTTACTTTAAAAAGTTGTCTACCCTGTGGGTTAATGAATCTGGAGCCCCAGTGCAGACGTTTCGAGTTCCAAGATTTCGTGACCAAATCTCTGGCATTTTTTTCACTGCAAGTTTTCCTTCTTTTTTTATGGAGCTTCGAATGTAATTTTCATGTGATTAAGGTATTTCACATTAAAGATGTCCTTATTGTTATGTTTAGGTTCTAGATCCACATAGAAGATAGGTAAGGGGTCTTTTGCAACCCGATGTTGCCCATTGACCACTTGTCTGACGTCGTGTCCAATTTCTGCCAGTTCTTTTGCTATTTGTGAAGTATCTTCCGACAAGTGTAACCCACGCAGCAATACTCTGTACGCTCTTTCCCTTTTTAGCTGGTATGTAGAGTGAAATATATTGTTGGTAATGAAGTTTTCTCTGATAGCTTTATATGTTTGTACATCTTTGGGCATGATTTTTTTATGTGACGTTAACTGGCGTAATAAATTAAGCGTTGTTAGCTGCTTTTAAGTAATGTGGTGTATTTTATATACATTGTAAGTATTAAAATAATTGTACTAAAAGTAAAAAAAACTAATTGATATTTGTTGGCAGAAACTGTTATTAGGTGTTAACCTTCAATAGTGGGAACAGAGTGGGGAATATAAGCTAGAGAGAGATAACGTTACGTAGCTGTGACGTCACAAAGTCGCAATGACGTTGCACAGAGCTAAGAATGACAGAGACGGAACTTATCCCCATTACTAAAATTCAAAAGCGAATAACTTATGTTTTTTATTGCATTTCGAACATTTTATTACAGTTTTGTTCATGATTATTAAATCTACTTATAATATTTTCTAATATATAATAGTATTATTTGGCGCGTTTGGAAAAACAGATCAGAGCATAGGATCAGAGTGTATTTTGCAGCGCGTAACAAAGACGCGCGCGCCAAGTGGCGATGTAACACGAGATTAATTATTTTTTATTGCATTCATAGTAGTAGCACAGTACTACGATTCGTTCTTAGGAAAGAAAGCAAAGGGATCTAGCCCATACAACCGACGTCTTCAATAATAAATAGATACATTCTTCATATTATTTCATCAGAATGTCGACGTAATACATATTAGATGTTTTTTGAGGTTTCTGGCGACAAATATATTGAGGCAGTCTTTCGACAAATCTTTCGGCGACAAATATATTTAGGATCCGCTGAGGCAGACTAAGCCACAAAAAAAAAATCTCAACATCACTCTACTAATTATATAATTATTTCAACAATTTCACATAACAATATGGCAGTGTATATACTTGGGACGCTAAACTACGCCAATATTACGTTACGATATCTACTAGAAACCATTAGCAAATAATAAATTTAAAACACCCAACCGTTCTCCATAAAATTTCGCCAAAAACTCCTCATTAGTTCATTCATTTTAAGCGGCCAGTTTTATTTTTTTATATGTGGCCAGTTTTGTTGTTTTATATGTGGCCAGATTGGTTTTTTATTTTTATTCACTACAAAGAAGTATAACTTCTTACGTGCATAGGTACATAAGTAGACACAAAAGCTTCTTTTAACTAAGTCGTTAAGAAATAGTTATATAGTCTTTTAGCTCTGTAGTTAGTTCTAACCAAAAAAAACTGCTACCACTAAGATCGGCTAAGATTTTTTATAATATTATTATTATTATTAGATATAGTTTTCTGTTATTATTATTTATATCTATCCCCGAGACATTAACTTTCTAACTCTACTGTTAGAACATTGGTCTTATGGAGGTTACATAACAATGAAATAATATAATTGTTTAACGTTTTCAAGACTTCAAGAGTACCTAAGTACTTATTGTTTACTTCATAGTCGTGATTTTAAAAACTTTAGTTTCACAGTACGCAGATAAATGGTTATATGGTTGATATCACGGGCTTTCAAAACAGCAGGAATTGCTTACATGCTCTTATATCTACATACTTGCCATATTATATTAAAAGTATGACTGATAAAGTTACGATGTTATTGAGGAAAATTTCAATGAAAACTGTTTTCACTTCTTTAAAGAAAATCGCACAATATCTGCGTTTACCAAGGGATACATTTTTGAAAATCCCGGTTTAGGTATATAAGATAAACTGTAATAGTTGTTGAGGTTCAAACATCGAACAAAGTAAGTGTTCGATTTCATGCCGTATCAGGAGCACATTAGAGCACTGAAGAATAATGACGGGTGGAAGTCCGCTATTACAGAACATAACTTATACTGAAGGCAGGCCCTAATGACTAGATCGAATTTCACAAGCCACAATTATTTTATTTTTTATTTTATTTTATTTTATTTATACATGATTTATAACAGGTATACAGAAAACAAACAGTAACGATGATACCTGCAGAAGTATTAACTGTGTTGCAGATATCAACGCCCTCCTCCGAACAAACCATGCTTGTATATAATATGGAAGTGTATATTTCAATTGAATTTACCCAGTGTTTCGGTGTCGTCATAAGAACGAGACGATAGCCAGGCAAGACACTTCTTTTTGCATATGTGTCGAGTTAAGGGATAGATGTTTAACTCTCTGTTCACTCTGTTATATAACAAAGAACTGATAAAGCAGTAGTGTCGACCAGCAGCTACCGTCCGGCGTGTATCCGTTTTACATATTCTGTCAGTACGATACACTAATAAAATATCGGGTTCAAAAGTCATCTTTGAATGTTTTCGTAAAACGGTCTGCAGGACAAATAGTTGACGGACTGTAAGTACTTCACACAGTGAGTATAATTCGTTAGTTGGAAATATAATTGGTTTCCCCAGAAGAACCTTCAAAACAGCTCTTTGAGCTCTTTCCATCGTAATCATCTGCGTCTTATTGTCGACAGAACGCAGTTACATATCCAGAATGCTCAAAGAAGCCATTGAAATCTCTCGGCATAAGAACTTCCATCGAGGGGACGGGTTTAAATTGTCAATTTGTGGAATCGATCCAATGATAGTGATATTGTGTGTATTGTCGGGGTGACTAACGACTACTATCAAGTGAGTTCCAGTGGCGATGGTGAAAAATGACAATTATGAAACAGAAATAGGGTAGAATGAAACGTTTACTTTCAAGTATTCACCTACAATTTTAATAGTTAAGCCGTGGTCATGGTGCTTGCAACAGCATTGAACTATCTAGAAACTCGAATATATTAATATCGCAATAAAAAGCCGTCCATTTGCATTGTATTAAATGTCTCTTGAAGGGATAAATGGATATGTATTTAATTTTGTTTGAAAACTATTCAAAAGTGGAAAACGGGTTTATATTTTATTTTATGTGTAGGGAATTTTTAAATTTTAGAAGTATTAGCTTAAATTCGTTAGTTTTATTACAGATAGAATGTAGAAAATGATATTTTTACGTCCTCTATAAATCTAAGCAAATACTTATTATAATTAATAAATTACATTACGATAACATTGGGATTTCATTACTAATTGACATTCAAACCAATTTCTTTACTTCTTGCACTTTATGTGTTAAAATCGGTAATGAGTTATTTAATCAGGTAGGTACATACAAGGATACCATAAAAACCATAAACCATATTTTAAAAAGTATGGTTCTAAGAATCTTGGGTACCTATGTATTAAAATTAATAGTTACTGCAAGGAATTCAAGTTAGTGTTATATAAGAATAAGTGTCAGAGTAAAGAGGTAATAATCTCATGTAAGTTGAAAACTGGCTGATAAAATTTGAGTAATAGGTAAAACAATGTGTGTTGTTCCTTTGCTTTAATCACGTTAAGTCATCATCTCATCTGCAAGTCATCTTTGATGACAATAATTTTAACTTTATAATTTTGAAGTGGCGTAAGTATGCAACTCTCTCTGATAGTTTCATATTTACGCCCTTTGCAGTCGAAAGTTTAGGTCCCTGGGGCCCCGAAGCCCATCGACTGGTTTCTGATATTAGTAAGAGACTGGTCGAGGCTTCGGGAGACCGCCGGGCTAGCAGCTTCTTCTGCCATCGAATCAGTTTGGTAATTCAAAGAGGTAATGCTGCCAGTCTGCTAGGTAACTTAAGCAATGACAGTTTTCCAAGCAGCAGCTTCGAGGAAGTCTATTATTTAAGATAATGTGTAGTTTGAAGTTTGTAAATATTAACGTATGGTTGTACTTTTTTGTTATTAATAAATTTAAAAAAACTATATTTACTAGTGTTCAATATTAAATGTTTAATCGCAACGTTCATAATTGAGGTTTTTCTACTGTGTGTACAAACTCTGCAGATACATCACCTATAGTATCACCAACAGGTTATTGGCATATATTAAAGCAGTATCGATGGATGGTAACGGAACACAGATTCAAAGATTGAGAGACACGGCGAGTACAAATTCGAAATCGTGAGTAGTCTGCCATCTATGGAAAAACTCGATGGTGCATCCAACTACATGAACATTTGTAATGAAGTTGCACTTAATACATAATGACTTATGGCAGTATACAAGAAGTACGCCCATAGATGAAACAGAAAAGAAGAAAGACCAAAAGGCGAGAGCAAAAATATGTCTTATGGTAAAACCTCATTGTTTGGTTCATGTACGGCAAGCGAAGTCAGTTAGAGATGCTTGGCTAGCTTTAGGGAAAGCATATGAAGATAAGGGTCTAAATAATGGATGTAGATTGCTTTCCAAACTCGTAAGTCTTAAGCTTACACAGTTTACAACAATCAGAGACTGTGTGACAAAACTTACAACAGTTGGTCAGCAACTAAATGATTTAGGAAAACAACAGACTTTTAAATGGAGGCAGACTATACCTATCGGTACAAAATGCGTGGCAAATTCACACTAACAAATATTACTTGCACACATGCAGAACTCAAGCTCGTATTAAGGAGTGGGTGCTTATATTGCGTATTATCTTCGAGCGGGACTATTTGGTACACTCCAAATAATATTTTTCATGTGATATATAAGAATTAAATTAACTAAGTAATGTACTAGTATTAGAGATTATTACTTTATTATATTCCTTCTTTTTGTAGATTGTTTTTGTCACATGCAGGATGTAATTTGGAGTGTTCCCAATAGCTCCACGATACAATATTATGATTGTTCGTTCGATACATGAGGCCTGACGGCTGTGCGCTGCTGGTCTTGGGCCGCATGTACATTGTGATGACCTTGCTTGCGGTTCGATTTATGTGGGTACATGAAGTTTAATGACATAAACGATATATTTTTAAAAGTCGGGAAAGTTGATAATCAGGCAAGTGAAAGTTTTGAATTTAGACTTTTTGGCGAGAACAAAAGAAGCATGGTTGGCATTTTATTCAAAATTCAGATTTGCTATTTTTTGTGCTTTTGGGAGTTTTAAATTATAGCATATTGTACGTTAAAGTTGTGTGCAAGTGAGAGGAATTGGAGGAATTTCGTTTAACAGTCCTTTGTAACTCCAGTAAAGTCTACTTACCATTACTTTACTGTAAGTGTTAGAGACTTGGTTATGAGAAAATAGAACAAGTGTTATCGTTAACTATTTTTCTATCAGGAGATAGTCGATGGGTGATCGATCATATTGAGAATAAAAACTAAAATAGCTTACACAATAAAACAAAGAATGTTTTCAGTCTTTTATTTATTAATCGGATTTTTTTTCTTATTACATTATCTAAGAACTCATTATAGATGTGCATCAAACACATCATTTCACTGTTTTTCAATGTGTGCCAGAAGTAACTAGTGCAGAATGTCAGATATGCTAAGGATTACCATTGCAAGTAATCGTAGGTATTATTTGTCATTATTCGCCTCGAGATATCCATGTTTGTTTTCACCACTTTTAGATGTGAACACACAATTTATGCATAATAAAGTCCATCTTCGATTACCTGAAGCAAGATTGTTGTATTATTTTATAAATAAATTAAAAATACTTTTGTAATTATGAAGTATGGTTTCCAGAACTGGCTTTTTTCTAAACAACACTGGCCCAGGTTCAGCTTAGCATAGCGACTAGAGATTAATTTGGCGATAGCATGTTCATTTTTAATAGGTATGTTAAATTTCATAGTCAAACAACAACAGGGTTTTATGGGTATCTCTTTTACATAATAAATGGGGTTCAAAATGTTTTGATGATGAATGAATTTATGAAGAATTCTAATAGTATATACTAATTAACTGTGAAATATACACCTCATTAAAACGGAATTCCTGGCCGAGCAAATTTAATAATTGGATGGATTAAGAAATAAAATTTGGGCAGAAGCTGATAATACGGCTGTTTATTTGAAAAACAGATCGCCAACAAAGGCTGTCAGGAATAAAACGCCTGAAGAGTGGCAATAGACAGAATCTGAACTTCGTGCGAATTTTCAGATGCAAAGCTTTCATGCGAATACCAGATGAACAACGCACAAAATGAGATCCAAAGAGCAAAGAGTTAGTTCATGTTGGATACAGTGAAAACTCGAAAGCATATCGCTTATTTAATCCAGAAACAAGATTAGTACACAAAGCTAGAGGTGTGATATTTTTAAAACACAAATATCATTGAAAAGGATTAATAATAGAGAGTAGACAAGAACAGCTTACTTGTTTATCGGTACCAAAGGAACAATCTTGTGTGGAATCAGACGTTCACAGAGATGAACCACAATCATTTCAAGAAAAAAATGTTACATCTTTAGACTACTGTAGACTTTTGTTATTGTTGATTTATTACTATTGTTACATTTACAAATATGATACTTTTATTCTACAATACAAAACTATTCTATTTTACCCCGTGTAAATTTTATGGTTTCCGAAAAAGATTATTCCACTCGGGAACTACATAACTTTACACGTAAAAAATTAAAATCACGACAACAATTTTTTGAACTTTTCATGCAAAACGACTTCAGGATGTTGTATATGAAAGTTAAAAAAATCGAGCTAAATGCTTGATTTTTAGATAAATTTGTTCAGTTTTATGTGTAAAATCATTCAATCATCTTTTTGGTTCGGAAACCATGAAAATTTCACGATGTAGATTATAAAACATAATGTAATAACAAAATATTATATAAGTATATGTATTAAGTACAAGCCGTTTCCCGCCTGCTTCACTGGGCAAAAAAAAAAAGTTCAAAAAATAAATAGCCTCTGTAAATATAACCATCTACAACTAATTCCGCGTCGAATGTTTTGGTCCCATGCCGACCGGTCCAGTAGTTTACAAGTTTATCGCGGTCAAAAAAAAAACTCATTATATATATATATACATAGATAACTATTACGTATAATAGGAACAGCTTGACCGATGTTATCAAAAATCGGTACATAGGATGACCATGTGATTACGCTCATGATAGGCTACTTTTTTTTTTAAATCTACCCCTATAGGGGTGAAAAGGGGGATGAAACTTTGTATGGGAAATGGTAAACCGCTGAACCGATTATAATGAAATTTGGCAGGGAGATAGTTTGACATTAAAAAACGGGCATGGACTACTTTTTTTATCAAAAAATTACCTTAAGGAGGGTGAAAAGGAGGATCAAATTTCTTACGAGAAACGCTAACCCTAACGGTAATGATAAAATTTGGTGCACTGATAAAACTTTTTTTATCAAAAACACATAGGCTACTTTTTAATCAAAAATCTGTGAAAAGGAGGACGGGAGGGATGGGGACGAAACTTTGTACGGGAAATTCTAAACCGCTGAACTGATTATGATGTAGAATGGATATAGCTTGACACCTGGGAACGGATATAGACTAAACTACCATTAAGGGAGTGAAAAGGGAGATGAAACTGAATGGGAAATGCTGACCCACTGAAGGAATTATTATATTTGGTACAGCGATAGTAATATATTAGTAGACAGATGTAGGCTTAACATAGATTTTTTTTTAAAAACAAGCTTTGATCATACTATGCACATAAATAATATAATCTAAGCTAATTATGAATAGCGAAGTCCCGGGTACAGCTAGCACTACTACAAATCTCTAGCGTCTGTCTGTAATTATAATTTTACTGTCAAATTTTGTAACAGATAATCATTTTATGACTCGCTGACTTCGATTCTACCATTTTTTAAATTTTTGTCCGTCTGTCTGTCTGTATGTCCTTTTATAACTGAAAAACAGCTTGACCGATCATGATAAAAATCGGTACGTAGTAATAACATGTAATAGTGCTTACGATAGGCTTCTTATTTTTTTTTAAATCTACCCCTAAAAGGTTGAAACGGAGGATGAAACTTTGTATGGGAAATGGTAAACCGATGAACCGATTATGATGAAATTTGGCAAGAAGATAGTTTGGACATCAACAAACATAAGCTACTTACGGAAAACGGACATAGGCTACTTTTAATAAAAAATCTAACCCTAAGAGGATGAAAAGGGAGATGAAATTTGTGTAGGAAACGCTAACTTTTTATTAAAAATCTAACCCTAAGAGGATGAAAACGGGGATGAAATTTGTGTAGGAAACGCTAAAACTTGGTAGTGATAAAATTTCTTGTGGTGATAAGACTTTTTTCATCAAAGATACATAGGCTACTTTTTTATCAAAAATCTGTGAAAAGAGGGACAGGAGGGATGGAGATGAAACTTTATACGGGAAATGCTAAACCGCTGAACTGATTATGATGTACCATGGATATTGTTGGACACCTGGGAACGAACACGGATTACTTTTTTATCAAAAAACTACACCTAAGGGGGTGAAAAGGGGGATAGGGGGTACATATACGAAAAAATATCTTTGAAAATCTATTAAAAAGTATCGAAACAAATCAACGCAGATGTACTTCATTTTCAGTAGTATTGATTTCTTTATTTTTTGCTTCTTCTGTTTCTATTTAGTTTTCATTTTTATTGTTTTCTTCTTAGTCTGTTTCCTTGACGTCACTGTCAGCACTTTCATAGTTACTTTCATCTTCCGTTTCATTTGTATTTCGTGGTTTTGAGTCTTTTGATTTAGCCTTTGAGCATTCACTTGGGCGATTTCTTTCACCTTCAAGGTGTCGTTCTTGTAATTGAAATTTTAAGTACAGCCTTGAAGAAATTTTCGTTACCTGTGTTTCGTCCAGGATTGTACTATTCTGTAAAAGAAGTTAAGGGTGTTTTTAAAAGAAGTCAAAAGCAGGCGGCATTATTCAAGGCTGAAACAATAAAAATTACAATGATTATTTATTCTTTTTCAGTTTGTCATAACATACTCATGTTCAAGACATGAACGTGAATGATGACAGAATTAATAACTGCCATGCAATTACGTAAAACTCAAATCTCCCAAGCGAGACTCGCTCTACATTTCACCTTATTTCGCATTCGCCATTCTCTAAACCAAAACATATTACTAGGACCGAAGTAAAGTAATCTTGGATACAATTTTTTTTGTGATCGCTTTAAGAATAATCATCTCAGTTGAGCTTTCGTGTTAATGTATTGTAACTTCTTCAGAGATAAGTAATTATATTTAATAAAACTTGTTTCATTTAGATTTATTGTTATATTTAGCGAAACGTCAAAAAAATCATTGACGATGGTACGACACGCCGTCGCACTCATCGAGGCGACGCTATTGTCTCTGTCGATTTTAGAGAAATTCACAATATCACCGCGGATTCAGAAGTGAACTCGACTAATATGCGTTAAAGAATCGCACTGCTGAACCCTAAACAGAATGTGTGACAAGACACTTCATTTATGAAATGGTACAGTTTTAATCTATTTAAATAATCTCTTACAGCAGTAGACTAGTTAAAGCTGCTACGAATAACGCATTATAAACTATGTTTCCGACGCTTGCGGCTGTTTAACAAACTGTCGCCATTACGTGATATATTTATCTCTGTATTTTGATGAGAAATTGATATTATTGAAAGATCTTATTACAGTAAAAGCAATTTTAATAATTTAAAACTTGTGGAAAAGAAAGACGGGAACCGAAACTAAGTGTTATTTTGTTAATAATTTAAAAAAGGTTCACTTTTCCACATTATTTTTTCGACTAATTTTACACTTATATTCGCGTGGAAAATTTGATATGTACATACATATACGCATACACTTTCACGGTAAATTGATGTTCGCAATCATATTTCGCACACATGTAAAAAAAAATAAGTATTTACTAACCAAATTTTACAATATTATCTAATCACTCAGCCATTTTCCTAGTCTTCACTTATGTTAAATTTCTCAGGAAAATAGTACCTATTATACTGCCTTAAGTGTCAAATAATTGAAAATGTATCAAAATTTAATAAATTCAGCATTACATACTATTAAAGCTGCATAAATGCTGTACTAAAGAGAAATCTTACAATATAAATTGAATTGTAGGCTTTAAAACAGCACTTAGTCAGCTTTAAGTTAGCTTTGAAGACCTGTTTACCAGTCATTCTGCAGTATTGGGTTGCATAATTTGTGACACAAATTACACTTATAAGTTCTCTGTAAACGCTTATACAGCATTACTCCAGCTTTCTTCAGCAGCCTAAAGAGAAGAAACAGCCCGTTGTTCAGCTCTTTTACAGCTTCTTTGCGTTACTTGGCCGTTACTGAATTTGGTTTGCTAAATAATTGTTATATGTACCCGTATACACATTTATTGTTTAGTTGGTAAAACGAAAATAGAAAAAATGAGCATAACCATACTTAAAACTTATTATTTAATTACATTTTACGTAATTATTATCATAATAATAGAAGGTAATAATAAATGATAACCATGACCTTGACGCGACTTCTTTATCGAATTTAATGCCAAACATCCAACTGAAACGATTAAGTATTTTTTAGTTAGAAGTAATAAAATACAATAATGATATCGTGAAATCGCTCTACATAGAATTTATAAACGGCATTCAGTCACGAAGCCTCACGCATCGCGTAGTTGAACGCTCCCGTCCAAATTGTAATTTTGCTTGTGCCTGTTTCGTGTTTCCGAACATATGCTACCAGTGTCACTGGCGTCCGCGCTTCTGTCAAAAATGATTGAAATTGAAGAAACGCGAAATAAAACTTTTTTGGGTTTCGATTTTAGTACTCAGAGGGTAAGTTCACAATTTATTGATTATTTTTTAAAGTACATATTGTCAAATATTAAAATCGGTTACTTCCAGTTTATTGCACTTCCGGACATATACACTGTTATTTTAATTAATTTATGTGAAATAATGAGCAGATACGCTTTATGAATCATACGAATTTTTATAGTATTGTGTCAGACATAAAATATATTATCGCATTAAGTAACCTTTTGCAATTGGAGTCCTTACCGCTAATTATAAATTATTATTCAGCTGTATTGTGTAGCTTAAACTTAGCAAAGAATAATATAATTTGGCATTGAACTTGATTATACGAGTTGATTATTACTTTTAAAAGTGACTGTAGTAGCTTGACTGTGACAATGAAAATATTAGTTTAAAAACTTGCAAAAACAGTTTACTTAAAAAAATAATAACTTAAAAAATGTTAGTTATAGGAAATTCAAGTTTTTTAATAAATTCTTCCTCGTATTACAAACATATTATTTTTTTATAAATTTCTTTTAGTTAAAAGCACTTGTTATCGGCGAAAATTACGAGGTGCTTCATGAAGCCGACGTGGAATTTGATGTGGACTTACCTGAGTTTAGGTAGATATATTTATATTTATTTATTTAAAAGTAATTTATATTTTTATTGATTTTTTATGTACTTAGGTGCCTACTTCAATGTTTGTAGTACAAAATATTTAAATACATAATGACAAAATTAATAAGTGGTTTTGTTTCTTCAAAAAAGTAATAATAACTAATTAGTCCTCAATAAACAGCAATTTATACTTTAGGCTGTTAAAACTTATTTAAGAAGGTAAACACATTTAAGTATTTATTAATGAAATGGTTGTTATAAAATTTAGCAATGTTTATATTAAATAATATTTATTCCAAATTGTATTACATAATGGTTAGTAATTTATTTTATATATAATTTTACATATCAGTAATTAAGTACTAAATAAATAGCTTAGAATTAAGCACTAAATAATTACCTTAAAATTATATAGAAATGAAATTTATATCACATAAGAGGTAAATAGTAATTTGAACCTAAAATATAATGATGTTATATTTACAAAAGAGGTAGATGAGTTAAATGCACTCGAAAAGTGGCACCCCAAAACTTTGCTAATTAGCCAATCCCGACTTGCTCAAAGAATATGAAAAGTAATGTTACGGAACCAACAATGTCATGCAATGCCTATTGCGCATTCAAAATTCTAAAATATTTTAACAATCCAAACGGTTTTTTATAATATACACGATCATGTGATGACGCAGCCACCCAGTTTTAATCATCTTTTACATTTATTAAAAGCAATAATATAAAAATACAATTCAATGTCCGACTTCATTCTATGCATAAAAATAACCCAAAATGGAAAAAATATCAAAAAGGGAAAAAAATGAATTAAATTTATTTGAAAGAAATTAGAAATAATATTTGCTAAATTTTTCTTTCATAGTAAATGCATAATAAAATGTAATATTCATTTTATATAAAATTAGTTGTTTCATTTTCATCATTTTCTTTATAATTAAAAAATGTTGGCAAGCTTTTTAAGTAAATCTGTTCTCATGTATATGATTCAAGAAAAACGAAATTCGAAAAAAAGCAAACTTCATGTTTTACTGTTTAATCCCATTAGGTATCAATCATATTTTTTTTAAATGTGTGTTCTGTGGCATTAATTACTAATATTCTATGAATTAATCACGAATTCGCTTAAAATGTAGTAAGAAATTGAAATTGACTAATCATAATGATTTAGAGAGATATGTGATTTGTTAGTTTGAAATGCAATTAAGTTTTACAGTGCAAAGTATATTTCTCACTTTATAACGTTGTAACCGGGACAATATTTTACTTGGATTAACGTAACCTATCTACCTGTTTTGTATTATAACATCATTGCTAAAATAGACATTTTGACAGGACGGCAGGTGGAGTGGTCCGTGGGGAGCAACGTGGAGAGGTGTTAGCTCCTCCCCTGCTATGGGTGAAGGCACTTGACATGGTCATGAATAAACTGATTGTGGCCGGGGTAGACTTCTCTACAGTAGAAGCCCTATCAGGTGCAGCACAGGTATTCATAATATATATTAAAAATAATGGATCCATATATTTTTAAATAACGCCAATCTAAGGTTACTATTATACAAATGACTTAAAATTACACATCCTGAATACAAAGATAATTCTACTTAACAACTTTTTTGTTAATGCTCTTTCAGGATATATGATGCCGCAAGTCAATGCATTTAATTATATTTTTTTACATTGTTCCAGCAACATGGGTCTGTGTGGTGGTCGAAGGTAGCAGAAGCCAAACTCGGCCATTTGTCGCCGGATGACTTTCTGCATACTCAGCTAGCTACAGCGTTTGTGGCTGACTCACCTGTCTGGATGGACTCCAGCACCACAGTGGACTGTAAGGCTTTGGAGGAGGCTGTTGGGGGACCAGAGGTATAATATCCGTTTTTGTATAAAAAACCAAAAATAGCCACTTTTAATGAACGTAGTTATAGAAAAAACGGTTTTGAGATTCAACTCCTTAAACAGCATCTAAATTCCTCTCTCCTCCTTTCTATCCCTCACACAAAAATTACTCTTTAGTTGAATGTGATTTGTGCAATGGTTCCAATGTGTGGTCATACGAAGTAAGATAAACTCAACAATTTACTTTAACAAATTTTCTACTAATGTTAGTCGACATTTCGTTTATACGATATTAAACAATACACAATATATTATACTACTGCATTATATTTTTAGGCTTTAGCCAAGATAACTGGTTCTCGGGCATACGAACGTTTCACTGGACCACAAATACGTAAAATGTTCCGGACAAGACCAAGAGTATACCAAGCCACTGAGAGGATCTCGCTTGTGTCTTCTTTTGCATGCTCCCTGTTCCTTGGGCGGATAGCACCAATCGACCATTCTGATGGCTCCGGAATGAATCTTCTTGACATACACACCCTAAAATGGTCTGAAGAAGCTCTGAAGGTAAGCGCAATTAATATTATGTTTATAATTCCACTCAATAAAGACTTAAATGTCTAACTTTTATGTGACTAAGGCGAAGCAACTAGTAGTCTGATGTAATAAGCTTTCAACTCCAAAAATAAATTCAAGGAATTACAATTATTTCCTTTTTTTTCAAGGTTTTTAATTTTTATTTCACAGAGTATCTACACATTCAAAAACAGCAATTTCTTTCTTGACTACTCTTTCTTTCAACGGCATAGGAAACTAGTCAAAGATACACAATACATTTAGTATACATATAATTATAGGGGCCATCCATAAATTACAGCCTGTAAACGGAAAGGGATATCTTTTTTCATCACTCTCGCTATGTCATAGGTTGTCATATTTGCATGCCTCATTACGTAGTGTTTTTAAGGCAAGAAAAAATTAGGCATTGTAATAGGTAATCCCTAATTTTTAACTACTTAAATAATATTTGCGTAAGACATGAGTGCGTGCTTGTACATTAATAATGAAGTTTCTTCTTTGATTTTGATTTAAAAAATACCTTCTAATGACATTTAATTTAAATTAATAAATAAAGATTTTATCTTATTTGTTAGGCATGTGGTGAAGAAACCCTTGAAAATAAACTTGGAGATCTGGTACCTTCTTCCACTGTACTGGGAAACATATCCCCATATTTTGTAGAGCGCTATGGATTCAAAGCCGACTGTCAAGTCGTCGCCTTTACAGGAGATAATTGCTCGGCACTGGCTGGTAAGAACTTTTCTTTAACAAAATGGAAAAGCACAAATGATTAAGAAAGTAAGAGGGTAGGCCAACAATAATTGTTTATTGTTTTTTACTTTTTTTTTTATTGTGTACTGTACTATATTGGATTGATTTTATTGAGATTTTATGGATTTTGAACCCAAAAAATAAAAGGACAATATTGTGTAAAACGAAAATGATATTAATAGAAGGCTGAGTGGCGAAAGGAGCTCAAAGCCATTTTGGTTTAACTTTTGGCTTTATTTGTAGTGTTATGGAATGAACTATGCGTAATATCTATTTAATTCGCAACTCAATATGAAAGGTAAAGTCCGAGCAAAATAAATACATTATTAACTGTCAAATAAAACATTCTAGTGACGATCTAGATGGCGCAGGTTTAGACGTTAATCCAAGCGCAGAAGGTTCCGGGTTCGATTCCCGGTCGGGTCAAATTAGAAAATGAACTTTTCTAGATTGTCTCGGGTCTGGGTGTACTGGGAGACGCCCTCAGTAGTCGTCGTCTGGTTCTCATAGCAAAGGGACTACCCTAGTTTGAGATCAGATGATTGGTGTGTATCGTCTGGCGCATTATTATTCTAGTGCTTGCATGTGTCCAAACCGTACGCGGTTCATGGTTTCGAGGTCAGGCTGATGCTCCCCTTCCCTGGTTCATGTTGTCTTTAACAACAGCTACAATTAGAGTCAATTTAGAAACCGCTGCTTGTTTCTTATCGTAAATCGATATGACTTAATGCTACCCTAGACTTTTGTGATTGGAAGGAGATGTACCATCTCAACATCAGTGGTCTAATTCTATCTTAATTCTACTTTTATAAAACGGTAATAGAACTATGTCGGTATTTACGAACAAATTATTGTGGAACATCCACAATAAAAAATTCTCAAGTTCAACCCGACCATCTTCCATCCCTTATCTTTGAAATTGCTGGGTCTAAAACATTAATAAAGGCAGAAAATGTAAGCCCTTATTGAAAACAGGGAAGTTGTAACTAATGATCTAGGTCTTACAGAACGCCAGAAATGATTAATTACACAGGAGACCCTCTGTGCAGTTATTAATCTTGTATTATTTTTCACATGAAATGGAACATCTATTGGCGCGTCTTAGGGGTAGGAACGACTCGTATGCCGTGACGGTTTTTTTTTGTGGTTTCTGATAGGCAAAATGAAATCCCCACGGACACCCAGCCGGATTCTACGCCGACTGGGTAGTGTCGGACTCGAACCGACTAAACAAAACCCCTCTTTGCTGTTAGCCCTAGTGGCCTTTACAGCGTCACAGGTCGCGTTGGGGCGAGCGCTAAAGGCGCCCTGCCAGATGGTGGACCGCCTGAGGGTTCCTCCAGCCGAGGGATACCTCGTATGGAAGGCGGACCTCGGGCTCAAGGCGTCGCCAGGGGAGATTTCCGCACCTGCTTGCATGTTATTGGGCTTCTTAGGCCGTGACGTCAAACGGCACGATGGTCTCTTATACCGTCATGCCCCCTCTCCACCTCTCTCTACTCCATTGTGCGTGTGTTATGCATACCATATACTTTTTATTGGTTCTCTTTAATTATAAATTCTTTCAATAATTGTAATACGCTATTGAAATCTAAGTCAAAAGTTGAGATTTAAGATCAATTTTCGTTTAAGTTATTGTGATTCATGATAAACAAAGTTAGTATTGCTGGTTTTAAATGCTCAATAATAAAAGATGAAACTTAGCAGTCGCATTGAGATAAGTAAATATCTTATCTTCAAGCACATTGGCTGCCTCCTTATACATAATCGTTGTTTGAAGTATCAGGCTTTAAAACTACATGTTTAGATTAGATAGTATTAGAGAAGTTTGTAGTGTGTAGTCAAACGACGCGATGTATAACGATTTGTTTATCAGAAAAGTGAATATGAACTATAATAATAGGTTACAGGAACATATTACATGTGATAGATATGAGATACTTGATAACTTGATAAGCCACCATCAACATACATTTGTGTATAATGTTTTACAATATTAGTTAACGACATTCAAAATATATGTTGTTAATATCATATAGAACACAGTTACAAGTTAAATGTATAAATATAAAATTATGAAATATCACACGAAAATAAAGTCTATATTTTAATACGTGAAGCGAAAACTTTGGTTCCCTTTATAAGAAAATTTGCGCAGACGTAGGAGTGTGAAATTTGGTACACTTAAAGTTTATATGAGGAAGGACTAGAGAAAGTTAAATTTTTTATATAATATGTGTTACAAATAAGTACATTACACTAAATTAAATAAAACGTTCATTGTTTGCGTTCATTCTGCCAATGTCAAACTCATAATAGTTTGTGATACTGTAACCTCCTTGGATCAAACATTCGCACAGAGTAGATTGTGGAGAAATATGTGCCACAGAGTTTACATCATAAGTTTATATTTACGGTCGAATTTCGATCACAGGGCGACCTCTAGTAAATATAAACATGTAAATGCTTGTCACAGTATTCTATCTACACAAAATTGATCATAAAGCTTTGTTGTTTGAGGTAGGTTATTCCTATGTATTTGGATGCAAGCAAATATGTCACATGACAAAAGGGTAAAAGCTTTGATTGCATACTTATTTAAAACCTTTAAAGCGTTATTTAAAACCTTTGTAAGCTTTGGGAGAAGTAAATGGATTTATTTATTTATTTATACTACTAAACGGCAATTCCTAACAAATAATTGCTATGCGTGCATCATAAACTTTGCTATGGAGTCCCATTGCTCATTTCAATTTTTCTCTTGTAAAAAAACGAGTTAGTTAAGAATTTAGTGAGTATGCTTATTATATTTTATAGTTACATTAATAATGATGAAAATCCTGAAAAAACATTGACTAATATTTTTACACATTGTATATGAGTGAATTCGTTTGAATAGTGAACGAAATAATCACGGCCATACTGTTTTACATAATCATCAGCTCCTACTTAGTACTTTTCGTATGACTATAGGTCTCCATCTACGGTCGGGATGGGTGGGCCTCAGTTTGGGCACTAGCGACACGCTACTGCTGGCGTTGGACAAGGCTAGGGCTCCACCCGCCGGCCACGTGCTAGCGGGGCCGACAGCGGAGGCTCCATACATGGCGCTGCTGTGCTTCGCCAACGGCTCATTAACGCGGCAGGCGCATCGCGACCGCCTCGTTGGGCCTAGCTGGAGCGCCTTCAGTGACTTGCTCAGTGCCACCGTCCGGGGGAACATGGGGTACATGGGTATGTTACAAGAGTACTCTGTTATCAGTATTCCATAGACAGATATAGACAAAGACAGTCATTTATTTTGCATCATCAGTTCATCACTCATGAATTATAACAAAATTTTATTCCATATTCCAAAATTTTAACTTATCTATGGAAATAATGAATTGAGCAGAATGATAAGATTTAGGAAAACGAGAAAGGTATTTGTGTATAAGGATGCTTGGTGATCTTTCCTCTCCGCTTACCCTATTGGGTACTGTTATAACAGCTAGTCCATTATAATTATCTTCAGGACTTAAAACTATTATCTTCAGGACCCGCCTGGTAATAGTACACATTACCCTTATACAGGAAATCGAAATAGCGTATTTAAATTCTTCAACTCTTAAAACTCTAATGGTACTGTGGAATTCTCTTGTCTCTTGCGGACAGTTACGGTAGGGAGGCCTGGATATGCCCGAAATCGAGTGAAAGTATGATAAATGCAGTAGAAATGCGATCTCTTACAAAGATATGCGGTGTCACCCTTGCGGACAGGATAAGCAATGAGGAGATACGCAGTATGATAGGGTTGCACGACAGTGTTATTGTAAAAATGAAGAAAGGAATGCTTAGATGGTTCGGGCACATAGAAGGAATGAGTGATGAAAGACTGACGAAGAAAATCTACAGAACGAAAGCGAGTAGTAAAGGAAGCTAAGGAAGACCATGGCTGACTTATGAAGATCAAATAGCCAGTGTTAGCGGACGGAAATGTCAAAAGAATTCGCATACCTAGGCTTAAATGTGTGAGGAGAATGATAAGATTTGAGGAAGCGAAAGAAGTATATAAGGACCGCGACGCTTGGCGCTCTGTCCTCTCTGACTACTCCGTCAGGGATACAGGGTGAAGAAGAAGAATTATGTTTAGGTACTAACTGTGCTCTGCCACGCGTTGTTGTGGCTCAGTAGATATTATATTATTTTTCGTGAGTTTTAGTCTTAGAGTTTATACAAAAATCTTATAGAAAAAACGGTTTTTGCGTTTTCCGAATTTGCCGGGCAATTTTTCCAATTTTTCTTTCCACGAAAACGTTACTCCTACTATTACGAACACATAAAACATTTCCCAAAACAGTCCAGCAGTTCTCAAGTTTTACGCTTAGCAACGAACAACATTTCTGTCTACCCCGTTAATTTTACATGAAAATATGACATGAAATTCAATTTACATTACTGATATAGTTTTTTACAGCAACCATTATTTTGCCTAGCAATCAAAACCGTGATTAAATTTTTATTGCTTATACACATATATAACCATAATATATATATTATAACCCTGATGATTTTTATTGATTTATATGTTAATAGAATAATTTTATTGTAAAAGCAGTCATTTGTACGGTTCATGGAATTAACGAACACACCTATTCATTTTCATAATCGTCGTAATAAAATTAAAGTAAGCCAAAACACTTAGGATTCCAAATATTTCGCTAGAACTTATTTATTTTATAAGGCACACCAACAGAGTATCATACAAAGCTTTCATTACCTAACAAAATACAATAAATCACTGCTAGTATGTACTCCACTTAAAGGTGTACACAACATTTGCCGTTACTTGCATAGGCCATGGGCATTTCGTGCAGTGTCATTCGTGTTTAATTACTCTTTAACATGCCTTTAACCTTAGTAACAAAAAATTGAAAATTATAATTAAAAATAATTAAAAAACAATCTCAAAACATTCCAGGAACCACAATTTATACACTACGGTTGTTACTGACTTTGTTGGCCAACAACAAAACCCTACGGTTAATTTCGGACGGTGTATCGTTAAAAATATCCAACTTTTCTTCGATTTCGCATAATTTACTATAAACAGCACACATTCGCAACAAAGGAGATAACTTATATTTGTACTGCAATGTTTCGACCACATTTTGACCAATAATCAATTGAGACATGAGCTGACAGGATTTACACTGACAGTGCGAGGTCGCCAAACTTACTATAGCTATTTGTTTTACTCGTGATTACCTGACTGAATATATTATTTCGAATTTATTTAAAGTTCATTTATTGGCATGTATACTGCGTAGGTGTTTACTACGATACGGCGGAAATAGTTCCTCGTGCAGTAGCCGGCAGTTGGTTGGTAGATGTCAACGGCCGTGCAGTAAGTCGGCCCGCGGCGCAGTTTGAAGCGCGCGCGTTACTTGAGGGACAGGCGCTGGCGCGTCGAGCGCATGCTGAGGACATCGGTTTCGCGATCAGTGAGTCAACACAGTCATTATTTATTTATCGCAAAATTTAACACTACGAACTAAGACTAAACCGCAAATACAACACTACCCGCACTATTCACCAACTACAACACTGGATTTACAGTACACTGCATCACTCTACCACATTGTTCACCGCTCACCGCAACATGAACATGAACTACACAACGCTAACCGCACACTGAATACCACAACACTGGACATTTAAAGCTACATACCGCTTCACTGTAATGTACAACAACACTGTTACGCAACACTGGACATAAAACCGCTTCATTTGCATCACACTGTGACACTACTACCGCACACCGCAACACTATCGCAATACTGTAAACACTTTTTACCACAGACCGCAACACTGTATCACCATACACACAGCACAAACGACTATACTCTACATGAATATTTACTAGCTGTAAATAAATAGCTTTCCTCAATCTTTACAGATGAATCCTCTCGGCTGATTGCGACAGGCGGTGCTTCCGTCAATAAAGAACTGCTACAGATATTCGCCGATGTGTTTAACACGCCTGTATATGTACAGGTAAATATTGTTTACTATCTTTCGGCCAGAGGCTTCACTCGCGTAGACCATAAGATTTGTATTTTTCCTTTTTGTTCTTTTTATTTTAAATCCGTTCCGCGATTCAGCCTTCCTTACTTGCAGAACTTCCTTACTCCTGTATACATTAGTAAAATTCACTGAAACACTATGTTTAGAATAACTCATAGAACACCATTTAATAAAATACCACGTTCAGAGATTAACTAAAATGCAATATACTTTATAAGAGTTCAAGATACACTGCACTGCAGTCGTGATAGCGGACTTTAATTGGACAAATCCTCTTTCTACAGTGAAAAATAGCCACAAACAGCTTACGAGCTAATGTAAGCATGGCAACACTATAATTTAGTACAGATAAATCGTTGAATAATACAATAGAATTTAATGACGTAATTTATGAAGATATATTTATTAAAAAACATGATATACTTATTTATTAAAAAATATAATAGGTCTTTACCTATGAAGTTGCCGTTTTGCCGCCCGAAAACTAAAGTCAATAACGATGAATTAAAGGCGATAGTGTACCTGACGATACTCAATCTACTGCTGAGTTAGCAGCAGCTTTCGATGTTAGCATCAAAACAATATTGATCCATTGGCGTCAAATTGGCAAGGTAAAAAAGCTTGATAAGTGGGTGCCGCATGAAATGAACGACCGCTAGCGCGACGAACGCGTTGAGGTATGTTTTGCGTTGCTTAATAGACACAGAAACGAAGGGATTTTGAACCGCATTGTCACTTGCAATGAAAAGTGGATTCTTTTTGACAATCGTAAGCGATCATCATGTTGGTTAGACCCTGGTTCAGCACCTAGGCAATGCCCCAAACGAAAGCTTACCCCTAGAAAAGTGATGGTTACTGTTTGGTGGTCTAGTGCCGGTGTAATTCATCACAGCTTCTTACCAAATGACACAAGCATTACTGCAGATGTGTGCTGTGAGGAACTGTACACAATGATGGAGAAGCTCGCAAATCTGCGGCCAGCTTTAGTTCACCGCTCGTTCCCGCTGCTCCTGCACGACAACGCTCGACCTCACACGGCACAACAGACGGTCTCTAAGCTACAAGAGCTAGGGTTGGAAGTTTTGCGTCATCCACCGTACTTACCAGATCTTGCACCGACAGATTTCTACTTTTTCCAAAATTTGGACAACTTCAGGAAAAAAGTTTTATACCCGAGAGGCAGTACAAAATGCCTTAGAAGAGTTTGTTGACTCCCGTACGCTTGACTTCTTCAAGAAGTGCATTGAAAAATTACCACTGCGCTGGCAGAGATGCATCGATAGCATGGGTGCATAGTTTGATTAATGGAAAAAAAAATACTTTAACTTTTACTAAACGGCAATTTCATAGCTAAAAAGACCTAATATTTTCCCGTACAAACTTTTGTACCCTTTTTCAGGTTGAAAATTAAATTTTGAAAAACAACATAATACGTGATCACGTGGGCATAATACCAAGTTTCAAATAAATCTGACTAGAAGAATATTATTGCCCATACTGACTTAGCTATCCCCTTTGTATCCATAGTTTGAATTTTGAATAACGCCAAAATACGTTTCACTAAATGTGTAGAAAAGCCTTAGAAGAGCATTAATTACAAACTTTAAATAAAATTGTTAATGGTACTGATTTACAAGTTATAGGTATTTCGAAAAAAAAATAAGTTGCATAACTTTGAAACATTGTAATGTTACATTACAGTATAATAATTATTCATGCCAGTTAGATAAGTTTTCAAGTTCACCATACATACAAATGAATGTTGTATCTTTTAACGGGGTAGACAGAGGATAGAGCAGTAAACAGAGGATAGAGCAGTAAACGAACACACCTCATTTGCCATATAAGTTCACACATACATGGAAAGAATGAGTGATGAAAGAATGACAAAGAAAATCTATAGAGTAAAAGTGAGTGGTAAAAGAAGCCAAGGAAAACCAAGGCTGACTTATAAAGATCAAATACTTAGAGTGTTAGCCGACGGAAATGTCAAAAGCACTCGCATATCTAGGCGAAAAGGTGTGAGGAGAATGACGAGATTTAAGGAAGCCAAAGAAGTATATAAGGACCGCGACGCTTGGCACTCCGTCCTCTCTGACTACCCCGTTGGGGATACGGTGTGAAGATATGTATGGTTTCACGCCATGTCCTTAATAGTGTAGTCAACGGACCATGCGCCAAGAATTGCGGACCTTACATACTTCTTTTGCTTCTTCAAATCTCATCATTCTCCTGACTCATAATTACCGCTGAGGTATGCGATTACTTTCGATGTTGTCTTCGCCTCTGACTGGATATTTCTCAGCCTTGGTCTTCTTTGACTTGTGCTACCACTCACTCACTCGCTCAGTTTCGCTCTGTAGAACCATATAGAAATTTATTCTATTCTTTCTTCATTTTTAAAATAACACATCCATTACTAACATATTGTGTATCTTTTCATTGCCCATTTTTGTCGAGTGTTACCGCACATATTTCTGAGAGATCGCATTTCCACTTTATTCATCTTAGTTTCACATGATTTCGGGACATAGCATTCAAGAGTTAAAAGCAAAATAAAAATTACAGGAACAACATGGAAACGCAGCACTATTAGGAGCAGCCATTCGAGCCGCTGAGGTTTGGAGTTCTGAAACTGGCGTCAAATTATCAGGTATTTGAATTTTCTTGAATATTCTAACGTCTATGTAATCGGCTGTCCATTTGTATGAAGGTCGGTGCATAGGGTCCTAGGTTGGGACACTTTTAAACAAACCAGGCCACCAAAGCAAATCAATATAGAAATTTCATTTCCGAACAATTAGTCTCCTACTTCAGTATCTTTTTGATGATTAAAATTCAGTTCATGTAATTTTTAAAATAATAACTCTACAATATTTTATTTTTACTTCATGATATATTATGTGGATGCGTATTAAATCAATTTAAATCCCACTACATACACAATTTTTAAAAATCGGATATTTTCTAGTTAAAAAAAGTCAAAGTCAAATCAATTTATTCAAGTAAACCCAATTACAAGGTATTTTTGAACGTCAAATCTACTTTAGTTCCGGTCAAATAGAAAACCTGGACACTGAGAAGAACCGACAAGAAACTCAGTCAGGTATCATTTTTTCAACTTCATTTTACAAAAGGTTTATTAAAATACAATATTTTCATTAAACCAGTAAACGCATGTGCAGAGAACATCATTTCCAGACTATTGTTTTATCTTCAATGAAATCGTTTATTTTATAGTATGATTGTCTAGTCAATGTACGTTTTATAACCAATCTAAATTTATTCTCTGTTAATTGAGTAATTTCTTGAGGAACTTTATTATAAAAACGAATGCAGTTACCTAAAAATGAAACATTTGACTTATGTAATTTAAATTTTGGAATAACCAATTTATCACGACCTTGGGTTTCCATACCATTCATATCGCCTGTAAGTATGTAGATTATCTATTTTTCTAACTATATTCAATAAATATGTAAAACAAAGTTGCTTTTTCTGTCTGTCAACGTTTAGTTTTTTCAAACTACACAACACATTTAATGCTGTTTATACCATTTTTTCGGAATCAACCTATTTTTACTTTGTAGAATAAAATGATTTTAAAATGTATATATAAAAATACAAATGCGTGCTTGACTGATGCTCGAAATGCTTGGTTAAGTGTTTGTCCGAGTACTAACCTGCCTACCTCGACCTTTTCTCAAAAACACTGGGATGAGCCTCTATGCAAAAATGTTCATTTACAACTTTTAGATTCTTGTAGTACCGAAAAAGATCGGTCTCGCCTCCTAGCTGTTTCTGAGAAGGAGTCAGGACACTGGTTGAAGGTAATACCTTCAAAAAACTTAGGAACCTTAATCGACAATACCACGCTTTCTCTCATAGTATCCCTTCGTCTGGGGGCCAGGACTAACCTTCTTCACCGTTGCCGCTGTGGTGATCTCGTCGATGTACTAGGTCACCACGGTTTATCCTGTTTACGTAGTGCGGGCCGCATGTCACGACATGCTGCCTTGAATGACGTCATTCGGCGGGCTCTTGTCGCCGCTGGCGTTCCTGCAGTCTTAGAGCCTGTAGGTATTGTGCGCAGCGACGGCAGGAGACCGGATGGTTTGACGCTCATTCCTTGGAAACTTGGAAGATCGCTGGTGTGGGATGCCACTTGTGTCGATACACTTGCTGTTTCCCATGTGCCGGCGACTTCCAAGTCAGCAGGTGCCGCGGCCAGCACTGCCGAGAACTTGAAGCGGCGTAAGTATGCGACTCTCTCTGAAAGTTTCATATTTACGCCCTTTGCAGTCGAAACTTTGGGTCCCTGGGGCCCCGAAGCCCATCGACTGGTTTCTGATATTTGTAAGAGACTGGTCGAGGCTTCGGGAGACCGCCGGGCTGGCAGCTTCTTCCGCCAACGAATCAGTTTGGCTATTCAAAGAGGCAATGCTGCCAGTCTGCTAGGTACCTTGAGCAATGACAGCTTTCTAAGCGGCAACTTTGAGGAAGTTTATTATTTAAGATAATGTGTAGTTGTAAGTTTGTAAATATTAACATATGTATGTACTTTTTGTTAATAAAAAAAAATAGAAATAAAAACAGTTGCAAACTTGACGTGAAATGTTTCTCTACACAATTATTTAAATTTCTTCCGGAGTTTTTGTAAAAGTATAATATTGTAATTTATAATAGATCCTATCTAGGTGGTCGAGTCCGGTTAGTTTATATATAAATAATAATTCGTATATTTTACAGGTTCACAGCCAACACTGGCCCCCGTAGCTACCCCCTACCCTGACGCCGAGAAGATATACTCTCCGATGTTGACCCGTTACAGACAGATCATACAAAACATTCCGAAATTAGATTAGGGCTGAACCTAGTTTTAAAGCACAAGCCAAACAATAGTCAAGGAGTTGGGGAAAGAATAGAGAGAGGCCAGAAGGCGTTCTATATCACTTTTAGACTTAACTCTATATGTAACTAAAACGCGACAGAATGCTCATTCCTGTTAAATTTCCAATTTTATTAAGTAAAAATGGCATGTTTAAAAAAATGTAAACTTTTGGCCCATTCACTGCCAGAATGTGAGGGGAAACTCCACTTCCACAGCCTATATACTTTATTATTTAAATATTGATGATCTTATTTATTTGAAGCATAATTTGGTACAATATCAAAAATTAAGAAGCCTACACAAACAGCTTCCTTAAAAAACTATTTTTTAATTAAAGATCTAATGTAAAAAAAAGAAAGCGCTAATGTCGATTAAAAGCTAAGAAAAGTAAAAAGCTTTTAAAAACCGTAAGGAAATCCGGCGATTTATTCATTATTTATTTATTTATTGTGCTTAAGGCATTGGTAACAAGACCATCAGCCTAATGACGTAACTTTTAGAAAACATTAACTGTCCCTAACACTCCTCCAGTAAAGTGATAGTAGGCTTTACTGAAGTTATAAAAGACTTCTTGGAAGAGTGCGAGAACTTCAGCTACACATGTTTATTTAGATCTCCTCCATTCTTGTCACTTACACAGAACTTTAAAACACAATATACTATCACTGTTGTAATTTAAAACTCCTAAAAATGTAAAAAATAGAAAATCTAAGTAAAATGATAACCTCACTTCTCCCGTTCCCGTCAAAAAGTTCGCGATTTATTCATGAGCTGTGGTGCCACAGACAATAGCTTCTATCTTTTCCGTCGAGTTAAAAAACTGATATTCGTCACTTATTTGTGACGTTTATTTCCAGGTGAGACAACGGTATTGTCATAATTGTACTGTGATACTGGTGGTCAAAGGGTTCCAATTCTATTGTTACCATTACTTTACCTTTTTCTTACTTCAGAATTCACATTATTTTTAGATTTTATAATATTTATAGATGGCTAAAGCAACTAATTGTGCCTTTACTGTATTTAATGATAATAAAAAATAAGACTTTTTATCTCTCGCTAGTGATATTGAAAGAATCTGACATTCCATATAAATCACTTTTGTTAAGTTTTTGTTTTTTATATAGATTTATTTACTTAAATATATGTTACATTTCTTTATATATTTTTAATACATATCATTATGTAATAATGGTGCCTTTTTATATGAAGTTACAGATAACTAAACTTGATATTGCGTCCTAACAATGACTGAGTAACATAAGTTTTAATAGTGGCTACTTATTGTGAAATGTAGTATCGTTTTTATTAATGTGATAATTGTCTTGTACTATTTCGGATGCGATCAGCATTCATTATATATTAAGGTGAATTTTAAACTATGCGCTTGTGACAGCTTTGTTATGCTATTTACTCAATTTTAATACATTCCTTTCCTTACAACACCTAGTTTTATTTAGATTCTAAATATTTTCATTCAACATTGCCATTTTTTTAAAGTAAAAACTACTGATAATTGGAAAGAAATTCGGTTGGGTATTTTTTTCTTACAACACTACAATGTCAGTTGTAATTATACGCGCTATTATGTTAGTATTCGGTGTTGTAATCCTGTAAAATCTAAGGAAAATCATTCTCAGACGTGACATACTTTGACCACAGATTAATTAGTTACTAACGTAACAATTTGACATTTGAAACTTAATTTAAACTTGCATACATTAGTAACTAATTAATCTGTGCTTGCATTAAAATATTTTTAAGAGACCTATGTTAACAAATGGATAGTAAAAGCACAGATTAATTAGTGTAAAAATAACGTTATAATTAAAATTGGATAATCCACTTTCCATTATTTGTGAAAGTGAATGTCAAAAAACATGCGAATATTCATCCAAATTTCCACCTGATAAGACCTGCCCCCTTATTCACAACGCTTCGAAAACTTTCCGTGGCGGAAAGGGCCGATCGTCGGAAAGCATAAATTCAATCCGACGGATTGGAAAATGCTATTCACAAACTCTATCGGAATCTCATCGGAAAGGACTTTACGAATCCGAAAGAAAATGCATTTATGAACCATGTTACAAAATGGTAGAAATTCTATTCGTTTTGGTAGAAAATATTAATGTGGTTTAAACGTATGACATTTTGACAATCACAATGTATTGGGTAAAATATCATTTTAAACAGACAGAGAAACAACTTAGACAAAGAAACAGTCTTTTTTAAGATTAAACATTTTTGTAAATTATTTTACTTACATTCGAAGAACTAAACGGGCTTTATAAATACGGATTATACTGTCTGTGCGTTCAACAAGTTCAAATAAATTATACTAGATGTCGCTTAGTAAAAATTAATAATAACTACAATAGACAGTACAATAGAGTTTTTATTTTTGATTGTTGTTGTTTCTAAAAATACCTCAAACACTGTTTAGCTATTGATTGCGTAACTAATAAAATATGTTATAAAAATATAAGGCAAATTAATCCTTAGGCATGTATTTAAAAAGGGCACGAAATGTGTCTAGAAGTCTAGATTACATACGCGCACGCAATTTGTTTAGATTTTTGACGACAGACGTCATCGATTATACACATATTACATTAATTTATTAGTCTCGGAAACGTTTTCGACACTAAAAAGTCGTCGGAAGCATCCGAAGGTTTCGTCCCGAAATGAACTGTCGAATCATGTCGTTTCGGAAAGGTTTCGGATTTGTGAATTGCGTTTTAGACAAAATCATCGAAAAGTTTCCTGTCGGATACGGAAAGTCGAGTTTCCGACGTTTGTGAATAACCCCGCTAATCAGTAGTTTAGGTGAGTAAGATCGAAGCTCCCCAATTAAAACTTTTTCTAAGTATAAATGATATAAAATGGATATACATCTTAGCAGCTGAAGTACATTTTTCATTGCAATTAGATTCGCAAAATTATTTTTAATTTCTGCGAATGTAAATATACATATAAAAAAACGAATATTACATCACGAGTAATTAGTAATATCACCGTAAAAATGTAAAAAAGATTAAGGCGCTTAGTACGCCTATTAAAAATAAATAGCAAGACATACGTCGACTAAGCACCCTGAAGCGACTAAGGCGACTGCGATTTGACGACGACGATTTTTTGTTTAGTTTTTGAGAAGGCAAAAAATCCCTACAGACACTCAAACAGGGCTTTACGCCGATTTAGTAATGCCAGATTCGAACCGAATAAAAACCCTTCTCTTTGCTATTAGCCCTAGTGGCTTTTACAGCGTCACCGGTCGCGTTAGGGCGAGCGGAGAAGCGCCTTGCTAGGTGGGCGACTGCCTGAGGCTTCCTTCAGCCGAGGGATACCTCGTAAAAGGTCCAACCACGAGCTCAGGGCGTCGCCAGGGAATTATCCGCACCTGCGTCCATATTAACAGTCATCCTGTTCGAGTGCGGACCGGGCCTCTAGCGGACCCGGCCGGCATGACAGCTGGAGGCAAATTCGTGCCCGTAGTATACATTGCAGTGGTACATGGCAATTTTACAATGTGGCTTAAAGACCGCGTGTGTGCGTGTAATAAGACAGTTTGCGAACGAGGCGCTACGGTGCCGATACGATGGATATTTTAAAAAGTCCGTATTACAAATCACAACCAACCTCCAAGAGATGTGGTAATAGTCAGGGCGTCGCCAAGGGGTGGCAGGGGGGGGGCAGTTGCACCCCCCTAGAGATCAAATGTAGCTAGCCGCAAAGCGACCAAAGTGCGAGTAATTGACTTCGTCACCTATTAATAAATTCCGCATCGCATGACAATACGTAAATAAATTCACAAGGTTTAATGTATATTGTAGAAAGTATTGAAATATTCAGAATAACATTAAGATTTTTGCGGAAGATGCAAAACATTTAAAGAGAAAATTTAATTATTCTTGGTTGGAAACATACTCTCCATGGTTTGTATATTCCAGGCGCCACAAACGAGCATTTTGTAAATATTGTACGTTGTTCCCACCAAATCCAAATTCATTTAGAGTCATATTGGGATCATTTACTATAAGGCCCTTTTGTAAGTTCAAAGATATTCACGAGCAGTGCAAAAAGCACATTGAAACCCACTTCCATAAGGAGGCATTGCTGCTGCTAAATCTTTTCTCGAAGGTGTGCCTGTCGATTTGCAACTGAACAAATATTCCCAGGGGCTGCAGTCCCGACATAGCGATTATTTTCGTAAACTACCGATCGATAAAAATAACGAAAAAAATCGCTTGCCATAACGATAAGCACGAAGACTTTGCGAGCTGTCAAATTTGATCGTAAAAACATTATCAGAAATCGTAAAGTTGACAGTTAGATTCGATATGATTCCAATCACAATCGATAATTTTAATGTAGACTTTCAAAAATCGTTAAAAATTAATCGTTATGACTTATCAACCGAAATCGGTCGTAAAGCGATCGCTATCTATGTCGAGACTGCAGGGGCAGGGAATTATTGAAGAAAATCGCAAAATTATAAAATCTATTATTTCCTGCATTACGTTTTGCGGGTCACACGACTTAGCACTGAGAGGTAAACATTATAGTGAAGGTATTCTCGAGGATTTATACAGGCTGCGAATTGACGCGGGAGATTTGATTTTAAAGAAACACATTGAGCAAGGGAAAAAGAATGCAAGCTACCGTTCAGTGGATATTCAAAATGAAATTATTGGTATTTGTGGAAGCGTTATTAAGGCTGATATTATGAAAAAAGTGAAAGAAGCAGCAGCATATAGTGTGCTAGCAGACGAAACAGCTGATATTTCTGGCACTGAACAACTATCGATTGGGATGCGATATTTTGATGAAGAAACAGAGGAAGTCCAAGAAATGTTTGTCGGATTCATTGAGCTAAAAGATTTGGATGTGAAATCGATTGCACATAGCATAGATGAGTTTTTGACAAAAGAAGATCTGAATATAAATAAATGCGTTGGTTTTGGTTTTGATGGTTGTTCAACGATGTCAGGAAAAGACGATCTTACGCAAAAAGTACACCAAAGCCCTCTACTTTCATTGCTAGTCCCACAAACTGAATCTAGTTATCAATGATCTAAATTCACTTCCTGAAATTAGAAATGCCATGGGAACCACCAAAGATACTATAAACTTTTTTCGGGAATCAGTTTTGAGGAGGAAGTTGATACCTAATATTTCCAGACTTTGTGAGACAAGATGGAGTGAGAAACACAAAACCATCAGAGTTTTTAAAGAAAATCTTCCAGTAATTCTGGAAGCCTTACAAACATTATCTCAGGAAGGAAATAGTGTAACTCGGAAAAAAGCCTTCCAACTGCATGCGGCTACTTCCAGAATTTCTTTCATTCTAGGGATTATGTTGGTAGCCAAATACTCGGCTTTGATGGAACCCGTTGTCAACGTACTCCAATCTGTAGCTTTGGACGTGGTTAAAGCCTCGGAACACGTTAAAAGGATTTACTTTTAATTAAAAACCACTGTGAAAATCCGGAAAAAGTGACAGACGAAATTATAAAGGAAGCTACTGCTGTTGCGGAGAAAGTCGGACTGGAGGAGGACATTACATCAATACCGCGTATTACGGGGAAACAACGTCATAGAAGCAATCATCCAGCAGAAAGCCCTTCAGAATACTGGAAGAGGTCTTTAGTAATACCATACTTGGATTCAATTATCACCTCCCTTGAAGTACGTTTTGCTGAAGAAAACACGCCATCATTCGCATTATCTAAGTTACACCCGGCGCAGATGCAAAAGATGACAACTGAAAATCTGAAACAAACTTGTGAATCTATTGCCCAGTTTTATGATTTACCGAACATAAAGAATGAAATCGAACTTTGGCAGCAATTGTGGCACGATAGGCTTAATCTAACAAATCTAACAGTTGTTGATGTCCTAAAAGAAACAAATTCCTTCTTTCCCGAAACGGAAAAAGCATTGAAAATTTTGATCGCTTTACCATGCACGACCTGTACAGTAGAGCGATCCTTTAGCAGCCTCAGAAGACTAAAAACATGGCTAAGAAGCACCATGGCAGAAGATCACCTTAATGGTCTGGCCATGATGAGTGTACACAGAGCTATAATAAATAAAAACCTAAATAATTTTAATGATAAAGTGGTTGAAAGTTTTGCAAAAAATCCCCACAGGTTATGTTTTAATTAAATATTATTTTTGTTAAAATAAATAATTATTACTGTGTTTAAAAGTTTGATTAGTTATTGTGCTGTCGAGGGCTTGTGAAGTTTTATACATTGATATTAGAACCGTTCTTATTACAATCGTCATCGAGGCAAACACTTCCAAAGTGTAACACTTCATGCTCTCGGCGTTCATATTTTTTATCCTCCATAATATTGCCCCATTGCCCCCCCCTTAGTCATAAGCTGGCGACGCCCTTGGTAATAGTGCTAGTAAATGAACGTTGACCATTCCACTGTACTTTCGTGACGATTTCTACCAAGTCAAACCTCTCGCAAGCCGCGTTAAATAACTTCGTTCCAAAATTTCGATCCTCGTACGCACATATATAGTCGTAAGTATATAATAGAAAGAGACAGAAATATCACTAAATCTATATATAGAGCTAACGAACCTAGCGCCGCGCGACGCGCGGGTCCTGCCCTGCGTAACGTTTTTTCCTTACGTGACGGTTTCTGCCAACTCAAACCTCCCGCAAGCCGCGTTAAAGAACTTCGTTCCAAAAATAGGATATAGGCAGATGTAATTAGTATCTAAAACGGAAAATATAACGCGATTACCTTTTATTTTGGCTTGACGTTTCCACCGAGTTGCATCGGCTGTGATCTCAGCACTCACTAGCTTCATTACCGACTGCGACTGAAGCGATTTAATAAAAAACTTAAAATTAATGCAAAATTAGGTCTTCATATAGGGTAGAAAGGGGAATGCCGCTCACCGGGCAATGGCCCCTAATAACTTAATAAATGCATATGAACACGTCGCGCGGGTTGAAGTGCAGCTAGAATGACTCAGGAGCAGGCAGCGACAACTTACATCAGTTCGCTCGCGGACTGGAGAGTAAGCGAAAATGTTTGTTTGCGGCTGAACTGATTTAATTTTTGTCGGAAAGTCCAGATTTAAAGTTTTTATTCATTGTTTTGTTACTCGTTATACTAAAACATTATATTTAGCTATAACGTAAAAATTATTGAACAGTTGTATCTGTATGTTCTTAAATTTCAAATCTTATTCAAAACGGTCGTTTGGGGTTATACCGCTCAAGTGAACGCCATTGTTCCTTAGTGAGATGTATACATTTTTAACAGACATGAGCAGAAATCGTCAAAGTACCACTGCCAAGGCGGCCTGGAGCGATCACAACTCGATGTATGCTAAAGCAGCGAAATCAAGTAACATCCTATTTACCTCGTTGAGAGATAGCATAAAAAATGGGAACATGAGCAGTCTTCAATTGGGCCGTGTACGGTGTGGTGGTTCCGTACAGAGATATATTTAGGGATGGTTCCTAAATAATAATAGATAAAGATGAGTATGATTTATTGATGAACTCACTTAATCTAAAATGGTATGGTTTAAATGGTTAAAAAGGTTATTTGTATGGTTTAACGGTTGAGTACACGCGACCCAATTGGTGATTGGACGTCTACTGACGTAAGAAATGGTTAGCCAGTTTTTAATAAGAAGCAAGAAAACATGACGGGAAAATGGTATAAACGTAAAATTTTACAAGATAGTTCTCCGGAAATCAAAATCTGTGCAGTAATAATAGTGACGATGAAATGGACGTGGGCGACAAAAATTACCATAAGTTTAATATTCGCGAAGAATTTGAACTAAGTATTTGAGCGTTATTAACCCTTCGCCTGAGCGTACCCATAATTAGGAGTAATGGCGCTCAAACCTACTTTCTTTTGTAAATGACTTACTTTTAGTTAAAAGGATAGATATTAACATTTTGTGTTAAAATGTTACTGAATAGTTAAACCTTTGTTATGCTTTCATATTTTTAATACAAACCAAAATATTAAAAAAATACATCGTTTTTTTCTTAAGTGAACGGCATTCCCCCTGCTTCCTCTAAATAGATAACAAAATAAAAAGTATTGATAAACTTGTATTTTATTTAGAAGCTTTATTACGAGTAAATCAAATTACTTTGAAAATATACTATATAGCTATATAGACGAATAAATCACCACTTCTTTTACTTAACAATGGACAAAATAAGTATTACTTCTTGCGACCACCACGCTCCTTAACCTGCAGGTGAATGACGGCACCCGGCGGTACGTTGTAGTACGCCAGAGTGTTTGTGTCCTTGAAGAAGAGGCCCTGCACGGAACAGAATATTTATTATTTAATAATGTATTTATGTTTAATTTAATAATGTACATATGCAACAAAATCAAAATAAATCCTTATTAAATATGTAATAGGTACAGTGGTTTGCGGAATTTTCATCTTTACTCTTCGATCACAAATATATAACAGGATACACAATCAGCGTTCCAAAAACGTCCGAACCAAATGTGCGCTGAAATGAGAATTTTAGCGCACCCGGTCTTAGTAGTAATTTGCGAACACTAAAGGAAACATGACAAAGTGCTCCTTCAAAAATTGTAAAAATGACACGTCTAGAACGTTAAAAAAAGATGGACAATTACGTATTTACTTAAACCTGCACTGCATTATTTCTATTTGACAGTGTTATTATTTGTATTCTGGCATTACTAGAAGATTAACGTTGCCACTAAATCGTTTAAAACTAAGATTTTAGATCCTTTAATTTTTTTTTATCAAAGTTAAGATTTCTAGTCATGACATATTTCTCTGATTACCCCGTTAAGGATACGGCGTGTTAATATATATGTATATATTAAACAATGACTAGCAGACGATTTCCCATTGAAAAATTAAAAAAATATCAGCACTTTATTGCGACTTCACTCTATATTCCTAGATTACGTCATTGCCTGATATCCTATCCTATAAATTAAAAGAATATTACCAATAATACTGTAAGATGTTCAAAATGTATATGTCAATTCGGACAGTAATTATGTATTTAGATTTTAAAGAAAATTGTGAATTATTATTTGTGATCGAAGAACCAAAAATAAAAAAATATGAATAATTGTGTAACAATGCTGCTCCCTCCCTTTCTCTATTTGTACGGGTAATATACATGAGATGCAATGTCTTCTGTAAGATTAATGCAATTAAAATCTGCAGAATATAAAAATGAGTGGACGATAGGAACGAAGACAAATAAAAATGCAACTTATCCGATCCGCGTCTAATTGAACACTGACTTGAAACAAAGAAAATCTACGTATTGCATATTATATACACACCGGCACAATTAGCGGAACACAAAAAAAGCAGGATTTTAAAATCTTTTACTTGAGGAACTGGCCAGTTATGATATTTTTTTAATTTATTGTCAAATTTGAAAATAGAAAATTAGATGACATACATTTTTTTCATTCATTTGTTTTATTTTCCCGAACAATACGTTTTGTCAACTTGTTCGAGTAATAACTACGTAATTGTAATTTTTTTGAAAAATTGCACTTAATGGTTTATTATAAATTTGTTATTCTATAGGCAATTTTGTTTATTAAAAGCTCTTTATTATGCCTGACTTAACATCACTGGAAATCATTAGGGCTGATGAAATGAGAAGAAATGGCCATACCTACAGATCGATTGCCTCAAGGCTTCGTCGACCAGTATCAACGATTCATCGCAGCATCCAGCGGTACAGATCGTCTAATTCTCTTGTGAGGAAGAGGGGTCAAGGTAGAAAAAGATGTACATCGAGGCGAGATGACAGTTTTTTACAACTTGGAGTTCGTAGGAATACGCGATTAACGGCTGTACAAGCTCGAAATGAACTGGAAGACGTTCGAGGAGTACGAGTAAGTGAGCGTACAGTTCGCAGGAGATTTGAAGAAGTTGGTTTAGGGTCGTATATACCTGCCAAAGGCCCAAAACTTGAGAGACGTCACCGCGTAAACCGATTAAGCTATGCGCGAGAACATCGTCATTGGGATTTGAACGAATGGCAGCAGGTTCTCTTTACTGATGAGTGCAGAGTTCTTTTAAAACAGATCGATGGGAGACAGCGAATATGGAGACGCAAAGGAGAACGCCACATACAGTCTAATTTTGAACACACAGTGGCTTATGGTGGCGGCTCGATTATGGTTTGGGGAGGGATATGTTTGGGAGCTCGCACGGAGTTAGTGATAGTCACAGGAGGGACCATGACAGCAGATCGATACATCAGAGACATTTTAGAAGAACATGTTGTACCATTTGCCCCATTTATTGGTGACGACTTTATTCTAATGCAAGATAATGCTCGTGCTCATAGTGCACAATCGGTACAGGCATATCTGAGCCACGTAGGTACACCGGTGATGCAGTGGCCAGCAAATTCCCCCGATATGAATCCGATAGAGCATGTCTGGGACTTGCTAAAAAGAAGGGTTAAATCCAGAATGCCACCCCCCAACAATCTGAATGAACTTGGAAACGCATTACTTGAGGAGTGGGAGCGGTTGCCTCAAGAAATCATCGATAACATAATCTGTAGCATGCCCAGACGAATGGAAACCGTAATCAGGGCAAGAGGGGGAAACACTCGTTATTAATTTTGCTTTAATTTTATTGTTAAATCATTTAATGCTTACTTTTTTTTATTTTTTGTGATGGTTCATAATCATCTAAAAATTTCACTTATTTCAAATTTCTTTATTTTTCAATAAAAAATAACGAAGACTTTTCAAAGTAGTTGTTAAAAGATGTTAATCAATTTGTTATTTTGTGTCTAATTACATTTTCGTCAAATATATGCGTTATTATCTCATAGTCTCACTTTTTTTTCTGTTCCGCTAATTGTGCCGGTGTGTATATAAACAAAGATATTAGGTCGCTACCAAAGTACAATAATTTGATGCGCGCCAAAACTGTAGTTAATGCAATAAATAAAGTAATTACAAAACCATATACGTGCGTCGTACATATTGCCACCACAAACAGATGTCACGGAATGAAATATTGCAAACTTAACTATACAAATAATAATGATAAGTGAAAAAAAATTAATTTCCCTTAATGTCCCAAAATTTGAACTTGAACTATATGTTATCTGTATCTTAATGTAATGTCACTTCCATTTAAAATTATTTGCACTCGTCACTATGTGTTTCAGTGTCAAATTGCACTCTGTCTGAGGTACGAGTAGCCTTAACACTTGTCGATTTAGGTTATTCCACTTCAGTATACCCGTGATTGTTATCTTCTTCTTGGCTACCTCTCGTGACGCGAGGTTCCTCCCTCAGTCTTGTTTTTCTCCGCCAGTAGTAGATAGAAATTACAAGCAGTACAATACTTAACGTCAATGTGACGTAAATCATGACGTAATGATGCTTGTCATGGGTGGTGGTCAGTGTATCTATCGTTGACTGTTCTTGAATGGTGCGCAATTCTGTTTTTATTTTCTCGAATTTCTCTTCGTGAGTTTCTAAATTCAAGGACGATTTTCTAACTGAGGTATTGATTATATTATTTAAGGGAGAAATAGAGGGAATGGGCAACATGGCATGAAATTCGTTTATATATACGTCACTGGTGTGTTCTATGTTTGCATGCTTCATAAAGGTATCACCTTTCAAAACACAGCCACGACTGAGTGTTATTAATCCTGTATGACGTAGTGTCTCGGACGATATTCCAGTTGGGCATATTATGTGAACTAAGCAAACGTCACAACAATAATAAAGCCATGTGTTCTGCTTATGCAACTGAATCCATTTGTCAGCACATTCTTGAATCTCTATGTGACAGTATGCATTATATAGTTTATTATTACGTATCATTTTTACGTCACAAATAGATTTACTTGGGCTCCCAGTGATGTATACCGGATGATTTAATTTGCATATAAGTTTTTGTTCATGGACTTTTTGGCATTCGTAAACGTCCGTCTGGTCGAGAGGTATAAATGAATATTGTTTCATATTGAAAGCGATCAGGTCAGATGTTGGAATGACATACGTCACGCGAGTAGCATTAATACGTTGAGGTATGCTTATAAGTTTATCTAACTCGTACAGCTCATCACCTAATAATGGTATCTTTATCTCCATTAGTAAATATTGCTGAGTAATTCGTGCATGTATTCTGAATAACTAATCATGTCTCTGACGTCATTTTGTGTTTCGGGCAGCGCTAGGTCACGTGGTAGCTGGCGAGCTATTTTGTTTAATTCATTATGCAATTGATCTGCTGACAATAAATGCACATCTATGTATCCGCGATACATGTTTGTCAAGGTATTTATTAGTCTGTTGAATGTATTTTAGGTTCTGGACCATAGATTCGGCTGCTATAGCTGATGTTAGTACATAAAATGCATTTTCAATATCAAGTTTTTGTTTTAAGGTGTCATTTTCTAGAGAGTTGAGGTGGTCATTGATCAGATTAAGATGTTTTACCATTGTGGCTTCGTTTCTTTGTAGAATGTTTTGTTCAGTTTCTAAAATACTGGTTTGATTTTTAACTAATTGCAACAAATGTTGTTCATTATTTTGGACTGTTTTAATGTCATGTTCATATTTGTCTGCAAAACGTTGATCTAAGACTCCAAATAGTAAATTGGCTAGATACCCGACTCCATCAATTATACCTCTTTTTAGTCTGTGCTGAATTAAATGCTGTGATTTCAAAAGTTCATTGTAATAATTTATTTCGTTTGTGCTTTGTTTTAATTGATTTATCAAGACATGAAATTGCAATGCCCAATCTTGTTTTCGAAACTGTTTTATATGGTCTATGTATTGTTGTAATACATCGACATCACGCCAATAATTTGTCATGTTATAGTAGAAAACTAATTTCCATTCGTCCTTAACCTCCTGCATATCAGTTAATTTGTCAAAGTAAATCGTTTGGTTTTTTGTTAACGGTGTAATGTTTATTCATCTTTATGAATATCTTGTTGCACAGTGGGTGTAATTAGTGTCATTACGAGTATCAAGGAATAGCATAGTAAATTTTTCCAAGACATCTTTCTCGTTCTGTTACATTGGTCTGTCGTTAGCATATTCGTGTCAGCTTTATTTTCGGCTTGATGTAACGGTACTACTTTAATGACAGGTCGTTTAATTTTTCTTTTTTCAGTTTGTAACGTGACAACTCTTGTATTACCGTCCTTTCCAGGGTGCAATTCCACAACACGACCGAGGGCCCATCTTCCCGCTGGTAAATTCTCATCCTTGATGCACACAATATCATTCTCCTGTGGGTTTGTACTCCGTCATTTCCATTTCAAACTAGATTGTAACTGCTGAAGGTATTCTTGTGACCATCTCTTCCAGAAATCCTTTCCCATCTTTTGTACCACTTGCCATCTTTTCCTTAAATCGTAATTTATGTCAATGTCAGGTTCTGGAACCGTCATAAGCGCTGTACCAGTAAGAAAATGGCTTGGCGTCAGACAAAATCGATTTCTTCTGCATTTTCTGTTACAGTGCACAATGGTCTGGAGTTAAGACAAGCTTCAATTTGACAAAGTAAAGTTGAGGACTCTTCGTATGTTAGGCGTTGTTCTCCAATTACACGTTTGAGATGGTATTTCATACTTTTTACAGCGGCTTCCCATAGTCCGCCAGCGCTTGGCCATAGTGGTGTATTGAAGTGCCAATTAATCCCCATCTCTGCTATTTTATTTAAGAAATAGATGTCAATATTTTTCATAATACTTTGATATTGTTGCAGTAGTATGCGATTTGCACCTACAAAGTTTGTGCCGTTGTCACTATACATGTCGCGTGGTGTGCCTCGACGCGTACAAAAACGCTTAAATGCTGCTAAAAATGCGATGATGCTCAGTTCGCTTACCAATTCAAGGTGTACAGCTTTTGTTGCAAGGCAGACAAATACGGCAATGTACGCCAGTAGTGTTTTCACGCCTCTACCTTTATTTGCCTTGATCTCTACATATCCAGTAAAATCAACACCCGTATGTAAGAAGGGGCGTGATACTGACACCCGTGGTTCTGGTAGATCTGCCATAATCTGACTTTGTTATTGCATTGAAGCGTCGACATGTAGTGCATTTGTGTAAAACTCGCTTAACGGCGCGGTATCTTCCAACGATCCAAAACTTTTGTCTGAGATGTGTCAATGTCAGTTTAGGACCTCCATGCAATGTCTTATGATGGGCTTGCCAAATCAATAAGTCTGTCAATTTATGATCGTGAGGAAGTAGCATGGGATGTTTTGTGTCAGTACTTAAGTGAGAATTTCTCAGTCTTCCTCCAACTCGCGAAATGTCATCATTATCTAAATACGAGTTTAAAGCCAAAATTTTACTTTTTGAACTGATGTTGTGGTTTTCTTTTAGCTTCATTATCTCATTCCCAAATGCATGTAGTTGAATTTGTATAATTATAAGTTTTTCGGCATTTTTTAACTCATTTGATGTCAAGTGACCTGTTGTTCTCGTTTTTGCAGACAATGTGTTATTTATAAAACGCTTAATCCACGCTATGATGCTAGTTATATGTCATGTTACTATGCAAGTCTAATAACTCAATTATAATCGACGACGGCTCGGATTGCACAACACATGTTTTCATTTGTTTTTGTTTTGATTCGCATGTAGTAGGAATTATTACAATTTTATCCGATGTTTCCTCCTTATAGTTTTTCAACCAATCTGAGCCTTGCTACCATAAGGGATGTTGCATTAATAGAGAACACGAGGTGCCTCTAGTAGCGCAATCCGCGGCATTCTCTTCCGATTTTACATAATACCAATGTTGTTTAGGTATGACGTCATTGACTTGGTGTATTCTATTGCTCACGAAGGACTTCCATTTTGTCACGTCGCCGCGTAACCAACCTAGGACTATCATTGAATCCGTCCAGGCGTAAATAGTGTCAATTTTATCCCATTTAAAAGCTGTTAAAACCTTTTTCATGAGACGTGCAAGTAGGACCGCTCCACATAGTTCGAGTCACGGCAATGTCAATTTTTTACTTCTTGGCGATAATTTTAATTTTGTAGCTATAAGTCTAATAACAGGTTCTTTCCTGTCATTCAATATATGCAAGTAGATGACACACGCATATACCTTTTCAGATGCGTCGCAGAAACCATGTATTTGTATAAGTTTATCAGTATCCCCCAGCCATCGCGGTATGTTATTTGTACTATGTTGTTTAGGTCACTTGTAAACAGTTTCCATTCATTTTGTATGTCGTTTGGTAAGCCTTCATCCCAGTTACAACCTGATACTCAAACTTTTTGGAATAATAATTTTGCTTTTACTGTCAATGGTGTCAACCACCCTAGAGGGTCAAATATCTTAGATATTTCAGAAAGTATTTTTCTTTTTGTCAAGGTGTCAGTAATGTTTGTGGTTATTTTATTTGTAAATGTAAAGTTATCAGTTTTTGGATGCCATTGCAATCCTAGTGTTTTTGTCGTACCGTCATTAGTGAAATTCATTGTAATTTGATTAAGTTCCGATGAAGATAAGCTTTTAATTAAAGATGGTTCGTTACTAGTCCATTTTCGTAACGTAAAGCCAGCGCCCGCCAGCATGTCGATTAGTTGATGTAGTATTTCTTGGGCACGTTTGATACAATTGTTGCGCTGATGACGTCATCAACGTACATCTCGTTTTTTATGATGTCAGCTGCCAATGGGTATTTGTCTGCGTCATCTTTTGCAAGCTGTTGTAATGTTCGTAACGCAAGGAACGGCGCTGCTTTTGTACCATACGTCACAGTCGTTAGTTGATATTCTTTTAATGGGCTTTGATTAGACTCCCTCGAAATTATTTTTTGCAGATGTTGATCTTTTTCACTAACTAATATTTGGTGGTACATCTTTTCACAATCGGCCGTAAATACGTATTTGTAGTCTCCACCCCAGCAGTAGTGTCATCAAATCCTGATGAAGTTTAGGTCCACACTCCATCAAGTCATTTAAGCTATACCCTGTATCGGTTTTCTGTGATGCATTGAAGACTACACGTAGTTTGGTAGTAACTGACTCTTGTTTCAAAACTCCATGATGAGGTAAGTAGCAGGATGGTATATTTTCTTCTCTGCTTTCTTTCATATGACCCATCTGTAAGTACTCCTGCATGAATTTAATGTAACTATCGGACAGGTTCTCATCCTTACCTAATCTTCTTTCTAATTGCATAAATTGAGCAAGTGCACGTGATTTAGATTTACCTAGTAGCTGATTGGAATTCGGTTTCATTGGTATTCGGACTTCATACCTTCCATTCTCTAAACGCTTCGTGGTTGCAATAAAAAACTCCTCGCAGTATCTCTCTTCGGGCGTTAATATATTGCATGCGTTGTCATTAATATCCTCTAATTCCCAATACTTACTTAAATCCTCAACATTGTTCATGACGACGTTGCAATTGTATGTTTTGGTGTTACCCGACAAAATCCATCCTAATTGGGTCTGTTGAGCCATAGGTTGTTTATCTTCACCCTTTATAAGACCGTTCATAAGAATTTGAGAGTAAACGTGTGCATCCAAAAGTATATCTATGGGCTAAGATATGTTGTAATGCGGATCGGCTAATACATAATTTGTCACGTGATTCCAAGGCTTCTTTTCAAAAGTAGTGTTTGGTAAATTGTTTACCACGCGTGTCATAACTAAAGCTTCGGTTGTAAATTGAAAATCGCTATGTAAAGACTTACAACACAATGCGACTTTGCCTTTGCTTCTATTTGATAAAGTACCGATCCCATTAATGCTTGCATTTAATTGTTGACGTTGTAAACCTAACTTTTGGGCTGCATTTTCAGTTATTAAAGTAATTTGTGACCCTTGGTCTGTTAAAGCACGTAAAGTAATGTAATTTCCGTTTGCAGTTGCCACTTGCATTAGTGCAGTTGCCAGCAATATTTCGCAATCATTGTTCGAAACGAAGTTATTTTGCATGTTTTTCTGATTTGCTGACGACTGTGTTATTACGGGCATTGGACTTTGATTAGCGCGTGTTGCTAACGACGATTGACTTGACGTCGCAATAGCACTATGCAATAATGTGTTATGTGTCTCATTACACTCTTTGCATCTTTTTTGTGATGCACAATACCCTTTAGTATGTATATATAAACAATGTTTACATATATTATTTTTTGCAATAAATTTCAGTGTGTCAACACCTGCCAGGTCAGTAAATTTTGTGCATTGGAATAACGCGTGATTGCACTTCCACAATGGACAATAATTTATTAAATTGACTAACATTGTATGCACGGAAATTGCGATAATTTTGAACCTGAGACTTAGTAGGTGGCTGATATGATGGTGTCAGGTTTTTGTTGTAAGAATATGACACATTATTAAATTGCGTTTTTGACTGTGGTTTCGCAACAGCTTCTATCTTTTTTCTCTGTAGAGGTTCTAATGCCATAAATTTATTCTCTATAAAGTTCATGAAATTGTCCAATGTAGGTATTTCACGTGGCTCTGGCCTGAATTGCATGTATTCGGTGTAAGTTTCAGAATCTAATTTTTCACATAGTACATAAACTAATGCAGGGTCCCATGTAGATGTATCAACCCCCAAGTTATGTATTGCATTTATAGTTTCATTGCTGGTGTCGTACAATCGTTTCAACTCAAATGTCGACTGCTTTTGAATATTGGGTTGACGCATAAAAATTTGGAAATTCTTTGTAAATAACAGATATTTGTTATGATATCTATGGTTTAATAATTCCCAGCAAGTATCATAATTTTCAGGTGCAATGTGTAAATGCTGTACGAGTTTTGCGGCCTCGCCGCGCAACCTGCTTTTCAAATATTGCATTTTTTGTGTATTTGAAATTGTAGGATTGTTATGTATGGCCTCAACATATAAGTCCATAAATGTAGGCCACTGAGTGTAGCTCTCACTAAATGTAGGGATGTCCATTTTCGGCGTTGCATGTTGTAGGTAGGTTAATGACGTATTTAATTGCTTGTTTAATTTCTTTTTCAATATTTCATATCGACTTTCATGTCTAGAAAAATTAAGATAGTAATCACTTTCTACGCCCTCTAATATGCCATCGATTTGCAAATGTAGCTGGTCAATTACATACCAACGTGACTCCAGTCTCTTTAATTTGTCCTCAATTTCCCATTTTTCTTTAATGTCATCTTCTTGAATATTTTCTGTGAGCCTTGTTAATTGCCGGAAGTTAGCATTTTGTAACTGCAATAGTTCGGTCATTTTATTTGAAGTAGGAGACCATTCGAAGTTGGTGCTATCGAATTTAATATTTAGCTTTCTACCGTCAGTTTGGCCAGTATTACCTGACCCCGTGACCCCGGACTCTCTCTCAGTATGTTCCGCTTGCCATGCAGCCATCTCATTACGCGCACCTTCGTACCACCCTTTTATGACCTCTATAATGTTTTCGGTGAAATACTGGTGTCCTTTCTCTTGTTCTTTTGCTAATTCATTGTCATTGGCAATGCATTCTTGCCATAACTCATCTAATCTAGCCAGCCTCACTTGAATATATGTAGAAGTCTTTCTGTCACCCGAATCCTTTTTGAAATTGGAATGGGTCCTCTTGATATCGCCGAAGATCTCGCTTTGACGTTCAATTATAGCCTCTATTTTTAATAATAGAATAATGGAAAGATCTTACCAAATACTCCAATATGCACTGCTATCCAAAATGCTAGTACGCGTGTCACTATCACACACACAGATCACTTGCGACGTTACAAATCCTCCAATATGCACTGCTATCCTAAATGCTAGTACGCGTGCCACTATCACACACAAAGATCACTCGCGACGTTACAAATCCTCCAATATGCACTGCTATCCTAAATGCTAGTACGCGTGCCACTATCACACACACAGATCACTCGCGACGTTACAAATCCTCCAATATGCACTGCTATCCTAAATGCTAGTACGCGTGCCACTATCACACACAAAGATCACTCGCGACGTTACAAATCCTCCAATATGCACTGCTATCCTAAATGCTAGTACGCGTGCCACTATCACACACACAGATCACTCGCGACGTTACAAATCCTCCAATATGCACTGCTATCCTAAATGCTAGTACGCGTGCCACTATCACACACAAAGATCACTCGCGACGTTACAAATCCTCCAATATGCACTGCTATCCTAAATGCTAGTACGCGTGCCACTATCACACACAAAGATCACTCGCGACGTTACTTAATTTCGCAACGGTTTTAATTTGCAAGTTGCAAGATGTCAATTTTCGAAGGACCAAAAAAAGCATGTACGAGTAATATACATGAGATGCAATGTCTTCTGCAAGATTAATGCAATTAAAATCTGCAGAATATAAAAATATGCAAATGTAAATGAGTGGACGATAGGAACGAAGATAAATAAATATGCAACTTATCCGATCCGCGTCTAATTGAACACTGACTTGAAGCAAAGAGAATCTACGTATTGCATATTATATAAACAAAGATCAATGTACGCGACCAAAGTACAATGATTTGATACGCGCCAAAACTGCAGTTAATGCAATAAATAAAGTAATTACAAAACCATGTACGTGCGTCGTACACTATTCCTTACATTGTGTCTGAATATGTCATTGCTTGACATGCAACATCTTATTCCTTGTCTAACTAACATTATAATTTCTATGTGTCTTATCCTTGTCACTTTCATCTAACAAATTATAATGACGTAAATAGCGAAACAAATAAATTACGTGAATTACGCTTTAAGCATGAAGCGTAAGATTGAATTTTAAATATATTTTTGTTAACAAACGTCGTTTCAATGCCATGGGAGAATCTTTTACAAGTTTTTACAACCTTTATATGCATTGACAGTAAAGTTTACTTTAAATTAACAGAATATTGAGATAATACTATACGATATTAGTAATGTATATGTCAATTCAGACAATAATTTGTTCTAATTTTATAAAGGATTGTGAATCTGGTTATATATTTGTGATCGAAGTCTTTACTATAATTATAAACTTGCTAGTTGTTAGCGCGGTATGGTCAATGTATACAATTGATCCAATAGAATAGACCAATGCACAAAATGTATTTCAAATTTTGCAATATTATGGAAACGCTTTAACTTTGGAAACAATGAGGTGTGAGAAGAAGCGGAAAGAACTTAACGAACGTGCAAAAATGTTAATTTTGAAATACTGTGCGAGTAGAATACTCTTCGAGGTAGGGTGCTGACCTCGTAGTGCAGCTTCTGCTTGGCGGTGGGCATGTTGGTGTGTCGCTGCAGCATGTTCTTGAGGTCGGCCACGCTGGTGGAGAGCGGCAGGCTGAGCGGCAGCGAGCGGCCGTCCAGGCGCCAGTCGGCGCGCTCGGGCAGCGCGGGCAGCGCCACGTGCAGCGGCGCCGCGCCCGCGTGCCGCGCCAGCCACGTCGCCTCGGGCTCCAGCGCGTCCTCCGTGCGCGCGCGCTTGGCCGCGCTCGGCGCCTCGTCCGCGCCCGCGCCCGCCTCCGCGTCCCCCCCGCCCAGCGCCGCCGCGCCCAGCGCGCCCATCGCGCCCATCGCGCCCATCGCCCCCATCGCGCCCGCCGGGCCCCCCGCCCCGTACCCGTACGGCGTCGCGCCCACCGGCGTCGGGATCAGCGGCGGCCGCGGCGCCATCGGCGGGATCACCATCAGCGGCGGGATCGGCTGCAGCAGCACCGGCGGGCCGCCGGCCGCGGGCGCTGCGGGCCGCGGCGGCGCCGGCGGCGGAGCCACCCGCTGAGGGAGCGCGCGCGCCTGCGGCGCCGCCGCCGGCTTCGGCCCGATCTTCTCCTTCTCCTCGTCCGGCAGCAACCCCTTCACCTTATGTATCTGTTGGATCTGGTCCTCGAGCGTGATGTGCGCGCGCGCGGCACGCGTGGCCGCCTCCACGCTAGACGTGTGTCCGTCCCACGTGACGCGGTCATCACGCCGCTTTTCCTCCTCGCCGATCTTCTTACCGATCGCAGTCTCCTCGTCGCCCACGCCGAAGATGTCCGTACGCCGTTCGGCGAGCTGCTTGAGTGAAGCCTCGATAGCGGCGCCGGGCGCGAGTGCCTCGTCGCGGTCGGAGCGTTCGGCGGCGGCCCGGTCCCTCTGCTCGAGCCAGCGCGGATCGAGTAAGCCGATACGCACGTGGTCGGCCACCTTGCTGGCAGGAATCTTCTCGCCTGTGATGGGCGACACGAGCCACTCCTCGCTGGCAGGAGCCGGCTGAGGACGAGCGCGTTTCGGATCGTATTTCTTCACGATAACGCGATCCGGCCGCGGAGGAAGCGGTGCCTCGTCGGTAGTCACGCGCGGCGGCTCGGGAATAACCTCGTCTTCCGATGAGGAGCTTTCCTCTTCCATATCTTGCACGCGCGTGTCGTCCGGTCGCCGGTCCGGTAGGTGTGTACGGTCTTCCATTTGAACGAGTTCATCGTCAGAATCAGATTCTGATTCCGACTCGAGTTGCATCTCTGTATCATCATCTTCATTTTGCGGGTGAGTTATGTCCTCCCCTCTTTCTTGAGCTAATACTCGTGCGCCTACCTCGAGTGGTGTTGTTGGAGGAGGAAAATCACCAGGTTCACCTGGAGGATAATCTACAGTTTCCACGACTACAAAGTCATGCCAATCGATAGAAGCATATGCGAGCCGCTCCTTTTCGATGCGCGCCTCATCTTGCGCTTTACGACGTGCTTGATGGGAGTGCCATGCGGCGCGACTGCGCGCCTGTTCTAGCACACCAGAACGAATCTCCGCCGACAGCTTTGAAACTAATTCTTTAGGCGGCAATAACACTTTGGTGTACTGTTCAAGTAAACGTGTGAAATACTGAAAGAGGGAATGTTGAGGCCGAAGAAAGTCAAATTGGTGATTACGCTCTTCTTTTTTCATGAGATCGGTCAGAAATTGACGGCCGTTTCTAGCCACAAACTGGGCTGTTAGTTTGACTATATCGAGCTCTAGAGCTGAAATGGAGGGAGGATCTGCAATAAACTCAAAATCTGGCGGAGGGTCGCGAGGTGGAGGCGGCTCTGTTGGTGCAGCTGCTTTTAAAAGTTCCTGTTGTTTGGCAGCTGTTGCAGGAGCTAGTCCAGGACGCATTGGCAGTGCTGGTAAACCCATGGGAGCAGTAATAGGTTCATTTCCTAATAACAAAATTGATTATTTATAATATTAATTTTTTTATAAAAGATAGAACAAACGAGCAAGCGGGTCACCTGATGGAGAGTAACCAACCGCCGCCCATGGACATCCGCAACATCCGGAGAATCACGGGTGCCTTGCCAGCCTTTAGGAAAATAGAGAAAGGAGGGGGAGGGGGTGATGGACCACTATCACTCACCGAATGAAACACAACAGCAATAGCTGCTGTTATTTCACGCCGATATTCAGTGAGAGGGTGGTATTTCACCGGACGAGCCGGCCCTGTTCGTGCTGCTCTACCACTCAGAAAACTAAATAAATAAATAGGTACTACAAAGGACAATCAACGCTCATTTCTACCCCACCCATGGAAACATACGAAAATTTTGTTATTTTTAATTAAATAATTATCATGGAATTTTTGTCCAAGTTCACCATGGGAAAATAAGTTACTTGTATTTTATAGGATTTAATTGACTTCCGGTAAATATAGTCCATAATAACATACGTTCAGAAATGCGACGAGTGAAATAATAGATTATCGAGAAGAACTTATGATGAAAAAAATATTGGAGCTAGTTTTGTTACAAGCTGTGCTATATAAATCACCTTTTTCAATTGAATACTTTTATTGCACAAAATATAAATACATTTATGTAGTACTACCTGAATAATTAGGTTGATAGAATTAAAAATTACTTTGATTTCAGCTATTTGTGAAAGTCTAATGAAAATCTATTTTCTGTTTCTTTCTCACCATCGTTGAGAGATTGCAGCCTACAGTGTGACATAATTATAGACCTACAAGCAAAAGTAAGATGTTCATGAATGGTGTTTTAATAGAACAGGGGTAGTAAAGTCGATAAACACCTGCTAAATTATGTTTTCTATATTTTATGTAATTGCTGCATAAAAAACAACAGGTGTTTACGCAATTTACGTTAATTATACTGATGATCTTCCACATTCGCAATAATTTTTTTTTTTTTTTTGGAAACTGTAAGATCTAAGCTTTCAAATGATATATTCGTTGTTAGTGTTAATGTTGATTTTTGTGTGGGACATGAGCCCATACAAGAGTTGGCATTGTCCTTTGTAATACAAAATAATCTAATCTAGAAGGCATCAATATATTATTTCTGTAAATTATCTACATAAATAAAAATTAATTGTAACATGCATGACAGAGCACCACTTGAGGACGGCTCGACCAATTTCTTTTTGTGTTCGTAATTGTCAGTTCATATAAAAGATAATTTTGATAAAATCCACCAGAAATGACAGAAATTTGAATATTTCTGTATGAAAATCTCAATAAAAAAAATTTGCTGTGTTGAAAACATTTAACATACCACCCGGGCGAAGCCAGGGCGGATCGCTGGTTTAAACATAAATAACTCTACTAGAGAGTTGAGTAGTGTAGACTACAAATTTATAAGGTAAGAAGAGTCATTAGTAACAATATCTCAACATACATACCTTTTCCTTCCCTTATTTCTTTCACTTTATGCTGGTAATATGCATGATATGGATCTCCAGAATTGAGGAAATTGAATTTGGGATTTCCAAGTTCATTCTGTCTGATGCGAGCCTCAAACTCCGGTCCATTGCGGGCTACAAAACTAGCAGTCTTATCAACAATGTCTAAAGGACATTGTTAAGGAAATTCACTGTATCTAAAGAATATAATAAGCTAGAAAAAACAATAAAATTATATGTATTTTTCATAGAGGTTTTTGTGCTATCCCATTCGTTGTAAGTCGCCACTTAGTGAACAAAGTCACAGACAAGCGCTAGTACTATAATAACAATATAAAATATTAATCAATTTTAGTCTGTGTGTCACATACTCAATTCTATGCTGATCGGAGTTTTTATTTTATGAGCTACTCTATTGCCTGTGACATCCTCTACATAGAAATAAAAAAAAGTGAAAAAAGCCCTTCTCCATTCTTCGCGCTACCAAAGAGTACAATAGTCGTTGTACACATTGGTAATAAATTGGTAAATTTAATAGGTTCACGGCACTGAAAGCTCATTAAATAGAGAACTTGAATTGTATTGTGAATCATCTGTTGGTGTCAAATAAATAAATGATCTATAGCGAAGCAAAAAGTACTACCGCATACATTTATTATCTTTCCAAAAACAACCAAACACTGAAATAATTATTAATAACAAGGTTAAAAGTATAATAAAACAAATACAAAACTATAATTTCTGTACGATAAAACTAAATTGACTATATTATAAAGGATACTTCTAACTTCTGGTGGTGGATAAATTATGCCTATAACAGGAGGAGCAGGTGCCTGAGGCTCCTCTGGTGGCGCATCGTGAGGTTGCCCCGGCGGGGACAGCACATCGATGGATGGCATATCCGTTTATATTATCCGCTGTTTTCTCCTGAAATAATTATAGTTTTCCAATTATTGTAGTAAATGAACATGAAATAGATTAAAAAAAAATAAGAATATTCAAGTTAAAACAACAAAACAGAAAGTCAATCAACCTCTAACAAATGACAATGGACAATACTTTGACAATAGGGATAAGCGATATATATCGATATTATTATATTACATATCGATGTCAATGTTTAAAATATCGATGTTTAAATATCGATAACGACGACATCCATATTTTTAACAATAATATTGAAATATCGTATTTTAAATAAGATGTCAATGTCGATGTTTTTATCAAGATGTAGTAGTGTTGTTATTATTTCATTTGCAATGTGTTTTGCAAATAACGGACTTCACAAAATATTCAACATAATATCTTAGAATAAACAATGTGTAAAAAAAACAAATAGTGCTAATATTCTTGATTTATTTACTTGATTTACTACAGCCTATCTATAATAGATCAAGAATATAATGGCACAATCTGTTTTTTTAGGTAGTAATTACCTACTATGGTTAAGTGTCGATAAGACATAGGTAACCAAGTAACAAACATCTCATTGTTTCTTGTCAATACTTCTGCTGAGAACATCAATAATTTTTTTTTAATTTCCTATTTGTGCTTTTTACATTTTATTACAAAAAATTAAATTTCTAATATTTTTTGTACAATTAGATTAACCTACATTGCAAATTATCATGATCTATAAATTAAACTGTTAAAAACCGTCAACACCAGAAAATATCTACATTTTAAAATATTGATATTAAGCGGTTGGTAATATCAGAATATCGACATCAAGCTGTCAATATTAATTTCAATCTCAACATGAATATTTTAACAATATCGCGCATCCCTATTTGACAACTGTTTTTTTTATTTTTTTTTCGTACAACTTTCCCTTGAGAGGAAAGGCAAAAGCATCTATGCCCATAACAGCCGACGTCTTCAGTAAAAAAAATGGTATGTACCTACTTCATTTCATTTCATCGAAATGTCGACATAATACATTTTAATGTATCCAAGGAGTTTTGGATACATTATATTGACAAATATAATGTATCAAATATATTGAGGCAGTCTTTGTAGTAGGATCTACTGAAGCGGACTAGGCCACTAAAAAAATCTCAACAGTAAATTACTAAATAAGCACTTATTTCAAAAATTCCACATAATCGCAACAGCGTAGATACTTGGGACGCAAAACTACGTCAATTTTACATCACAACATCCACTAGAACCAATTTGCAAATAATTTAAATAATCAACCGCTCCCCATAAAATCCCGCCAAAAACTCAATTTTTTTGTTGTATTTTTTTTTAATTGTCGTTTGTATTATTCTCCCTTGAGAGACAAGATAAAGGAATCTATGTCCATACACCCGATATCTTAAGTAATGAATAGACACATTTTTCGTAATAATATTACACAAAAATGTCGACATAATACACTTTTATGTTTCTTGGAGTTTCTAGCGAGAATATATATTAGGCACTCTTACTCAACTCAGACTCGGACAGGATCCACCGAGGCAGACTAAGTCTCAAAAAAATCTCGACATTGCACTACTAAGTAAGCATTTATTTTAACAATTACACATATTGCGCCACAACGTAGATACTTAGGGCACAAAACGACATAAATTTTACATCGTGATATTCACTAGGAACAATGTGCATATAATTAAAATAAACGTCCAACCGCTCTCCATAAAATCCCACCAAAAACTCTATTTTTAACCTCCGACCCAAAAAGAAGGGTGCTATAAGTTTAACGTGTATATCTGCGTGTCTGTCTGTGATGTCGTAGCGCCTAAACGGATGAACCGATTTTGATTTAGTTGTTTTTTGTCTGTTCAAAAAACCTCTTTAGACATTTGAAGATTAACAGCTCTTTTCCCAATATATAGCTCAATATAATATATAATAGCATCTTCTACTGATCTAATCGATACGAAATTTATAGTATTGTATGACTTCAATAATATTATAACCTTGACCTGATGCTGCAGCATCATCTAAAAACAGCAGAATACTTAACTCCTCATCAACTCACAGCATAGGTATTATGTTCGGACTCATTCGAATAGTCTCAATGGATAGGTTACAGATAGACAGATGGTGATGAGGATCAACTACAGACAGCTATTGTCACAATACATAGATTTGGCTAGGCAAGATCTCGTGTCGCAATTTCGTGTATTGTCCCGGAAAGTATTTGCGAGAATGTGGGGACAGAACTTCCATCACAAGGATAGAATGTCGCTCGTAGCGTATTTAAAAAGCGTGAAATAATACTTAAATTAAAAATTTTGAAAACCCGCGACAGAAAAAAACTTCTAAAAAGTAAAGAAATAATATGTAACTATCGACTCCTCTCTGACTACCCCGTTAGGGATACAGCGTGAAGATATGTATGTATGTAATGGCCCCTTAAATTTCTGATAAGTTTTGTAATATAAATAATAGTAGTAATATATCCAAGCGTCGTCGCGTCGGAGGACCCTAAATAAATAAAGTAAAAACAACTGAACGATACGATGAAGCTTGGATATACTCGTACGTGCTCGTATTAATACTACTGTTTATATTACATCATAAAGGGCCAGTAGGAATATAACACTGTTTTTTTACTTTTGAGGTTTTTCTTGTTTCGGGTTTTTTTTTGTCGTTGTTGTTTTTAGTTTTCCCTAGAGAGGGAAAGCAAAAGGATCTATGCTCATACAGCTTATAAATAAATGTAACGAATAAATATATTCTTCATATTATTTCATTAAAATAACGAGATAATAAATTTTAATGTATCTTGGAATTTCTGGCGACAAATATTGACGCAGTCTTTCTAATAGGAACCGCTGAAACAGACCAAGCTACTAAAAATATCAACGCCGCATTAGTCGCATTACTATAGATAAGCACTTATTTTAACAATTCCACATAATATGCCAGAACAACGTAGACCATTGGGACGCACCACTACGCCAATTCTACATTTTACATACATACATATCTTCACGCTGTATCCCCCAGGGGTAGTCGGAGAGGACGGAGTGCTAAGCGTCGCGATCCTTACATACTTCTTTCGCTTCCTCAAATCTCATCATTCTCTTCACACATTTTCGCCTAGGTATGTGAGTGCTTTTGACAATTCCGTCCGCTAACACTCTGGCTATTTGATCTTCACGAGTCAGCCTTGGTCTTCCTTGGCTTTTTTACCACTCACTTTCGCTCTGTAGATTTTCTTCGTCGGTCTTTCATCACTCATTCTTTCTATGTGCCCGAATCATCTATTAAGGATTTCTTTCTTCATTTTTATAATAGCAATGTCGTGCAACCCTGTCATATATACTGCATATCTCTTCATTGCTTATTTTGTTCACAAGGGTGACACCGCACATATTTCTAAGAGATCGATTTCTACTGCATTTATTTTCTTATTTCACTCGATTTCGGGCATATCCGGGCCTCACTACCGTACGATAAAGTCGGAACCAACACCGCATTGTGGATGACCATTTTGGCTGTGTTAGATATATTCACACTTTGGCTGTGTTAGATATACTAATACAACCAGAGCATCGTTCATTTTATTGCGAGCTGCTACCCGTCTCTTCACATCCAAATCACATCTTCCATCCCTCGACACCTTACTTTTATTCACATTCATATTCAATCCTTTCTCTGCACATTCTTCTTTCATACACGTGACTAGAGTCTGCAACTATGCTTCTGACGGTTATAGCACCGTATCGTACCGTGTCAGTGCACAGCATCGTCAGCGTACAATAAGCTCTTTACCACGGTATCATCACATATCATACCACTCATACTATTTTTCAATATCTGGAGGCAATTGTCCAAATACAGTACGAAAAGCCAGGCAGACATCAGGCAACCCTGTCTGACGCCTGAACAGACTTCGAACCAGGTCAACAAGTCACCATCTATCATACAGGCTTTGTGGCCCCGATATAATGACCTCACAGCCTGCTGTAAGGGACCCTCTACCCCATATTCAGGGAGAAGACTCCATAATTTCTGTCGCACTACTCTATCGAATGCCTTTTCAAGATCCACGAAAGCACAGAAAACTTTCCAATCTATGGCCAAAAACGTCCCCATGATATCGCGGAGCTAGAAAATCTGATCCATACAACCCCTACCGTTCTTAAACCTTGCGCTTCCCACAAATATCTTTTAGAAACACCTTTCATACGTTCAGTCAATACCTTGGTATAGACAAAAAAAAAGCTGACCGAGCTCGGCGCTATAGCACGCACAGTCTAAATGAGAACCTTTCCCTTTATATAGAGGCACTATGACTGCGGTGCGCCAGTCCTTCGATACCTCCCTTTTCTGCGAACAAAGGTTGCACAGTGCACAAAAGGTATCCCAGACCCTAGGACCACCATACTTGATCATCTCAGCAGTCATCTCATCATTTACCGCAGCATTTCCACATTTCAGACTTCTTATGACTTTTTCAATCTCTTTCATACTAATGGCACCCTCCAGTCCCTGACCCGAGTGTGGCAATTCATTAGAATCGCTCTCAGTATCAAAGATGGAGTCGCCAGTCTCATAAAGTTCTCTGTAGTATTTACTCCATCGCTGCAGATTCTACATTATAATTTCCCATAAAGTTAATATACTTAGAGGAATAAACTATGTTTATGACAATATCCACTATTAACACTTCGCAAATAATTAGAATGAACGCCCAACCCTCCTCATGAAATCCCGTCAAAAACTCCGTTTTTTAAATTTTTTTTTAGGTACGGATTATTCCCTGTTAGGGAAAAGACAAAGACCATTGGACCATACAGCCTAGTCTTAAATCGGTTTTTTTAAATATTATTTCCTAATTACTGGGAGGTAAAGTAAACTATGCTCATACAGCCGTTTACCCATAAAGTTAATATACCTAATAATAATATTTATCTGTGTCCATTATTTAGATTAAATAGAAAACAGCTCTTGTTCTCACATCTACTGACAAATCCCTGCACTTGTTTGATGTAAAAATCCTTCATCAATTCATCATTCACCATAAAACACAGTCTGATGTGAAATATGTTATTTTCTTAGCACTAAGTCCCTAACACTCCTCCGCTCCTCCAATAAAGTGATAGCAGACTTTACCAGAGTTAAAATAACTTCTTGGAAGAACGTGAGAATTCCAGTTGCACAATATATTCACATGTTTATTCGGACTTTTCGATTATTTCCTCTTGTACGGAATTTTAACGGGTAATAACTATAGGTAGCACTTTTGTATGGAAAACGCATAGAAATAATCGAGGCAAATACATAATATGAGAAAACGTAAACAAAAGGTCAATTCTTCGGAGGCAAAGGAAACTATGGCTATAAAGCCGACTTGTTCTTTTTTCTTGTCATTAAGTACCTAGCACTACTATTGAAAGCTAACACTACTCCAGTAATTCTTTACACAACTACACACTCCATAGTACAGAGCTTTTTGGCGCAAGACGGTAAAAATAAAAAAAATAGATTTTACGATCATATTATATTATCAGTTATATGTTACAATGTAATTTCTTGTATCATCGTGCATTAGTAAAGAAATATTATATCGACGTAATAGATTGCTTAAAGCAAAATTCGGACGGAAATGAATATCAAACGACATGGTTATAAGTAATGTAAAAAAATACGCAATCATCCACAACAACATTGCTATCAAAAGTAACCATAATGTGGTTTGTTTTGTCCATTGTGTATTTACTTTCCTAACTTCCACTGGAGTGATTCCTAGTTCTTCGTTATTATGTTGTCTTGTCTGAAAAGTATGAAAGTAATAAAGTTTTTTAAAAATTTTTGCCGTGGGTATCCAATAATTGAGTACTAGCTGCGCGCTATGTCGTTCGCATAGTCTTTCATTTACTAAATGAAATAATTCGGAAACCTTCGCAGGCATACGTAGAAAAACTGACCAAAACTTCATCACAATCGAATGAATCGTTTAGGAATGCATAAGTAAAGTACAAACATACAAAGAAACATTGATTTTTATTTTTATATAGTTTTAGATTTAGATTTTTATATAGTTATAGATTATATCTAATCCACTAAAAATAAATATAATGATATCCATCATTTTCGACCTCCGTGGCGCAACGGTTTAGCGCGTCGGAAAGTAACACGGGGGTTGCGGGTTCGATTCCCGTCCCGAGTCTGGGTGTTTATGTATAATATGTATATATTTACAAAAGAAAAGTATATAAGTAGTATATCAGTTGTCTAGTACCCATAACACAAGCGCTATGCAGCTTACTTTGGGACTAGATGGCGCTGTGTGAAATGTCTGAGTATTATTATTATTATTATTATTTTCAAGTTTGACATTTTTTGCATATGCTTATAGATCCAGAATTTAGAATTCATTAATCGTTACAAATGATATTATTTCAGATGACTCGCTTTTATAAGACAAAGCACAAATACATAGTACATACTGATACATACAGAGCCCGTGTGAGGATATTGGTGAGTGGTGACATATCTCCCTGCTTGTTCAAAACACAGATACACATACAGACAGAACCCGTTTGAGGATATCGATGATGTATTATTTACATCGCCCTTGTTCAAAATCTATTCAGGCGTTAGACAGGACTGCATTATGTCTGCCTATTCGTGTTGTATTTGGCCAGTTGCCTCCATAAGATATTATGTTGTAATGGCACAGTGGCACAGTCTTTTATACGAACAACGATGCTGTATGCTGTGCTTAGTGTCGTCAGAAGTAGAATTGTAGACTATATAGTCACGTGCATGAAAGCAGAATATAAAGGATTAAATGTGAAGATTACCAAGCTATAAGATTCTGTTTGAAAGAGAAGATGTATAGACGAAATTTGAAATATGGGTAAACAGAAAACTTCTAGAACAAGTGAATGAAAATGTGTGCGTTTACGAGAGATGGAAGATGGATATGGTTACAGCGTGAAAACTTTCGGCTACAGTTTCGACAGAACTGTTGCCGAAACTGTAACTAAGGGTGGCTCATGAGTGGCTTGCACCAACTATTTGAACCCGATTTAAGTATTTTAAATCTCGCTTGCACCAACTATTAAATCGTAAGTGCAAGCGAGATGTCAAATCCTTAAATCGAGTTTAAATGGTTGGGTGCAGGTCCCCGTAAATCGAAACTTCAATTTTGCGATTAAAAGTCGCCAAAGCGGAAACTAAAAGACTCCATTCCATTCAGAGGAGCCCATTTGTTGATCATATACCATATCCTTTACCATATCCTTATAGACCATATTTGTTTTAATCAGTTTTACTCACATGAGGTATAAATTCTTCCAGACTATGCACAAAATTAGCCATGTTGAATTATTTAGATGACATCTGCAGTAAGCTATATTTGTTTCAAAACGTTATTAGGATTTTGAAAAACTTCATAAAAAATCTCTTAAAAATACTTACCTATTTATGACATAAAAAAATATTTTTTATGTAACATATTTAAATATTTTTTTCTAAAAGGTTTGATATGTACCTTTTGGCAAAAAGATTCTAATATAACTAGGCAAGTACATATAAAACTTTCTTTGACCGCCTTCAAAAAAAGGAGGTTCTAAATTCGTCTGTGTATACAATTGTAACGGAGCAAGATGACGTCACTGTCACAATACATATTTTTTTTTATGTATGTCAGGACATAATTGATTTGTATATCAATTGATTTCAACGATTCTTTTTCCATTGGGTTCAGTATAGTTCCAAGATGGTTCCATTTTAATGTCATTGGTATTGGATTTTTGACTTCGAAGTTACACAGCTATTCCTAACAGTTTATTTCTTTCGATGATTCTTTTACGTATTCTTTTCCGAAATTGGAAGGTAGTTAGTTGTGGACCTTAGATATTTAGGACGCGGTCACTCAAAAAGGATAAACGAAACTTTTTAAGAAAAAAATTAATTAATTTCCGAATCTACATATATGAATAACAACAGAAAGTTCACTACATAGAGAATTCACTAGTTTAATTGAGCACGCCAATATTCTTATAAAGATATATATGACGACGCTCTCTAAAGCGTATTTTAAATTATATAAATAAATGTTGGTTCATATGCGATTTTAATGAAAATGGAAGCTAGGACTAACCTGGATTATGGATGGATAATAACACAGGTATACCAGGCCCCTGCGTCCGTTCTGTGATCTGTGCACAAGTCCCCTGGTGGCGCCTCTTCTCGGGGTTCTTGGTCTAACTCACACACAATTCATAGTTCGGTGACAACACATGGACCACAGGGTCAAGGAAAGCGTGGGAATAGGTTTAACGAAGAGTAATAGCGTATTAATAGAAATAAATTTATATTATGGAAAAGCGATTAAGGGAGCGAAAAAGAAGCGGTAAGATATAATTCTCTCTATGAGGGTAAGTAAGTCACTTTTCGTGATTAGCACGCGAACAGCGACGAAAAACAACGAAGAAAGCCGAATGTATTAGCGGCAAAATAAAATATATATATGGCGTGAACATATGCCCCGGCCCTTGAAGCACCGGCTTCAAGAATACTAAATGAGAAAAAAAAAAATTAATAAATAAACACAGAAAAAAAAGGGGCACATAATATATTAATGGATTATTGTGAAGGGAGTGGACAGAGACGTACCACAGGCCGCTTATAAGTGCCAGTGGTAGTTTTAACTGAAGCTACTCTTACAACACCATCTTTGCCAGGATAAGTTGCAACAACTATACCCAAAGGCCAATGAAGTGGAGGTGAATTATCATTAATAATAATAACTACTGTTCCAATTTTAATTGAATTAGATGGAGAAGTCCACTTTTCACGTGTCTGTAACAAATGAAGGTAGTCCATTTTCCACCGTTTGGAAAACGATTGTACCATTCGATCTAATAAAGCATAGCGTTTAAGTAAATTTGGAGATTCATTTGAGAGGTCAGCAGCCGGTAGTTCCTTTAAAGGTGTACTCATAAGAAAATGAGCAGGCGTTAATGCAGCTAGATCGGAGGGATCTGAGCTAAGCAGTGTAAGTGGTCGCGAATTTATAACACACTCAATTTGAGTGAGCACAGTCAGTAATTCTTCATACGTAATCAACTGAGTTCCAATGACTCTATATAAATGCGACTTAAAAGCTTTTACATAGACTTCATAGTGTCCACCAAAATGTGGGCTGAGCGGTGGATTCATTGTCCACTCTATTCGGTTCTCTGCTAATTCATTAGCGAGAGCAGTATTAAAATTATCCGATTGTAATAACTGATACAAATCTTTTAAATAATTCTTAGCACCAATGAACGTAGTACCATTATCCGAGTACATGCATGATACACTGCCACGTCTCGCTAGAAATCTTTTAAAGGCCGAAATGAAATTAGGCGTAGACAAATCAGTGCAAATTTCAACATGTACGGCACGTGTTACCAAACATACGAATATACTCAAATAACTTTTAATAGAATGAATACCACGTTTACTATAAGGTATTATACTTATGGGTCCCGCATAATCTACTGCAGTGTGAGTGAAAGCCTTAGAAAATTGTACACGACAAGACGGCAAATCACCCATGATCGGAAACAATTGCTTTGGTTTAGCTTTAAAACAAAAGTTACATTTATGAACAATATGACGTACTATATTTCTGCAAGATATTATCCAAAATTTCTGTCGTAAAATAGACATCAGCAATTGAGAACCGGTATGACAATGTTTGCGATGATAATGAGTTACAATTAATTCAACTACATGAATTTTACGCGGTAACAATATTGGATGTTGTTGATCATAAATAATATCAGAATTGCGAAGACGTCCACCTACACGAAGTAGACCGTTTTTATCTTTAAAAACTGCAAGTTTTCGCAAAGTAAGAGAACATAATTTGTTACTTTGCAACCGTTTAATATCTTCCGAAAAATAAGTTTGTTGAATAATCTTCAAAATTTTTATTTCAGCAAAATGTAAGTCAGCTGCAGTTATATGTTTACAAACTGTTAGTTTCCTTATAAAGCGATACACTAAAACAATCGAGCGTAATAAAACATTCCAAGAAGAAACGCGAGTTGAGAGCGCATAAAGAGGATGAGGCTCACTATCAATTAAAGTGTTAAGCGTAATAATTTTACTCTCAGGTAAATCAGTATTACATAATGTTTGCGAACATCTGTTAGACCATTCAGATGTTTCTAATTGTAACCACGAGGGACCGTTTAACCAAAGTGGATGACCACTTAAACGAGAAGGCATAAGTCCTCTTGATAAGCAATCTGCGGGATTCTCCGTTCTCCGTTTTCACTGGCGTCTGAAAATGCAATAATAGAAATTTTAGAATTTATTAAAACACCTAAATGGCGGTGTAATTTAAGAGTTTCAAATAAAGGTAGTTCAGCTAGATATGTTTTCCATATCTTTGCAATATCCGAAGGTGGAGTCTCGTCCCAATCCAACTTTAAGGTCCACAATTTTTGGATTAATAACTTAGCGTAAAGTATGACTGGTGCAAGAAAACCAATCACATCAAACTGACGAGCAACAACAGATAAAATACTTCTCTTTGTACAAGGCAAATTTTCGATCGAAACGCTAAACCTGAATTCATCAGTAATGGAAGACCATTTCAAGCCTAATATTTTAAGATGTTGATCTTTATCGAAATCGATATTCGTAGAATAACAATGCGAACTAGGTAATGAATCCAATAATTCCCGTGAATTACTGGACCATTTTATCAACTCAAAGCCCCCGGCCGTGAACAATTCCAACAACTCATTTTTGAGTTGTATGGCGTCACAATCCGTGGGTACGGAATAACATACGTCATCCATATAAATGTTATGCATAACTACTTGAGCCGCTCGCGGATAACGTTCTTGCTCCTCCGCTGCTAACTGTCTCACGACTCTCATAGCAAGATAAGGACTACTGCGGAGCCCGAAACAGACACGATTAAATTGATATGTTTGAAGCGGTTCTGTTGGTTCGAAACGATATAAAACCTTTAAATATTTGCGATCTTCTTCTTTAACCAATATTCTTAAATACATTTGTTTTATATCTGCCGAAAATGCTACGGTATAAAATCGAAAATCTAATAAAATTGTAAACAATTCGTTTTGTAAATTTTTACCTACATATAATAAATCATTTAAAAAAATACCTTTATCCGTTAGTGCACCAGCATCAAGAACTATTCTGACCGGTGTAGAACATTTTTCCGAACGCAATACAGGATGATGAGGAATATAATAACCGTCGTTATGGTTATCATTAGAAATTAACGAAATATAACCTTTCTGTAAATAGTATCTAATAATCTCATTATATTTTGTACGTAAATCTGAACAAGTATTAAGTTTTCTTTCGAGTGAAAAAAAACGTTTCTTTGCCTTTTGGTAAGAAACACCAAGTATGTCGGGATTAAGCGCGAAAGGCAAAGCGACTTTAAAATGACCAGATACGTCACGCGAAAAACTATTTTGAAAAATCATTTCACATTCTTTATCTTCTGGGCTCAAAATAGGATGACATGGAATTTCCTCTAACTGCTAAAATTTTTGTACGATGGACTCAATAGACTCATTAACACAACAATAAGAATATGAAACTTGTGTATCACGACAATCAACAGGAACGTTTCCTATTATCATGTAACCAAATATGGTCTCAAACGCGGTTGGTGTGCCTGTTGGTCCAGACACCCTTTCAGACAATAAAATATCAGCGAATAAAGACCTTGTAAATAGGAAAGTGTAAAAGTATTTACACGAGCAGCGGGTAATGGATCAGTTATTTTGTCAATAATATAAGCCTTAATATAAATGTAAATATTTTTGTTAAAACGAGAATACAATTTTAGAGAAGTGACACCCCTAATGGGATTGGTAACACCTCCTATACCTTTTACAACAGAAAGCGGCAATTTTTTAAATGTTAATTTTAATTTTTTACAACAATCAAAAGTTATAAAATTATTTTGAGAACCAGTGTCCACTAAACCTCTAATACAATGTGTATTACCTAACGAATCACATGTGTTTACCTGCACCGTACCTAATAAACAGGTATTTACGCGCTTGTCAAACGGTTGAATATTCATAATGAAACGTTTTCAGTACGCGTATTACTATTTCGTTCGGTTTGCGTTAAAGAAGTCGGCTCTGAAACCAGTTTTACATTGCAAGTAGAATGAGACCCCTGAGGGCTTGTAATTACCACATTACGCTAGTTCACGTGCACTGGACGTTGCAGTTGTGTAGAACGGTCAAAACTTTTATAAGCGACAAACGAGTCATTATTATTGTTTTGCGCATTATTGAGATATCCACCTATTTTACGACATAACATAGAATGATGTTTATTGGTACAATGTCTACACACAACTAATGATTGACAATTAAAATAATTATGTTTGAAACTAAGGCAATTCGTACAAGCATTGCGTTTTTTAATGAAATTAATGCGTTCATCTACTATAATTTATGAAATGCGGGGCACTTGTACAAATGTTCATGCGTGTTCTGTCCGCAACAAATACAGTGATTAGTCGAAGAAACTGATGCATGTGTGAACTTAGATGTAGTAACCGAAGGTAAATTATATGATTTGTTTTCAGAAGACCTTTTCATATAAGGTATATGAGTACGTTCGTTTGAAGTACGTTCTAAAATTTTAGTTTGTTCGCGTAAAAATAAAATTAAACTTTCATAAGTGGGTATATTTACATCACGTTTTAACATCTCGAATGAACGAGCGGTGTCTGCGTCTAATTTCTTCAATGCTACATGTAGTAATATAAAATCGGTCAATCTGGAATTTTCAATGTTTCAAGTTTGACACAGCGGCACAAAATTTATCCAAAAATAAGTCAATGTTTTTTGCGGAAGATACGTTAAATCCTTTAAATTCTAATAATTGACATAAATATGCATTACCAAGCGATCGTTTGTCTTCAAACTTATCAACCAATGTTTGCCACATTAAGTCATAATTTTCAGCTATAGGTACTATACCAGCACAAACTAACAATGTGCGTCCCGATAATTTACCCATTAAATATTGAATTCGTTCATTATTACTTAAAGTCGGGTTAGAATGTATGGTGCTTTTAAAATTTTCATAAAACATTGGCCATTGCAACGGATCTCCAGAAAAACCCAACAAATCGAGTTTCGGCAATTGTCCTAATTGTTTTGGCTCGACATGCGACTGCATTGTTTTTTCTTTTATTAGAGCTATCACTCTCTTAATACGACAATAAATGTCTTCAAAAAATGCCCATGACTGATAATTAGGCTTATTATCCGGGTATATTTTTAATTCCAATGTATTTATTCTGTCAAGTATTTCAGTGAATTCTAAGCGCATAGTAGAATAGAATCAGTACTACTCAAAAATAACTCTCTAGAAGCATCATTATCAAAAGCCTTTTTTGAATATTCGTGTACAAGTTGCAAACGCGAATAAAGTACATCTCGCTTACCAATAAGAACCTTTTGTTCTAATTCTGAAGCCGAAATTTTAGCCATTTTCGTTTTATAAAAGTTAAAGTTTAGGAATTACTCAAAATGTCTTACGAAGCGTTACTGACTGCGACATCAACATAAAATGACATTAAGTGTCAGCGGTAGTATAACAAATATTTTTTAATGATAACCCTCAAATGAAACAAAATATATAATAACTAAAATATTACAATAAATGACGAAAAAATAATTGAAACAGACACATGAAAGCGAAATAATCCGCTCGAAAAGGACCATTAAAATGTGAGCACGCCAATATTCTTATAAAGATATATATGACGACGCTCTCTAAAGCGTATTTTAAATTATATAAATAAATGTTGGTTCATATGCGATTTTAATGAAAATGGAAGCTAGGACTAACCTGGATTATGGATGGATAATAACACAGGTATACCAGGCCCTGCGTCCGTTCTGTGATCTGTGCACAAGTCCCCTGGTGGCGCCTCTTCTCGGGGTTCTTGGTCTAACTCACACACAATTCACAGTTCGGTGACAACACATGGACCACAGGGTCAAGGAAAGCGTGGGAATAGGTTTAACGAAGAGTAATAGCGTATTAATAGAAATAAATTTATATTATGGAAAAGCGATTAAGGGAGCGAAAAAGAAGCGGTAAGATATAATTCTCTCTATGACGGTAAGTAAGTCACTTTTCGTGATTAGCACGCGAACAGCGACGAAAAACAACGAAGAAAGCCGAATGTATTAGCGGCAAAATAAAATATATATATGGCGTGAACATTAATAATTGGTAGGCATCGTCTTCAGTAAAGTCAATTCTGTCAATTTAAATTATACAAATATTTGTATCGTATTTATCAAGTTATTTCTATGTATTTGACGTTTTAATCGACCTCAAAACAAGAAGTTCTCTGTTCGTCTGTATGTATACGTCAATATTGTGAACTGATTTAGAAAATTCTTTTTTTGTTCGAAAGGATATACTTCCGAAGTAGTCCCCTTAAAGTGTCTATGGTATTGGAGCTTGGACTTCGAAGATGCACCAAATAACGCTGAGTGTTTATAAGCTTTGTTTATATTGATACATACATACACATCTTCACGCTGTATCTCTAACGGGGTAGTCGGAGAGGATGGAACGCCAAACGTCACGGTCCTTACATACTTCTTTCGCTTCTCCAAATCTCATCATTCTCGGTATTCTCCTCACACATTTATATTGATGATTCTCTTATACAGGGTTAATTTAAAAATACTAATCACCTCTTAGTATTTTGTACTAAACATTATCCCCAATACCATTTGTTTTACTACTTTCAAAAATTCATGTTTTTTCTTTCATACAAAAATAAAAATACATTAAATGTATCTGAAAATGGCACTTAAATGGCGGCGCTGAGGCCCGGTGCACTTGCACTGCACCATTAGAAATACGTACAGAGTAATTACGTTTCAGACAATACAACAAAACTTAACAAATATTTTTTGAGGAACGAATTGAGTTTTAAAAAAAGTACCTATTAGAACAAAAGTTGTTAGGTATTGTTAAATATGAAATGTAACGGGAGCACTGATGATCACTATGAACATACTATCAATTCTTCATCACAACTATTATGTACTTGACTATTCGATGGCTTCTCAACAACTGAACTCTTACAAGACCAAAATCAGGCTTTTATGCAGTCCCACTACACACAGGAAATCCATTCTACCCTCTTTCTTGTTACTGAAATGTTACATAATATCACATGTGAGTAATTTATGTGGTTAAAATTAATGTGGAACTAACAGTATGTTAACAGGAATTTTACAGTAAGAGGTTATTAGTACTTTAAATTAACTCTGTATATCATTCCGTTCCAGAATTTGAAAAGTAGTTAATTGTAGACCTACCCTAAATATTGATATAGCCCAAGATCGCTTAAAAGGAAGAAATCAAAAAAAATTTAGAAAAATTAAACCGACCTCAAAAGAAAACACTGAAAAGTACAAAATATCCTTTATTAATCAAAACTCAAGTACAAAAATAATTTTATAAATACGATACAACTACATACCTTTATAATTAAATTAGACAGTTATTAAAGTCGGTTCCAAATCAATGTGCAACAACAGAAATTCTATGAGTTTGGTAGGCTTGGTACCGACTTCAGTAACTGTCAAATTTAATACATAGGTATCTGTATCGTATTTATAAAGTAATTTTTTACTAGAGTTTTGATTAGTGAAAGATAGATAGATATTTCGTACTCTTCAGTCTTTTTAATTTTTTTCTTATAAAGTTATTTATAATCGCCACTAAATAAAAAATATCACATTAATCTTAAACTTATTTATTCGCATTATAGAATATAAATAGAATGAGTTACATGTGCTACAAAACATTTTAAATTTTTAAAATACAAATCCCACGACATATGGACAGTGAAACTCAATACTAGAATCCAACATATAAAAGGCAATCGTCTTAGAAACGCATGAGGACAATTTGTGACGATATGTTTTTCAATTATACCTATTGTTAAAAAATAAAATAAATTTCATTTATGTCATTATTACGTTTGATTATTAGGTATGTATTTTAATATGGCAAGACTTGTATAAAATTATGACGAAATGCATGCTTAAAATAATTAACATAATTGAATGAAAATAATTATAACTTATCTGTCTTAAAACTGAGTAAACGTTACAGATGTTACTTAAGATTATTATAGAAAAATAAGATTAGATACCATAATATTTAATATGAGTAATAACCGGTAATAACAAAGCAACCTATCTACTGACATGTACCTGTTATTAAAAGTTAATAAAGTAAAAGTGATTCATAATAAGTAACTCAGTATCGACCCAGCGACAATATTGTCTATATTAATGTTTAAATCTATGTTTAAATAACGTAATTTTCGCGCTTAATTGACGCCATTGATTGCCGCCAAATCATCTCGCTGCTCGTACGCGGAGCGAGGTGCTATCTTCTCTCGTTCTTCGTTTCCAGCCAGGAAGACAGCCAAATGTTCCTAAAGTATTAAAATATGTTAACGTAGATATTAAAATTAATAAAAAATAAGTGGCATCTCATTATTCATCTCTCTTCGAACAGGGTGTGTCGTGAATTATATCCCTGCAACACAGTACAGTAGTAAGTATTACGAGCTCACCAGGTATATCTTGGAGGTGGCCTGCAGTTGTTGCAGCAGCGACTGTAGCCGGCTGCGCCAGCCACGAACTTCTGCCAGCGCAGCCTCAACCGGCACCGACTACTCGAGCCCAAACAGACACACATTTACTTATGTAAGTATATCTAATATCACACCATTTCCTCTGTATGATGTATTGAACATCAAGTAGTGAAAAGTCAAAGAAATTTCTTCAAATGGAATAAATAATTAGTAAGCAACCAGAACAGTAAAGAATCGGTAAGACAAGTAATACTTTTAAACATAATTTCACAATATATAGGCGTAATAAGTAATAACATAAAATATTCTTGTAAGAAAATGCATACGATTTTCGTAAACTTTTTTTTTCTTTCTTCATGGCATGGCGATTAGCGCATATGCCAATGTAACGTATTGTAATAGTATAAGTAGAATCGTTATATAAAACGTTAAAACTTCTCCAGTAAAGTGATAGTAGACTTAACTGAAGTTTTACAGGACTTCTTGGAAGAGCGCAAAAACTTCAGCTACACATGTTTATTTAGACCTACTCCATTCTTTTCACTTGCACAGAATTTTAAAATAATATACTATCACTGTTGTACTTTAAAACTCCCAAAAATGTAAAAAATGGAAAATCTAAATAAAATGACAACCTTACTTCTCCCGTTCCCGTCAAAAAGTCCTTTCTTAAACTTTGTGATTATATGTATTTCTGTTTACAAACTTTAATGTGGATATCCAACATTGATATTAGTCTGTGATTGATTTGTTTTAAAAAAAAACTATATCGAATAAAAAATTAATTGTTACAATTACTTACGTAGGTACTAATATAGAATGGAAAAAGTGTTACCTACCAGTACCTACTTAAACATAGATACTGCAATTGTGAAATTGTCTATACTTATTATTGATATTATAAAGAGGTAAACTTTGTTTGTCTCAAAAACTACTCAACTGATTTCAAAAATTCTTTGGTCTGAAGAAAGCTACATTATCAGCGAGTAACATGGGCTATGTTTTATTTTCAAAAAAAATCCTACCCGTGAGAAGCCGGGGCGGATCGCTAGTGATAAATAAATACGTAATAAAAATGGATAAATTAAAATTACTTCAGTACTTATTTCTCTGTAATTTCTAAAAAATTCTCGTTGATAATTTTCGGTTGTTTCGAACAACAGATTGACTACGACTCTTCTTTGCTTTAGTATTCAAGTGACTATTAAAAAATAAACAATTAAAGATCATCGAGAAGTTTGCACAATCGAAACAATCGACTAAAATATTTTGCCATCGCGCATCACTAGTCAACTTTACTTTGTCCAGCCCGAATAGAAAATGACAAGATGAAAATGTACTGCAAATTCCTTTAGTAGTAGTCTTTTAGTAGAGCCATTCTAGAACAAGAGAAATCTGGTTCATCTACTTACATATTATTAACTGCAAAGAACTCTTCTTTAAAAAATAAACAAGAAACTTCCGAACACGGTACAAGGATCGCGATTGACTTGTAATCTTTATTTTTATCATTTACATCTATAACTAACTGTTGCCCGCGATTTCGTCCGAGTGGCATTAAAAGAGTAGTCTATGTCCTTCCTCAGGGCTTAATCTATCTAAATTTCATCAAATTCGATCAAGTCGTTTAGGAGGAGAAGAATTACGAACAATACACACAGGAATTTTATATATAAAAATTTGGAATAATGTTACCTTGATTAAAGCATCCGCTGCAGACGAGAGACGGCTTGTCACCAGCGACATTCCTTGGCGCATATGCCTAACAAAAATAAAATTTAACTTTTATTATACATATGTGTCAAAGAACTTGACGATCCACTCTTGTTTTGATCTCTCGAAACCCACATAGTATTAATTGCCTTTTAAGACACACAATATTAAAATTTTGTCCGATATTAGAAGCAATATAATACATAAACCACAGAGGCAGATACTGAGATGCAAGTCGTTCAGGCGGTGTGGTTTTGATGGGACCATCATTTTTGAAGCGTTTCATCAAGCGTTATAAAGCAAAAACACAAAGTAAATCCTTAAAAGTTATTTCAAAAGCTTTCATTGATTTGACACTTCCACAAAACGCCCTCAAAAAAATTTTTAGGAATTTTCTATTTAAGCCTTCCTAAATTAGGCCCCGACGTCAAAACTTGTTATAATTGTTTGAAACGTTCGCTGTTTACGTCAAATAATCTCTGAACAAGCTCTGAGCAAAACATCTGTGACAGATAGACGCCGAGCTAATACATTCTGTTTTTCTAACTTTGGTGTAAATTATTAAAAATGAAGAAAACAGACTACGAAGGTATTCTGACCATGGAAAACTTACTTGGGTAGTTCAGTCTGCGTGAAGTTGATGAGGTGCACCATTTTTCTGGCAGTTTCTCTGGTCAGCAGAACCATCAGTTCCTCAACGGTCGCGGGACTTCCTTGATTCTCCGGTTCGGGTTTGCTCAGGGACGCATACAGCTGTTTTGCCTTCTTCCACGCGAGTGCAGGGTCGGTTGCGACCTACGAGAAAAAAAGGACATGCTCTTGAATTGGCTTAAAAAAACCTGCCTATCCCGTGCTGTAGCGTTAATAGCTTCCTGTATTACCTACTGTAAAGCAGTAATTGCGAAACTTTTAATTCCAAAATCCCTTTCATCTGGCGACCTCGATGATGCAGTGGTTTGGGTGTTGCGGTCAAGCGTGGGAGGTTCCGAGTTCGATCCCGGTCGGATCAATTTAGAAAATGGACTTTTCTAGATTATCTAGGGTCTGGGTGTACTGGGAACGCCCCTAGTAGTCGTCGTCTGGTTCTCACAGAACAGAGAATGCCCTAGTTTGAGACTAGATGATTGGTGTGTATTGTCTAGCGTATTTATTAAATAAAAAAATTTTTGGAACCCTATTGCAAACTAAAATGACCTACTATAATTGAAAATAAGAACAAAAAGCCTCTGTTACTATTTGAAATAAAGACTAATCTGATGATAGGAAATGGTAGGGTCCTCAGGGACTTATAATGAAAGTAAACTGTAATTTGTTGTGGTTTAATATGCACAGAAGAGATATAATAAATATTAATTAACTACAATACAACACCGTACACGTGAGATTGTCTCAGAAGCTTTTTATAACGATGTGTGTGGTAATAGCTCGGGCCCCCACGTCTCTCGCTTCTCGTCTGTTCGAACCTACGACCAAGAATCAATATAGACGCATTTGCTCTAAGAACGTGTTCGTTTTTTGTTGACTGACTTTCTGGACTTTTATGTGCGTGACTAGGTAAGTCATAGCACAACAATAGACATGACATATTTTTATTTAGTTGAATAGTAGTAATCAAAACATTAATATTTACGAGTATTTTATAAATAATTATTTCAGTAATGTATTTAAAGTCGGTCACGAGCTGACACGAATTACACCGACAGTGCGAGGTTGCCATACTTACTATAGCTAATTGTTTTATTCGTGGTTAGGCTCAATGAGATAGAAAGAGACACGAAAATTCGTTTGACGCATGGCGATAAGAGCGACAACTTATTGTGACACTGTCCATTGTGTTTCTTGATCCGAGGTGAACTGTTCCGCACGCTTATCTACCTAACTTGCAGTCAGCATGCGACAGACAAATATCGCGCGATATCTGCTATGAAAACGAGAATTCGTATAAAGTAATTTGTATAGCGGCGCTAAATCTACCACGAAAAGTGCATTTGACGGTTATGGCGCAATAGACATGCAAACGTCATATATGATACCGATGTTTTATTACAATTAGTTATCGGTCGCGCAGTGATCGCGTGGTTGTCGCAGTCTGCAAATTTTTAGATAACACTGCCGAGGATTCACGAGAATCGCGACAGAAATCGCTGTCATAGAGGTCAAGCAGAGCATACTCACAAGTTCGGCGACGTAGACAAGCACGTGTATCTGCTCCTTGATAGCCTTGGCTTCAGCGAGGGCCTGCCTGGTGAGGCGGCGCTGTAACTTCCTGCGCAGGCGCGCGCCGTGTTGCACGGCTTGCGCGGCCCGCGCCCGCCCGCCCTCGCCTTCCGCCCCGTCCACCACGTCCGCGCTCGTCACTATTATCACCACTACGTCGTGTACGGAACTTGAGCTAGCGATCACTAGGCTGCAGCCAAGCTGCAGTAGCCAAACCGGCATATTTGACAACTCAGTAGGTGTAATTACACTGGTGCGTTTTCAACATGCGCTTCCAACTTGCGTCAGACGCACGCATTATTTCCAAACGCATGCGTTATGTGCTCGCGTGCGCTGACAGTACTGCGTGCGTCAAAATTCGTGACGCACGTAATGAGGCGCGATTAATATTATTCTGTTTAGGCTTTTTTGTGACAGGCGATACGCGTACTTTTTTAAATACATCAGTTAATCACGTATAAAATTATTGATTCATTTGCCATTTATACACAAACACATCAAGCTTTCGACATTGTCTGTTTGACATTGATGTGAGCACAACGTAAGTGATGTATGCGTTACAGCATGCGCAAGCGCTTGCGCTGTACTTATGCGTTATTTCGATAGCGCACAAAGACGCATGCGTCTACATAACATGTAGGCGCAAGTTAAAAACGCAACAGTTTAATTACACCTATTGGCGCCACTATACACTAACACTAGACATCCAAATATTTTTATACTCATTTACATATTTGTATATGTATACATTTATATATTTGTTAATTATATTTCGTCAAAATTCAAACCTTATTCGTAACGTGCGATTTTTACATGTTTACTTGTAGTTATACTCATTTACATATTTAATAGTTATCGCCAAAATTCAAAACGTATTTTGTAATGTGCCATTTTTATCGGTTAGAATACTGTAGTTTCTTTTAAATTTGTGTCAAAATGTTTTGTGTAAGAAAAGATTGTCAGTTGTAGAGAAATAACTATAGGATAATTTGATAATTTCATTTCATTTTCGAATCTCAAGAAAGCATCCTCGGGAAAAATAAAAAGGCCTGAAATTTTACTGAAATATAGAATAAAAATACATAAATACATACAGTATAAATAACATGAGATAAATTTTCGATAAAAAAATAACCTAAATCAGTGCGAGAAATAAAATATGTATTTCTATGATATGAAATGAGCAATAGGCAATGGATATGAGCCAGGCTTTTGATTTTGTCGATCACAAAATATTATTAAATAAATGTAGTCTTTACGGAATAAGAGGAAAAGCTTTGCAATGGATTGAGGCCTATCTGACTGATCGTGTACAGTATGTGGAAGTGATGCATATGGATAATGAAAACACATTAACTTCATCTAGATCAAAATATCAAACCAACAAGACAGGAGTGCCGCAAGGAAGTGTTTTAGGTCCACTTCTTTTCCTTATTTATATAAATGATATACCGAACATAACAGAATACCCCTGTATTATGTTTGCAGATAACATTGCCGTTATTGTACCGGACAAAAAATCAGAAGTTAGTGATTATGAATCAGAAACGAACTCTACGGTAGAGTCAGTAATTAAATGGCGTAACAATAATAACTTAACAATAAATATGAAAAAAACAAAATTAATACAGTTTTGTAATTATAATAAATTGCAGAAAAAAAAAAAATATTGACTGCGGAGGAGAAAAGATTATTGAAGCAACTGAAACAAATTTTTTAGGAATAACTTTAAACAATCACTGCAGCTGGAAAGCTCATATTGATATTGTGTGTGCCAAAATAAATAAATTCGTATATGCACTTAAAAAGTTAAAAAGAAATTCGGGCGAAAAAACTGCAATAATAGCATACCATGGTTTCGTAGGATCAGTGCTTAGATATGGATTGTTGCTGTGGGGAAATTCAACTTATACAAATAAAGTCTTCCTAACTCAAAAAAAATGTATTCTAGCCATTTGCGGTGTAGGACCTCTAGAGACGTGTAGACCTCTTTTCAAAAAATTAAAACTGTGACATTCGCTTCTTTATATATTATGGAAGTTGGTATATTTGTTAATAAATATCCCGAATTATTTCAAAAGGCTTGTAGTAACAAAAAATACTTATCACGAGATCCAACAAAAATTTTAATGCCAGAGTGTGCGAGCACACTTTATCAAAGAAACTGCTGTTATATGGTATGTAAAATATATAATAAAATTCTGAGTACCATACGTATGCTACCTGAGGCAGTTTCAATTTAAACTAAAACAGTTGCTAACGGAAAAATGTTTTTACACAGTCAACGATTTTTTAAATTGTAAAATCTAAATTGAATATCTTATATATACATACAGTGAATGAATTTAAATATAATAATATTATAATATTCACCTGGTTCTTTCTTATCTATTTTATTTATTTAATCTGTTTATGTAAAAAACTTACCTACAAAAATTAATTTAATAATTAATAATGTGGCACGGGAAATAAAGGAAATGCCCTGCAATAAATTTAAAATAACCTTACATAAATGGCTCATTGAAAAATCTTTATACACATCACAAGAATTTGTGAATTACAAATGGTAACATGTATTAATTGACTTGTTTATTGTTATTTGTGTTTTATTTTTTGATTGTATAATTATTATTTCTGACAATTTTTAATTGACATAATTCAATAATAATCGAATGTGTGTTTTTGACTATAAATGATAAAATAATTACCTAATGAATTATAGTTCCAAGTTGTGTATTTGCATGCTAATATTTATTGGCTGAATAGGCTGTCACTAACTTCTAATCCTAAATACCAATGTATATGTACCTACCTAATTCAAAAGCAAATAAATGATTTATTATTATTGTTATTATTATTATGTCAGTTTGGCTGCATAGTGTGCGGGGAGCTCTAGCCGTTCGGCATTAGATAAGGGCTTAAAAATTACATTATGCCATTGAGAGAAATATTACATTTGAAACTAGCTTTTGTCTGTAGACAGTTTTCAACAAAAAACAACGAAAAGTACAAAATTACTTTCCTTTACTAATCAAAACTCAAGTACAATTAAAATAACAATAGGCAATCTTGCGCTTTGTAGACGAACAAAGCTTTGATTATTTTTAGTTTAAAATGTTAGTATAGGAGGGTATGCGTACGTTTGTACTGGGTATTCAAATTAATAATAGATGGCTCTCATCGTTTAAAAAGACTGATTACTCTATTGTCAGTATATATAATTTTCTCTATGACAATAACAATAATTTTATAAGTACGATACACGTACCTATATAATTAAATTTGTCAGTTACTGAAGTCGGTGTCAAGCTTACCAAACTAATAAATTTTCTGTTGTTGCACATTGATTTGGCACCGACATCAATAACTGTCAAATTTTATTATATAAGCACAGATTCATTAGATATAGGTAAGTGTATTGTACTTATTTTTTTAATTCTCCCTTTGGAGTGACAATGGCCTAAATAAATATCTAGGGCAGGTCTACAATTAACTTCTTTTTAATTCTGAAGCTAACGATATACAAGAGCATAATCAATATAAATAAAGGTTATAACCAGGTCGAGTTATTTGGTATTATTTAGTGTATCTTTGAAATTTAAACTTCAATCACGGTGAAATTTCAATGGGACTACCTCAAAAGCATGCTTTTTAAAATTTTTTTGAAATTGATCCACAATTGACGAAGTTATCAGTGAACATACCTACATAAAAAAGCAAAAAAAAACGTGCGTATACCTAGAACCTCCTCCTTTTTTTGGAGTCGGCAAAAAGGGATTCCAGAGTGCGAGGAAGGCAATGACGGAAAATGCACATAATGATTATAGACTATAAGCTAGATTAAAAACTTCTAGTAAACATTGGTATTTGAAAGGTGGCTGCGAAGGATGCTATAATCAGTTCTCCTTGATTATGGAAAAATATACCAATTATCTCATTATGCTTTCATAACATCTTTGATAAATAGCCGAAACTTAGCTTAAATAAATTTGCATTATAATTAAGAAAGAGAGATTTATTTCTTGTAGAACTAGTGGTCCACCCCGGCTTGGCACGGTTGCGGTAGTCTAAAACCATAAGTTATTCAACAATGTTAATTTGATTCAAATCCATGTGGAGAAAGGTAACAATTCGTATGCCAACTATATGTTATTTTAAGAATTGAAAATTGAAACATACGGATCAACATTATTACGAATTATTTATTAATGTCCTAAGTACATATTATTGTACTGTATGTATTGTACTTTCACAGTTTTTGCTTACTAAAAATCCGTCGTCTTCATTATTATTATAAAGGTTATCATTAATTTGTTGCAATAGTGATGATAAATAAGAAGACTGTAGGTATACATTTCAACGAATTGTTTTTACATCAGCGCAATTTTGACGCAGCTAAAAGCATGTTTCATAATTATTGTTATTTCTTATAACTCAACCCGATATGCAGTACTACAATAATTATTGCAAAAACGTTATCACAAGAAGTAATTCATACCATTGCCCATTTGAGGTGGACAGAGCATCAATAGGCAACAAAATCATAACCTAACACTACTTTTAGCTGGAAACTTTTACTTCTATAAACGTCTGTCTTACGTCTGTTCTTTCTAGAAGTAAAGAAAGCAGGAGACTTTATGGCGCGAACGGGAGAAGTGAGGTTGCCATTTTATTTAGATTTTCTATTTTTTACATTTTTGGGAGTTTTAAAGTACAAAAGTGATAGTGTATTGTTTTTATAAAGTTCTGTGTAAGTGAAAATAATGGAGTAAGTCTAAATAAACACGTGTAGCTGAAGTTCTCGCGCTCTTCCAAGAAGTCCTTTATAACTTCAGTAGTCTATTATCACTTTACTGGAGGAGTTTCACGATAACGATTCTACTTATTATTACAATACGTGACATTGGAAAATGCGCTAATCTGAGCGCCTGCATGCCTTGAAGAAAGAAAAAAGCAAAAGCGACAGGACGTTAGCTCCTAGCTATCATATACCTATATAGGATCTATAATATAGCCATTGGCAAATTTCTACGACCAGATCTAGAAAATAAACAACGAGAATATTTAATAAAGAGAATAAAAATTATTTAAATTATTTACACTAATCATATAAAATAAAACTAAAACCCGACTATGTATTTAGCGAAAACTTGAAAACAAGATGAAATAATTAGCTACCCTTGTATATGGCCTCCGGTTCTGCCAATGAGAGTCAAAGAATTACAGTCACTGCTCATTTTCTAGTTTTTGGTTGATTATTTCGATACATTTTTTTAAATTTACTGTCTTAATAACTCAGAATGATAGATAATAATCATAGAGAAATATAATATACTGATAATAATTTACATATTTATAAATCCATACTCGACGTATGTACTTTTAGGAATAAAAATAAAATTATTACAAAATCAAACCTCAAAGAGTAGTCGAATATTTTCGACAACTGAAAATCCTTTGTCTCCTGGACAACCACTAAAGTAGAGAAAAATATCGAAATATTTAAGTATTTATGGAATAGATATTAACTTTATGATAAATACAATATTTAATTAATATGTATGAAATATATACGTAACTATATCTTCCGAGTAACATTTGCCAGGAATTTAGGGACAGCACTGAGAAAAAAAAAGTCGAACGACCCAAATACGTGGTCAGGTATTACTTTTATAACTTTTACTTTTATTTTTATTTTTTTTAGTTTAAAAAGTATTGCTTTTTTCCTCCAATAGATAGCAGATATAAAACAAAAATATAGATTTTCATCCTATGTATTATATATCAAACTATTTGACACCCATCGTATAATTTTTTTTAATCCTTAAGTTTATGTCGTACTGAAGACGCCATATTAAACTTGTATATGAATATGAAATATGAATGGTAAAATCGTTTTGGCTCTGTGAGGGAACAGATCAATTAGGATCATATATCCAAACATACACTTAAAATCATGAAACACTTTTTTGTTTTGTCGCGGTCGAGTAAAATTGAAAAAGTGTCTCCAAATTAGCGAATTAGAGAACGTGAGGATCAAAATTAATTACCGTCGTGAGCTCATGAGTTCTTACGATACTAAGCTTACGAAATTGGATTTATATGCGAGAAAGGAAGGTAGCCCAATTCGAAACAAATATTATTTATAGCATCTTAGAGTTGGGAGGGTATATCGTAAAAATTGCATACAAAACATGATAAAACGTACTTATAACAGGAAATAACCAGGTCCATATTTATAACAGATAACATAACTAATTATAATAGATAGGTAGTTATCGAAACGCGAAAGTCAAAATACCAAAGTCGTATAACACAATATATTGGCATGAATGGGTGCAAAGTCCAAGTAACCGTGCGATATCATTCCCAATTTGTCACAAGCCGAGCAGACGACAGATAATGGGCAGATATAAATGTATACTTATCACAGTAGGTAAATATAACTGGACGTATAAATTATCAATCTCCAGACCATCTTAACAATTGTTTGTCCAAACACTAATCTATATAACGAATCAGGTACCTATCTCGTAACAGCCGGACTAAAAGCCAAATTGAAAAAGTACGTTTCCTTAATGAATCTGTCCTAGAACAAAAATCTAGAACCTTCAGCTTATTTACTAAGTTTCCTGCTGGTTCTTCACATTATTTTTATATCTGAGTTAAATTGTAATTTCCTAAAATGTTTTGTAATTATATCTATATAATATACATAAAAATCAATGTTTGTTTGTTTGTTCGTATTTTATGGGCTGCCATAGGTACATACATTAATTTGATATAGAGATAGCTTGAATCCTGAGTTAAGACATTTGGACAAGAGTGTTTTTAAAATAAATAAGGCGAACTAAGTTGCGGGCATAAACTAGTATCTAATAAAAATATCAATAGAAACAAATACTTGCAACAAAATTTTGAATTCGTGTTGTTCTAAGATTATCAAAATCGATACGATGACCGTCATCTATTGAAGGGATTCGAACGAGCGGTAATGATTCCTAACCTCGAATCATTGAGAAAAGTATCAATTTTTTTTATAGTTGATAATTACTCATTTAGAGAACGCATGACTCAATGGATGTCACAGACTAAAAAAGGAGTTAATTTAAAATAGAAATTGATGTAATCGTTGATGTTAATAAGAGCCGATTAGACGAGGAGCAGACGAAGCAGGGCAACGATTCGGCTGTTCCGAGATATCTACGCTTGACCCCTCATAAACTGGCTGGAAATTGCCACCACAGTCGGAATCTAGTTTTACGATGTTTACTAAAGATGTACGTCGTAAATAATAATATAAATATTCCATATTAGATAATTGGCAAGGAAGCAAATCTAATCAACGAATAAGTATCAAACGGATACAGTCGTGTTTCACACAAAACTATTTTTTAGTGTTTCCTTAACGACTTGTATACATTTTTTTACTTTTAACTAAATGGGACTACCTCAAAAGAATGCTCTTTCAAACAAAAAAAAAATTTTGAAATTGGTCCACAATTGACGAAGTTATCGGTGAACATACATACATAAAAAAAGCAAAAAAAAACGTGCATATAGAACCTCCTCCTTTTTTATATTCATTTTACATTGTATTGTACGAGAGCTGCTATTTATGTATCCGGAAAAACAAAGTGAAACAAAAATTTATTATAGTTTTATTGCTTTTCAAAATATTCACCATGATGATTGATGCACTTTTGCATGCGTTGGAACCAATTTTCGTAGCACTTTTTCCATTCGGATTGAGGTATCTCCAAAACGTGCATTTTGAACGCATCAACAGCCTCTTCACGGCTCGAAAAACGTTGACCACGTAATTTATTCTTCACGGTTGGGAATAAATAGAAGTCGTTGGGGGCCAAGTCAGGGCTGTACGGCGGATGACCCGTTAATTCGATCTTTTGATCATCCAAACACCGAGTTGTTTCGGCCGATGTGTGGCAGCTAGCATTGTCATGATGAAGAAGGATTCTGCGTTGTCGGTTGTTCTTTCTTATTTCTTCAAAGACTTCTGGCAAACAAATGGTCGCGTACCATTCAGATTTAACCGTTTTACGATCCTCTAGTGGCACTGTAGCTACATGTCCATTTATACCAAAAAACAAGAGACCATTTGCTTCAAAGTGCTTTTTGAACGAATGACTTTTGTTGGGTTCGGCTCATCTTGGAACACCCAAACCGTTGATTGTTGTTTAGTTTCCGGATCATACGCATATATCCAAGATTCATCACCTGTGTAGACAGCTTATGCATCAGCATTATAGACAGCTTTTGACGCACCCTGATTGTATTTTTGTAGCATTTTTTCACACCAACCGACACGAGCCCGTTTTTGTGTCAATTCTCAAGTTGTGCGGAATCCAACGTGAACAAATTTTTTTTACAGCTAAATGTTCGTGTAATATTTTATATATACTCGTCATACTTATGCCCAGAGAAGCCTCTATTTTGCGATACGTAATATGACGATAGTTCCCGCAAAGCATCAATATTTTGAGGTACAACAACCGATTTAGGGCGACCTTCTTTAACTTCGTCCGTGAGCACAGACCGCCCACGATTAAACTCACTAAACCAGTGATACACAGTAGTTTTCGATGATGCTTCATCCCCAAAAGTCAAAGTTAGATGATCGATGCACTGTTTTTGAGTTAGCCCGCGCCGAAAATCGTAATAAATCATAGCACGAAAATTTTCACGACTTAAATCCATGGTGATAAAGACTCGCAATTTTCAAAATGACGCCACAAAGGATAAACAAATGACAGCTACATGAAACAAATTGTATTCTTGAGCCAAAGAGTTCCATTTTTAAATTGTTATAATTACTTTTTTAATATTGTTCTGTAATTGGCAAGTTCCGGATACATAAATAGCAGCCCTCGTATACATTTTTTTACTTTTAACTCAGATTATTATTGAGCAATTATGAAAAGAGAATTGATTTTTATCATACTGGCCGCGTGAAAACTCAGGTCCTAGCGGTATTTTTTCCGCTAGGACTTCCTAGACAGTCCTAAAATCCTATAATAGTAATAATAATAACATCATTGGTTCCGGCCTAAATAATATTTGATTACTGTTTTTAAAAGAACACATTTAAGCATCATGCCTACCAATGAAACATGAGGGCCTGGGTAGTTGTACATGACAGGATTTTTTTAAGCACTGTTGTCGATATCCTAGCATGCATATAATATGCAGGTACATGGTATTTTTGGTTTAATTCCTTCAATGATAATTATATGCATATCTTTCCATGCAGGACATAACAGTTGGTTAAGAGAAAAGGCTTCATGTATGATGTAAGGAACTAGTGTAAGTGATGGATTAACCAACTGTTCGATACGGCAGAATCGTATATAGCGACATTTGCCATCAGAAGTAGTGTCGAGAGGTAATTTTGCTGCGCCTTGATACTCATACTCAGTCCGAATGGAAATGGAAAATGGTGTTAAGTCTCAGTGCACATAATTAAGTATAAGTGAATTAAATAATGAAAGATAGCAAAGGGAGCAAAAAGCGAGTGCGAATGGGGTTTTGTCTGTTGGTTCGAAGTTAAAAATGGGCGTTCCTCAAGTATCAATTATGGGACCTTTCCTGTTTCTAGTCTACATTAATGATCTTCCGTTTTTGCTCAGGGGCTTATGCGAAATAGTATTATTTGCTGATGACACTTCACTGTTATTTAAACTGGACGGAAACAACCTAGAAATTACCTGACGTCTCGAGTTTGGTTTGCTGTTAATTATTTACTATTAAATGAACAAAAAAACCAAATGTATTAAATTTTCCCTTTCTAATAGAAAGAAAGAAAGAAAGAAAGAAATCATTTATTCACTACTCACAACGACAACGCACGGCCCATGGCAACAAAGTTACACATTAACATAACACTATGCTGCGGCAGTGAAAAGGCAACGACTCAGTTCCAATGCCTCTCAATTTACAGAGAAAGCAACACTGATATTCTGTCGCGCCTAAATGTGATGGTACTATAGAATAAATAAATAAATACTAATTTGTAATAAAATGATGACCATGTACTATAAAAAAAATAAATAAACGAAATAATATAAAATAATAATAAAATAATAAATAAGATAACATAAAGATATAAATAAATGAAAGAAATAAGTCGTGCAACCAAAGAATAGAGAGATATACAAAATTACACCTCCCGCTATCGAACAGCCACTCAGGACCTCCACCACTATCAGGGCTTATTCTGATATAACAACAACCACTTTTTACATTTTAATTTAAAAGTTGCCTTACAGAGGAAATTTCTTAAAGGTGGGGGTAGATTATTCCAACACTTTGTAGCCTGATAGCGGAAACTACCTTCGAATGTCCTAGTTTTATGAAATGGCGTGGCCAGTAAGACGCCATTCACCCTACATTCCAGAGCAGACCATTTCAGTTTGTCATAAAGATACTTTGGTTTCTTGTCTCTAACAATATTATTAATAAGGACTGCAAAATGTAATTTTCTACGATACTCCATATTAAGCAAACCGGCTCTATTTAAATATGGAGTAATATGACTTCGAGGAGGCACTCTGTAACAAAATCGAATACATGCATTTTGGACGCGCTGAATAACACGCTTAGTGCGAGTTAATAGACAAGGACCAATAACAGCATCTGCATAATTGAACTTTGACAGAATCAATACCTCACACAATTTCAGTCTGGTATCTTCTTTGAGGAAATGTCTGATCTTGTAAAGTACCTTCAATCGAAAAAAACAACTCCTGGCAACATTCAAGACATGATTTTCAAATCTCAGCTGACCATCCATAAGCACACCAAGGTTACTAGATTCATTTACATATTCTATTGGACGTCATAACATAGTGACAATGGGTGACTGTGACAAAATATTTTTAATTTGTTTTTTCGAACCAAGGACCATGAACTTCGATTTGTTTGGGTTAAGTGACAGTGCATTTTGAGCTGACCAAACTGCCACTCTGTCAAGATCTGAGTTAATTTTATTAACCGAAACAGTTACATCTTGCTTAGGATCAACAGAAACATAGATTTGTACATCGTCCTCATAAAGATGGAACTTGCAATGATGAATCTGATCGACGATATCAGATGTGTACAAAATGAACAGAAGAGGACCGAGAATTGAGCTTTGAGGCACCCCTCTATCAACCTCACGGCTAGTGGACCAAATCTGTGAACCATCGTTTTTTTGTACTCTCACTAATTGAGATCTACAGGAAAGATAACTGTCAAACCAATGTATAGCAGAAGGGTCAAATCCGTAATAAGCCATTTTTGAAAGAAGGACAGTATACAAATGCAATCAAAGGCGCGTGAAAAATCTAATAAGACCAAAATAGTAGCCAAACCAGCATCCTGTGCTGCCAGAATGTTATCGAGTACATCAAGAAGAGCAGTAGCAGTCCCAACACCTTTCCTAAAACCTGATTGCACCGAAGGTAAAAAATTGTTATGTTCCAAGAAATTATAAAGTTGCAGGTATACAATTTTTTCAAGGATTTTAGACAAGTAGGGCAAAATACTAATGGGCCTTAAGTCCTTACAATTTGTAGGATAAGAAATCTTTGGTAAAGGGGTTATGAGAGAAGTTTTAAAAGAAGAGGGGAAGGTTGATGTAACAATGGATTTATTAATAATAGACGTGATAGTGGTCACAGCATGTGGTAACGTTAATAAAAGCATATCCCTGTTAATTCCATCAATACCTTGTGCATTAGATGTAACAGACAACAAAGCTTGGGAAACGTCATTCTCACTCACAGGTGCCAATCTAAAAGTTATGTTGTTTGGTCTATTCTTTTGCTGTGGGGATCAGCAGCACATGTTAACTTCATTTTTATTTTACAAAAAAAAAGCGATACGTGCCATCTACAGTATGAATGCACGAGAATCACTAAAAGATCGTTTATACATTTTATATATCTTTGAAATTATTATGTATATAAGGAAAAATATAGATCTATTTATGAAGAAAGGCGATGTTTGTGGTATGGAAACTCGAGGTCGTGATAAACTGGTTATTCCATAATTTAAATTATTTAAGTCAAATGTTTAATTTTTGGGTAACTGCATTCGTTTTTATAGTTGAGTTCCTCAAGAAGTCACTCAATTAACAAAAAATAGATTTAGATTGGTTATAAAACGTATATTGATTAGACTATCATACTATAAAATAAACGATTTCGTTGAAGATAAAACAATAGTCTGGAAATTATTTTCTCTGCACATGCATTTGCTGGCTCTCTGAATATTGTATTTTTATAAACTTTTGGATTTTTTTTTAAAAATGATACCTGGCTGAGTTTCTTGTCGATTCTTCTCAGTGTCCAGGTCTTCTTTTTGAACCGAACTAAAGTAGATTTGACGTTCAAAAATACCTCGTTTACTGGAATAAATTGATTCGACTTGGATTTTGACTTTGACCTGATTGAGGATATACACTTTAAACCTTCCCGAGCAAGATAAATCTTGGCCAATTCTTAACATTAGTTCGTTGTCTTTGGTAGTTTATGTAAAAGATAACGAGCTATTTTAAGGTGACGCTGGAGAAAATTGAACACAAGTTGAGCCCCCTAGCTTGGACATTGGATTATGTGGGTTTTTCCCACTAAAATTCAGCACAACGTCAATGGACTTTCGCATCCCTTTTTCGGGAAACACTGATAAAGACACTCATCAGCCTTTTCATGCTAAATTAGAGAAGGTGAGACTAATATAACTCTAATTTACCAGACCCCTAATAAATATATATGGTAGTAATAACTAACAAGTAGTAATGTAATGGAAATCTGTAATTTCATCAATTCTTATTAGGAAACCAAGGGTGACTTGCACCAACTACTTAAGCTGGATTTAAGGAACTGACATCTCGCTGTGGCTGTTTATACATACCGTCAGCTACGTCCTGGTTGTCCGGCGGCAGATATTTGTCGACGTACATGTCAGCGGTGGTAAGCGCGCGGTCAAGCGCAGTCGCGGTTACCGCGGTCACGCGAGAATCCAGCACGGCCGTACCTAGCTGCTTCACTGAATCAGCGCGGCGCAGTACGTACTCTCGTGTCTCTGAATACATCTGCAGAGGTCCGCAATAGATATACATATAAGCATGTTTAGGGAATATCTATTTTACTTATGAAATACTGAATCCGTTTGTCTATTTATAGTCTGTGTCAATTGTAACAATTCAGTTCGATATTTATTTATTGCTATTGCACTCACACATATTTACAAACACTTATTCACGAAAATGCCTGTATGTAGATATGTATACCATATATTGTATCTATTTAACTATATTTATATCTGTCGTGTGTCGACAGAAAGAAAGAACTCTTGTTCAGTTTTTTTTTTTAATATACAGTCTTCAATTTTTATCAGCAGGTAGTCAAACACATCCGGGTAAAATTATTATTATGTCTTGAACTACAGCATCACAGGTCAAGTAATGTAAACATAATAATTTATTGAAGCCTACAGTTTTATATATTTAGATGTTTCGGGCAAAAAATTTAAATATTGCGCTTTAGAAAAATATTATACACAGGTTTATCCAGGTCAACATTAAATAAACAAAGAGATAAAATATGCTACCACTTAGATATCGTGAGAGCCAAATTTTAAGAAGTTCGGCCCAAAGATTAACTATTCGAGACAGCAAATTATCGATGAAGTCATACAACGGTATATGGAACACATCAAAAATAAAAATACAAATGACCCATGACACAGATAATAATTTTAATTGGTGTAATCGACAAAAAACAACAAATAATAACAACGCTAATTACTAGTTCCTGATGTTATGTTGAAACTAATACCAAGGATTATTTGCAAAGAGAAAACTGATAATAAATTAACTCTTTAATCATTAGAAATTACGTAAGTCATTGTAACATTGTTTGTTAGAGCAAACTATAGACACAATACAGATAATTATAGTAGATCCGCTTTAGATAAAATAGAACAATATTTGTTTTTAATCGGAGTTCTTCTCAAACAGTAGATTGATCAAGCGATGTGGTTACATTAATGGACTACAAAAAGGGAGGAGGTTCTGTATTTGTCAAAATCTTTTTTTTGAGAAATAGTTTGCACCTATATATATATTTATAAATACGTTAATAGCAATGATGTTATATTTACTTGTATTATAACATCATTGGTATATAGGCTTTTATTATAAACATCGGCAAATCTTTAAGTTAAATTATTGTGAGAGGCGTAATGTCACCTGTCAAAACTATTATTGAAGACAATGCTGGTTTTATGAAATTTTTAAAATTTATTTTACGGTGTTATAGGCTCAGATATTTTACTCAATCTAATCCAGTTTCAAAGAAAATCTTAATTTACAGATTGTAAGTTCTGTGGAAAATTATACCCATAGGTCTAACGGTATTTGAATTTTAGAAATAGCCTATATGGTTTTTGAGTAAAATAAATAGTTCAAATAATATTTTTTTAACATTTAATTTTTTCTCAACATTTTCTTATTATGTCTTTTCCTTACCGTTTGAGGCGGCAAATATATAGATGGCACCCTCTTCTCGACGATATCAAGCGATTTGCATAAGAACTTGTCCAACTGGTGGATGGGCGTCTCGAACAGCATCACAGCGGGCGTAGCCAATTGCACACCAGTGTACAAGGATTTCTCATACAAGGAGAGGTACCAGCGGATCAAAGAATTTGATTCCTAATAATGTAAAATAGATCAGGGTTATTAAATACTCTAATGGAATAAGTACTGATGATTGAACAATAAATAATAATTCATTAAGTACCTGATTGGTTCGTTTTTTTTTTATTATTGGTTGATTATTAGTAATAATATAATATGAAATAAAATTTGTTTGATAAATATTTAATACTGTTATTTATAATTCAGTAAGTAATAATTATATTTTTAGATGTGTTCCGCAAAAATGTCAATGAACTCGGTATATGCCGAATTATACCTCTAAACAAAGCATTCTTGGTCAGACTTGCACTCGGTGCGAGGGTACTGAACGAGTGTATAATAAATAAAAGGTTATTTCAAAAGGATGGCTGAATGCGAAAGGGTATTAAAGTACCCATGATAACGAAAAACTTGCACTTTATAACCTCGCCAAAAGTCAATAGTTCTAGTGTAACACCCAAAAGTTAAATAAAAGATGAAGGTGAGATAACCCTGAATATCAGCGTTTTTACGTTGCTAGCAAACCTTTGGAATATAGGACATAACGATAGGGTTGTACATTTTTTTCTAATAAATGAATGTTTTTTTTAGTACAAACTACAAAATACAAAATAACGTATCCCGTAATTATTACATTTGCAATATAGTAACAGTTAACAGTGACACGTTAAAACTCCGGCAGATTTATACCCCCTCTCGCAATAAGCTTGTATATACAAAAAATAATGAAGTATCTGTCTCTATGATTTCTTATTAAAAAATTTTGATAAGCCCACATGGTTATCTTTCCAGAATCCAAATACGCGTTTTTCATAATGTCCATCTGTATATTTGTTTGTTAGGACCAATCACCGAAACGGCAATGTCATTTTGGACGGGACTTTCAATAACAGGTAGAAGATTCTACTTTTTATCCTGGAAAAATACCAAACACGTGGTAAAAACCATAAAACACAGCTAGTTTATTATTATCTGTATATATAATTCACAGTAACAAAAATAAATAATTATTTTACGTATGATATTTGTGTGGAATGAAATTCCGCAAAGTAATTCTTAAATCAATATAATATACGAGTACAATGCAAAAGTTTAACTCTGTTAGAACTTTGGAAATATCAATTTTACTCACCCTGATTTTAGAGTAAATTTTCCCTGTGACACCAATACCTGATTCCACTATGGGTATGGCGGCAACCCTCGACACTGACTCAAGCCTCAGACTTGGCTTCTTTGCGGTAACCACTGAGAAAAGAGAAATGATATGAAACAAATAATAATTATCAATTTGTGTAAATGGAAAATGTCTAGAACAGGTGAATGAAATTGTGTACCTGGGGAGTGCGTTTTCGAGGGATGGAAGATGTGAGTTGGATGTGGAGAGACGGGTAGCAGCTGGCAATAAAGTGAACGGTGCTTTGTCCGCATTAGTGGGTAGTGTGAATATATCTAACACTGCTAAAATGGCCATCCACAATGCGGTGTTGGTGCCAACTATGTTGTACGGTAGTGAGGCCTGGATATGCCCAAAATCGAGTGAAAGTATGTTAAATGCTGTAGAGATGCGGTCTCTCAGAAATATGTGCGGTGTCACGCTTGCTGACAGGATAAGCAAATATGAGATACGCAGTATGACAGGGTTGCACAACAGTGTTATTGTAAAAATGAAGAAAGGAATGCTTAGATGGTTCGGGCACATGGAAAGAATGAGTGATGAAAGACTGACGAAGAAAATATACAGAGCGAAAGTGAGTGGTAAAAGAAGCCAAGGAAGACCAAGGCTGACTTATGAAGATCAAATAGCCAGAGTGTTAGCAGACGCAAATGTCAAAAGCACTCGCATACCTAGGCGAAAATGTGTGAGGAGAATGATGAGATTTGAGGAAGCGAAAGAGGTGTGTAAGGACCGCGACTCCTGGCGCTCCGTCCTCTCTGACTATCCCGTTGGGGATACAGCGTGAAGTTATGTTATGTTAATAATTATAATTATTATTAATCCTGCTGGTTTGAGAGACAAAGAAAAATACTGAGCGCGGCAGATGCTTTTTTTTTGCTTCCATTTTTCGCGCATGGTTATACAACCAATAGTAATGAAGTTAATTAGTTACTAACGTAAAGTAACAGTATGTCGGTAAAAATGATAACAATCATTCAGCGATTAGTTTGACAACGCCGTCTTTTTCTTATCCATGCAGTCACAACGCAGCAATGGCTAAATAAAATCCGAGAAAATAATCATAGCATAGGTAAAGATTCTCATTAACTGAAACCTGCTTTTATTTTTAAAAATAAAGAAAAAAAAATAACTCGAAATTACAATTAAACTCTATGGTCTCATCTGAGGTCATTCGGTCACAGTTACAATATATTTTTATTGTCTCTTACAACCCAGTTATTATTTTTATTTCATTTAATATAGCTTCTTGTTATATGTTTGTACGTACGTAGGTACATACACAGATGTAACATATTGATATATAATAATATATAACATCGTTTTCTAATATTATGTGTATTACGCAAAATCTGAAGACATCTGTAGAACATTATGCGAATCGGATGGTCTATTTGAGGGTGAAGAAGAAGTACCAATATCACTGAATATCCGGTCGTATCTTCAAATAGAAGTGACGAAGATGATGTAATTCTGTGAGGATGAGATCAACGATATCAACGAACATGAAAATGTTGTCGAAAATTCAGCTTCTTCACACTACTAATACAGGACTCTGCCACTAGATGGAAAACTATATTGAAAGTCTAACGTTCTTGCCTTCAAAAACTTGTTTTCCTCTGCTACCAACGTTTAGGTTCTGGGCGACAACCGGTTACATACTTTTGTTTCTTTACAATCAAGCAACATAATGTTGTTAGCCTACTTAATATTTTATTTCGTAGTAATTTTTGTGTTTCTTAATATAGGCATTTTATGGCAACTTTATTTTCGAGCAAAGTGATTGTCGATAATTTGTAATAATGTTAGTATTATTTAGTTATTATTACTACATAAAAATTACAGGTTAATTTTAACTACAAAGAAAAAGTCTGTTTCACTACTAAAAAGGAACAATAAGAAATTATGATTAAAGACTGATTAAAGCGAACAAGTTACAAAACCCCTTGCATTTAACATTTATTTTAGTACTGGCATAGCGTCCTCACACGAGAAGCAAGTCCTTATGTCAGAAGGAAAAGCTTCAGGAAAAACTATGAAGAGATTTCTTTTATTTATTTTTTTCAGTCACTTGTATGTACCGATAATACAAAAAACTTATTTTTTTTAATTTTTTAGAACACATTTTCTCTGTATTCTAGTCTAGACGAGAGAATAAAATCGGCACATAAATAATTATTTATTATTATAAGCATTATGTTACGAGTATATGTATGTACCCATATAATAAGAAACCACATGTCTACCTACGTGAGTATTAGCAAATTACATAATAATATTTATTTAAATACTTATCTGAATTGAAAGTAAGTAGTTATAATGAAATGTCAAAGGTCCGAGAACAATCAGAAGGTATTCATCAAATATGAGAACAATTATCATTATTAATGTGTTTTGTAATTTTAGAAATAATTGTCATTATCCCTTAAATTGGCACACGTTGAGCCCATGAATATTTCTATGATATTGTCATGGTTCTATGTTAAGATAGGCATAGAAAAGAAAAATCTTTTTAAAATTTTCAAAAATAATATATTTTTCATTATTTTTTTTAAAGTCACTTAAAACGGACATTGCCCACTAATTGTTTACATACGGTAGCCCTAGGAACGTCACATAAAACGGACAATGCCAGCTATAAGTTAAGTTATTCTAGCTATACGTGTCAGTCACTAGTGTAAAAAAATAAATATGCATTTACCCGTAACAGAATAATATTCAATAAAAAGAGATCAACTTTAAATTAGGAACTTCATAGCATCAAACTTAAAGTAAAATAAGTAAAATCTTCAAACAAAACAACGATTCTTTGGCTAATACAGAAAACGAAACAATTATGTATATTTCATTAATATAAATTGTACGAAAAAGAAAGGGTACAAAAAAAAACAAAAAAAAAAAATTTCCTTATGGAATAAAAGGTATGTTTTTTTTTGGCAGTGAGACCAAAGTCTTTTTTCACATTTTGTACAAATAATCATGGTTTTTCCTTTCTTACAAAGACGGTAACGACCCTGTGTAGTAAAATAGGAAAGTGATCGAAACAATCAAGCCGTGCATCATCTACAGGTCTTGGCTGGACGGGTTTTGCAATTGTGGCAGATCTAGGAGAACTAGTCATTATATTGTGTCTTTGAGACTGAAATGGTTTTCATGAGCGCAAGAGCGCACTGCACACGAAACTTTTTCAGAGTCAGTTTATTTTCTCCAAGTTGAGCACAGTCTCTATCAGAGATGTATTATTTATAAGCCAGCTGTTATTAAGCGCGATGTCCAATAGTTGGGCAAATATCGACATATACCAACGTCTTGTCTTCATATGTATTCTGTACATAGTAGTTAACATGTCCGCAATGTCTACACCACCCATGTGAGAGTGTTGTATACTTTTATTACATTTGGACAGGGTACAGGAATTTTCTTTCTTTCATGTCGTATCATTCTATGGTATTAACTGGATCTTGGGCACAAAATGAACTGGCTATGTAAATACATCGGCTGTCCATCCACATACTGACTGCGAATCTTTTGGAATTATCACAAACTACCTCAGATATGCCACGTCCCTTTTTCTTTATAGCTTTGTCAGTCATAAATTTACATCTACGCAATCTATCTTTCCTGATAGTGCCTAAAGACAAAATGCCCATCTCATATAAGCTCAATCATCGTATCATGCCATCAATATATAAGCTCGAGTGACGTAAACCAGTTATCAAAGTATACTGTGAAAATGAAACTGCCTGTCTCATAACGATCTATTCAATAACTTATTGATAACGATCGTTACTTAAGACAGTTAAAGAAAAGCTTATAACTACGTCCAGCTGGCAATGTCCGTTACATGGGACAAACAAATAAAATCCTTATTATTAGTTCTAGTTGGCAAGGTCCGTTCTATGGGACACTTTTAATTAACCTAGTTATTAGCACTAATTTCAATAATGTTTTAAAAAATAACATTACCAATCAATACCTACGTTCATATTTTAACTAGGTATAAAAAAAAACAACCGAAAATATACAATATACTTAAATTTTTAATCATATTTATCGGACGCGTAAACGGATTCGACCGTTGCACTTTTTAAAATGATTTTATTTGATAACCGTTGTTCACTACATCGTCGAAAAATGTGTGATCACGAAGGAGACAGCCTACTCTAGTTTGTAAAGTACGTACGTGGCTACCGGACATGGAAATTTTTTCACTGCGTGCGTGAAATTATTAAGTCCTTTAAAACGGACAGAATCAATTTAAGGGTTATACGATTATTATATTGAGTTTTATTCAACAATCTTAAAAAGACTATTCATGTATGTGATTGAAAATTTACGAAATAGGAACACACTAAGTAGGTAACTATCATAAATTCTCAAACATAAATTATAACTTTATTGCATTATATAATATATATATAGTTTATAATTTATGATATTATTCATTTGATTACGTCGCAACTATAACCTATTGTTCATATTGAAGTGAAAACTTTTTGATAAAAGCAATACTTAGCAACATTGTAATAAATTGAAACGTTATTACGAATGCGAACATTGAAATAAACAGTAAGTCATAATGCTATTATTATTAAAAAATAAGGATACGTAATTATGTTACCAAATGTTAAATTAAAAAGATCAAAAATATCTATACTACTATTATAAGGCAGGTAAATTTTGTATGTTTGTATGTAATGGAAAAACTCAACAACTACTCAACCGATTTCAAACATTCAAAGAGCTACTTTATCAGCGAATAATTTTATCAGCTATTAATTTTTCGGCTTTATTTTATTTTCAAAAAAATTGCTACCCGTGCGAAGTCGGGACGGATCGCTAGTATAATATAATAATAGGTACGTAATATTTATTTTGTTGCTGAAGTGAGACTGATGGGGACTTTCGTCGATTCTTTTTTTCTTTGATCTGGAGAAGTTCTCGTTTTATTAAAATTTTCTATTTTTGTGTTTATGGGAGTTGTAGGGTACGAAAGTGATACTGATAGTATATTATTGTATGTTAAAGTTCTGTACAAGTGTAAAGAATTGGAAAGTTTCAATAAATGTATAGCTGAAGTTTTCGCGTTATCCCAAGAAGTCCTTTTTTACTCCAGTAAAGCTTACTTTCACTTTACTGGAGAATGTTAAGATCTTAGTAATAAGAGGAAAGACATTTTACGTTAGAGGTACACCTATTTTTACATGAGAATGGCAGAAATGTTTTAATAAATATAAAGAAAGTTGCGAGTACATAAAAGACTGGCGATCCGTCCCGACTTTGCACGGGTAGATTTTTTTTAAATAAAATACAGGCGACGTTCTTATTCGCAGATAATGAACATAAGATAATGTAGCTTTATATAGGTGAAAAATTTTTTGAAATCGGTTAATCTCTTTGGGAGTTTTAACGTACAAAAGTGAGTGAAGAAGAATTTGAGTCTCAATAAACATGTACTGCTAAAATTTTCACGTTCTTCCAAGAAGTCTTTTTAACACCGGTAAAGCTTATTATCACTTTAGGAACTTGTGTGAACACTTTTTTACATGAAAATGACAGGAGTTGTTTCTAATAAATACGGAAAGGGTTGCTAGTTAGTACATAAAGCGATGAAGAAAATGTTTACTGATGGATAAGTTTATTTTATTAATCTGCTTTTTATAAAGACTAGTTTGTTTTTGAGGTAACTTATTTTTTTAATTTAGTAATAACGACTTCAAAAGCGAAATTAATAACAATAACCTTTTTTTTATTTTACTTACGAAGACATACCTTTTTTAGATGGACCCTGGCTTTGATTAACAGCTTGTAAATATGCTTCTGCTTTCTGTGCAATTGAACCTTTAGCTCTTTTGTTAAGTCCCACAGAACATGTTCCATTAAAAGATTTTTTATAAACATCACCATTTCCCGCCATTTTGCTCGTCACTGTTATTTTAGCGCGATATTCGTAGGACATTCGAATTTAAGAACCACTATTTTTTAATTCAAATTCTAAACAGCCAGTTGCAATATGTTTATTATTCAAAATATATCTCAATAGGACACTAGATGTTCACTCTAAAATTACACAATGGCGACTGATGTTGATGCTTTACTTTGATAGTTAATATGACGACTTTAATGCTAAGGTTATCGCTTAATATAAAAATATTGGAAACTGTATTTGTATTAAATCTTATTGAAGTACACGCCGTGAAATTAGGTCATCAACGGAAATGGAAATGACATCATAGGTGAGTTGAAATAGTTTTACTAGAGCGCCTGGTCGTTTACAATAGCAATTAATATGTGGTAGCCCAGTGGTCGAAAATCGACCTACAATACAGACTTACAACACAGACTTTCTCCTTGAGATATACTCCACAGATTCGAAACAGCTCACAGCTCACAAATCACACAAAATTCACTACTCCAAACTCATTCAGACAATCTAGCTATAATTAATTCTTGGCAACATTTATGTTTGACATTAGCAGTATGAACTTAAACGTGTTTTATTTTATTTGATTTAAAGTATTTGTAACACATCTATTCGTGTCTGTCTGTCTATCTTTATCTTTGTCTCGCACTCCTCCGTGCGCGCAATATGTTTCAAAAGGGGTTACGAAGTTTTCTTTTCACGTATTAATATGTACTAACTGTACTTCTAACAAAACTATTATATGTACTTACTAGAGGTCGCCCTGTGCTCGAAATTTGACTGTAAATATAAACTTACAAGCCGTTTCCCGCCCGCTTCGCTGGGCGTAAGTGAAAATTTTGTACGTAATAGTACATTTTTGTTTGAAAAATGGTGAAGGGTCTATGGAGGTCAAAAAATAAGTAGCCTATAACCATCTACAACTAATTCCGCGTCGAATGGTCATGGTCCCATGCCGATCGGTGCAGTAGTTTTCAAGTTTATCGCGGTCAAAGAAAAAAAACTTTCATTGTATATATATAATACACTTATAATATAAACTCTGGCGACAATCCACTCTGTGCGACTGTTTGATCCAAGAAAGTTACATATACCAAATGTGATCACAAACTTAATTTTTTGGTGTGTTTCATTCATTAGGAAAACGTGTCCTACGTAATATGCATAATTTACATAACTAGATACGTACAATAAATATTTGATATTGCAATTGTTTATAAAAATAATGTAATTACCTTATAATTTCGGCTAGAGAGTAGATAAAAAGGCAATTATTTAATCTATGGTTTTCGGTATCTATGAAATAAAGTATTTGACTCGTTAATTTTATTTTCGAACGACACGGTTAGAGGTAACGAAGGTTATCATCGAAAGCAGTGTAAATAGGTAAAGATACGAACATAATAAATGATTTGTAAAGTTTTTTTGCTATGAGTTTAATAATTTATATTGAATTTTCCAAATATTGTCATCTACCACTAAATCTTGAGTTTAAACCACAAGTTTTTAAAGTAAGCCCCCTGTGCGTTATTGCACTGCTTAAAAACCCTCATATACATGTTTATATTTTATTATTAAAATTAAAACTACGTGCGCCGCGTTTTTGAGAACCTATTAGTCTCATGCCCGATTTCACCAACGCTATGTAAGTCGCTCATAACTATGTGCCCCCTAGATGAAAAGGACTCCTAAAAACCAGTTCTTAGATAGTATTCGTTTTCACCAATCTAACGGTTCCATAGTAATCAGATCAAGGGCGTCGCCAGCTTATGACTAAGGGGGGGGCAATGGGGCAATATTATGGAGGATAAAAAATATGAACGCCGAGAGCATGAAGCGTTACACTTTGTAAGTCTTTGCCTCGAGGACGATTGTAATAAGAACGGTTCTAATATCAATGTATAAAACTTCACAAGCCCTCGACAGCACAATAACAAAAACAAACTTTTAAACACAGGAATAATTATTTATTTTAACAAAAATAATATTTAATGAAGGAAGTCAATTGCTCGCACTTTAGTCGCTTTGCGGCTAGCTACATCTGATCTCTAGGGGGGGGCAACTGCCCCCCCCCCCTGCCCTTGGCGACGCCCTTGAATCAGATATAGTTATGTGACGTCGTGTTGTTTTCAGTGACTATTTATTTCCAAAAGTTTATCGATAAAACTGATATTATTGTTTTACTTCTAAGTTTCTACATAATTTATTAAATTATTCCTGATATTGTCAAAAACTAACACATAAAACTGTCGCATATAGTGCTATGCGTTTGAAAAACGAGTTTCTAAATGTAGGGGATCTTTTAACTACATTAGGAGATCCTAACGTTTCGTGAAACGCATTATCGTAGTTAGAGAGGCCCCTATCCTCTTTAGGGGTTCTCTAAGTACTAGGGGACTTTGGCGAAATTGAGCATTAGATTCTTAAGTCATTTTTGCACCGCTCCCGCAATCCAGAAGGCATTCCTATTCAAATATAACGGCCACATTGTTTTCGGCGCGCTTATTATCTAACTTGCAATCAGCATGCGACAGCCAAATATCGTGCGATATCTGCTGTCAAAAAAGAACTATTTTATGTAATGTAATTTGTATAGTGGCGCTAAATTTACCGCAAAAAGTGCATTTTTCGGTCAAGGCGCAATAGACAAGCAATCGTCATACATGATTATAATTTTTAATTATAATTAATCACCGGTCGCACAGTGATCGCGTGACTGTCACTGTCTGCAAATTTTTAGGCAGGTCTGAAAGACCCGACCACCAACAAATAATCATTTTATCGGTAAATTAATTTTTAGGATTTCGAAACCAAAAAATGGCCAAAATGAAACCTACTTAGTTTCGTCACGTTAAATGAAATATATTGTACCTATTTGAGCTAGATTATCTTCGTCTCTTTACTATTTAAATATGTTAACAGAGATAATATATATATGGGGCATACTAATCGCAGGAATCTGAGTAAGGGGCAACGTACTTCGACCTAATATGCATATTCAGAGAAATGAGTTCATAAAGACTACGTCCAATTTAGAAATTAGATTAATTAAAAAAGATAATTTGGAGTTACTTTTATATTTAATTTTAAACAAATATAACTTTAAAATATAAAATAATTTGGATACGCAAATTCATAGGACAACATAAAAATATGATATTTAGTTAAAAGTCCGGCAAGCCCACTGGCACGCGTTGAGTGATTTCCGAAGGTATACGAGGCACGCCACGACTTAACAATAAGTTTTATTATGGCTATTACATAACAAACTGGAGGAGTACCCAGCAACATCCAGACTTCGAAATAATTTCGAAAAATCTTTCATTTTTTCTTCCTATTACCACTGAACCAACGAGTCAGTCAAGATAAAATAGTTTTAAACCCATTAAAAAGTATGTTTTATGAAAAAATATGAATGTACAATTAATTTTTAGTGTTATTTTTAAACAATGAAGTAAGCCAATAAGTATGTTAGCACTACCCTCCCGGAACTAGCGTTATCACTTACCGCTTTTATCACACAACATTCGTGATTCACGACATTGAACTTTCAAAAAAATGGGATGAATGGACTGTGAACTTGTACAGGAAGTTTGTAAACACTTTATTTTAAATGTCGGAGAAATTTTTGTTTACAATTTAGGAAGAAAATTTACAAATTGGTTTATTTATATATCGAGTGAATATTACCCCACAAAAAAACTTTTAACTAAAATTCGACTATGTATCTAAGAAAAACTTGTGGATGACAAGCAAATAACCGTAATTCCATAAAATCATTGCCGGATTTTTGTGAGTCAGGTTTAAGTTTTATAACTCTTAGTTTTATTTACTTTTTTCCATAACTAATTTTCAAAAATATTGTTCTACCTTAGTCCTTAGGATCCGACATAGTAACATTACTTTTCATATTCTTTGACCAAGTCCGGGTTGGCTAATTAGCAAAGTTTTGGGGTGCCACTTTTCAAGTGCATGTAACCTACCTCTTTTGTATTAATAACATCATTGTTCTAAAATGAGAACCTACATCGTGCTCGATATAATGAATCGGCTGAGGCCTTAATCCTCTCGTGCATGGTGCGGTACTACTCCCACATTTTATTTTATTTTATTTGGAATGACAAACAGAAGTGCATTGTGATAAATTCCTAAAATCATTAGCTATTTTCCGCTCAAACTCCAGCAAAACAAAAGGTAACAAAAGCTAACCGAATCCTATCTCTGAGTATATCCTGAGGATGCTTCGTTGAGAAGCGAAACACGTGTCGATTGGTGGTTTTTGGAGTTTGAGCGCAAAATAGCTAAAGATTTTAGGAATTTATCACATAAAATGTATTTCCGTGAAGTAACACTGAGTCTATACAATATCCTTAAGAAATGCATTACTTTACAGACAATTTATATATTTCCGACAGGACCAATAAATGCACAACCCCCAGCGTCACTCACAGGTTACTAATGTGCCGAAGCAATGAACTAAGGCAGCGGTTCTCAAACTTTTTGGGCATCGGAACCCTTTTACAACACCAAAATATTTTACAGAGCCCTGAAATAAAAATCCTGGTTTTATGTTTGTTCTAAGTTTAATAAAAATCATACAAAAATATATATCTTATACAAGTTATAAAGTACTGTCTTGATAAATTGTAAATTAATGAGATTCTTTCCTTTTAATGTGAGGTATGAAGTTGTTCTTATTTTTTACCTCATTTTCGGCTATTATATGTGATTCAGAGAATATAAAGCTGTATAGTTTACGGAAAAAATGTAATGAAAATAGGTTTTACAGATTTCGTAAAATTACGTTCAGAAATCGACTTAATGTGATGTTCTTATGAAGATAATGTTCTTTTAGTATTATTTTGATGATATCAGATATTTTTTATTTTGGATAATACTTATAAATATTAATTTGGCAGAGCCCTCGCAGAGGACTAACGGAACCCCGGTCTCTGTTCCGCGGAGCATACTTTGAGTATGGCTAGACTAAGATAAGCTTCTGATGATGATAAAGTCTAAAGCTAGCCAAATAAATTAGAGAACGCTGGCAATAGGAACATATTTTTATGTAGACAATACTAAACATAATTTTATGTTGGCAATACTAAAAATAATACACATTTCATGTACTATTTTTTTTTATGTGGTTCACAAACTGAAATTATATTTTAAATAATGCATACAAATACAGAACATCTCAATGCTTACACATAATGTAATGTCTAAAACAGTGAACACAACTTTCCTTCGTAAACAAGCAACAAAAAAATTTACTAAATATTTAACATGTGTATGCCTTTCTTTCCTTTAATACAATGATAATAGAAATAATTCTTATAATTAACAAAGAAAAGACGTTTCGTTTAGCTGAAGCCAAAGAACCAGAAAAAATATCAAAATTTACACGTATACCATTGTATCCAGCACACATTCTGTAAAGAGGTCTATGAAGTATAACATTAGTTCTGCAACTTGGTAGAACGAAAGTATTTCGGTTGCACAGACGACTACCATGCCTAGGTACGACTATCCTAATCTTATCCAATAAACACGTTGACTAAAGAAATCCATTTATGAGTGAATAAAAACATAATATCCGCTCCTTTACGACGCGAGCGCAAAGATATAATCCCGAAAAACTTGAAACGAGTTTCGTAGGAGTTGAGTTGATTGCATTTATCATTAGCATAAGTCAAATGATACATGAATTTTTTTTGAACTTGCTCAATACGATTAGAATGCACTTGGTAACTAGGGTTCCACACGGGGCTACCGTACTCCGTACTACGTATGCTCCGTACCAAACTATTATAAGCTGGTATTACAACACCTGGATCCTGAGAAGTTTAAGTTGCCTAAAAATAAAACCACTTAGTTTGTTAGCGTTTTTGATAATATACTCTATACGAGTTTTAAACTTCATGTTACAATCTAATTGAATTCCAAGATCTTTTATGGTGGATACCTCCGTCAGGGCCGTACTATCCAATGTAATATGTTACTTGAAGTGGAATCCTCTTTTTAGTTTTCATATGATAACATTTATCTTTTATTACTTTAGTTTAGTTACTTTATGCTTATGTCATGATTACAACTGATCACTTTATAATTAAGTGTATTACAATAAAACATTTATGATTATAGTATAATAAGTGTAAAGAAATAATTAATAATTTTTATGTCGAATAATGACGTAAAGAAGTGCTTTTTTAGGTACACGCTTATATCCGTTATTGGCTAATTCAGTTTCAATATAGTATCTCCGTAGGTGCTTTTTCCAAATGTATAGCTATCGATTTTGAAAATAACCAGCAAATAAATTAATATCTCAAAAATATAGCTCAATATTATAATGGAAGTTGCTATAATGAAAAAGCGAACTTATACGATAGGTACAATTATGTTAAAATACCTCTTTTGTAAATATAATATCATTGGATAGGTACTAATAAAAAATTGGAAAAGAAAGACGCGCGTTAACCGTTAACATAGAATTCCGTCAAAGTCAAATTAATTTATTGAAGTAAACCCAATTGCAAGGTGTTTTTGAACATGGAATCTACCCTCGGTTTAAAAAAAAAACGTGCACACTGAGAAGAACCGACAAGAAATTCAGCAATTTCGGAGAAAATAGAAGTTAAGACAAGCGTACCCAAGCGCAGAAAGTATCTGAGGAAGTGAATCACGACGTAGGCTCTGCAAGCGTCGATTGTACATATATAGAATTGAAGAAATGCATTTTCAATTAAATAACAAAATGGCGATTGCCGAAATGTCTCACCAATTCAGTTACAAGTATTTTGGTATATTTTTTAATACTCACAACTGAGTAGGTACAACTCGAATGGTATGATATTTAAATTACAAATTGGAGGTATTTTTGAAATTTTTTTTGATGTACTGAATTAAAACAGATCGCGCATCAAATGGTTGTTATAAAATGAAAAGAAGATAATTAAATAACAAGTATTTTATATAGATTTGAAAACTGTAATTTGCCAAGACAACATTTTTAAAAACATCCTCTACTCATCTAGAGGTAATTTTGGGAACGCTCGCCTTAAATTTAAAAAACTAGTCAAGTGTGAATCGGTCTCGCGCACCGAAGCTCTACTACCACACAAAATATTCGTGTTATGTATTACATATGTGTGTTTACAAATCGTTGGCCTTTTCTTTCATTCAGTCGGGATCTTCCTACTACAAGTCGAGTCCTACTCACACTTGGCCGGTTTTTATTATTTGTTGTTTCACTTTAGATTTGTACTATAAACACATTAAGTGTGACGCTCGTATGTATTGCCGTTTTTACGATGCGCAAAAACCAAAAAATTTAAAGAAAACACATTTGTTGTACCTTAATTTTTAACTTTTTAAATCATTCATTTATGTTAGGGTAATCTGTTATTGGCCTTTTGTGTTTTACGAGTTTACGAGTGATGATTGTTATTAATTAAATGGTTATGTTGATTACCTGAATAAAAAAAATTATAATAAAAATACATATTCAGTGATCATTTCAAACTACCTACTACAGTTTAAAAGATACAGCGCTTTAAAGGTAACGACGAGGACGAGGAGGGTGACGATGGACGGACAAGCGGCGAAGGTTTAATAATAGTGTCCCGTTGCCACCATTTGGATGCGAAACCCTCTAAATTGTAACCAAAATAGTTGTTATTGTTACTCCTTGCCTGGTTCGAGCATTTTTGGTTAATAATTTACGTCTACGCAGTATGACAGGGTTGCACGACAGTGTAATTGTAAAAACGAAGAAAGGAATGCTTAGATGGTTCAGGCACTTAGAAAGAATGAGTGATGAAAGACTGACGAAGAAAATCTACAGGGCGAAAGCGAGTGGTAAAAGAAACCCAGGAAGACCATGACGACTTGATGACAAGGATGACTTGTGACGATCAAATAACCAGAGTGTTAGCAGACGGAAATGTTAAAAGCACTCGCATATACCTAGACGAAAATGTGTGAGGAGAATGATGAGCTTTGAGGAAGCGAAAGAAGTATGTAAGGACCGCGAAGCTTGGCACTCCGTCCTCTGATTACCCCGTTAGGGATACGGCGTGAAGATATGTAGGTATGTATGTATGTATGTAATTTACGTCTCTGTACCAAACAACTCAGTATAAAGGTGACGAAATAAATAGGCTTTGATACACGAAGAGGCAGACGTGACGAAACCATAAGGATTCCGGGTTCCGTATTAGTTAATTGGGTTACGGAACCCTAAAAATAAACTAATAATAAAAATCTTAATGTAAATATTCGTCGGTTTATAATGCCGAAATAAGCTAAAATTCTTAATTTGTATTTACTACACAATGAACTAGGGTTTATTGTATCGTATTGTGTGGGCTCTGCATTACTTTTTCCTTTTGGCAATGGTCTATAACCCAATTACCATAGTAATATTTTATTGGGTGAGAGATGAGGGTAGCTACATAATAATATTAAAGAGAAAAGTCTTACTTTCAATCAGCGCAGCTAATAAAACCGTCGAATTTAAGTTGTATTTACGCAATTATGGTTCCTTAATATCAGTTGTTACACACCGTCAAGCGCAAAATATACTTTGTTGTAGAAATTTCTTTTAGTATAAAAAAAGTTTACTTATTTCTGATAATTTTCCTATTTCCAATGTTCTGTATCGTTTCTAGATTTTTCTGAGTAATACTTTAGGAGATAAGGGTAACCAGCAATTGTAACAGAGTTAAAATGTTATACATTTTTAAAATATTTTTAATCAGATACCCCACATGATAACCCGAAAAATACGACTTAACTTTTTAATTAAGATCTCACAATTAACGCCCCAAAGATATCCCAACGTTTGAAATTCATATCTGTATTTATGCCATTACTTATTGGGGTTGTAGAACTTCTAATAAAATAGCTGGGCGCTCTGGAAAAAGGTATAACCTTTTTCGATGTATCGATAAATTTTACAATCTAAAATCTATATTTAAAAGTTAATATTATAAGTTACAACTTAAACTTCGCCAGTAATTTTATGGTATTTCAAACCTTTTCTAAAAATTGTTAAAACAAAATGCGAAAGTAATGTTATAAAAACGACATGCATCATAAACTTTTCAATATTCACCGTACCACATGTCACTGTCTTTGAAATCGATGAAACTTATAAAAGTATAAAATGCATAAGACTTGTTAATAGCCTCACTTATATATATATTGCATTCCTCATATTATTTATCAACATGTAAACATAATAATATGAAGCCGGCGTCTCATAACGTCACATACACGTTATGAGACAACGTATATGTGACGTTATGAGACGCCGTTTTACTTTCAAAATGTATTAAACAATACATTTTAAAACTAAAATGTACACATTATAAATACGCAGTATACACTATAACATAAAAACAAGTGAAAAAGAAAAAATACACTCACTTTTGTTTTGTGAAACAGCAAAATTTTGTAGATGAGGGTGTGTTGAGATGACGACGGTACGCTTCTCGACTGAGATGTAATCGGGTGCGCGAGCGCAGCTTGACCGACGCACGACCTTATACTTACGATTTAAATGGACATTTAATAAAACACTAATCATCGCAATTCTGCATTACGTGTATTTAGATAATTATAAAATAAATGTTCAAAGTTACAACTTTAATTAAATTAACAGTACAATTAATGAATGATATTGATAATTTTTTTTGACTTCCTGTTATATCTGATTTTGCTTCAATGTAATATGCAAAATTTATGACAAGAAATCTTAGTTAAAAGCTAATTTGCATGCTTAACTATCGACGAAACATATGGAACTGAAACTTATTTCTTTGAAAATCTTGAAACCATGTTTCTAGACATTAAATGTTATTACCTAAGGTTACGTTTCCATAAATGCGCTGTAAAGAGGTCTATGAAAGTCACACGTCAAGTGATCAATAGACAAAACATAGTCTTAGTATTGTCTCTAATCATCTCTACACAAACGTTTTTCTATTTGTTATTTCTGTATTTTGTAATGTTGTTATATTAAGAATGTTAACCATTATAATTTTTTAATCATTTACATTATTGATATTTTTATTATAACTAAGGTAGAAACGTACCTAATGTGTTTACTGTTACAATTTAAAAACACGTTTTTCAACGCTCTTAAAAAAGAGTTCAACGCGCGAGCTGTGATTCCAGAAAACTTAACATTTTAGACAGAAAAAATTGCAATCAAAAGAAATAAATAAATAGAAAAAAACTGGTCAATGTCCAATAGTTTCGAGTGTCAGTGGTCCAACTTAAACATCGTAAATACTCGGCAATGTTCGGCAAGAGAAAGAATTGACCGACGATAAATTATAATAAATTAGCAGATAACCACCATACGGTCACTTTTATTTTTGATTACATCCATATTTTATATAACATAATTTTCATTCATCTCGGACAGTATTTTTTATTATTATTATAATTTATTGATTATCTTTTGATGAATTTACGGTTATACTCAATATTGTGGTTTTCAAATGTCAGAAGACCAGTCAAATAAAATATTTTTTCAAACCTTAATTTAAAAAAATATAATTTAACTCTACTTAGCATGTAACTTTACTTTTATAATATAGATAGCTTACTATAGCTTATAATTTTATCTTAACACAAAGTTTAATAGTTTTTTGATTATAATCAAAAATCATATCTTTTCAGACTACCTCGAACTATAAAAAAGTATGAATCTTTAGAGGTACTTTGTGTAAAATCTGATGAATTCTTTCCACGGCACCCTCACAGGATCAAACAAAATGGGCGCGTGAGTTGACAAAAAATATATTTGTCAGTCTATTGCATTATTTAGACCAATAGATCATTTTTTGGACTACCTGCTTTAAACGTGAGAGCGTAACTATCCATCTCCCATCGCATGCTTATATTACGCAATGAATTTCATTCAACAACCATTAAACGAAAATTTGAATTACTTGAACAACGGTCACAAAATTGCCATTAAAAAAACTGAAGAATTAAAAAGCTGACCATTTAGTTTTTCATATTAAAGAAACTGACTTTATTATGTAAGCATCACGCCAATTCTCCTTCGGGGGTGGGTAAAGCATAATTAATTCATTACACATAAAATCACACTGACACTACTTATAGCAACAAGTGTTTGGGTTTACAGATGGAAAACCAGAACCATACCAACCAACATAGATAGCGAGCTGAAATTTTGGTAACATAGGTAAGATTGTAATAAATTGTCACAGGCCAACTAATTTTTATTTAAACTTGTGTACGTTTCCGAAGGCTTACGACCTTAAAACTGCTCTATGTTTCACAAAAATTTGAATTTTAAAGTGAAAATAACCTATTAGTATTTCACTGTATTTGAAGTTGTATAACATCATGAGATAATTTTTGTCTTAAAAATCCGTTACGGCATCTAAAAGTAGATATCACTCCCTTAAATATATTTGGAATTTTTCCAATATCTTTTTCTTTCTGAGAAATCGATAGTTGTGTTAGTTTGGAATATTAAAGATAGTACAAGATAGTACCTAGGAACTAAGCTTAGATCGGTGTCTTTTAGGTTTGAATTTAAATTAAAAAAAAACAAAAAAGTTTGACCATGTTGCAGAATTCGAACATTTCGGTGTGGTAAACCTACGCTCTGGTCACTGTCCTATTGATAAGGCAAACTGTGGCAAAAAAGGCGAAATTACCAATTATATTGTATAGACTCAGGTGTTGCTTCGCGGAAATCCATTTCAAGTGATGAATTCCTAAAATCTTTAGCGATTCGGTGCTGGTTAGCTGACCGAGTCTGATCTCTGGAATATCTGAGGATGCTTTGTTGAGAGGCGAAACACGTGTCGATTGGTGATTTTTGGAGTTTTGAGCGGAAAATAGTTAAATATTTTAGGAATTCATCGCATTACCAATTATGTTTCCAATTAAGAACAGCGCTTCAGACCGAGATGGAAAGCTTTTCGTTTCTGCGAATTTAAGAGGTGTTACCATGTTGTTCATATATTTTTTAGTATGTTTATGTTTAATATAATAATTTGCACTATATTTAGACGAAAATACTCAAAAATCTTTTGTAGCAAATTTAGTATGTTACATTTTACTAAATTCCACAAAGAAAATAACAAATGTTGGCTAAGATAAAATTAAATGGTAAGTTAGATACTTATAGCAATGGAACACCCCAAACTTTACTTAAATTATCGATTAATCGATTAATATTCATATTTAATATCAATTAATTAATTTGTATTCGAACACTTCGTGCTGCAGTCGTGAAGGTAAAAAGCAATAGTGACGTGGAGCGCTCGAGTTTTGACTTATATAATCTCGAGCGGTAGTAGGGAAGCCGTCAGTTGTTCTTTTCTATGACGTCACGAACACCATCGCACTCTGCTAGAGGGCGCCAGTGTTTCCCTTTATGTTTATTCGTCGGTGTTACTAACACGGCCATGCTGCAACGTGCCTGCCCTCAGGCATCTCTCGCCGAAGGTTCCTCATCACCACCCTTGGCGCCAGACTAAACGTTCACAATTATAGAAAGCGAACAATATAAATAATATTATTTTCTTTCTCTATCTTCCATTTTCAAATCGCTCAGCCCATCATGATTTCTACAACATTGAGAAACAATTAGAAAAGACTGCAGTTTGGTAACCATCGTTTTTAAGTAGTAGCCTTATTTTACCAGACTACCCTAATCCAGGACGTTAGGCAACGCCTGCAATCAACTTAACGAGCTCCTTTAGGCTTAGGACACTTTTAAGGTAACTGTCATTAGCTAGTCTCGGGACCAATAAACTACGAAAAACCAGGACGTTCCTTTAGGCTTAGGTAACGCCTGAAATCAACTTAACGAGTTCCTTTAGGCTGAGGACACTCTTAAGGTAACTGTCATTAGCTAGTCTCGGCACCAATAGGAACATTCGATAACGTATCCTTTACGTACACCTTACTTTTGATCCTTACTTTTATCCTATTATACTTAGTAAAAGAAGAAAACATACAGTTCCCCAAATTAGCCCCGTAAAAACCACTTTTGCTAGACATCAGTATAGTAAACCTTCCTGTCATTTGTATAATCAAGTTAACAAAAAACTAGATTGTTATGCTATAAAATTACATGACTATAAGAAGACTATAATAAAATGGCTCTTTTCACTTAAGTATGACGATGTAGAATCGCTTTTACAATTTGTTGTACGACTTCTAGTTTCCTACCATGCACGCTCTCCAATATATTTACACTCACTCATACTTACAATCGCTCCCACATACACACATGCGCGTACACCTATTTACACGCACGCTTTCAAACACCATAACCTTAGTTTTGTTCACGTTTTTATTCAATCCTTGGACTTCAAATTCTTTTTTCATGCAAATGACTAATGTCTGCAACTCTGGCTTCTGGTGTTGCTATAAGCACAGCATCGTGAACGTACAACAAGCAGTCTATCACTGTATCATAACATATCATACCACATATACTGTCTACCACATATACTGTCCAAATACAGCACGAACAGCCAGGCAGACGTCACGCAGCCCTGTCTAATGCCTGAACAGACTTCGAACCAGGGCGACTGGTCACCTTCTATCCTTAAACAGGCTCTGTGGCCTCGATATAATGACCTCACAGCCTGCAGTTAGGGGCCCCTCACGTCATATTCAGGCAGAAAACTCCACACCTTCTTTCACGCTACTCTATCCAATGACTTTTCTAGATCCACAAAGGCGCAGAAAACCTTCCAACCCATAGCCAGAAACTTCCCCACGATTATACGGAGCAAGAAAATCTGATCCATACAACCCCTACTGTTCTTTAAACCACCTTGCGCTTCCCACAAATATCTTTCTGAAACACCTTTCATACGTTCAGTCAATACCCTAGCAGGTTAGGAAATCATTATTTTGTAGCGTTAATTTTATTTTATTAGTATATTACCACACTTTAAACAATATTACCCATTCATACCATATTCCTTCATACTGTACCACTGCGTATAATCGTACTATAACATTGCACATATTAAACATACTATTAACCATACTGAACATGCACTAAAACACTTGTATAAAACTCACTACAACATCATGTTCTACAATAACTCTATGGACACTAGACTTTACTAAAATACCACGTTTAAAAGTTCACTATCGTAAGCACCACATTTTGAATTTATGAAAATATCACATTCAGAGATTCATTAATCACAATATTTTAATATCTTGCTTTAATAAGGATTCGGGACATACACACTGCCTTCACTAAATTTATCATTGACTAATTTTGGACTACATTTAATCAATTACCGTTTGTGGTTACGGCTAAAGATGTACAGTTTCTGAGTGCACATAATATTTCTAATTATTTTCGTATGGCGGTGGTTAGAATTTATTAAACTACCTCCGACTACCTCTATTTACCTACATTCTACTTCTACACGATCACTTGGCTGCTAACTCGACATCAACTTCATAAAAACTTATAGTCAGACTATATATAGCCTCATTAACACCAATGAAATGTTACAAAATTATCACGGATGGTCTATCGGATGGTCGATTCAACTGAAACTGTTGTGAAGAACTACTCACCAGATTACCCAAAGCCAGGAACAGGCTTCCTTTAGGCTTAGGAAACGCCTGCAATTGTCATTACGAGTTCTTTAGGCTTAGGCCACCCAGAAGTCAATTCTCTTTTGGTAGTCTTGGTATTAATAGGGACAATTTGAGCTTTAGTATTGTCATTCCGGTCCTTGAGAAGACCAGACTCGTATACAATTTAAATATCTTTTCCGAATTTAGACTTATTATTTTTGATCTACTACTCCGGACTATTATAAACTAACACAAATAAATTATAGTAATTAAACTACTAGTAACGATCTCTGCAACAGATTTACACACGTTACTTGTGTCTGTACTCATAGCTCTGGCGTTAACTCCCGGTAAAATAGTTTTACTTGTAGGTGCTCACGGTCTTGGTAACGGTTTTACATGATACCTTCCTTTGTCTCCGATACATACGGTGTTCTGCCACAATTGCTACTTGAATTAGACTGAATTATCTTAGACATGTCAATTTTTAAGCTTGGCCATGAAGCTAAGTTTATGTATTGTTTAAGTATTATATATGTCGTATGCATTTATGTATATGTAGGTATATATGTTCATGTTTTGTATTATTGTGTTTATTAGTATAAATATGTATTATATATTTACGTTTTATATTCTTCACATTAATTTTATGATAATATAATTTAAAATTAGGTTAATTTAGCTTTTTCATTTTAAATATATGCACTACCAATATTTTTCTCCGTTTAGCCTTATGGTTGACTGGTAGAGAATGCCACTTGGCATTAAGTCCGCCATTTGTACATTTTTGTGCAATGAAGTTTAAATAAATAAATAAATAAATTCCCAAAATCGTTCTTTTCTATGACGTCACGAACACCGTCGCGCTCTGCTAGAGGGCGCCAGTGTTACCCTTCATGTTTATTCGTCGGTGTTGCTAACACAAAATAGATTTTAAACTTTTTTTTAAGAAATTATACCATACAAATATATATCTTCACTCAAAACATCGCTTTTTAAGCAACACAAACAAACGGTTTTCTTAATAGAAATACGTATAAAAACAGTCAAAATAACATTTCAGTTTTAATAAAGTACTATTAATCTCATTTTCACGTCTGTATCTATAAGACTTAAAATATTAGGAAATTAAATATAAAAGTATGTATGCTTAATAATAATGCAAAACACATAGTGCCCTCCTCATTTTTCCACGTCAGTAGGTACTTAACGAACGGATCCACGACGCGCCGTACCTCGATGTCAATTTCTTGATCATTTTCAGCTTCTTCGAAGTCGAAAAATGTAGAATCACTGTTTGATCGTGCGTCGGGTTTGGGTATGTACATCTCCTACCCAAATCGTCATATTCGGAATTATTTAAATGTTCTGAGATTTGTTCATCGAGCTGAAATTAAAAAAATATGTAATACAAGTACGAGTTGCATAGATCAAACGTAGTAACTTTAGTACAAATTATTTCAAGTATTTAAGCAACAAATGCCTAACGTACAGTATACAGTACTAATTATTTCAAGCAATTTGTTTTATTTATAATAATCATGTTATTTAAATTTACTGATTCAAATAAAGAACAATGAAAAAACGTAAGATCATGTCGATATAGATGGATTAACTTACCTCGTCCTCGTGTCGATGGCGATCTGACCGTGTGTCCATTTAAAAAAAAAGTGACACTGACAATGATAGTCGACATTACTGGTTTATGATGACGGGTTGTCCACAGACTACAGAAAAGAATGGTTGTCTCGTTGTTGCAGTTTTAGAAAAGTTTCTCAAAAAATCTCAGATTAAACATTTGTACTCCATAATTATAGCACACTAGCAAACCCGGCCCGTTTCACTGGGCGTTAGTTGAAGTTAAAAAAAATTAAACAGTTTTAAAAAAAAAAAATAAAGAAAAAATTCTACTGCTACGATCGCTACCAAACTCCGCCCGTTTCACTGGGCGTTAGTTTCACTGGGCGTAAAAAACAAAAAAAAATTCTACTGATCCGATCGCTACTAAACTTTACAGGAACACCCGCTAGGCCAATCTGAAGATTCCCTGAAAATTTCATCGAAATCGGTCCAGCCGTTTCGGAATCCATAAAGAACATACATACATCGATTTTTATATATATAGATAGAAGATTAGGCAACTAGTCTTGCTATAAAATTCGAATATCAGGTCTGAACTGGTACTATTAATTTGTACTTCGTAAAGTACGCTAGAACTTACGGGGTATACATCAGAATAACACATGCAATAATTTATAAAAATATTGTGCTTTTGATCTATGCGCGAACGAAGTCGCGGGCCAGAGCTAGTACATAATAATCTAAGTTATATTCGCAAACAACCCAATAGCTACGTATATGATTCAAGTTTACTACCCATTAACCAAAACACATATTGCCAAAAGTAACGGAACCTGGGTGTGATTTTATTGTCTCATAATTGTGACCCAGCCCGATGGAGAAATGGCGTGGCGCTCTATACATAAAAAATTCAGCATCTATAATTGAAAATCTATAGTGCCAGCATTTAAAATTTTCGATGTGTTTTTTATAATTTTCTTAACTGTTCCCTGCATTGCTGTGCTGCTGCCCGTGACTTCATCCACGTGGATTCCGGAGAAAAAGTAACTGTAGTCAATCTTATAATTGCAATAGGAGCTTTTGGTAAGAAAATTAATTAAAAATTTTTCAATCTTGACAACAGCGCCACCTAATACGAGTCCTAGCTAATCCCATAAGTATAAAAAAAATCAACAAAATCGATGAAGCCGGAGGAGGAGCAGAATTATGAAGACTTGCACACTGGAATTTAATATATAAAGATAAGATTAATAACATATAAAAATAAGTAATAGCATCTAAAGAATTATAAGCAAAATAACTTCTAAAGAATCAGATAGCGACCGGTTGCTAGCACTTATACAAATTAAATATAATGAACACCTCTCCCTTGGCCATTTTTTACGACCTGCGCGGGAAGGCTTCTCCCTGCTTAGGAAGACTTGGTATAATATTCTGTATTTTTTTTATCTCCCAAATTGCTTTGAAAGTTTGAATTTTCATTTGGATAATGAGATAAATAAAAAATAAATTGTCTGCACCATATCTTTAAATTTTTTGGAATTTTATATTCAGTGGTGTTATCATTTTGTGATTAAATGCTTCCGATTGCAGGATGTGATAAGATAATTGCGCCTTAATCTTAATTCTTCGGATCCAGTTGCACATAATAAGCTAGAATATTATTTTTAAAACTGGACGCCGTTTACCATTTGGAGTAGACAGAGTAATAAGATTTTAAGGAACAATAAAGTCACACTTTGTCACTACGGATGGAAAAGCAGAACTAAGTAGTGACGACTAATTTAATCCTTATAATAAGTTCTGTCTTGGTCCTATCCCTTGGCCAACTTTTCTGACCTGTGCGAATGAATGATCAACTAACACATCCTACATTTTTCTTTCTGTCCCAGAGGAGCATGGATACGAAAATGGTAAAATAGTTTATTTAATTGTTTTCTGAAAGCAACAAAAGTGTTAACCGATTTTTGTATATAACGAACGTTATTTTGTTTTTGAATGCTACGTAAAAAGTAAATGCCAAATTCACATCACGAAAGTGGCAAAAAATATTATAAGTAGCAACAAAAAATACATACCGAATTAATTACCAAAAAAATATGTCAAGTACGACAAGGAATACTTTATTTTTACAAGTTGTATTTTATTTTTACCTTACAAAAGTAAGACTTTTACAATACCGACCTATACTTTTATAAAGGTAAAAAGTAAACCTTACTTTATTTGCTCAACAAAAAAGGTGGCAACCCTATATGGAACACCAATACCGTTAGGTTGATACTTATTTTATTGAGACGTTTTAATTAATATTGAGGCACAATTTTAATAAAAGCTCGTTTTAAAAAAGAATTTTTATTTATTATTTATTTATTTTTCCACTTACACAAATATAGTTTTTAAAACTGCCACTTCTTTAATCTGACGCCCTAGGAACTGGCCAAATAATTTTACTGGTAAATTCACTAATGCTTAAAATATTGTGACTTGTTTGTACTATAATATTTTTCTAAGGGTTGTTGCTAAGTAGGAACTATTACCGTTATGTATTATGTTTATTATCTGGTGAAAAATTTTATTGAAATTGCAAGAATAATCTTTCGTATAAGAAATTCTGTAAGTATAAAAGAAAAATTGATTGATTTACTGACTGAAGACTAAAATATCAACTCACAGCCCTACAGCGTTGAGTATAGAAACTTCGAATTATTCACAGCTTCCACCTAATTAAATAAATCATATTAAACATCAGTCACAATCCGCATTTATCTGTGTATTCGCTTATAACTTTTAAACTGCTAAATGAATTTCAATTCGGCTTCCTCCATCATTTAGAAAATCGAACGATGAGTACAATTATATTTAGTCTGTAGAAGTAGAGAAGTGTTTAAATTCTTAATCAACTCGAAGTGCGAAGTCGAAGTGGGTCGGTAGTTATATGTATAAAATAGACAAACACTAGCAAAGGATGTTGAATTTGAGTTTTGTGGGATTGAAAAGAGGTGTCAAAATTGATATGGAAAAGATTTAAATTAAAAAAAAATGAATTAGCCATAACTTTGCGTAAAAAATCTATCAATTAAATAATTAAATAATTATTTAACCAATTTTGAAAGTTATAAGTTCTAGTCTCAAAGGCTTCGAATTCTGTAAGAGAAGTATCGGTATTCGGTAAGAGAAATAAGGGACAAAGTATCTAGTCAAAAGTTCAATTGCTCAATAGTATTTTTTCACTATGGATTATATTACGGATAACAATTAGGGGCTTACCACCATCTCCTAACATTGTTATTTTAATGTCACTTGACTTACGGGGAAGTTAAGGAAGACGATTGAATGTCGAATGATAAAACTACTCATTAACCTATTGTCAGAATTTCGAGCTTTCTAAGTCAAGTAACATTAAAATAATAATGCTATAAGAGATGGTGGTAATCCCTTTGATAATGGTAATTATTAGAATAAAGAATAATCAGAATTATTATATCTTTTAGTGATATTCGAACCTAAGAGATATTGAAATGTAATGAATAATTAAATATATGATAATCAATATAATCTTATCATACTGTGTCATAGCGAAAAATATTCAGTGTAAATAAGTGACAATTGCGTTACAAGCTTGTGAAATAAGAAATCGATTTTTATGTCTAGTAAATACTTGTTTAATTTGAAGTGTTGGTGAATTTGTGCTATTATTCATACCACTGGATATTTTATTTCAATTCTGGGATTAAACGAGCCGCGAATAACACTGAAATTAAACTAATTTACAGGTAAAGTCCATCTTAGCCAGTCCAGTTCCGTGGCGAAAAGGCCGATCGTCGAAAAGCTAAATTCAATCCGACGGCTTGGATTTGTGAATACTACTATATATAATATGATATATATATAATATAAATATAATACGATTTCGGATTTGTGAATCGCGTATAGACAAAATCATCGAAAAGTTTCTTGTCGGATACGGAAAGTTGAGTTTCCGACATTTGTGAATAAGCCCGCAGATATCCATACATATCAATATCATCATGCTGTGTCCCTAATCATTATTATCTGTATAATAATATAACTTCCGTATGTTCGTGGTCGCAAAATCCAAAATATTGTCGATCGATTGGCTTGAAACTTTGACACAATGTTGCATTAGAATACGTACTTGTTTTTATATACTAATATCTATATCAATTTGACTGGCCCGTTGGCGCAGTGGCATATGCATCTGCTTTCCAAGCTAGGGCCCCGGGTTCAATCCCCGGTCAGGTCAATTTAGGAAACGAACTTTTCTAAATTGGCTTGGAGTCTGGGTGTTACTGGCAGCTCCTCCAGAATTCGTTGTGTGATACCTATAGTACAAGCTTACTGCTTAGTTCGGAGTCACACAATCTGTGTAATTGTCTGGAGTATTATTATTATTATTAAATAAAAATGTTCGTTTGTTCAACGCTCGCCACAACAACGCGTGACCAGGAACAGCTAGTATACCTGTACAGCTGTACAGTATAGATACATGCAGACAAACGACCCGGCATCAATTATCGGGATCATTACATATGTCGTTTTTTCCTCTTTTCTTCTAATACATCAACTTCACGCCATTTTCATTTCATGGTAGATAGAGCAGCAATACGCAAGAAAATCTGATTCGACGATAGTTTTAATAATGCAATAAGACTAAGGTTGCTGTCATATACCGGTTGCTAAGAAACCTTGTTAATTAACCGATAATTCTTGCCCATGGAGAATAATGAAGGATATTTTTTGTCTACGTGTCACGTCTAAGTTTATCTAAGCGTCATGGAAAATAAATGACTTGAATAATAGTTCGCTAAATGTTCGTTACTCAACCACCAGTCACTGCATAACACATTAATTCAAAGTGTAATAAAAAAGAACATACATACATTAACGTTAATATTTACAAACTTAAAACTAAACATTATCTTAATAGATTTCCTCAAAGTTGCCGCTTAGAAAGCTGTGATTGCTTAGGGTGCGTAGCAGACTGGCAGCATTACCTCTTTGAATAACCAAACTGATTCGTTGACGGAAGAAACTGCCAGCCCGGCGGTCTCCCGAAGCCTCGACCAGTCTCTTGTGTTATTCAAAGTGTTAATTTAAAATTACCTTTGTTGAACTATCTAATGGTCTAATTGATAACTAACCTATCATGTAACGCTCATTAACAAATTTTTCTTTCTCTCCCAGATCCGTGTAGAAGCTATCAATAGATAAAGAGTTTTATGATTAATTTCGTGTTAATGCGCATAGTCTTACTACTTTAGTACTTATCTGTAAATTGTTCTATTGTTCTGAATTCAATAGTCAAAACAATAAAAGCTGCCTCAGATATAGTGATAATTACTGCCCGCGTGTATATTTTTTATTCCAATTCATCGCAGATCATTATCAACGAAGACATAAAAAATATTTGTGGAATATTCTCCTAACATTATTTTCTTCATTAACCTTCCGTTCTTTTTTTAAATATCTAGTCTATCTTAGGAACTAGTGTCAATCCACGATAGTCCAGTCACATTAGTGGTTTCACCTCTGACATGAGAGATAATAAGCTGGAAACTTGTTTAAACTTGTTTATTTTGGCATGCTAAAAGTTGTCTCAAAAGCCTCATAAGATCTCGTGTCAGGTCTTAAGAAATTCAAGGTCACAAAGGTCAAAAAATCGGTTATTTCAAATATCTCTCTTCCTATGGTTTTAATGCTATTTGCATCTATTTTATAAATATTGTAAAGCATAAAATTCTCTACAAATTTTGTTCTAAACATTTTTTATACGCTCAACGCGCAGCGCTAGCTATACATAGTATAATGCAAGGTCAACCGTAAGTCCCGGTAAACAATACGTCGTTTAAAGTAAATTATATTTTAATTATAAAAATAATTAAGAACTTTTTCTTTAAAATGTGTAAACTCTTAAATTCTTATATTACTATAAAGATTACACCTGGGTATACGGACCCACAATTCGTCAGAAAGCTTTATAAACTTTATTATCCAATTTTCCACCAACAAGTGCAGTTGCTCATCAACATATCAACCGTGTACATACATTATGAATTTCAAACTTGATTAGGGAATGATTTAGAACCCCAGGAATGGGGTTGGGTACTGCGAAATGAACTCCTGGAACCAATAACGATAATATTACAACCAGCTCCAGATGAAATACTGAACACAATATTTTTCAACTGCAAGAATGGTTGCGGATGCAGGAAATCAGGGTTGCAATGTTCTTTAGCTTGTGGCCAGTGTAATGGGCAAGCTTGCTTCAATTCTTCATCATACCAAAACGATTTCGATGACGAAAGTGCATATGATCCCGATGATCTTTAAGATTTACAAAACAAATCCTTGACCACGAAGATGACGGTAATGAATTGGAAATTTTCGAGCGACCGGAAGACGATGATGAAGAAGAAGAAAATTGATGAACAATGTATTAATGTAATAATTAATAAACAATGCAAATTATTCATTCTGGATTAATGGATAATTAATTATGAATTTTTTAATAATTTATTACCTTTATACGACGTATATTTACCGGGGTTAGCGCTGCGCGCTCTCCGGATATTACGACGTATTATTTACCGGGATTAACGCTGCGCGCTCTCCAGATATCAAATATGTTTAGAACAAAATTTGTAGAAAATTTTATGATCTACAATTTTCCTGCAATAGATGCAAATAGCATTAAAACCGGAGGAAGCGATATATTTGCAAAAAAAAAACGATTTTTCGTGACCTTTGACTTTGAATATCTCTAGACGCGGACACGAGATCTTATGAGACTTTTGATACAACTTTTAGAATGCCGAAATAAAGGTCTCATTCCAAGATTAACCCTCTTTTTGGCCTGAGTGACTGAACTATACGACGTCGCAAGGGATAAATAAATAATAATGAAACATATACACAATAATAAGTATTGTTTAGTGTTCTGTTTCAAAATTTGAAAACGGAACACATGTTGTGTGTTTGCGGCCAAACGTAGATCGACATCTAAAAAAAAAAATTAATAGTCTCGGTGTCCATCTGTGTGTCTGATAGCCGATTTTCTCGGAGAATATTTAAAGTTAACAGCCGAAATTTGAAACAGTTGTAGTAAGTGGTGCCACAAAATAAGATGTAAATTCTAAAAGTTGAGTATTCGTTTTCGAAGGTTACTTTTTGAGGCTTAACGGTTTAACCCTACATATCTTTCTTTTCAAAAATTAAAAGTTTTGAAAAAACCAATGACAGGTGTAAATGTTGTAATCGCAAAAGGATTAAATAAATTTTTTGAAAAACCCCCCACTTTAACGCAGTAAGTAGCGTAATGAGAGATAATAAAAAAAATCTGGTTCAATAAAAACACTAAAAAGTACAAAATAATTATCCTTTACTAATCAAAAGTCAAATACAAAAATAACTTTATAATACGATACAAACACCTACATAATTAAATGTGACAGTTACCGAAGCCTTCCAGACTATTACACTTTCCGTTGTCCCACATTGATTTGGCATCTACTTCAATAACCATAATAATTTTTAACAATACTAATCCTTTTTTCAAATTTTTCCATTACTTCCTTTTGACCTTAGTCTAAATAAATAAATAAATATCTGGGGTATCTGCAATTAATTTATTTTCTAGATCTGGACCACAATGACCACAAGAGAATCATCAATATAAAAAAAACTTATAAGCAGTTACCGTTATTTGATATACTTCAAAATCCGAGCTCCTATGAGAGTGAAATTTAAATGGGACTACGTCGAATGTATACCCGTTCAAACAAAAAAAAAAATTTTTGAAATCGGTCTACAATTGACTAAGTTATCGGTGAACATACATAAAAAAAAAAATACAGACAGACATACATAAAAAAATACATAGAATCTCCTCCTTTTTTGAAGTCGGTTAAAAATTCAAAGCAAACAAAATCCGTCGGGGGCCGCCATTGCCATCTCCGTTCCCAATTTCAATTACAATATAGCAGTTTAAAAAAGGTATTCTGTCTCGTTGAGATGCAGCAATTTATATCAATCATGAATGATACGACTGTGGATATTTTCACGTATCTAACGCAATTTCAATTAGTCACAAACTCATAAAACTGCAGAATTTTAGTTCATTTCGGGATAGGGACTAGAGAAAAAACTCTGCAACAAACTTATTTGGGGACCGGCGATTGATAACTATTGACAATACAGATAACTAATTGTACATGTATGTATGACTTGTGCTTAACCAGTTTCGTTTTGTTTCCAACAGAATATTTCAATTTGGAATTTATGAACAACACCTTCATTTTCATTAGTAATTAGATCCAAACTTTGAACTATCTTGTGATTACTTAAATCGGAATCTACAGACGTTTTTATGTGCCTGTATGATACTAACTTTTGCCTGCGACTTCATTCGCGTATAAATTCTAGCCTATGTATTATTCTGATGTATAAGCTATATTATTGTAAAGTTTCATCAAAATCCGGTCAGTACTTTTTGCGTGAAAGAGTAACAAACATCCATACACTCTCACAAACTTTTACATTTATAATATTAGTAGGATATTCATACTACGTGAACTACGTAATAGAACTACGTGAAGGAAGTAACGTCATTTATAATTATTATAATCTAATCACAATCTGTATCAAAAAATCTTAATATATTTTTTGTGTTTTGTTTCGTGATTGTGATTAAGAATCTCGAATAATAGCGATTTCACAATTAACATTAAAATGTCCATAACTCGAACACTGTGTAACACATCCTGCCAGATTAGACAAGTTTTCACATTCCTATGCATAGCGATAGATCTGGGGAAGACTACGGTCGAAGTCTTCACATGGGAGGCTCCAATAATGCATAAAGGAAAACTATTTTTTATCCGTAAATTCAGGGCATAAAAACACCAATAAAATCAATTGATTAGAAATTTCAGGAACATATCATCCAATTGCGCAATATTTCGTTTGTACGGATATCCAAGGTGTTTATTTGGGAAACATTAGCGTAGGCTAAGGGAACAGTCCAGATCCACTGAACACCCCCCTAATATACACCCGTGGGGAAGACTCACAGAATACTAATATACTAGCGTAGGAAGACTATATCCCCAGATACAGGATTGGAGATATTTCATTAAACATAATATTTTCTGTAATAAGTGTTGTCAATAAATCAGTGTATTTTTTCTACTTGAAATTGAATATTGGTATACCCTCTATATGTATAAAATTAAGAAAATAAAATATTGAAATAAATCAAAAAGGTAAAAAAATGTTTTTGATAATTTCAATAAATAAACTGATTACTTGTTTTCTGTTGTTACCTGGAAATATTTTGAATTCCTTTCCGATACCGTTGTGCTAATTTTCAATTGCATTATCCATTTTTTATGTAATAGTTAATCTTAGTTAATATACATTCAGTCAAGAAAGTATCGGGAATGGATGATTTGTTTATGGTTCCAAATTCGATTTTTTTTTTTGTTGTTGTTAGATTGGCACAACTGTTTTCCATTTTGGCGCGGAGTTTGAGTTGCATCTGTTATTTAGGTTAAATACAGTGCTGTTTTTAGTTATATCATTCTAGTTTAAGTTGCGAATTTCATAATGGACAAAAACATCGAACAAAAAGTTTGTCTTAAATTTTGCATTGCCACTGGAATTTCGTGTTCGGAGTCACTGAAAATGTTACAGAAGGCTTACGGTGAATCGACTTTATCAAAAACACGTGCTTATGAGTGGTACAAAGCGTTGAAAAGCGGTCGAGATGTGATAGTAGATTTGCCTCGCTCTGGTAGGCCATCAACGTCTGCAACTGAAGTTAACATCGCAAAAGTGAAGGAAATAGTGACTGAAAATCCTTATTCAAGTTTGAGAGAGTTAGCCGCCGAACTTTCTGTGTCTCACGAGTCGATCCGTACCATTTTAAATAATCACTTGGGTATGAAACATGTTGCCGCTGGGCTAGTCCCAAAAGACCTGAATTTTCTTCAAAAACTCAATCGCATAAGAGTCGCTGAGGACATGCTAGAACGAGTCAATTCCGATCAAACATTCATGAAACGATTGTTACTGGTGACGAGACGTGGGTTTACGAGTTTGACATGCAAACTAGTCAACAAGCTTCGGAGTGGCGCCTTCCAACTGAACCGAAACCGAAAAAACCACGCCAAAGTCGATTAAAGTCAAAGTCATGTTGACTGTTTTCTTTAACTATCGCGGTGTTGTGCACTCGGAATTCTTGCCGGAAGGTCAAACGGTAAATAAATAATATTTTTTGGGCGTTATGCGGCGTTTAAGAGAGCAAATTCTAGGAAAAAGGCCAGATTTGTGAAAAGAAAATTCTTGGATTTTGCACCACGATAATGCGCCTTTGCACAAAGCCATCATTGTGAACAAATTTTTGACCAAAAACTCAACAAATACCATCGAGCAACCACCTTATTCACCAGATATGGCTCCAGCGACTTCTTTCTTTTTCCTAAACTCAAATTACCACTTCGTAGCACCTGTTTTCATTCGGTAGAAGACATAAAGGAGAATTCGCGGCGAGCACTGAACTCAATTCCGGAAAAAACGTTTAAAAAATGTTTTGATGATTGGATTATTCGTTGGCGTAAGTGTATAAAATAAATTTGGATGAATAACTAACTAACATTTCGTGTATTATTGATCTTTTCCTGGTACTTTCTTGGCAGAGTAGTAGCTACTCACTACCTTGCGGCCTCATTGCAGGTAGAACTCCTAGATTAGACCAATATTTTCACATGTAGTTCCATTTCAATTGTTTCTGATTTCAGCTTTCCTAATTATGCAAGATGAGGAGGGTTGACGCTCGAATAGTAGCAGTGGCGCTACTCGTCATATCTGTGGTGCCGTTAACACTCGCTAATGACGGTATAGATTAAAATTAAGTCAGAATTGTTGTGATAATAAATGGTTCCTTTTTTTACTAAAATTCAATGCAACATTTGCAGTAATTTTCCTTGTGCAAGGAAATATAATGCAATGTACACTGCAGTGCAAGGCAAGGCAATACGATACAACACTATACTGTAGTGTGGTGCAATATAATACAGTACAACATACTACACATTGTTACACCAGTGAAGTATATGTGTACAGAAAAAACTACAATGAGAAAAATACATTTTACTGGCCCGTTGGCGCGATGGGAGAGCATCTGCCTTCCAACCCCAGATCCTGGATTCGATCCCCGGTCAGGACAACTGACCGGACAATAGGAAATGAACTTTTCTAATTTAGGTTGGAGTCTGGGTGTTGCTGGGAGCTCCCAGCACAGAGCTCTCCCAGCTCGTTGTGTGGTACTCACACATGGGTTATACAATTTGTGTAATTGTCTGAAGTATTGTTATTATTAATTATTTATTATTACACCTGAAGGAGCCCTAATCGCTGAATAGTCTTACAATCTTCCAGATGGGGTAAAGTAAGCCCTAATTAGTTTTATTCTAATTTACAGATAGTATTTGCCAGTATATGATTGCTATACCAAGAGAAGATAGACCGGAAGACTTTCCTGATCAAGATTTTGAAGGTTAGTAATTATTTTTTCATTCCATTTATTCGAAAAACTACGATTGGTTCTTCGATAAGTGCCACCAAAATAGCTCTTTTCTCTTAAAGACGGGCGGATATGAATTTGAAAAAGAAACACGAATTAATCCTAACGTTCTGTGAGCAATTAGGTCAAATGAAAATATTCTATGAAGAATGTTACTGGCCGAAGTTTATCTGGCTTGCGGTAAAAAAAATAAGAAATTGAAAATTTAAAACTATTAAATTTCTTTGTACTTTTACATATCGAATAACGTATCTCATTTATTTTTCTCATAGATGGGAATGAAAAGTAGAGTGTATCACTCGGTAGTCAAATTAATTTTTTACCTCGATCGCCTTGCATTGAATCCTTCTCTGCGCTCAGGATTCTACTTTAGAATCCTTCGCTGCGCTCGGAATTCTACTCTAGAATCCTTCACTGCACTCGGGATTCTACTTTAGAATCCTTCGCTGCGCTCGGGATTCTACTCTAGAATCCTTCGCTCCGCTCTGGATTCTACTCTAGAATCCTTCGCTCCGCTCAGGACTCAAAATAGCACCTCGCTGAAAAAAAAAATTTCTCCCTTGATAAACAGTATAATATTGTAACATTAAAATTTTCTTCGTAGACAGTGCTCATTTGTTTATTATTGAGAAGGAATTGTCAATGTACTTGTTGTACATTCTAAACCGAATCTTTCACTATACTTATTTGAGAATAAAGACTTGTACCTACGCCTGTGCCTGTGGTAACTTTAAGATGTGATTGGTGTGAAGATATTACGGATTGCTCCTTGGAATTTCTGATATCGAACCGGAAATGTTTATTATTTTTAGTACTTATCGGGAAATTCAATCCATTTTCCGGAAATTCTGATATTACAGTTGGCGATACTAATTTTAATATTTTTGTACTATTATTCGGTTGTAACAGTAGCGGGTAAATTAAAAAACGATTCATTTAAGAGTCCGCCTATGCAGACGCCTATTGGTGTGTGTTGTGAGCTGGATTTCGATATCCAAGAAGATTGAAAGTTAGATATTCGGATACATATAACTTCAACTATTTATCTTGAGATGATAGAAACAAAAAATCTCGATGAAAATAATTCCAGAATAAAACCCTGTTTTGCAAAAAGATTTTGTTGATTCTCCGAAATTCTACAGAATTTTAAAATGATTTTTACTAAAATGGATTGGTAATCAATTATATCTCAAATTTCTAAAACCAGTTTTTTAATTGGTATAATGTAGTATTTTTGCAAATTACAATTATGTGCAAAATCAAATGTTAAGAATTCTCCGCGCTAAAATACGATCAAACCGCAACTGAGATTATTGTTATCACCATTGGGTACGAGGGTAATGTATGAATCCGCCAGTGCAACCAGGCGGAGTCTTAACTAAATGTGCAATATTTAGCTTAGGCAGTTGCTTATTTCTTGAGTTTCCAGCTGTAATATTAATATCATCATTGTTGATTTTTCCAATTTCAATTCAAATTCCTACAATACATTTTGATTCATCGAGGTAGCTAGGTAGTCATTACTCATCTCATTCAAAATCTGTCTACAGGTACAACATGGCAGGAACGACCATTCGTAACAGCAGAGCGGAGAGAGGATGTATGTCTGGACAACTACTTTCCGGCGTCGACGAGCTCTGGCACTCAAATGATATGGATGGAAGAAGAGATTGAAGGAGATGTAGCGATTGCCAAGATCAATTATCATGGTTCGAACAATCATTATAACATCATCTTTGTACCACCAGCTTCTGTTAGCAACTTCATGCATGCAAGATTACCAAATCAGATTCCAAAAGAGTTCAAATTCACCGTCATCAAAAAGATAACGTCAATACCTATTTAGTAACTAGGACAATGATGTAGCTAGATAGTTATAGGCACTAGTATGAAGAGAAAATTGTCCTTCGTCACCCATCAATTAAAAGAAAAATTTCGAAAAGATTTCTGAATTAATTTTCAAAAGTTTACGAGACTTCAGCAAAATGGATGGAATTCAATCTTATCTTTAAGCATTAAATGTCACACGTCGAACATTATTGTAATTATTATTCATACGTCAGACAGTATTGTAATATTGTGTATAATATCTTAATAGGTTTTAGCGGCACTACCAAAGCTTAGTTGGAAGAGAATACATATATAGCATTAAGCTAGCCTTTGTACATGTTTTGGTGCAATAAGATATAAAAAATTATAAATTTAAAAAATCCCCGACTCAAAAAAAACCTCCAAAAAGTAAAAAAATAATATGTACCTCATCCTTTAAATTTGTGATAAGTTTCAATATAAATAGTAGTAGTAATATATCCAAGCGTCATCACGTCGGGGGACCGCTAAGTTTACTTGTATTTAAATTTCATACACACTATAATTTTTAGTTGTATTCTCTTTTTATTACTTTATTTACTTAGCAGTCCCCCGACGTGACGACGCTTTCGATTAGAAACTGATTACAGGCTAGGTTGTTTTTTAAATTAAATATAGCATCTGTAGTACAATATAAAGTCAAGGACTAAAAAAATGTTTCATTAGGCCTCAGTCAACTTGAGAAGAAGTGGCATGGAGGCAGCATCGAAGCGGCACTATTTTCTTTCTCATTTCATTTCTCTTTCTTTCACAGAAATAAGAATAAAGGCTCAACGCTTGCACTACAGTTTTAATTTTGTTTATGGTTCCTTGACCTTGTAAGGAAGAGAGTAATGAAACAAACGAGTAACTGAATAGCACTGACTCTTTAATGATAGTTTTACAAATATATAGTCTAGAATTATAATGTACATACGTATAAGATATAATGTGATCTTCACTACATCACCCACTTAATAAGAAAAAAAAATTATACACGTATTTTTTTTTACGTAATTAAAAAAACGATATTACAATAAACAAAATAATTAGGATCTATTTTTATTACATTTGCGAATTAATAACTAGGTAATTTAGTTATATTTTTGTGAACAATGTCAATTTTTCCTTTTTTAATTATTTCAACATTCGGCAAATTATCTTTCACTACAACGTATGGTCCAGAATATATTGGGCTAAATTTATTTCCTGTTTCCTCTTTTAACAGGATTTCGTTATTAGGTTTGTAATATATAGGTTTCTTAACAATTTTTGCTTAATTATGTTGTTACGTGCTTCATTTTGTGAAACCTGTAATCTATATTTTAATTCGAGAGGATAACTGTCATGATACAGCGGTTCAATAGATTTTGAGAAATTATTAGGCAGATTACATTTTTTTCCGTACACTAATTCAAACGAAGTGTAATTTGTAGCGCTATGTACTGATGTGTTATACGAGAAGCACCAGTACGGCAACCATATGCGCTCCATGATTCGGGATGAATATCAGTCTGGATTCTTAAAAATGCTCCTAAGTGCTAATGAGTGTTCTCTGGCGCTCCAATACTCTCATGGTGATATGCTGTAAAATTTAACTTATTTATATTTAATAATTTACAAACCTCTGACATAGTAGTGCTGAGGAATTCTGCTCCCTTGTCGGTTGCTATAGCGTTGGGAACACCGTACTTGAGAATGAAACAATCTACTAATGCTTTTGCAATTTCATTAGAACTTTTCGAAACGAGTGGACAGGCTTTTGTTAACTCACACTGCATATTTAAAATATAAGAATAATTATACTTATACCTATCTAACGGTCCTACAACATCTAAAAAAATTTTGTCAAAGGCCATATTAGCTGTGGTAGTTACCACCATGGGCTCTTTGATATAAGTAGAATATTTTTGTGTCTGACATTTGTAACACTTTTTGACAAACTCACGTACATCATGCTCCATATTGGGCCAAAAGTAATATTTTCGGATATTATTCAACATTCATCTGATACCCGCGTGGCCACTCATGGGTAAAAAATGAGTCATTGATAATAACTCTTTTATTGTATTTATTAATAATTCTTTCAACATTCTTTAAAACACAAAGTCGAGGTCGAGGTTACATCTACACTACAACCTTACACTGAGCGTTTGGCCTTACATTCGTGCCATAACCATAATTTATGTGGATTATGGAAAATTTGATTTTATACTTCAATTTTAACCTATTCATATTGTCACTTATGTTCTTGAATTACCAAAATTTTACCAATATTCTTCCAGGAACTGAGACGCCGACCATTGCACTTCCCTTCCTAGCTGGAGCTGCTGCTAACCTTGGCGCAGTCATTAGACAAGTTGACGATGACTGGTACCTTATTATCACTCAAAGGTATTACTATGATATTTGAATTTTAAATATTTTACGGCTAAGAGATACGTATACATAGTATATAGGCTACAATAGAAGACAATGTCAGTAAATGATAATACCTTAAAAATCATGATTGTATGTAAAGCACGTCGACATAATTTTGGCTGCCTTTTACGATCTGCGCGAAAAAGAAAGCTTAAATACACTATATACCTGCATTTCTTGTTTCCCCAGACAAGCATTATAAAATTATTTCAACATAATTATAATCCTTAATATTTCTATTAGATTTAGCATTATTTTTAGATATGTGATGGTACAGTGGTAAACAGCCTATTGTATTCTGACGACGCTGTGAGTTGCAGACACTAGTCACGAGCATGAAAGAAGAATGTAAAGTGAAAGGATTGAATATTATGAATGTGAACAAAACTAAGGTTCTGGTGTTTGAAAGGGAAGCGGCGGTAAATGTGAGATTTGGGTACATGAAAGATTTTTAGAAGAAGTGAATGAAGTTGTGTATCTGGGAACTGCGTTTTCGAGGGATGGAAGATGTGAGTTGGATGTAGAGAGACGGGTAGCAGCTGGCAATAAAGTGAACAGTGCTCTGTCCGTATTAGTAGGCAGTGTGAATATATCTAAAACAGCCAAAATGGCCATCCACAATACGGTGTTGGAGCCAACTTTATTCTATGGTAGCGAGGCCTGGATATGCCTCAAATGTAGTGAAAGTAAGATAAATGCAGTAGAAATGCGATCTCTTAGAAATATATGCGGTAGTACTCTTGCGGACATGATAAGCAAGAAAGAGATACACAGTATGGCATAGGTGCATGACAGTGTTATTGTAAAAATGAAGAAAGGAATGCTTAGATGGTTTGGGCACATAGAAAGTATGAGTGATGAAAGACTGACGAAGAAAACCTACAGAGCGAAAGCGAGTGGTAAAAGAAGCCAAGGAAGACCAAGGCTGACTTATGAAGATCAAATAACCAGAGTGTTAGCCGACAGAAATGTTAAAAGCATTCGCATACCTAGTCGAAAATGTGTGAGGAGAATGATGAGATTTGAGAACCGCGAAGCTTGGCGCTTCGTCCTCTGACTACCCCGTTAGGTATACAGCGTGAAGATGTGTACATTATTTTTTGAAAGCAGCGAAATCATTAAATAACTTATAATATCTACCCATCGCAGTTATTTCCCTGCAATGTTTTAACAATCTTCTGTACAACCACAATAGGGGTCTTATTTTTAACTTTTACAACTTATTACATTTATTTAATTTATATGTTCCTCGTACACTTAATATTTAAGTGTACGAGTATACTTTAAGCGACGCGTATTTTGCGTCTCGACAAAGCACCTTCAAGGCACCCAGTGGATTTCACTTCTTCACTGGAACTTTCCCGTAATGTTTCATTGTGAAGCGAAACATGTAGTATGATAATTAGTAATTATTTTAAGTGGAATATAACTGCAAAATGAGATGAATATTCGCCGAATATTACAAGAATCAGTACAATCTAATAAAACGCTTCTTTCCAGACAGGACTACGAGACACCTGCTATGCAATTGTATTCATTTAATATAAGAATAGACGGCGAAACATTGGTCGCTAACGTCAGGTTACAAATAGTAAACATCGATGACAACGATCCTATCATTTATGCTGTAGAGCCATGCCAAGTACCAGTAAGTAAGCCATGCCAAGTACCAGTAAGCGTTTTCAAAACTATCACAGGACATTGTTACTCATAATTATGTAAGATTTTTTAAAATGCGATTTACTCATTTCAACATCAAGTGGCGCTTACCGTGAAGATTAAAAATCGAAACCGTAAAGATTAAAAAATTCTCGGAGATATACATTATCTTTCGTTTGTTGGAGAGCAACGTCATGTAATCATGTAAACCCCCCGTTACAACACACACATATATAATAAAACAACAAACAATTCATTAAAAAAAATTTCACTTTTTCATACAATTTTTATATATTTTTTATTTTACAATTGTAAAAGAAAAATTTAATAATTACCTACATCATATAATGTTTATAGCAATTAGACCTATTGGCAAAAGTGAGTAAGATTTAATTTGGTAGTTGTATGCATAGACTTTATAACTACTGACAGCCTGTCCCGTACTATGAAATGAGATAAAATCAAATTAAATGTAGATGTATAGGTGCTGTTTTCTAATGAAATGGAACCCGATCAGCTTATTTGGTAATAAATGTGTGTCGTATGTGTACGACCAAGTCAGCATATCTGATTTACCACATCGTTACTGCTCGGGCACAGTGTCTACTTTATTCATAAAGTCTATGGCTGTATAAAATTTTTGTTAATTCTTGTTCGTAAACAAAATATTAAAAATTTCTCATGAGAGGACGGAACACTTGTGATTATTGACTTCTTTCGCATCTGCAAATCTCATCATTCTTTTGTTATGTTTTTAGTATTTCCGTGAATGAACATTGTAGGTAGCTATTTGACCTTTAAATTATGTCAAACGCGTATAGGTACTTAAAAATCAATAATTGGATTATAAAATTAATTAATATTACAGGAAGCGGGCGAACCAGGTCTTTCAGAATGCGTATACCAAGTGCAAGACATCGATGGGGAGATCAGTACACGGCAAATGACATTCAGGATCGACAGTGAACGCGACGACGGCGACATATTCTATATAGTCGGTACTAACATTCCGGGAAATTGGTACTGGATGCACATGACCGTAGGAATTAGAACTCCGCTCAATTTCGAAACCAATGCGCTGCATATATTCACTGTTACTGCTCTGGTATGTTGATTATTCTATTTATTTGTACCTAGAAAGGTGTTTGAAGTCTTACTAGTAACAGCTTTATCCACGTCCCCGCAAACGTTGACTGAACCTTGAAATAAATAGAAATTAGTTTGTATACTACATTTTTGGTGTTCCCTTCTATCGTCCCTATAAACTACCCTGGTGGACGATTTTCCAAAACCATTGGAGCAGTTAGTTCTTAATTTTCATTGAAAACTTTCAATTTTAATTCTCAAGTTTAAGAAAAAGCAAGGTCGATACTTGTAAAATATTGTTCAAAAATGGCAAATAAAAGAAATTCTAATTGGTAAATATGTGAAATGTCTATGATAATCATATGTACGTCCACATAAAAATGTAAGAATATTAAAGAGAAAAATTAATGCAATAGGAACAATTGTTCAAGTCAACACATCGCCGAAGTCAGCCGGAGACTTTGTGCTGAGATTACGTAACTTATCGCCTCTTGCCACCAGTGCTACGCTCGCACAGTCACTATTATTACCTATTCTCGACCATGCGGATGTCAGGCTATCTTGATCTCACCGAGGAGCAGTTTAATAAACTTGGGCGACTTTAGAATTTATGTAGACGTTTCATATTTGATCTGCGCAAATATGATCATGTTTCTTAATTTCGTACACGACTCAAGTGGCCCCCTATTCGTCTTCATTCTTTCCCTCCTTTATACTGTGTTATTTAACCCCACGACATCGAAATATTTAAAACATATATTCAAGTTCCGCAGCGATGAAGAACGTAGTTTGAGAAGTAGTGAAACTCTTCTTCTTGAAACTCCTTTGCACACTTCTCAGTTCTTTTCTCGATCGTTCTCAGTACAAGTTATTCGATTGTGGAACTCCCTACCTATCACTATAAGACGTGCCAATACCCTTTTAAGTTTTAAACGTCGACTTAAAATTTATTGTCTTTCCTACTAACTATTATTTTATTAATTTAATTATAAATTGTAAAATAACATGTATTATATAACACGTAGGTATGTAGTGTGTATTATATATTATTAAACTATTTTTTATTTTTTTTATTCTTATTTTTTTTTATGTACATATTCATGCCAAGATCACCTTTGCACCGCCTACCGTAAATGTACTCCGATGTCTAGCATTCCTCTACCCAATGCCTGGAAGAGATCGCTTTAGCGATACGGTCGCCGAAATTGTACTATGCTTAGTTTATTCCTATATTTATAATATATTTTACTGGTGCAATAAAGAGTACTGAATTGTATTGCGTAATAATAATATAACTACAAACTCAAGAAAATCCGTGAGGGTCGTTACATACATACGTAGCCCGGCGTAATACACGCGGGAGGGGGCAGGGGCTCACCATCATCCCTTATAGGAGTATTATTTTAATGTTACTTGATTTAAAAAGCTCAAAATTCTAAGCATTAGTGATTAGTTTTATCATTCGATATAATCAACAGTAGGCGAAATAAATATTAACAAGTCAAGTAATATTAAAATAATAATGCTAAGAGATGGTGGTAGCCCCCAGGTGACATGAGACATCATGATGCGAGACATAGCTGCTCCGTGGACAGAGTTTGATACATACATACATACATATCCTCACGCTGTATCCCTAACGGGGTAGTCAGAGAGGACGGAGCGCCAAGCGTCGCGGTTCTTACATACTTCTTTCGCTTCCTCAAATCTCATCATTCTCCTCACACATTTTCGCCTAGGTATGCGAGAGCTTTTGACATGTTTCATAGTTTTAAATATAAGCAGCAAGCAGGCGTATGCCAAACGTATAATGCCGACAATGTACGTTTGCAATACGCTTCGTTATACTTTAATACGCTATACCGCTGCACGGCGTATTCTGAATGTCTATGAAGCTACGTCTCTGTAGACAGTAGGTTTAAGACGACGCATTGGAAATTTTGACACCAGGGGTCTCAATTTTTCTAAGTGACTACAAAACGTATGACAATGATATTTGGTATCCTGATTTTTCATTTCATTGACTTCATTTTGACAGTTGCGATACTCGGTTAGTTAACTTTTGTGACACAAAAAAAATTGTTAAAGTAACCTCTTTTAAAACAGAGATTCACATTTTTCGGAGCAATGGGACCGATTTATATTTCTAAATTTTCTATATAGTTTACTTTAAACATATTCCTCAAAATGTCAGTTAGATTTTTTAAAATTATTTATTGTTTTTAAAATAAACGAAAATAACCGTTTTTTCGTATTTTCCGTAGCTAGCGCGCGCACGTTTGCATAGAACAGAAGGTCTATTTTAGATTAAATTGATGTTTATCAATGCGTCGCCTTAACACTTTAAATGCTTGAAAACATCAATAATAATTTCCAGGACTCCCGTTATAATGATCACACAGTAACTATTATGGTGCAAGTACAAAATGTGGAAAGTCGACCACCGCGGTGGATAGAAATTTTTGCAGTACAACAATTCGACGAAAAAACATACCAGAGTTTTCCTGTTAGAGCTATTGACGGTGATACGGGGATCAACAAACCAATATATTACAGAATCTATACAGATGAAGAAGGTAAACATATTTGACTACCTCGAAATATTTTAATAAAGTATATTACAATATACCTGCTAGAAACATTGTAAATATTTTGAAAATAAAATCTTTGTGCATTCTCTAACGAGATCCCACGAGGTGAATATAGATATTTTGGATTATAAATCTAAAAAAGATCAATTTATTCGAGTAAACCTTGTAAACTTGTTTTTAGGGTAGCAAGGTTTGCGTTGCCCCTGACACAAGACGCAACGTTTTGGATTTTTTTTATATACCTAATCTTGCTATAAATATTGTTACAAGGAAAACATCGTCTTGTTCTATTACATGAAACGTTTATTACTGCTGTGTGCGTTAGTTTAGCCACCGGCACTCTCACTCATCGAATTTAACACAACAGCAATAGATGCTGTTATTTCACGCCGATATTCTGTAAGAGGGTGGTGTTTCACCGGGCGAGCCGGCCCAATTTGTGCTGCAATGCAGCATGGCTCTACCACACGAAATACATTCTATTATACATGTATATAATATCATTTTAATTTATACATTAATATAATAGCATTTTTAAAATATGAAGTTCATTCAAAATTATCTCCATTGGCCTTAATACAATACTTTAAACGTTGTGGCCAGTTATCGATTGAAACACGCACTTTCTCAATGGGAAAATTTGCCATTGTCAATCTTATGGAATGTTTTTGGGACTCCAAGTTATCATGGCGATTAGAGCATGCCATACTCTGTAAAAGAGACTTTCATTCATAATCAAGTGGATTAAGATCGGGACTAGATGACGGCCAGTCTTCAGCTATGATGAAGTCAGAAACGCTCCTTTCCAGCCATGCTTGTGTGGATCGAGCTTTATGACCCGCTGCTGAGTCTTGCTGAAAGGACCATTCTTGATTATGGAACATGGTGTTGTTAAGAGGCTTAACTACCTTCTCAAGAATCGTATCTTGATACACCTGGGCCGATGTTTTGATACCTTTTTTGCAAAAATATGGCTCAATCACTACTTGGTAGCTAACACCCCACCAAACTATCACCGAAGCCGCCTAATACACACGTTGTACCCTACTGACTAATTGAGAAGCTTCTCTAGAGCTTCGAACATAAACTTGGCCATTCTGCTTATTTAAATGTTACTCGAAAGGAAAAATTTTCTCGGCAGTAAATAACATTTTTTTGTGACCTCCCATTGCGTACCGCCTAACAAGTTGTTTCGAATTTACCACCCTATTCACTTTTAAATTATCGTTTAAGTAATGACCAGTGCGTCTCTTATAAGCTGCAAGTGCTAAGTAATCTTTTAAAATACGCGACATGGTTTTAGATGCTATATTCATTTTCCTAGATAAAATCCTTTGCTTTCGGACAGGATTTCTTCGGATTCTTTCTCTCACTGCTTTGATCACCTTTTTAGTACGAATACTATGTGGACGGACAGATCTTTTTCTGTCACAAACAGAGAACGTTCCGTTATATTTATCAATAGCACGGTACACAAATATTCGTATAATACCAAGCGGATGGAGTACTTACATACCTACTTTGTGTAATGCTATCACAGCAAATCGATTCTCTTTATCAGCCCACTCCATTTTAATATCGCAAGAATATTTAACAAACGTTGGCACGAAAATGAGAAAACACCATGAGTATTCATATGAGAATGACAGGTTCCAAATGTAATAATATTGTCGTTTTTTTATTGAAACAGTATTTGTGGCCAGACTATGTATTAATGAAATAATCTTTGCAGTGCATTGGATTAGTAAACGTGTAAATGAAGGCGACATGCTGGAAATACTCAACAGATTATATATTTTATTCCAGACGATTTCTTCATTATCGAGAACTTCGAAGATGGTTACAGCGGAGCAATACTGCACGTGACCCCTATAAACAGAGACATCCTTGAACGTGATATTTTCAGATTGTCCATAGAAGCTTATAAAATCACAGATAATAATGAAGAGTTGAGCACTATAACCAATATTGTGATTGTCATTAATGACATCAACGACCAAAGGCCTGTGCCTCTTTTTCCCGAATACCATGTCGAATTTGCTGAGGAGACACCGTTGACGTTAGAATTTGACAGAGATTTCGGTTTTCATGACAGAGATTTGGTAAGTACAGTGTAGGTGAGACAATTTTCCACGTGAAACAGACAAATTCATAATATATCTTTATCTTCAAGTACCGGGTGCTGAGGCTAGTACTGCCGAGAACTTGAAACGGCCTAAGTATGCGACTCTCTTTGAAAGTTTTATATTTACGCCATATTTAGTCGAAATTTTGGTACCCTAGGGCCCCGAACCCCATCGACTGGTTTCTGATATTTATATAAAGACTGGTCAGAATTCTTCCGCCAACGAATCAGTTTGGCTATTTCAAGAGGTATAATGCTGCCAGTCTGGCTGGATACTCTAAGTCTAAGCAATAACAGCTTTCTAAGCGGCAACTTTGAGGAAGTTTATAATTATTTAAGATGACATTTACTATTAGTTTGTAAATATTAACATTAAGATATGTATGTACTGATTTATGTCAATAAAGTTTTGTAACGTTTCCGAATTCGTTGTTTGTAACAATAACTCAAAGAATACGGAAACTTTAACTACTGTGTCTTACTTTCAAGTAGGCAGTAGGTATATTAGATACCATACCATACCAATCATACCAATACCAAACAGATACCAATCTCGCATATTGCAGAAGACTGCAAATAAATTTATATTTGCTGTTTTCGTATAGATTTCTCATTCTTACTGACTCACGAGTACCTGAGTGATTGGACGCTTTCGGTCGAAATGAGACTAATTTTCCTGGTAAGACACTCAGCATGTCGGAATAAGAATTCGGCCGTTATTCAAATATCTCAGCCTGGCCGAACAGAATAACTAAATAACAGAATAACTAATAACTTGCACAATACGCATATAGCTAATTATGTGTGTACCCCTTTGTCTTTTCACTTACTCAAGTTTTTTTGTATATTTTTTAAATTACATAAAATATCTTTTTATGACTATTTTCATAACAATAATGAATTTAAAAAAAATATATTCGAATTTGAATATTTAATAAAGTAAATAAATACTGGCTTTAAAATATTAATTTAATATTTAAGGGTCAACACGCGCAATACACTGTCCACTTGGAGAGTGTAAGGCCTGAAGGCGCTGCGTTAGCGTTCTACATAGCGCCTCAGGTTGGATACCAACGGCAAACATTCGTGATGGGCACGTTGAACCATAACATGCTGGATTATGAAGTCCCAGAGTTCCAGTCAATCGAAATAGAAGTATAATTCAGATGCTTTTTCATTATAAATATTATTATTCTCATACAAACACGCACGCACACATGCACGCACACACATACATACATTATCTGTAATGTCGTAATGTTATAAAAAAAAATTAAATAACCATTTGCCTGTGCCATTTTTTTTAAATTTATTACCACACCCTAAAAATGCGTAGATACGCATTCTTAGGGTGACACGCTTCTGGGCAGTTTTTAAGCTTGGAAACAAATAAGCAAGTTAATTATCTAGTCTCGAGTTCAAGAGCTAGAATAAAAATTTAATAGGATAGAGTTATATTTTTTATAATTACTGACAATCCCTAGTTTCATTCCATTTTAACTTCATGTATATACTCAGGCATAAACGACACGAAGTCCACATTATAGAGATAACGACAATCATACCATTTTTCTGAATTTTTAAACAACAGTAGGCCCGTCGATCTAACTTTTTTTTAATCTCCTCTCACAGGTAGTAGCGATAGACACGAACAGAACAGAATTTATTGAACGAGCTAAAGTCTATATAAGTCTCATTAACTGGAACGACGAAGAACCTATTTTTGAATATAGTAGTCAAGAGGTTTCTTTTAATGAAACCGAAGGCAAAGATTTCTACGTGGCCAGAGTTCTAGCGCACGACAGAGATATAGACGACAGAGTCATGTAAGGACAACAACTTTTTATGCAATATTTTTTATTGGTATAAGAAACACTACGTTTATTGGAATAAGAACTACCATATTAATCTCATTAATCGCGACGCTTGGCCCTCCGTCCTCTCTGACTACCACGTAAGGGATACAGCGTGAAGATATACATGTATGTATGTATGTATTAATCTCAGCTATCATGAAACAGTGATAAACGTTAAGCCAAATCTAAGACTTGGTTCATGATCGACACTGAAAGTTTGATAACAGGCTGCTACCAGTCTCTTCTGTGCCTGAAATGGACAAATCTCTCACTGGCACCTATCAGTCCTACAGCTAAGAAGTGCTCAATTACTGGGTCTAAAAAATAACTTCGTCTACAAAACTACAATTTCATGCCGATACTTTTCATTAATATTCTCTTGCTTCCCTTTACTCATTACTAGGTGTTGCCCACGACTTCGTTTGCATGGAAAACGGGACAATATACAGTATATGTACATTCTAAACATTAGTGAAAGATATTTTGAAATTAGATGAGTAGTTTCGAGATTACCTCCTAAATCCAAACTTAAAAAATTTACCACTTGTTAATATGATATTACTTCGAATTTATTTTCTCCCGATAATATCTCTTATGCGCGTATAAGATGGCGCGTACAAAATTATCTCAACCACCATATTCTCTCTTTTAATAACCTAGAAAAAAACTCTATTTAAAATCGAAAGGCTTTTAACAGCAATGGAACGTACATGCACAATATACTATAGGTATATAAAGCTAGCAGTGCAAAATCAGCGAAAATTGAAAAAGAAAACATGAAAATTTGTTGCTACTTAGTTGCTAATAAATCGATTTTGTTGCCCAAGCCGATCACTAAAAATCGTCAACAATGCTAGATTTATGTAAAGGTAGCAAGAAAAATAGTTGAATATAGAATAATCGTTAAAAAAAGTAAGAGGGAATCTGTTGCTAATTTGTTGCTATAAGACGACATTAAATAAAAATCGAGAAAACAATTTTTTTTTTCCATTTTACATTTTATAACGACATTGCTGGGTTAACTTTCGATTTTCTAAACAAAAATCACTAAACGGCGGTTATCCGTGCGTACAGAGTCAAGATAGCGTGGCCAGTATATGTTCATACAGATCTGTAAACTCATCCGAACTCCGGTTTTCATAATTTGTTGCTGATTCTGTACGCATGGATAATCGTCGTTCTGAGCAGCAACAATTTTAGTTTAGAAAATCAAAAGTTAACCTAGCAAGGTCATTATAAAATAGAAAATGGAAAAAAGGCTTTCTTTTTTCGATTTTTCTTTAATGACGTCATACAGCAACAAATTAGCAACAAATTCCCTGTTACTTTTTAAACGATTATTCTGTATTCAACGATTTTTCCTGCTACCTTTGTATAAAGCATTGTTAACGATTTTTAGGGATCGACTTGGGCGACAAAATCGATTTTAAGCAACTAATTAGCAACAAGTTTACGTGTTCTTTTTTCAATTTTCGCTGATTTTCCACAAGCTTCATGGATCTATATACTATAATAATACATACATACAATATAATAATCGAATTTGTAAGATAAAATGAACCTTTTAATACCCGTTAAAATATACATCCATTCATAATTAGTTACATGTCCGCCTGTCAACGAGTTATCCTCAGGAAAGTTTAACCTCGATCAATTACCTCGTACTAAGCCTATTTAATTGCGATATTTTAGACACTCGCTGTTGGGCAATGTGGGTGATTTCCTGACAATAGATCCAGACACCGGAGACATTACAGTAGCCATTGACGATGCATTCGACTATCATAGACAAAGTGAACTGCATATACAGGTTAGTAGAGTTCTCGAACTTCTTAATGTCTACAGACATCGATATCGATATATATGTGTATTCGGCTCTAAATATATATAATATAGGTATGTCGGAAAAGACACGGGGCAATTCGTGCTCTTGCAACTCAGCTATGAGAAATAGATATCTAATCTTACAAGAGCCGAACTACTCCATAAATACAACGTTAAGACAAACTTAATGTGCAGACGACAGAAAACTCTTTGTAACAATTATTACGTAGGTAATTGGAAATTTAATAATGGCAAATGATCTGTTGGAGAAATGCTATCGCTCCGGCCGCTGTAGTCTAACACTCAGTGCCGGCCCCGACGTTCCCTTAGCGCGTTATCCCTTCCAAAGTCGCGCTTTGCCATATAATAGTCAAATTAGTGCCTCTCATTATTTCCACCGACATATATATTATTATATATATATATATATATATATCGTATATATATGGCTTTAAATTAAGAATGAGTGTAAGATAATGTAAGATACCCGGCCAGATCAATTTAGGAAACAAACTTTTCTAGATTATCTCAGGTCTGGGTGTACTGGGGGACGCCCCTAATAGTCTTCGTCTGATTTTCGTAGCACATGGAAAATATAGGTGTGTATGGTCTGGCGCACTTATTATTATTTTTATTATTATTATTATATGTTTAGGTACGAGCCGTGGACACTCTTGGTGAGCCATATCACATAGCGACGGCGCAGTTAGTGATAAGACTTATAGACATCAATAACACGCCGCCCAGTTTACGTTTGGTAAGTTAATCTAAAAAATATAAGAAAATTCTAATTTATAATAAACTATAGCTATGCCTCAAGGTTTCACACGCATTAAATTTGGTATTTTTTCGGTATAAAATGAAGCTCAGATTACTCCTTGAAAAATCCTCTCACTGCCAATAAAGTCCCATCAAAGACTTTCGAAAACGCGTGAATAAATGGCTGAATTTGAATACTTCGTCTAATGTTACACCTATACTATTTTTCAGCCTCGCGGAAATCCCGAAGTGGAAGAGAATGTTCCTGATGGCTTTGTTATTACAGAGGGTATTACAGCAACTGATCCTGACACTACAGCATTCCTCGTCTTTGAGATAGACTGGGAATCCTCTTACGCTACCAAGCAAGGAAGAGGCACACCTACTCAAGAATTTCATGGGTAATAGGAACTAGCAGTACTATCTTTTTACCGACAGTTTTTCAATAAAATTCTTTTCACAAACGCAAAATAAAAATATAAGTTTTTTGTGTAAAAAAACTATGTTGAAATTTAAATTGCGCGCTGTAAACTAATAGTATATTATGTACTTAGTTCAAATCCTTAAACTATATGAATACTACCATAATAAAAAAGCAATGAAAACCATTCCTGACACCTTTTTAATCCATTTCTATCAATATATCTTTAAAACACGTTTCTTAGAGAAATTTTCAAACTATCCATAAATTTACAAATTTATTGCTTGACGTGACTGTTAGCTACAATCGTCAGTGTTACATTGTTGACTGGTCCAAATGATATATTAACAAAAATGACATAACTTAGTTGTCTATCTATATCTTTTAGTATTTTTCAAATAACCTATACACCCATAGCGAGACTCCGAACGACTGCAATATGGATACACACAACGAACTGAATAAATACCTAATAAGAACAATACTCCAAGACAACTTAGAAAAGTTGGTTTCCAATTTTAACTTCAATTAGAAACGAACCTGGGATCCGCGACTTGAAAGGCTTCACTAACCATAGCATTAACTCTCAGTTAAAAAATTAAATTTAATACTAGTAATTTTTTATTCCAGGTGTGTGGATATCGAAACTATATACCCTGATTCAACGGATACTGGCTCAGTTGTTGGACTGTTAAAAGCAAAAGAAATCAGACCCGGCGTTACCATAGACTTTGAAGAATTCGAAGTACTGTATCTTACCGTCAGAGTTAGGGATATTAGGACAGAACTCGGAGAAGACTTTGATGAGAGTAAGCACCCATTTTTATTCAAAACATAATCTACAGATTGTACACTAACCACATTACTTGCATGTTTTCCAAACCATTTATTGCATTGGTTTCCAAAACTTACATCTAATTACATGACCGCAATTTACAGTTCGCGAAGCCTAGTGTAATGGCATTGAAACGAGATATTTCCCGTTTCTTACCCAATGCTTTATATATGCGTCTAAATGAACCGATGTCAAATCGTATAAAGTATATAATACGATAAAAAAATTGGACTCCATACAAGTTACTAGATGAAAACAATTCCCGTTAACATAAACGAGTGTAATTTTTAGATAAATTTTCAAAAATGATATGAAGATGACTTTCTTTTGTCGTAAATAGTCCACTATGGGTTAGAAAAGTCTGAAAAAATCAGAAGCAGTAGAACGTAAAAAAACTTTCAAGTAAAATTGGTTCGAAAAAGATATATTTTGTAGTTTTTTAATTATGGGATATTTTCGGTACTCTCTATTTTGAGTTTAGCGATCGCAGAAATAACTGTCTTTCACTTTCTATGAAAAGCACAATAAAATACAAATTTATGTTGGCTGTCGATAAAATTAACATTGTAACATAACATAACATAACTTCACGCTGTATCCCCAACGGGGATAACATTGTGCAAAATTAAATTAACATTGTGCAGGCGAAAATAATAAAAGGCAATCAAAACTTTGAGTTATCGTGAAAAATTTATCCCGACTTTTGCAGTTCCTTTCACTACACGTGGTCCGATACGCAATTAACCGGTTTACGAACTCGGTTTAAACTTTTCCAGTTCATTGTGTTGATACCCAATCGTTTGAAGAGTGAAACTATTATAGAAATTATAATTGTTATTATAAACTTTTGTCTACAGTGACGTTGGCGATTATCATAATAGATATGAACGACAACTGGCCGATATGGGCGTCGGAAACTCTCAACCAACAGTTCAGGGTCCGTGAGAACTCTCAGAGTAACGTTGTCATTGGTTCCGTACTGGCCACCGATATCGACGGACCATTGTATAACCAAGTGCGTTATACAATCCGGTAAGCTTATAGTTCATTAGTTTTTGTCCGCGACTTACTACGAATTTCAAAAATACTAGTCTAATATCCTGTCAGTCTTACTAAGATCTTACCACTTATGAATTTAATGAGTGAACGATTCCTTAATAAACAATTTCAACATAAAATATCACTTAAAGTATGTACTAGAAAAGTAACTCGAGGCATGCTAAAAGTTATTAATTTCACAAATTTGTACGGTAAAAGGAAGCTGTCATATATTATACCAACCTTAATTAACGAAATTCCAATAGAAATTAAAACAGATTTAAATGATAAAAATATAATAAGTGTTTTATTAATAACATGTAATTTAGGTTGATATAAAAGAGCATATAAAATATAATAATACATACATATGTATACTTATATCACGCTATATCACTAATGGGGTAAATATAATAGTAAAAATAAAAATCACAGAATACACAACGAAATACAAAGAAATATTTTTATATTATAATAGTCACATTTTATCATTTACTTAATTGTAGTAACACTTATTTATGAGTAATTTAAATAATTCCCTTTTAAATAAGCTTAATTGGTCTCTTTTACTAGTACATCATTTCTAGGAAGTATTATAAATATTGGGTATTTCGCAAAATACGCTTTTGTGAAACAAAGCTGTTTTGTGTGGGTTTACTTTCATTTTATCAAAATGTCTTAAGCGATTACGAAATTTAAATAAATAAAAGTAGATTTTTACAAAAATAGCACATTCATATAATATATGTACTACTCTGTCAAGAAAATACCGGGATAAGGTCAATAATAGACGAAATGTTAGTTATTCATCCAAATTTATTTTATCACCTTCAAAGTATGCTCCTTCAGAAGCGATACACACGCCAACGAATAATCTAATCATCAAAACATTTTTTAAACGCTTTTTCCGGAATTGAGTTCAGTGCTCGCCGCGAATTCTCCTTTATGTCTTCTATCGAATGAAAACGGGTGCCACGAAGTGCTAATTTGAGTTTAGGAAAAAGAAAGAAGTCGGCTGGAGCCATATCTGGTGAATAAGGTGGTTTCTCGATGGTATTTGTTGAGTTTTTGGTCAAAAACTCGTTCACAATGATGGCCTTGTGCGAAGGCGCATTATCGTGGTGCAAAATCCAAGAATTTTCTTTCCACAAATCTGCACTTTTTCGTCGAATTTGCTCTCTTAAACGCCGCATAACGCCTAAATAATGTTCTTTATTTACCGTTTGACCTTCCGGCAAGAATTCCGAGTGCACAACACCGCGATAGTTAAAGAAAACAGTCAACATGACTTTGACTTTTGATCGACTTTGGCGTGGTTTTTTCGGTTTCGGTTCAGTTGGAAGGCGCCACTCCGAAGCTTGTTGACTAGTTTGCATGTCAAACTCGTAAACCCACGTCTCGTCACCAGTAACAATGCGTTTCACGAATGTTGGGTCGGAATTGACTCGTTCTAGCATGTCTTCAGCGATTTATATGCGACAGTGTTTTTGAAGAAAATTCAGATCTTTTGGGACTAGCCGAGCGGCAAAATGTTTCATACCCAAGTGATTATTTAAAATGGTACGGATCGACTCGTGAGACACAGAAAGTTCGGTGGCTATCTCTCCCAAACTTGTATGAGGATTTTCAGTCACTATTTCCTTCACTTTTGCGATGTTAACTTCAGTTGCAGACGTTGATGGCCTACCAGAGCGAGGCAAATCTTCCATTATATCTCGACCGCTTTTGAACACTTTGTACCACTCATAAGGACGTGTTTTTGATAAAGTCGATTTACCGTAAGCCTTCTGTAACATTTTCAGTGACTCCGAACACGAAATTCCACTGGTGATGCAAAATTTAAGACAAACTCTTTGTTCGATGTTTTTGTCCATTATGAAATTCGCAATATACACTAGAATGATATAACTAAAAACAGCACTGTATTTAATCTAAATAACAGATGCAACTCAAATTCCGCGCCACAATGGAAAACAGTTGTGCCAATTTAACAATAACAAAAAAAAAACAAAAAATTTAATTCGGAACCATAAACAAATCATCCATTACTTCCGATACTTTCTTGACTGGAAGTATACTAATATTTATATGAATAAAACGAAAATTGACATTTATTCAACGCGCGTGGCCACACAACGCGTCGGGAGCATCTAGTTATTTTATAAATTATTAGAGGCTGTACTCCTCCATTCGCAATCATTCGCTCGCTTATACGGTGCAAGGTAACCGATCGAATGGAAGTTTTCTAAAGACGCTTTATTGTAAAGCGCAATAATTTTAATCAATATGTTGAATTATGGTGGAATATGGCTAAATATATACATGTATACATTATTATATATTTATTACTAAAATGATATTGCAGACCACGTGAAGACACTCCCGAGGGTCTAGTCAAGATAGATTTCTACACGGGTCAGATTGATGTCGACACAGAGTACGCGATCGATGCAGACACGCCTCCTCGAGAGAATCTTTACTATACAGTCATCGCTAGTGACCAGTGTTATTATGAAAACAAGGAAGATTGCCCTGAAGACGAAACGTATTGGGAAACAGAGGGAGATGTAAGTATAACTGACCACCCAGCTGTGGTAATGCGCGGTTTGAAGGATGAAAATGACTGCTGTCTTTTCGTCGATATTAAACGCACATATACTCTTAACGAAATTATACGGGAGTGGTATAGATCACGTGTTAAGTTTATCTTCCTTTCGTACTTTTATTATTTTCTTATTTTTAACCGACTTCAAAAAAAGGAGGAGGTTCTCAATTCGTTTTTTGTTTTTTGTTTTTTTTTTTGTATGTTTGTTACCTCATAACTCCGTCATTTATGAACCGATTTCAAAAATGTTTTTTATATATGGTAGATAATCCTTCAGAGGTGGTCTCATTTAAATTTCACCGATATTGGAGCTTGGACTTCGAAGATACACTAGATAACACAACCTGGTTATAACCTTAATTTATATTGCTGATTCTCTTGTATATCGTTGCGATCCGGAATTAGAATGAAGTTAATTGCAGACCTGCCCTATATATTTATTTAGGTCAAGATCACTCAAAAGGGAGAAATACAAAATTTTTATTAAAAAAAGTTAAACCGCTTTCAAAAAAAAACCGTGAAGTATAAAATAACTATCCTTGACTAATCAAAACTCAAGTACAATTAAAATAACTTTATTAATAATCGTATTTGCACATACCTATATAATTAAATTTGACAGTTACTGAAGTCGGTGCCAAGCTTGGCACTGAAGTTACTGAAGTCGGTGCCAAGCTTGGCACCGACTTCAATAACTGTCGCTGACGCGAAACTGACGCACTGGAGTATTTCCAAATGGCGTTTTTTTTACATTTTCGAAAAGCTGCCACGAGATTGCTTCACATCCGAATCGTCAATCTTTTGAATGGGAGCTTCGTTCGGATTGACTTAACATCCCCTCTGAATATCTGAAGCACTCGAGTAAATTTTTTTTCAGATTAACATACCTCCGTCACCGGAGACACGTGGGTCGTATACACTAACAATATCTGACGCACTCGAATATTTCCATGTGACTGATATTTTACATTTTTGAAAGCCTTGTAGATGCTCTCCTTACCGGTGAAAGGGTATCACATAACCTTTTTTTCTTTCTGCTATCTAATCTTCAAAATCCAATAGGTCCCCAAGATGCTCGAATAAATCCCCATTTAGCATCGTGGCCTCCCCTACTATGGAGGTAATAAACAACAGAATACTTGTTTCCCTATTCTATATGCACTAGAAAGGTCATTCTTGTAATTGAAGTGCTGCTAATAACACAATTCACATTGACACAAAAACTGATATTTGCAGATCACGATCTACATTATTGACACCAACAATAAGCAACCGGTACCAAATCCAATGCAGATTGATTTAGAAGTCGAGATATACGAGGATGCAGTGACAGGAGACGAAGTGGTTACGCTGTTGTCCACTGACCTTGATAGAGACGGTAATCAATAAATAATTATCAGCATCATCTCTAGCTACCCCCTTAGTGATCCAGCGTTATGTATTTATGTTCATGCCATCACTTCTGATCATCAGACAATATTCCTATTGGGTTGAATTTAGAAAACTAATCTACTGTTTTTCAACGGTCAGCGTCACAGGGCGTCTTTCCTGAGAATAGCTGCGCGGCAGTCGCGCAACAGTTGTTTTAAATTGGGAATTACGATGCCATGCAGTAAATTGAGTTTTCGGAGGCAACAGTAGCGATTCGCGATTTTATATCGTGCTCTATTTAACAAGTAATATAAAGTAGCCGGTTGACTCTGTGGAACTCATAATCAAGTGACGAGAAGAATAACAAGAACTTTAAATTATCAAGTCACGGCGTACTTACTTCATTTAAATTAAAATATGCTGTAAACAAACAAAATTAACTTAATTAAACAAAATTGTTCGACATATCCAATAGTTTTCTAAGTGAACACTAAATACTGAATTTACTAGCTCCGTACAATAACAACTACTGTTGTGACTTCACAATCACTTCACACAACGGACGTAATTGGCTGAAGTTATTAATAACTATTTATTCTATTGACATGTATAGCATATACGTCGGAACGATCATCATTCATCATTATTAGTACTTAAAATGGCAAGCGACAACTGTTAAGTGCTGCATTGACAGTCTCGGTGCAACCTCGCAAGGATGAAACGAAAAACTCGGAATCTCTAATCGAAAGAATCGAAGAATCGATTTCTTATTGAGAGCGAACCCATGGTAGACGTGTACTGCAAGCTGTTCTACATTTTGATAATATTCTATTATAATATCGTCTGATTACAATGTAATCACTGATTACAATACTCACTAAATTGTTCTCTTAAGGTCAGAAAATATACTCGGCTTATCCTTTCGTTTCCCGCATATACATAACATCACGCTATTTCTAATTGATAGAGCATCAAGTCATAACAAAATCACACTTTGATGCCTTTTTTGCAGTATTTAGACGTATAAATGTCTACCTATGTATATGGCTTACTATAAGACATAGACATAGACATAGATTTTATTTAGCATCATCACTCATCATACACAATACAAACAAATAAATAAAAAATTTTAAACGCATACAACAAACAATGTGTACTGTGAGTGATATGATGCTAAAATGGACACCGACTCAGTACGTGCTGCAGCACAAGTGCTACAGCGCTGATTTTCAGCGGCGACCAATATTTGTGGAGTACGTCGGTCTAACAGATGGCCGTAGCAATTAAATTAATAAATAGTAAATAATACATACATAAGATATAAGATAGCTTATAGCATAGACGATGAACAAGCAACCTAGCACTTATTGATTCTGCATTACATACAACTAATTTACTTATTATTTATTCAATTTTCGCAGTTATATACCACACGGTTCGGTATCAGATCAACTATCCTGTCAATCCGCGTATAAGAGACTTCTTCTCCGTCGACCTCGACACTGGGCTGGTGTACGTATACTACACCACAGAGGAAACTCTGGACAGAGATAATGGAGAAGCTACACACAGGATATTCCTGAACTTAATAGACAATTTCTATTCTGAAGGAGGTCAGTAAAACATGGTTATAGCTACTAAATAAAGCCACGTTTCATAATACCATAAGCAATAATTTTTAAATTAACAGAGCCTTGATTGGTGCATAACTATGTAAAATTCTTGTTAATACTACCTATCGTTTCATATTCCTCTAAAACGTTCCGCTCCGCTAATCTGCACTAGATCCATTGAGTAAGTTGTAATCATTATCGTACCCACGCAATGGAGTATGGCCTGAACAATAATATTTAGCCATTTTAGAGAAAATTATGTATCATAAATTCTACATTATGATTTCTTGTGTTAAAATATGTACATATATATAATCCTTATTATACAGATGGTCAAAGGAATCAAATCGATCTAATGATAACGGTAGTACTGCTCGACGTAAATGACAATGCACCCGAATTGCCTCCACCAGAACAACTCTCATGGACTGTATCGGAGAGTCTAACGGAGGTACGTAATCTACGCTATTTTTGTATGAGTATTGTGTGGTAGAGTCATGCTGCATTGCAGCACGAATTGGGCCGGCGGTGAAATACCACCCTCTCACAGAATATAAAGAAACAGCATCTATTGCTGTTGTGTTTCGTTCGGTGAGTGAGAGTGGCGGTGGCCCATCACCCCCCATCTCCCCCTTATCTTAAAAGCCGGCAACGCACCCGTGATTTCCCGGACGTTGCGTGTTCCTGGGCGGCGGTGATCCCTTTCCATCAGGTGATTGCTCGTTTGTCCTATCTTTTATAAAAAAAATGTGTCAAAATAACGTGGAGCAAGGAAATTGATAAACGTTACCACAAAATAGCCTGCAATAAAGAGTCTATCACACACAGCTACTAATATAAATAAAGATACAACTACGTGTATTGTTATTTATGAAACACTAGATGTTCATCGCGACTTTATCTGTGTGGAATTTAAAAAAGCAGCCTATGTCTTTCGCCAGGGCTTGACCTGTCTCAGTACAAAATTTCATCAAAATCGATGCAGCGGTTTAGCCATGAAACAGACAACCAGATAGATTTACTTTTGCATTCATAATATTTAATATTTATAATATAGTGTTACATAGATTTTGTCACGTGAACTTTCTTGTCTAACAATAATTATAATGTGATATGAACTCTGATTAAATAGGACTGGTAAAATAATCGCATTTTTAAATTACTTAGGGAACACGTTTAGAAAGATACATTTACGCACCGGACCGCGATGAGCCAGAGACAAATAACTCTCGCGTCGCTTACAGACTATTGGACTTCAGTATCCAGGACAGAGACATTGAACATCCAGATTTGTTTTCCGTGGAAAATGTAGAAATCACATATTGGGTAAGCATCTAAGTTATTAACTACACATTTATCCAAGTTATTTTAAGTAATTGTGACACTTCTACACTTTCGCGGTTAATAAAGAACTTTATGAACAAAATCAACTATATTGATAAATTATCACTCAATAATGGTAGTTGGTAAGCGAGATCAGTGACCAAGGGTGATCATTTAGTTAATTACTGATTTATTTCCAATATTCGACTGTGGGTCTTTATGGGGGAGTGTGATCTGGTTCTCTCTCTATTCGTGAAAAGAGATTCATATCTAGTAATCAAAGTTATGTAAGCTGATTATTACATACATACATATCTTCACGCTGTATCCCTAACGGGGTAGTCAGAGAGGACGGAGCGCCGAGTGTCGCGATTCTTACATACTTCTTCGCTTCCTCAAATCTCATCATTCTCCTCACACACTTTCACCTAGGTATGCGAGAGCTTTTGACATTTCCATTCGCTAACACTCTGGCTATTTGATCTTCATAAGTCAGCCTTGGTCTTCCTTGGCTTCTTTTACCACTCACTTTCACTCTGTATATTTTCTTTGTCAGTCTTTCATCACTCATTCTTTATATGTGCCCGAAATATCTAAGCATTCCTTTCTTCATTTTTACAATAACATTGTCGTGCGACCCTGTCATACTGCATATCTCTTCATTGCTTATCCTGTCCGCAAGAGTGACACCTTTCTAAGAGATCGCATTTCTACTGCATTTATCATACTTTCACTCGATTTCGAGCATATCCAGGCGTCACTACCGTACAATAAAGTTGGCACCAACACCGCACTGTGGATGGCCATTTTGGCAGTGTTAGATATATTCACACTATCTACTAATGCGGACAGCGCACCGTTCACTTTATTGCCAGCTGCTACCCGTCTCTCCACATCCAAGTCACATCTTCCATCCCTCGAAAATACACTCCCCAGATACACAATTTCATTCACTTGTTCTAGACTTTTTCCATTTATCCAAACCTCACATTTGCGTACAGCTGAGTATTATATTGGTATTATATTATATTCGTTGTTTTGGTTCTTGAACACAGAATTTTCTGTCGTATTCTGTTATTGCATATATCTTCTGAAGTACTGAAACATTTTTTGGTTTAACATAACTCTGATTCTTGATTAATTTCAATTTCGGATATTATACAGAATGTCACCGCCGAATTGGAAACAACGATGGATTTGAAAGGTTATTGGGGCACTTACGAAATACATATCTTGGTAAGTTTATTTTTAAGTATATTTATTTTTTTATGTTCGTGGTTTCTTAATGGAATCTCGTAACAAGGGTGATAAGATTACTGATTAAATTATGTACTGTAAAAAGTCAGGAGTAGCTACTCCTGACTTATTACAATATGGCAATGTAAATGGTGGTCGACCTATTATCGAGATGCGGACTAATTACGTAATTTGTGTTACACTGGAAATGGATATAAAGTTCATGCGGGTGTTACCATTAAACCAATACATAAATGAATTATTTCACTAAGGTGTGTGGTGTGAAATGACAAATTAAACTACATGAAGTTGGGTACTAGATGACCCTTTAAAATGTCACAAAACGAGTACCATATTGGCGGTAGTACGACGAATATAACAAACTCGACAATGTTACCGGTAAAGATAAATTGCCCTCGTGCATCTTCAACTGTTCACGTGTGGAAGCAAAATCAACACTAGTGTCAAGTGCCAACATCTCATGCTCACTAAACATGACAATCGAATCAGTCAATCACGAACAAGCTGTGTTGTCGACTTCTGCTACTATATCAGTAGACGTTTTGTTATTGCTAGTATATTGCTCGAGATGACATGTATATTATATTACCAATATCAACATACTAAAATTGATTTTCTTTTACAGGCACACGATCACGGTGATCCTCAAATGTGTTCCGATGAGAAATACCAGCTAATTATACGACCTTATAATTTCCATGTCCCTGAGTTTGTATTCCCTACGGACGGCACTAGACTTCGCCTAGCTAAGGTATATTTTTTCATTTTTATTTATTTTAACCGTAACTCTATATGGTAGGTGTGGTATCAGAAGTTGATTTGAATTTATGTTGAACCCTACAATAATTTAGTAATTGACTTAACTTATAAATTAGTGTACATATATATGGAAATGATAAAATATCAAAATCAGAAATAGTAAGGCCAAATAAATAAGATCTAATAAAATATAAAGTTGTAAGGGAATACAAACTACATGATAAACATATAGATTCAAGTATCCCACAATAAGTTAGGTATAGATTAAGGGTTGACAATAAATAAATGTTATACAAAGTAGATTATAAGATTGCTCTCCTGTGAGGATAATAGGAAATAAAGACGAATTAGATAAGATAAGAAATAAGCTTAAATGTATTAGATAATAAGTAAATGAATATAATTAGTCAAGACGACAATAAAGAAGTAGAGAAGAAGAAGACAGAAGAAGAAAGAAAAAAGAAGAAAGAAAGAAGTGGAGGTGATCTAGAAGTATTAATATAAGATAAATTTCAACAAACGTAAAAGGATAAATGTATTAGAATAAAGAACAAATAGCATATAAATAAATAAAAGAAAACAAGTGTCGGCGCGCATCACTAGAGGCGAGCGAGAGGAGCGAGAAAAACGTCAACCAACTGTCAATATAATTTCGAATACTCGGTGATAACTGCAACTGACGAAAACTAACGTCTGATTTTGTAATTTTTTTTTATTATAAAATATATATCTTTAAAGCTACAACTGATGTATAATTAATACAAGAGAATAATCATCGAATTCTGCAAATTCATTTAAATCCGAAACAACAGGTATAAGGCATCTTTTTCGGCAAAGAGTGAGTGGATAGGAAGCACGAGGAACATGTAAGCAGAAGATAATAGTAAGGATAGAGTGAGAAAGGCTCAAGAAGTGGACAAAGTCCTTGATCATATTATAAGTCAGGGGAAGCAGTTCTAAAAAAAACCTATAAATTAAAACAAGAAACTTGTTATTATTTATTTAATAACTTTAATACATTGAAAGAAATACGGATACCCAAAATACGCAAATGCAAATGATATTTTTACCTTAATTAGTCTATATTAAAATGTCTTTTTTTTTCATTAATATCAATATACGAATCAGTACGGATGAATCATCCGATGTATTTACAGATGTTTCACTAATGAAGATTGTTGTGAATAGTAGTCCAGACTTATTACAGTAATAGAAAAAATAAATAGTATTATCGCAAGCAAAGTGTGCGCTAACAAATAAATTAATTTAATCGTGACGGAAGACTGTACATAGATAACTAAGTATATTCTACTCTTCCGCTTTTACTTTATTAATTGATTGATCTTATTATAGTTGTTAATTTGTATAATACGATAAAATGCTTTTTCATAAAACATGTATAAATATATGTATGTGTGGGTGTTAGACGACACCACAGTAATCAGTAGAAAATTATTAGACTGTTTATTACGTTCTCATACTTATACTATAAAAAAAATCACTTTCTTTTGACTTTTTCTCCCAATATTCATACAGCCGCTTTAGAAAAACAGACTTATTTGGATATGATTTTCAATAACAGGAAAGAGCACAAGTGAATAGTATGCTGATATTGGTAAACGGCGAGTTCCTCGACCGTATTTTAGCAACAGATGAAGACGGGCTACACGCTGGAGAAGTCGACTTCACAATAGATGGAGACGGTTTGTATGAAGAACCCTTACAACTAGCTTTTGCCTGGGATTTTTTTACTCATAGTATTCAACGACATTACTTGCTCTTTTCGTAATTAAGGTAGCTTATAAACTTATAATACATTAATACTCTATCCTTTTGGGACTAGTCTTTAAAACAGCGTAATTTAAACTCAAATTCATATAAAAGTTTTTAAGTAAGGCTCAAAGAAAAAGAAATTCCTCTTTTGGATTCAAAGCATATAATTAAATTATAATTATATTTTTTTCTCGAAGTTGCACGAATAGACGACTGGAGCTCCCATTCCAATCGGCCCCTTTATTTGCCTCTTACAACAGGCAAGGAGCACTGTAGCTTTATTTTCTGCCCCGGCCACAGGGCTGTGTAATGTAACAGCATACCTATATAATATACATACATACATACCTGCTATGATACACGCTGTATCCCTAACGGGGTAGTTAGAGAGGACGGAACACCAAGCTTCGCGGACCTTACAACTTCTTTTGCTTCCTCTAATCTCATCATTTTCCTCACACATTTTCACCTATTACGCATTAAATTATTTCACCCAATATGTATACTATAATAGAACCGTCTCATTAAGCAAGTGAGTTCAACCCTCTCCTAACTAATAATATTGTAACGAGTATTATATTATACCTATACCTACTAATCGTGAGGCGAATGGTTCGATGAATTAGGAGCTCGAAAATCGGTTATATGTTAACGTGGAAACAAAATGCGGGGTGAATGTATAAACGCTAGTTTGTATTAGCACGCAATGGAAAGTTTTGTCAAGTAGTTTCACGAAGTAAGAGTTCAAGGAACTGACGCTTAACGCGATGTGAAAAAAAGTGCACATACTGCACTACGAGCAAAGGGGCAAGACTATGAAGAAGAATTTATTCATCTTCGCGATAGCAGAGTTAATGGCCAGTCTAGACGTTAATAGTAAACCTTCTTGATCTAGCGTAGTATAGTGTTAGTACTCGTAATTACATAAATTAAAGAATGACTAATTTGATTCCATGTTTACAGCTGATGCTTTGGATTACTTCGATGTGGCGAATGATGGAGAGAATCAAGCCACTTTAATGCTGACGCAAATGTTCTCTGAGGACATCCGAGAATTTACAGTAAGTACATTTTCTAGAATGAAATAAAATCTAGACTATTCTACAAGCACCAACTCACATATTCATGCCTCTAATTTCATGGCGAGATCTGTACCATTTTTTTATTTATATTCTATTTATAAGGTCAATCTGCAGTACGGTCGTACTTTAACTCCCTTTTTATCAATGGTAATCAAAATGTGTTGTAAAACAGGTAACTATCCGTGCAACAGACCGCGGAACCGAACCAGGACCCCTCTCTTCAACTTCTACGTTAACTCTGACCTTTGTACCGACATTAGGCGACCCGATCTTTGCTGTCAATACTGCCAGTGTTGCCTTCGTTGGTGAGTACACAAAATGTAACTGTTAAGTAGGTACGCGTTTATTTATTTTCAAGTGATGGTAAAAACAATCACCAACAACATCACCAAAAATCATCATCACCAACAATCAAACAATCATCACCAACAGTGTAGCCAAAATATTGACTAAAATTTTATAATTAACCTTTTTTTTAATTTCTCGAGATATTGGGAAATGACATTTAAGTCATCAAACTAAAAACAGGTATTTATCTAGACTAAATAATAAATCACAGCGTAATAATAAAGTGACTTTGAAGATCGTTATTTTAACAGCCTTGTCATACTAGCGATCTTGCGATTTGCGAGCATGTTTACAGCGACAAAATTATACGTAGGAAAATTGACCTGAAATTATACGTAGAGAACGGGTTAGTTAGAGGGTGGAATGCCAAGCATTCATTCACTTCGTACTTAGTCGCCTCCTCGAATCTCATCATTTTTCCCAAACAATTTCGTCGAGTATGTGAGCGTTTTCGACATTTCCATTAGTTAACACTGGCTATCTGATCCTCATAAGTCAGCCTTGATCATATTTGGCTTCTCTTATCACACATTTTTGCTCTGTACATTTTCTTCGTTAACCATTCATCACTTTTCTTTTTGTATGAAATAAATTTTATGTGTACTAAATAGTATTTTCTTCCTGTGACAGAAAGAGAAGGAGGTTTGACAGAATCGCATCAGTTACCAGCTGCTGAAGATCCTAAAAATCACGGCTGCCAAGACGACTGCCACGCTATATATTATAGAATTATTGGTGAGTTAATACTGACTGTTGATTTTCAAAATTTTAAAAAAACTAAGTAAGGATCCATATAATTACACCATTTTTACCCCAGGCTAAGCACTAAGATGATATTATTGATATAAGCACTAAGTAAGTACTACATAACGCGAACTACGGGAACACCTAGTACATAACAAACAGATTTCAGGACATATCTAAAACGGGAAATTTAACGCGATTACCTTTTTATTCTGGCTTGACGTTTCGACCGAATTGCATCGGCCGTGGTCTCAAGCAATTGTCGCAGCAAGTTTCACTATGTGTCTGAGGTAGACATTTTGTCATCTACCCCCGATATTTGTAAATAGCTTTCTGCTTATGTAGGTATCCCGAAAACTATTTACAAATATACGTATAATATATTAGAAACTTGCTACGACAGTTTGCTCGAGACCACGGCCGATGCAACTCGGTCGAAACGTCAAGCCAGAATAAAAAGGTAATCGCGGTAAAATTTCCCATTTTAGATACTTTATAATGCAACGCGAAAGTTTAAAAGTTTAGATTTCAGGATAAATTAAAAATATTTTAATTTATGTTTTTTAGTCTCGTGATAGTGCTCGGATTTATCATGTAAACGGCGGATTTCAGATATCCCCATATAAAAAAATCACACAGGTTCAAATCTGGTGACCTGGGTGGCCATGGTGTGGTGTCGCAGCGGGTTATATTTTTTCTGACCATAACTGTCGCACTACGTTTACAGACGCATTAGCTACATCAGCTGTTGCTTCGTCATGCTGGAGTCACATGTTTCGGTTGATGTTGTGGCTATTCTGTAATTCCAGTCTCAAAAAGTCTTTAGTCGTTTCACTATATCTGTCCGAATTGACAGTCACAGTTTGGTTGTCCAAACCGTGACCACAAATGGTTGGTTTAAAAAAAAAGGGTCCGACAATCACAGATGACATTGCACACCACACTGTAATCTTAAGCTTGTGCATTGCAAAGGCTCTTGATACATTTGTCTTGGGTTGCTAATTTCCCAATAAGCAGTAACGATAATTTTGCTTGTTCACATACTTCCAATGTGAATGCAATCAACGAGTACGATATCGATTGTTAAATCTACGGCGTACCTTAGACGGCATAAACTCACTCAAAATGTAAGCATCGAAGGCAAAAGCACGATGCCCTCCGCTTTACTATTTCAGGCTATTAAACAACTAAAAATCAGAGAATTTTAATTTCTTAACATGGAAGTGTGTGGAGCGGACAGAACGTCGCGGATTCAAAGTTTGAAATCTGTCATTGGACACCTGTATATAAAAGATGATCAAGCGAATGTATTTGTTTGATATGTTCGTTTAAGAATTTTTAGACTAGTACCTGTAATGCAGTACACTTTCAATTTAAAACGTTAGGTCATCGCTATATAAGAAGAAAGTCATATAATAATAAAAAATCAGAAATGTTGAAATTGATTTCTAAGCCAAATTATCTATTTATATCATAACGCAACATAAATATAATGTTAATCTATTAATTGAAGAATAACAATTCCATCTATTTACCTACATGGAACGTGAGAATTTTTTCAAAAATCGTTTTCATGTATTTTTTCAAGTTAACGGATCCGAGATGGAACCGATAATTTCGGATCTGATAGATATCTAATGATGCCGGATCCGCCGGATTACTAGATCTGTATGCTTATTACCTAACTTGCAGACAGCATGTGACAACCAAATATCGCGCAATATCTGCTGTCAAAACGAGAATTTGTACAATGTAATTTGTATAGTGGCGCTAAATCTACCGCAAAAAGTTTATTTTACAGTCATGGTGCAATAGACACGCAATTAATTGTCTTACATGATATAAATTTTTTATTACAATTTGTCACCGGTCGCACAGTGATCGCGTGACTGTCGCTGTCTGCAAATTTTTAGATAATAACCCCGCGGTTTTCCGGCAATATCTAAACGCCGTGGTTCTGTTGCAGTAATTTTTTGTTATATATGCTTTATTTCTACAAATTTCGCTATGAATTCTCTTCGTAAGTAAGATCTGCTAATGAATCGAAATTCTTAAATATATTAACACGCGTTTATGATACAAAGATACATTATACAAAGATTCGTGATATTCTCGCGACTACTAGCACAATTTTTGTTTTGGAATTATTCAAAAGTCAAGGATTTTCTCCATTTTCACCATTTTCCATGATTTCAAATGGATTGCGAATTTAAGATAATAATTAGTACACAGACCAACTCTGTCAATGTACCAAAAATCATTGTACCAAAATTAATGCAAAATCATGTTTTATTTGTTATTGTCAGTAGAACAGTTGTAATAAGCGAAGCATATGCGAAAACAATAACCATTACTTAAACTCACAGACAAACTACCCTAGAGACTTGAAATGTTTACGAATTTCTAAGCGAACTATTCTGTCAAGGTTAGAGGAATGAGACGTAAGCGGGCGGCAAGGTAACGTCACGTACTAAACCAAATAGTGATGTACTCGTAGATATTGTATATATCGATAAATACAAGAATTATTTTCATAAGCGTTTTAAAAATAGAAATAATAAAATATGTATGTATAATCAAAACAAGATTCTTTATTTCGAAACAAAAAAATCAAAAATTTGGAATAGAAATGCAAATCAAATTGGTTTGGGTAGTACGTGTTTCTCCTAATGTAAAACTTTAATGTAAAACAAAAAATTAAATTGACAAAAAACGAAACTGAAAAGCTTTGGTGGTAGAACCACCCAACCTTTTCGTCTGTATGTATTTTTTTAACCAACTTTAAGAAGAAGGAGATTCTATGTGCGTCTGTATGTTTTTTTATGTATGTTCACCGATAACCTTAATTGTGTACCGATTTAAAAATTTTTTTTTTGTTTGATATACTTCCGAGGTGGTCCCATTTAAATTGCACTGGTATTGAGCTTGGCCTTTGAAGATACACGAAATAATAATTACTAATTATAAGCTTTATTTATATTGATGATACATTTTTATATCATTTCGTTCTATAATTAGAAAAGTAGTTAGTTGTAGACCCGTCCTATATATTTATTTAGACCAAGGTCACTCAAATGGGAGAAATAAAAAAAATTAAGAAAAAATTTAAACCTACTAGAAATAAACACTGAAAAGTATAAAATAACTATCCTTTACTAATTACAACTCATAAACATAACATAACATAACATAACTTCACGCTGTATCCCCAACGGGGTAGTCAGAGAGGACGGAGCGCCAGGAGTCGCGGTCCTTACACACCTCTTTCGCTTCCTCAAATCTCATCATTCTCCTCACACATTTTCGCCTAGGTATGCGAGTGCTTTTGACATTTCCGTCTGCTAACACTCTGGCTATTTGATCTTCATAAGTCAGCCTTGGTCTTCCTTGGCTTCTTTTACCACTCACTTTCGCTCTGTATATTTTCTTCGTCAGTCTTTCATCACTCATTCTTTCCATGTGCCCGAACCATCTAAGCATTCCTTTCTTCATTTTTACAATAACACTGTTGTGCAACCCTGTCATACTGCGTATCTCATCATTGCTTATCCTGTACGCAAGCGTGACACCGCACATATTTCTGAGAGATCGCATCTCCACAGCATTTATCATACTTTCACTCGATTTCGGGCATATCCAGGCCTCACTGCCGTACAACAAAGTTGGCACCAACACCGCATTGTGGATGGCCATTTTAGCAGTGTTAGATATATTCTCACTACCCACTAATGCGGACAGAGCACCGTTCACTTTATTGCCAGCTGCTACCCGTCTCTCCACATCCAACTCACATCTTCCATCCCTCGAAAACGCACTCCCCAGGTACACAATTTCATTCACCTGTTCTAGACATTTTCCATTTACACTAATCACACATTTCGTTTGTTCCGCTTCTCTTTCAAACACCAGAACCTTAGTTTTGTTCACATTCATTTTCAATCCTTTTACTTCACAATCTTCTTTCATGCACGTGACTAGTGTCTGCAACTCTGCTTCTGATGGTGCTATTAGCACAGCATCGTCAGCGTACAATAGGCAGTTTACCACTGTGTCACCACATCCCATACCACTCATATTACCTTTCAATCTCTGGAGGCAACTGTCCAAATACAGCACGAATAGCCAGGCAGACATCACGCAGCCCTGTCTGACACCAGAACAGACTTCAAACCAGGGCGACATGTCACCGTCTATCCTTACACAGGCTCTGTGGTCTCGATATAATGACCTCACAGCCTGCAGTAAGGAGCCCTCCACGCCATATTCAGGCAGAAGACTCCACAATTTCTTCCGCACTACTCTATCGAATGCTTTCTCTAGATCCACGAAAGCGCAGAAAACTTTCTGACCTAAAGCCAGAAACCTTCCCACGATAACGCGAAGCGAGAAAATCTGATCCATACAACCCCTACCGTTCCTGAATCCACCTTGCGCCTCCCACAAATATCTTTCTGAAACACCTTTCATACGTTCAGTCAATACTTTAGTATAGACTTTACTCGCTAAGCTGACCAAGCTGATGGCCCTATAGCACGCACAGTCTAGGTAGGAACCTTTCCCTTTATATAGAGGTACTATGACTGCCGTGCGCCAGTCCTCTGGAACCTCCCCCTTCTGCCAACAAAGGTTGCAGAGTGCACAGAAGGCATCCCAGACCCTAGGACCACCATACTTGATCATCTCAGCAGTCACCTCATCAATTCCCGCAGCCTTTCCACATTTCAAACTTCTTATCACTTTCTCAATCTCTTTCATACTAATGGCATCCTCCAGTCCCTGGCCCGAGTGTGGCAATTCATTAGAATCGCTCTCAGTATCAGAGACGGAGTCGCCACTCTCATACAGTTCTCCATAGTATTCACTCCATCGCTGCAGAACATCCTTTTTATTTGTAAGCAGGTTGTTTTCTTTCGAACGCACTTTATTCATTCTGCAAGGTGCCGGACCACTTCGGATCTTACGTACTTCTTTCCAAAATAATTTGGAATTTTCCTCGAAGTTGTCCGACATCTTGTTTTCATCTAACACCCTACACCTTTCACGCTTCTCTTTCACTAGTGCCTTCGTTTCTGCTTTCTGCAGCTTATACCTGTCTTTCATCAAATTTTTCATACCACAGTCATTAGTAGCAAGGTAGTCTCGCCATGCTTTCTTTTTCTTATACACAGCCACTTTCACCTCATCATCCCACCACACATCACGCTTTTTGCCGTTCCCAATCTTATTCATTCCACACACTTCTTTCGCAGCCTCAACCATACTATCTCTAAGGTTCTGCCAGCATTCTTCAACATCCTCGCTCAACACTTTCAATCTATCATCAAGCTTACTGGATAATACCCTTTCATATTCATTCCTGGTGGTCGCATCCTGCAGTTTCCAGCTTTTAATGCGGCTAACCGCTGCAGGTTTGGACACTACGCGATGTCGCCATGCTGCGAACAGACCCCTTATTCTGGTTATCACCAGAAAGTGGTCCGTCCCGAGATCGGCTCCTCTATACGCTCTTGTGTCCATTACCTGCTTTTTAAGTCTGCTATCCACCAGGAATAAATCAATCATACTTCTCGCACCCTTTCTTTCCCACGTGTACTGATGGATCCTTTTGTGCCCAAACATGATATTAGCCACAAAAAGATCCTTTTCCATACACAGTCCTAGCACAATCTTACCAGCATCATTTACTCTCTTATCTCCATATTTGCCTAGGACAGACTCAAATCCTGTTCGAGCTGTCCCGACCCATCCATTCATGTCTCCACACACAACAATTCTTTCGTTCTCTTCAACCGTCGCTAGAACTTCTCTAACATTTTCCCAGAACTGCTCTAGTTCAGCCAAACCGACAGAGGACACTGGGGCATATACTGCCAAAACAAAAATTCTTGTCAACCCCATCTTGAGGCGTACCCAGAGCAGTCTGGGATTTATACATTCATACTCAGTCATACAATTAACCATACGAGAGGACAGTAAAACGCCTACCCCTTGGCATCCCCTATCTCCTTGTGGTACCCCTGACCACAAAGCGATGCCTCCTCCGGGCAAGTCGGCAAGTTCACTGCCTCCTCGCTTGGTTTCACTCAAACATAGCACATCCAATCTTTTCTCTTCCATAATATCAATCACTTCATTCATCTTCTCCTCAATCCCACCTCTCACATTCCACGCAGCTACTCTGCACTCCTCCCTCCACTTCCCGCCGCTAGGTGCACAGCGTGTTGGGTGGCGGTCCCCAACGCCGAACTGCACTCTGCACACACCAGCGGGGACAGACCGGTGTACGTCGCTTCCGGGGGACGCCCTAACATTATAATTGCCGTTGTCCCGCATGGTATGCACAGAAGAGGAATTGCAGCCCTGAAAAGGGCTGGCAGGGGTCGCGACGAGCACGCTTCCTCAGTTGACCCCCTAATTACAACTCAAATACAAAAAAAAAAACTTTATACATACGATATAAATACGTATATAATTAAATTTGCTAGTGTTAGCCAACGGAAATGTCAAAAGCACTCGCATACCTAAGCAAAAATTACGTGAGGAGAATGATGAGATTTGAAGAAGCAAAGAAGTATGTAAGGACCGCGACGCTTGGCGCTCCGTCCCTCTGACTGCCCCGTTAGGGATATGGTGTGAAGATTGTATGTATGTATGTACATAATTAAATTTGACGGTTATTAAAGTGGGTTCCAAATTAATGTGCCACAACAGAAAGTCTATTAGTTTGGGAGGCTTGCATCGATTTCAGTAACTGTCGAATTTAATTATATAGGTATTTGTACCGTATGTATAAAGTATTTTTTTTTTAATTTGATCTGATTAGTAAAGAATAGTTATTTTGTACTTTTCAGTGTTTTTTTTAAGTCGGTTAAATTGTATTCTTAAATTTTTTTCTGAATTAAATTGAACCAAAAACTCAAGATATATTCTATCGAATATAAGAGAATCATCAAAATCAGACTACTCTGTAAAAAGCTACGCATGGTCGTATACAAAAAAAAATATGCACCGACTTGAGAACCTCCATCATTTTTTCGTCGGTTGAAAAAAGAACGGTGACATCTTTTTAATGATAACTGTGTTTTTTTAATAGAAAAGGTGTATCTCTGTACCAAATTACATCTTAATTCGTTCAGCGGTTAAAAATTTCCCATACAAAGTTTAATCCCTATTTCACTCCTTTAGGGGTAGATTTTTGGAAAAAAGAAGTATATTTTTTATTAGAAAAGGTTTTATCTATGTACTATACTAAATTTCGTCTTAATCGGTTCAGGGGTTAAAAATTTCCCATACAAAGTTTCATCCCCTTATTCACCCCTTTAGGGGTAGATTTTGAAAAATAAAGTAGCATATGTTGACCCCCTGGTGTCAAACTATGTCCATGGTAAATTTTATTAAAATCGGTACGGCGGTTTAGCCGTGAAAACCAAGCAGACAGGCGGACAGACGGACAGACAGACAGACGGAGAGACTCGCATTTATAATATTAGTATGGATATGGATAGTATGGATATGGATTACACAATTATATAATATTATATAATTATATATTACATTATATATTAATATATTATATTATATAATTATATGTTATATATATTATATTATTATATAGTATGGATAGTATGGATGGAACTAGGTATATAATTTCAAAGAGTGGTAGTCATTATAAATTCTCAAAATTAATGGAAAATATATTGATATATCGATACATTTTTTCGCGTCCCTACTTACACGTGCCATCTTGCAAGAGTGAGGATGCAATATGTAATTATAGCTTGTTAGACAAGGACAAACGCTAACTCAAAGCTACCAGCGACCAGTATAGTGAGAGCTCTGCATTTTTTTGATATAAATTTTTATTATTAATTTTATACTTACCGATGAAACGTGATATTATCCTTTTTGAAACTATTTTTACGACTGTCACTACCACACCACTTTACAGCGCAATTTGGCATTGTTTACGTAATTTATACTATATTTTTTAAAACAATTAGACACAGGTCACGGATCTGCTTTCTGGTTAATACTAAAGGAGCGCGCGTTTGTGTTTGAAGTTATAGGAGCGTTTTAGCGCATCGATGACAGAAAACGGTGCCCTTTCATTTCCTGTCTTTAGACTAATTTGTCTGTGCTTAAACTAAATTACAAAACCCTAAGTTAATAGGGTATTCAAAAAATTGTTAAGACTCATTTGAGTGTTCCTCTCCACGGAAATCTTTAGTAAAAGGCGAAAGATTTATTCGTTTTGAAGAGAAACCAGAGTTAATAGAAATTATATTATTATTTGATTTAGTTACATGTTTTTGTCACAGCGTAACGATAGCTTGGTTACGAATAGCGCAGTGACATCTACCGGTAAATTATTAAACCTTAATGGCTGCTTATATTATGTAACTACAAAATAGTATACCACCACAGATTAATTAGTTTACTACCGATACCACTATGCTTATAACTTATATTTTTGGAATGAAATTGACATTATTTATTCTTTTAGGGTGGCTTGCACCAACTAGTTAAATTCGATTTAAGGATTTGATATCTCGCTTGCACCAACTATAAAGTAATTAGGGCAAGCGAGATGTCAAATCCCTAATTCGAGCGTAAATAGTTGGTGCAAGCCATCCTAAGATAGTATGTAGGAAACAATTTTCCTTTTTCTTTTTTTTTTCGAAAAATGATTTTTTTTGTTTTAAAATATATTGGGCGTATCTAAATTTTACTCACTTTACAGGACAGCGATTTTAAAGAAAATGCAATTTATCGTCCTAACTTAGGAGAATTTAGTTACCCCAATTCACATTCAACCGATGGTATTTTCTTTTTGCTTATGCAATTTTACGCTCTATTCCAAATAAATTAGGAGTAATTACTTTATTCTTATCTATTATAATCTTAATAATTTCGCCTTTCTCCTTTAATAAAAAAATTCAGGGAATTCTATTTTACCCCATTAACCAAATAATATTTTGAATTATATTTTCAACTGTAATTTTATTAACTTGAATTGGAATGTTATATTATTACTGGTCAACTATTAACATGTCTTTACTTCTCATATTTTATTATCGCCCCAATAATCAGCATATCTTGAGATAATTTAATGTTTAATTAAAATTAAATGAATGAGCTTGTATTTTAAGCAATTGTTTTGAAAACTTAAAAAAAAATTATATTATTCCATTAATTTAATACTAAAAAACTCAACAAGTTCATTAAATCAAGCTTAAATAGTTAATGCGAGCCACCCTTAACTAATTTTTTTTTTACTCTTTCAAATAACTGTATACCGGAGGTATACCATCCTAAGTCCATTATTTTATTAATTTATAATATTTTTAATAATGTCTTTTTGTAATAAAAAACTACCCATTAACCTATTCTCGAACAACATCAAGGCGAGTACGTTTCAATACGTATCATACGTAGTATCTTCTCCTTAGTCTGTGACTGTATCGCACGCCGCGCGCCGCTCGCATTCTCCTCACAAGACGCGTAATTATACGTACTTTTTATTTACAAAAAAGACTATGTTCAGTAGTGTTTTCAAAAGCTGTGATCACAAAGCAGTTGGAATACGACCTATAAATATGATATAAGCAATAATATTGACTGCACTAATTTTGCTGGAAGTAGAATAAAAAAAAAAGGGTTTTCTTAGGGTTCCGTAGGTCACAACCGATTAGAAAGTTAAAACTAAGTATAATAAGCTAACAGCTAATACAAATGTCCGATGAGTTCGCAACTGGTATCACAAATTTTGCCTAGGAGATACATACATACATACATATTCACACTGTATTTCTAACATTGCCTAGGAGATCAAGACGAAACATCGTTTTTTTAAAGTTTAAGTATGTCGCAAACGCTCTAAATTGCACGAGTAGGTAGGTATTAGTTCTCCAAACACGTGGTAATCTCGCAACTAGAACCGCAATTTTTGTTTTGGAATTATTCAAAAATCAAAGGTTTTCTCAATTTTCACCATTTTCTGTACTTCCAAATCGGTTGCGAATTTAAAGTAACCATACACACACATAACTCTGTCGATGTACCAAAAATCATTAGTACCACAATTAATGTAAATTGATAATCTAATTCTACTGCATTATGTATCTATCTTCTGGTTATGGTGTTCCTCTTTCTTTTTCTCACTAAGTTTGAAAGAGTATAAACCAAGCAGAATATTATACTCAAATGCAGACTGTAAAAACTTTCACGTATTTTTTAATTACTATGTTTATAACTAATTACTAATTGTATTGTATAGATGGCAATGACGAAGGCCATTTCGACGTGGACCCCGAGCGCAACATTCTGTACGTAGTGCGGGAACTGGACCGCAGCGAGAGCGAGACTCATGAGCTCACCATCGCTGCCAGCAACTCTCTCACGCCCGGCGCACCCCTAGCTGGAGCCACGCTCACTGTTACTATAACTGTAAGTCGAACTTCCTCCGTTCCTGCACTTTTAAAAGACACCACATTTTAATGAAGTCGGTTAAAGATACGATTTACGATTTCGCAGACCTAACTACATTCAGGTTTTGTGTCCTTGAACCTGTATGGATTCCACCGCAGTGTGTTTTATTATGACACCTGACGTCCGCGATCCTTGGCATACTTTAATGCCACACATTTTCCACTCTACGGGCATAGAACTCATACCAAAGGATACGTATCCGATAAGCACTTGATTGTACATCAATCGACAAATAGCCTCAAGGGGCACGGGTTAATGGAGACGTATCTTTCCGGACCTACCCATCTCATTGAACCAGTGGAGATCAATCTCGTGGTAGCATAGTCGATGGGTAATTTAACACATGGACTCATTAGGTACTGTATTGATGCAACACAATTTCAAAATAGTCACAAATAATCCTCACTTGAAAAAAGTGTATAACGAAGCCTAAACTCCTAGGGTTTTTACATTTTCAAAAATCAAATGTAGACCGTTTTGTAAATGCTCCACATTTGGCCGATTTTTTTTCATTCGTTATAAATAAATGTCTGTCTTTTTCCAGGTAAGGGATGCAAACCCTCGTCCCATTTTCGCTAGGAGTCTATACACGGCTGGCATCTCCACTCAAGACTCAGTCAACAGAGAATTATTGACTTTAAGGGTAAGTTATTAGTGTCGTAATTTTTATTACAAAATTAGTAAAGTGTACTTAATAAACATTTAAATATTTAACACTCTAAAATATCGATAAAATGATTTGAAAAAATGTCCGAACTAACTAATAAATTTTATGAACTAAAATTAAAGAAGTCATTGTAAAATAAATATTTTCAAAAAAAAACAGAAGTTGACATTTTTTTAAACTTAGTAGTCAAAGTAATTTTATTCAAAAATTAAGACATGAAAAATGGTCGCGAAAAAACGTAGCTGTTAAAATAACAGGATACTTATAATTATTTATAATTAGTTAAGCTGTATTCCGCCAAAATTCAAAGTATTTTTAGAAACGTGTTTTTCGTCTCGACGAATTATCTTCAGAAAAATTTAGACCTAGTTACCTCGCGTCAAGTACACTACCATAGATAAGGGAAGGGATTTCCTTGCCTCATCGAGTCTATTAAACATTTTTCGTCTAGGTATGCGAGCTTATATAATAATTGTAAGTAATACATAATACATATTTTTACAAAACACTACCGGTCAACACGTCATATCATGAAATTATATTGAAATCTTTTGCCCCATAGGCAACACATTCAGAAAATGTCCTCATCACGTACAGCATCGATGAATCATCAATGCAGGTGGACTCGAGTCTGGAACAAGTCAGAGATTTGGCATTCATCCTGGATTCTGTGACTGGAGTTTTGTCCTTGAATATTCAGCCCTCTGCTTCCATGCATGGCATGTTCGAATTCGACGTAATCGCTACAGATCCTAGTAAGTTTACCACTAACTGCAGCGCTGTCCAGTTAACCAAGTTAGTAGTATCGTAATTTAAAGAGTACAATATCTTTAAAATAAAATTAAACCTCGCTAATCCGCTAATTTTTAGAGTAATTAGATAATAGTCCCATGGGAAAAACCCATGTAGCTAAAATGAAGATTTTGAAGATTAGATTAAGGTAAATCTAGTGACCAAAACTTCATCACATAAAAATTGCATTCTTTCAGATGGCGCCTATGACACAGCACAAGTAAAGATTTATTTGATTTCTTCGCTGAACAGAGTTTTCTTCATATTCGTCAACACTCTAGACGAGACAGAGCCTCACAGCTATTTCGTAAGTAAATCATTGTCTAAAAGATTAAACATCTACTCTTGTTATAAGAAACAAAGATAGCAACCAATTAATCCACTTAAAATCTTAACCTTACGTCTTGTTTGTTCTTTGCTCTTGATTTGACTTCAAATCACAAATGAAGTACGAAATCAAACAAATCCCCATCTCACAGGAGCTCCTTATTAATCTATTTTTATACCAAACCATATTTTACTACAGTAATATCGCAGATGTAATAATATAGTAAGTCTATTACACACCTCTGCTGAGCATGGTGTCTTACAAATAAGGTAGGAAAGCCTTACTTCACCACACAGGCGTACATACTGTCAGAGTTTTCAAGCAGCCTTATTCTCATATAATTCTACTAACGCCATCTTCTAATGGTCAGGACCGATGGCTTAACGTACCTTTTTTAAGCACAGAAACACTCGACGTGATTGTAACTGGATCAGTCTTTATGATGGTGACGCACAAATAATCTTATAAACGCCGAAGGAATTTTATTATCACTAGCATTTTCTCATACGATTTCCCATCAATCAACAGATCGCACAAACCTTCAGCACCGGTTTTGGTATGACATGCAACATCGACCAAATCTTACCAGCGACAGACTCAAATAGCGTGGCACGTGACGACGTGACCGAAGTGCGCGCACACTTCATACAAGATGATATACCGGTCTCCACAGACGTCATAGAAGAGTAAGTCTTAGCGTAATAGCATGTTTATAGAAAGCCGAAATAATATGTTTGTTCTATTATGGAAACTAGAAATTATATACACAAGCACTCGCATGCCTAGGCGAAAATGTGTGAGGTGAATGATGAGATTTAAGGAAGCGATCAGTGAGAATTCCGGAATCTATAATCTTGCAGTATGGAATCTTGTATCTGGATTCTTTTATCTCGAATCCTGGAAACCGGTATTAGACCGGACGTAGGCGTGGTGGGTAGTTCGAAGAACAAAAACACTAACAGCGCAGCGTTTACAAAACGTTAGGACAGGTTACAATTACATGCACTAAATAAGAACTCACCCCAACGGGATTCCTATGTAGTAAATTTATTAATCTACGCTAACAGTGCGACCGACAGGTAAAAATACCCTCGACAATGCAAAAGTTACGACGCCCTCCAGAGTTCAGAATTACGCATACACATTTTAAGAACCACTCAGTGATTTCATTTCATTATATAGGTTCCGCAGATATTTATTTTTGTTCGATTTATTTGTTTTATTAATAAAGCCGTTAGCGTAAATGAAAATTTTGTACGGAATGAAAAATGGAGATGGCTCTATGGAATTCAAAAAATAGCCTAAAAGCATCTACAAACGATTCCGCGTAGAATGGTCATAGTCCCATTACGTTCAGTAGTTTTCACGTGATTTCGTGACAAAAAATAAAGACTTTCATTATACGAGTATAATATAGATTTATATTATTTACTTACATAATGTTAGTTATTTATTTATTTTATAATTTATTATAAGTTTATATTTAATTTACGTTACAACGCATAACAAATTTTGCATTGAACGCTGGTTTTTAAGTTTCTATTATTATATTTAAACTAAGTGCAGTACAATATTAACGTTTATCGCGAGAGAATCTACGGGCTCGTTTGTGTGTTATGCCCATAAACATGGGCTGACGAATAATATTATCTCTTTATTCACAGACTCCGCAGAGACACACAACTTCTTCTATCCATCCAAGTAGCTCTTCGCTCCAACAACCTACTGCTCCAAGACTTTGTGATAGGTGATCCAACTATACAGGTGTCTGATCAGAATCAAATCACTGTGTACATATTGGCGGCGCTCTCGGCGATATTGGCCTTCATGGTCGTAGTGCTGCTTCTTACTTTTATTATTAGGACTAGAGCGTGAGTATAAATGTGAATATTTTAGGCTTAATACGATTTTCTGTAAAATAAATCCATAAATGACAGACAGAAAGTCTCCGCATCGCGTACTGCAAAGATACTAGACTTAAAAAAGCGGCAACATATGTTGCTGTTGACGAGTTCTTTTGTACAAGCAGTACTCCGTCATCAGATCTTAACTAAACTCTGGGAGTATCCTGGATACTTCAAATGAAACTTTTTCAAATAAAAAAATTATTAAAATTGAATTGCTATGTAAAAAGTTATGCGTACATGTAAACTTGAGAATCTTATCCTTTTCTCCTCCATTAAAGAGTACTTTCTACTGCTATGGTATCGGGACAGGTTACTTCTCACTATGTCGAATGCCACCGAAGACAACGCGAAGACTGTTGTACCTATTCTGTTGTATCAAAAGAAAACTTTTCGAATATGTTTTTTCTTTTAATCAAAATTCTTTTTAAATTAATAATTCAAAAACCTTTGTGAGGCATACACAGAACAACTCACCACAGTTTCATTGCAATCGGATAAATGTTTTTTATTGATAATGTTAGTTGGTGCCACAGAACGAGTTTATTTCACACTTAGGGTAAAAGCCTATGTTCTGCGAATGACTACAATTACACAGGATCGCCATATGCTGTGTATTGGTTTATTTATATGCTTCGTATGTTGATATAATTAATAATGAATGATAAGTAAGGTATTCTGAATATTGTTGAATGATTTAGAAACGCTTAGAGGACAAACATACATAGAAAATTTCATTTTTATTTATATAAATTATAGAAAAACTCACGGAATGTTGTGGATTCGTTCATAGCTTCGGCAGATTCTGAAACTCCTTTTTTACCTAAACATACCAAAATCCAAAGTTTGATCAGACACTACCGACTGTTTGCATAATATAGAGCACCCACTCCGTAGAAATAGGAACTATATACTGACAATATACAACTTCCTACTTCTATGACCCACTCCTATAGACTTAATCTATTAGGATTTAGGACGAATGAAATCCATAAATTTTCTGATTAGTGGATAAAAGATTGAAATTATAAATTGTCAATCGCAGGCTGCACCGTCAGCTGTCGGCGCTGTCAATGACCAAGTACGGCTCAATGGAGTCCAATCTCAACCGCGCCGGCCTCGCCGCACCCGGCACCAACAAGCACACAGTCGAGGGCTCCAACCCCATCTATAATGAAGCTCTCAGATCACCTGACTTCGACGCCATTAGGTAGGTACTCCAAACACTTAGTTCACATTTCAAAATGCATTAAAGGTCCTATTTATAACTTTAGAACCTTTTAGTGTTGATTAATTTTCAAAATTCAAAATAATAATAATAAGGTAAGGTAGCTGTGGACAACTTGTTTCAACATCAAATCACCTAAGTGTTAATTTATGTTTTTTTCTTGTAGAGTATGTAAAAGAATAGTTTGTATATTTAACAGGTTTAACTTTAGTTTTAAAGCTTTAAGTAACGTTTTTTTAATAATTCCGATCATATATAGGCTTGTAGAGGTTAAGCTCAGTTGCTACATAATATTCATTTGAGATAAGATTTACCTATTTAACGCAATTTTGAAAATTACTGAACTGAGTCTTTTGCAAATAACAATGGATAGGTCCAACATTTTTAGGGATACAAGCCCAGATGTACAATCAACTCTGCAGGCCTACATCCAAATTCCGTGTCCGCAAACATGTTTGTCCGAACCTGAGTAATAAATTACTTCCGACGATGCGTTACACAATTTCATACTTACCGTGTCTTCAATTTCACTTCACCAGCCAACAACTCGTGTTAAAAAACACGTGTTTGATTTGCACAGTACAGCACAGCAAGGGATACAGGTCTACAGAAATGTTATGTACATCTGGACCTACCCCCATCTCCTTACAAAGCGCTAAGGATTTGATAGATCGGAAATCATAGGAGATAAAGAATCAATGAAGGTTTAACAACGAAAATCGTTTTGCAGTGACACTTCTGGTGACTCGGAGCTGATCGGTGTGGAGGACATGCCTCAGTTCCGGTACGACTATATGTCACCAGAAGATGCCAGCTCTACACAAGAGATCATACCAACGGTAATGGATCAATTTATTTAAGAACTTATAACATATTTAAAAAATAACACATTTTATAATAATATTATGAAATGCAATGGGCATGTATAATATGTTAGTCTCGAAATGGTTACCTAAAGTTTCAACTAACATAAATTCCATCAGATATCAATTTCTACTAAGAGAATTAATAACCAATTTTAGAGGCAAGAGACCAAATATGGATTAGGATCTCTAAAAACAAGAAATTCCAACATTTCTGTAGAACCAACCTCAGAATAGAAAAAACGATATGAAAGCCCAAGTGGGCGCGTCCCGCGTACCACTAGTAAGCCCTGTAATGCACACTTCAGTTACCGCTTACTTCATTTAAACGCGCATTTTAGTACATCATCATAAACAACAACATCATAAAGACGGCAAATGGAAACTATCGTTATTTAGTTAGGCATAAGGTCTACTTTCAAGGGAAGTAATTAGGTAATTTCCGTCCATAGACAATGCAGTTTGTACGAAGTTCGAACAGACGATCAATTAGTGATGTAACAGAGTGAGATAAACTAGGTAATGATATCGATAAATAGTTACAAATCCGCCATAAATATGTTAAGTTCTACGATTACGCAAATTATATTCAATTTTCGCATTAGAAAGAAAAGTGGATTGAAGTAACAGGGAAGCAAATACCTAGAATACGACACCCATATTGATTTATCCAAAAAAGTAATATAAAAAGTAAAATAACGTTCATTTTCAAATCCAGGATGGCGCTTGGATTTGAAAATGAACGGTATTTTAAAAAAAAGTAATATTCGCCGATTTGGATTTCAAAATGACGTAAAACTATTCGCTTCACTTTTTGTTAACGCTCGATTTTACTCTCCATAAAATTTCCGTACCGTGGCCTACATAATAAAAATCGATTCTTTAGGAGTTAAATCAAAAAGTCGATCAAACGAGTCTGCCAGCGATATTTGTTGTAAAGTGGTGAAGACTTTTACATGTTTCCTTTAAATGTTAAGTAAGGCATTATATTCTCCAAAATTTTTAAAATTTACGATTCAATAGTTCCGACGATGGGGGAGAGGGAAGCGGAGATTATTTTAGTCAAATATCGAATACCGAATCGAATCCAAAGCATTAATAATCTTACGGGAATTCTGTTTTTTTATTAAGGCATATTACCATAAAAAGCAAAAAAACGTAGTGACGTATTGAGAACCTCCTTTTCGAAGTCGGTTAATAACAGTAACGGTTAATAAGCGTAACTAATTCAAACATTTGATATTTTTTATTAAATTTCGATAAAATTGGTTTTATCGATAAACGAGAACATCTCTAGTCGATTCCACAATGTGATACCAGTCAAAACTCGATTCGACAAAAATTGTGAACATTTAAGTGCAGTAATTTTTTAACTAGAACAGTAGTAATAATTTTGCATAAATAATGCTTTTTAAAAAAAAGACACATTGATAATGTATTGTATTTATTAATGCTTATATTCGATGTTAATATTATAGATTTCGCACAATATTTATGAAATTTCTTTATCCTGGCAACTTTAATGTAAAGACATGTTGTACACATTAACACGGTCGGAAAAAGCATTGCAAATATGTCTACAAGGTTTTGGAATAAGGTTTCTTTTTAATTATCGTTGTTCTGTTGACGAATGTTTGTTGCGTGACGAATAGCTGATCAGCATTCTATGTAGTGAAATATTACGATGTGTAAGTATGATTTTAACAGGTTACGCTGGTTTTTCTAATATACATTTTTGTGTAATCGTAGTATTTAACATATTTTATGGCGGATCTATAACTATTTATCGATATCTTTACCTAGTTTATGTCACTGTGTTACATCACTAATTAAGCGTCTGTGCAAATTTCGTGCAAAGTGCGTTGCCTGTGGTCGGCAACTTCCAAAACTACCTAATTAGTTCGCTTAAAAGTGGACCTTACGCTTAACTAAATAAAGATAGTTTCCATTTAGCGTCTTTGTGTAGTTGAGCGTGTTAAAATGAATGAATGAAGTAAGCGGAGGCAAAAGTGCGCATTACAGGGTTTACTAGTGGTAAGCGGGACCCGCACACTTGGGCTTTCTAGTCGTTTTTCTGTTCTGAGGAACGAACAGTTCAACATGCAATACAAATCCATATTTCATATCATTAGCTCAGTTTAGTATTCATTTCGTCATTCCTGCGAACGCGGTCGCTGTGACAAAAGTGTTTTGTATTATCGTCGATAGAAATTTCTCAAGGTACGTTAAAGTTAGATGTTTTTCATTAATTAGTTGGAAATAATAATGTGAAATGATTATTTCATATTTCTGGGGCATTTCCTTTATGTACTGGTGTTGGTACCTAAACTGAAAAGACAAGAACCGATCCGGTATTCCGAACAAAGGCAGTCACGGTAGTCTAAATATGGATTAGTTTATAATCAGGATACAATACTTTGGTCGATTGGATACCTCATTCTATATTCTTCCTAATATTTGTTTTTAGAATGTTGGTGGCACAATTAACAGTAAAACAAGATTGGAACAAGCAGAAGAAACAGAAAAGAAAGAAAACCAAGACACAAATGAAATTAAAACTCATAACGGCCCTACAAATTCCGAGGAGGGAAACAAAATTGAATACGATGTAGACAATGAACCTAATACCATAACAGGACAAAAAGTTAATGATTTTGCGGATACAAAGTGTATGTTCTGTCAACGGCTCTTTTCTGAAGATACTGAAGGAGAAACATGGGTCGAATGTCGAATGTGTGGGCTCTGGGCACATAACGACTGCGCCGAGCCAAAGTTTGTTGCGTGGACAGCTGATTTTTTCAAATAGATTGTTGTTATTCTACTCTTAGAATTCATCAACATAACAATAATGGACGATTTATAAACCGACTGATTAAAAGATAAACAATTCAAACAGGAAGTGTTCAAAATAGTGTTCACAAGCTATTGGAACCAACTGTTTACAAATCGGGCTTTTTTCGAACCGACCGAATAGCACAATGCAAATAAGGTCAGCACAGTGAGACAGCAAGAGCTACCAAAAAGGATCTTTCGAAAACGATTGCAAAATACTAGAAATGACAAAATTTTAGTCGTGCGTCTCGAGTATTTTGCCAATTTTGCCTTACAAAAGTAAGCTTATATACAACATTGATACGACGTTGCCTTCATAACCTTGGTTAATAACATTGTAAACCGAACAAGAAGGATACCTCAAAACAAAGAGTAATAAATGCAAAAAGTGTGTTTGGATATTTGTACATTTCCTAGGGAATTCATTGAGTTCATTTGGTTATATTATGCGCAAAAAGTATAACACATAAAATAAATAGGTATCCACCAAAGATGTCATATTATTTCCTCTTTTGTACTAACATCATTGGTATCAACCCTGAATGAGAGATGCAGGAAATTAATTATATTATTGTCTGTATGTGTATTATGTGTTATAAGCACTTACATACATGTAAAATACCAATGATGTTATATTTAAAAAAAGGTAGATAGGTTACGTTAGTACTAATGCTTGTAAAATATTGTCCCGGTTACGCACACACAAGCCACACGCTTTGTTTATACACACTAATAAAATGATGAAGTGTAAATAAGATAGCATGACAATTACCATAAGCAAAGTGTGACAAATATACATTGCACTTCGTCGCTATACAAAGTAAGACTTCAATTGCATTTCAAACTAACCAATCACACGGCTCTCTAAAACCATTGTGATTGGTAAATTTCACTTTCTTATTGCATTTTAAGCGAATCCGTGACTAATTCATAGAATATTAGTAATTAATGCCACAGAACAGACATTGTCGAAAAATATGATTAATGCCTAATGGTAAAACAGTAAAAAAGGATTTATGTTTGATTTTTAAAATTAATTTTTCTTGACTCATTTACATTTGGAAACGGAATGATTTAAGTACATACATTTGTAAAACAATTTTGTTATAAATTTGAAAATGATAAAAATAAAACACTATGTATTTTCATGTAAAATATTTTTTTATTGTGTGGGATTATTGGGATATTAGACTCACTGCTAAAGCTTCTGATTCGTTTTAAAAATACGTATATTATAACTTATATACCAACTAAATAAACGTAATCAAATGTTTAATAGGCACTGCATGAAATTGACGGATCTGTAACATAACTTTTTATATTGTTTGACCAAATATAATATATTTCTCTCTGTTGCACTTGGTAACTGGGGTATTACCTATCGCATTTCCTATTTTTCTGATTTAATATTTTACTGATGTTTTTGATTTTGGTAAAAATGGTGACACAAATGATTGAAATAAGTATACTTAAGCATGATAGGTGATTCGCGAACCTTTGGAAGTCGTGCTAGTATAGTTTCTGCAGTATCTAATAACACAGGACGGCATTTTAATATTAATATTAGGAACGCACATACGTGTTGATACTGTCACGTTGTTACACGAATGAGCTCCAGGTTGGCTAATTAGCAAAGTTTTGGGGTGCCAAGTTTCGAGCGCAATAATACATCTACCTCTTTTGTAAATATAACATCACTGTTATTTGCTATTAAAAATAGTCTAATGAAAAAGTTTGTTTCATTACCTATTGTAATGTTTTCTCGCAAATGTGTTAAAAAACGTTGTAATTTTGACGATTTTGACTTCGTCTCGGGCTTACATTCGTCTACTCGTTTGTAAAAACGAACTTACCGCACTGGTATCATAAATAACTATTATATTAAACAAAATATTCCTGACCTCTCAGAAAATAATGACTACTTTTAAAGGTAGTATCGCAGATTAATTAGTTACGGTAGTATTGTGCAAATACTTTATTCTAATGTTACATAAGTGTTTACGTATATATTCTATAGATTTATATACATTCAGTCAAGAAAGTATCGGGAATGGATGATTTGTTTATGGTTCCATACTCAATTTTTTTTTTGTTGTTAGATTGGCACAACTGTTTTCCATTTTGGCGCGGAGTTTGAGTTGCATCTGTGACTTTTTGGCGGGAACGGGAGAAGTGAGGTTGTCATTTTATTTAGATTTTCTATTTTTTACATTTTTAGGAGTTTTAAAGTACAACAGTGATAGTATATTGTGTTTTAAAGTTCTGTGTAAGTAAAAAGAATGGAGGACATCTAAATAAATATGTGTAGCTGAAGTTTTCGCGCTCTTCCAAGAAGTCCTTTTCAACTTCAGTAAAGCCTACTATCACTTTACTGGAGGAGTGTTAAGGACAGTTAATATTTCTCCATAAGTTTCGTCATTAGGCTGATGGTCTTGTTACCAATGCCTTAAGAAATATAAATAATAAATAAATAATTTGCATCGGTTATTTAGATTAAATACAGGGCTGTTTTTAGTTATATCATTCTAGTGTATATTGCGAATTTCATAGTGGACAAAACATGGAACAGAGCGTTTGTCTTAAATTTTGCATCGCCAATGAAATTTCGTGTTCGGAGTCACTGAAAATGTTACAGAAGGCTTACGGTGAATCAACTTTATCAAAAACACGTGCTTATGAGTGATACAAAGCGTTTAAAAGCGGTCGAGATGTGATGGAAGATTTGCCTCGCTCTGGTAGGCCATCAATGTCTGCAACTGAAGTTATCATCGCAAAAGTGAAGGAAATAGTGGCTGAGATCATTCAAGTTTGAGAGAGATAGCCGCCGAACTTTCTGTGTCTCACGAGTCGATCCGTACCATTTTAAATAATCACTTGGATATGAAACATGTTGCCACTCGGCTAATCCCAAAAGACCTGAATTTTCGCCAAAAACTCAATCGCTTAAGAGTCGCTGAAGAATGCTAGAACGAGTCAATTCCGATCCAACATTCATGAAACGCATTGTTACTGGTGACGAGACGTGGATTTACGAGTTTGACATGCAAACTAGTCAACAAGCTTCGGAGTGGCGCCTTCCAACTGAACCGAAACTGAAAAAACCACGCCAAAGTCGATCAAAAGTCAAAGTCATGTTGACTGTTTTCTTTAACTATCGCGGTGTTGTGCACTCGGAATTCTTGCCGGAAGGTCAAACGGTAAATAAAGAATATTATTTGGGCGTTATGCGGCGTTTAAGAGAGCAAATTCGACGAAAAAGGCCAGATTTGTGTAAAGAAAGTTCTTGGATTTTGCACCACGATAATGCACCTTCGCACAAGGCCATCATTGTGAACGAATTTTTGACCAAAAACTCAACAAATACCAGCGAGCAACCACCTTGTTCACCAGATATGGCTTCTTTCTTTTTCCTAAACTCAAATTACCACTTCGTGACATCCGTTTTCATTCGGTAGAAGACATAAAGGAGAATCGCGGAGAGCACTGAACTCAATTCCGGAAAAAGCGTTTAAAAAATGTTTTGATGATTGGATTATTCGTTGGCGTAAGTGTGTCGTTTCTGAAGGAGCATACTTTGAAGGCGATAAAATAAATTTGCATGAATAACTAACATTTCGTGTATTATTGATCTTTTCCCGGTACTTTCTTGACAGAGTAGTAAGTTCCTATGTTGCTTTGTACACAATGTTGTAAAAACTTACTAAACCAAACCAGCATCGTAATCAGTCATACACTCTATGATTGATTACGATGCAGTTTTGTGATTGCGATGTAGTAAGTCCATGGATTACGGTTAGCATTAAAGCTCTTAATTTGTAAAATGATTGTATTGTTTTTAATCAAGAAAAGTGCTGTAGAGAAATAAACTACTGTTGACAATTTTTAATCGCGTATAATCTAGATTAATTATTTTTTTTAAATTTTTTTACGAACATGAAAGCACTTGCTGTTTTTTAATAAGCTCATTTCAAATGAAACGTATGCCTTCAATTTAAAAAAGTCACTTCGAAATGATTTTACATACGAGGATAGGTACGTATTAGTTTTACATAAGTATTAGTAATAAATATTGGCATGAAAATGTGAACGTAGATAAGTACTTTAAAAAAGAGTTTTTGGCAGGATTTAATGGGGGGTGGTAGGGCATTCATTTTAATTATTTGCCAATTGTTTCTAGTGGAGATTTGATATAAAATTTGCGTAATTTTGCGTCCCGAGTATCTACGCTGTTTGTGCATTATGTGGAATTGTTGAAATAAGTGCTTATGTAGTAGAGATGAGATTTTTTCACTAACTTAGTCTGCTCAGTGGATCCTACCAGAAAGGCTGCTTCAAAATAGGTATTTGTCACCAGACACTCCAAGAATCACTAAATGTTTACGACGACATTTAAATGAAATAATATGAAGAATGTATCTAATTATTACTGAAGATATAGACTGTATGGACTTAAATCCCTTTGGCTTACCTCTCAAGGGAACATCATATAAAAAACTACTTTGTAAAATATTCAATTGTTTTAAAAAATATATAGTCAAAGTTCAAAGTAGAATTAGGTCCATGAAAACCACTGAGTAAAAAGTAAATAATCACTACGTCACAGACTAAGGTGAAGATCACTGAGTAAGTAATCACTACGTTTTAGAAGAAGATGGAGAAGATGACTATGTCATGAAAACGTGAGACATGTTAATGTGGAACAGAATTAATAATTAAAATTGCAACTTATTTTATTTAAAATTAATACATAATTCACAGTAAGTTTACAGTAGTACCACAGATTAATTAGTTTACTACCGTAAAGTAGTACTTACACATTTTCTATTTCTGATTTTAATCATATACAATTTAAAATTAATATATTTATTTCGTAAATTTTTATCTGCAATTTGAAAAAAAAAATTTTTATATTGAAACCACGAGAATAATATATTTTTCATATAGGTATTTTAAATGCCTTATTAAAATGACAGTAGAAATTATTAAAACGTGATTGAAACACAGATCTACTACATGGAAAAAAAAATGCACCGAGCATTTTAATTTTTTTATGGCTTACATTAGACTATTTATAGCGTCATTGTATTATTTTTAAAGTTTAACATATTTTTAAAGAAGTAATAACATTTTATTGAGTAAATTATATTTTTTTATGGAGTAGGTAAGTAACATTTTTATCGATGTGAAGGATGAATCTGATGCTGTTTAATAAGTTTGTTGATATCAGGTTCCAATTTACTCAAGAACAGTCGCAAGTCGCCACGTTTGGTAACATGCAAACGATTTCTCTTTTTAGTAAGCAGTGTTGCCACAGCACTAAATCCACGTTCACACAAATATGACGATGGAAATGCTATCAAGAATCGCTGAACGATTGACCACAATCCAGGGTACAATTGCGGGATCGGTTTTTGTAGCCAAAATTCTTGGTAACCATTTTTGAACTGGATTTTTATTTCCTCGTTTGTTGTCAATTCTATAAGTTCTTCTTCCAGCTGAGGTGACATTGCTGTGTTGACATTTGAAAACGGATCCAACACCCAGTCTGGTATTTCCAAGTTCAAAATGTCCTGGTATCGTTCGGTGAAGTCAATGTGGAGGTTTTCCAAATGTTGGCAGTAGGCAAACAATTCGTCGTTACTGCATGATACTGATAAATTCGGAAAATTGTGGCTCACGTCTGCCCATATTCTTTTTGTGTAGAAGCAGTTTGGCTGCGAAAGCAGTAACGACGTTTTTTGTTTTAATTAAATTTAGTTCATCGCCTTGCAGTTGGAGATTCATGTCGTTGAACAATTTATACAGGTCTGTCATGTAAGCTATATCATTCTTTGATGTAATGAGCTTGTTGTGCAATTCTGTATCTTTATTTTCCAAGAACTCTATAACAGAGTCAAACAGGTTGTAAAATCGAGTCGGACAATTGCCTCTTGATAGCCAACGAACTTCAGTATGAAACAACAAACGGTTGAAATCCTCGTCATTAGTAACACAAAGCTGATGAAATAATCTATCATTCAAAGAGCTGTTGCGGATTTTATTGACTACTTTGATGACATATTGCAGTGATTGAAGTAGTCGTTCACTTAAGTTTCTAGCAACCAAATGTTGTCTATGAATAACGCAATGTACAGCAAGGACATCTGGAATTTTATTTTTTAAGTACGCTATGAAGCCTTTATGGCACCCTGACATAGCCGGAACGCCATCCGTAGCAACTGATATAATATTTTTCAAGGGAATCTCTTTCTCATCATAAAACTTTTCCAATGTATTGAATATGATTTCGCCTTTTGTGTCGGTCTCTAAATTTCTAGCAAAGAATAATTCTTCACATATTTTCTCATCTTTAATAAACCTCACGTAAGACAGCAACAATGCTTCATTAGTTGGTAAAGTGGACTCATCGAGCTGAATTGAGAATTGACTTCTCCTCAGGTGATCACACAATGATCCTTCAATGTTTTCAGGCAATTCTTCAATTCGTCTTTGCACAGAATTATTACTCAAAGGAATTTTTCGGATAATATCTGCGGCTGGTTTATGAAGCACAGTAGTTATTACTTCCTTTATTGCTGGCAAAATTAACTCTTCTCCGATGTTATGTGGTTTGCCTTTTTGAGCAATTAACAAAGAGATATTGTACGAAGCTCGAAGTCCGTCGTCATCTTGCTTAGCAGCCGCCGAAAATAGTTTTGCTACACTTAGTTGAGTATTATGCTTCTTCTCTAGGTCTTGAAAATATGCTACATTCTTGTCTTCTATGCTACATTCCACACAGTATTGCCGTCTCTTCTTTTTTACTTCCGACATTGTTTTGTTTTGAGAAATACGTAAGTAAGTGTTGAACTTAAGTACTGCTCATCTATTGCGCGCGAAACCGCAAATGAAAATAAAATAAATATTACGTTGTTTATATAGGATTGCATAAGTAGCACTCACCGACAGGAATAAAACAAACATGCATAAACTCGTTTATCTCATTCGACGCTCAATCGTACTCAACAAGTCAGAACAAGTATTCTATGAACCAGCCGATTGATACAGGAATGCACAATTCGGGTTATTTAACAAAAACTTGTTAAAACATGATTGCCCGCGGTCTATTATCTACGAAAATTACCTATCTGGGAGTACTAATAACTATTAAAATGCGAAAGTGTGTCTATTGCCTTTTTATTTGTTTGTTTGTGTTTACTTTCATTTCGAAACGGAACGACCGATTGACATGATTTTTATTTTGTATATTGAATAAAACAGGACAGATATATGAACTACGCGGAGAGAAATATCGAACCAAGTTTGAGCAATCTTTTAATTAATATTAGTTGATGTTCACAAGTTGTAGTTGAGAGTCGAGAGCTCTGCAGTCGTTGTCTAAGATGCCTCCTAGCTAAATGAAATTACAAATCACCCCCCAGGCCTCTACACAACGCCCCCATTTTTTTTCTGGGTCTCTTACCGCCCCCCTTTAGGCCTGCAGCTCCCACAAGGGGGCGTTATCGCCCACTTTGGGAAAGGCTGCTATAAGGGTTCCCTTTTTTCCCTTTGAGATTCGGAATCCTAAAAATTAAATTTATAAGAATATTAATAACAAGCATTCATTTTTAGTCTAGAATTTTGGTAGCAAAGTTCAGTTTAAAATTTTGGTAGCGAACAGTGTAGCTTGTTCGTAAAACCAAAACTTTTGGAAGCAAATAGTTTATTTTTAAAACCATTTGTTATCTCTAGTCTTGCCTATTCCATACTTAGTCACTTTCCTCTACAAATCAAGCATCTTTAGATTGTGAGATCAGAAACGGTCACTCCGAATAAAACTAAATAATATTTAAATTACTGTTATCTCGTGTATGTTATCATCTTATCATCGTTTAGAGTTCTACAGATAAAGACCCGCTTGTTCTATATCACAGCCATTAGTTTTAATTAATGGAAAAATTAATAAAGGCGGTGATCGTCGGCTATCGATATCAAATATACTTAGACGATTATGAACAAAACGATCTTAGGGTAGCTTGCACCAACTGTTTGAACTCGATTTAAGCAAATGACATCTCGCTTGCACAAACTATGTGATAATTGGAGTAAGTGAGATGTCAGTTTCCTAAATCGAGTTTAAAAAGTTGGTGGAAGCCACCCCTAGTCTAATGGTGGTTTGCATCAAGTATTTAAACTCCATTTAATCAAATGACATCTCGCTTGCACAAACTATGTAATAATTGGAGTAAGGGAGATGTCAGTTTCCTAAATCGAGTTTAACAGTTGGTGCAAGCTACCCTAAGATCGTTTTGTTCATAATCGTCTAAGTATATTTGATATCGATAATCGACGATCACTGCCTTTATTAGTTTTCCATTAACCATAATCTATATTCATAAAATACATACAATATATAACATACAAATATTTTTATCTTGTTTCAGGACGATAATAATATATCACACCACAGCAATAACTTTGGATTCAAGAGCAGCCCGTTCACTACTACTTTTACTAATAAGCAATATCAATTGTAACGTTTTACATTTGTTATATATTGTAATTATATAAAAAGAAGTTAAGTAAAATGTAAGTTAGAAATAATTAGCTATGAGTGTTTAATTCGAACGAGGACGAATTCGCCACTTATACTAAGGTTGGCTTGCACGAACTATTTAAACTCGATTTAAGGATTTGGCATCTCGCTTGCACCAACGATTTAATAGTTGGTACAAGCGAGATGTCAGTTCCTTAAATCGAATTTAAATAATTGGTGCAAATCACCCTTAGTTAATGTAGTATATGCCACGCTTTTGGATAATCGCGAATAGTTTTCAGTTTTTCCTTCAAATAAGTATAAAGCGTAGAGATAAAATCAATCTACCAATATTATAATACAGACGAAACGATGATAAATAAAAATTCGTACAAAGTTTAATAATATGAATTTGTCTTCTTCTAGATTGAACAGGATTTTTGTTGTAATATGTGGGAGTCCAAGCAAAAATGGTCCAGTGGCATTTAGTTTCCGAGATATAGGTACGTAGTTTTGCAAAGTTGGGTCAGAAAATGGCATTTCGCGATTCTAATTGATTATGAATTAATGCCCAATTATCTTCAAGTTCATATAGTAAATGACTTTATGTGATGTTTCTAAGTAGAAATAAACAAGTAGAAGTGCTTTTTTTCAACCAAACTTTAAAAATGATTTTTTTCAAAACAAGTTTTATCAGTTTCAACTTTAAATGTCTGATAAACAAAATACATGTCACTTTTCGAATATTTTTTTAATCCTTATTGTCAATTGACTATTCTAAATTCCAAATCTAGTATTAACTCAATACACCACTACTGGAGCCTTTTTGCTTGGACGCCCACGTGTTTTATTATAGTATGTATATTATACCTATGTATCTTTGAAATTAATAGACAAGTAAGTTAAGAGTAATTATAATTACTTATTTGTAAAATTGTTGTAAATAATGAATTATTATTTCTGCTCAATTAGTATGTTTAAGTAAATGTTTTTAAATAAAATATATATATTATTTATTTATCCATACGGTGTTATATAATATTTATAATAACCTCGATAACCCTTGATGAAGGTGGAAGAAAGAAAGAATGATTATTATTATTTTATAGAAAACCAGGAGACCCGACAGACGTTGTCTTGCCCGAACATTGACTTGCCGGCGCTATTAGCAGGTTAAAAATTTAAAAAAACTAGCACTCTTTTGTAGCGAAACCTACGGAGTCCAATTGTGAATCTAAGCCATCCAAGGACTCACTCAAACACAGAAAAAATTTCATCAAAGTCGGTCCAGCCGTTTAGGACTTCAATAACACACACGTACAGTACATACGGTTACAGTACATAATAATAACATAGGTACATAATACATACATATATTCACGCTGTATCCCGAACAGGGTAGTCAGAGAGGACCGAGTGCCAAGCCTCGCGGTCCTTAGATACTTCTTTCGCTTCCTCAAATCTACTTGAAAATCAATAAATTCCTCAAGACTCCTTGAAAATCAATAAATTCGCGAACTGCGTAAACGCGAAAAATCTTCTTTGAGAAAAAAAATATTTCAGTATCTCCTACTATGAGTTTTAAAAGTTTCAATCCATGGAATTGGAGATGAAAGAATGGCCTACTTATTTCAACTTGCGGTTATTGTATAATTTACATAATTAACCCGAAAATTATACCCAAATCTCAGCAAAATCCCATATCCTCGTAATTTAGCGGTGCAAAGGGCCTTAAGGATTTGGCATTTCGCTTTCACCAACTAAGTATTAAATCGTTGGTGCAAGCGAGATGTCAAATCCTTAAATCGAGTTTAAATGGTGTAAGCCATCCTTAATCACGCAAACAAAGTAGGTACGTTAAAACTTTTTAATGATAGAAGCTAAAAAGATGCTTATCCTCTTTTTTATTCAGAAAAACTTTCGAAAATAAAGTGTCAAATGTCCACAAGAAACGTTCACGCCGTTCCTGCCAGTATAAACATAACATTAGTATTCTGTAATATTGTTCCATTGAGATTGTTACGGTTTCCTAGTTTTCTTAGTTATTGTATGGTCCATATTGTGTAATTTGTAAAGAAGTCGAAACGAAATTCATTGACATATAAAATAACTGTAAAAAAAAAGATTACCTACAATGTCGTCCAAAAAACATGAATGCTACTTAGGCCTTGGTAATGTATTTCCTTGTAATTCTTTTATTATTGACGATATAGGCTGATATAACTAGAATATCAAAATTATTTTCCTGTAGGGTCCGAGAGCATGCTGCCTGTGAAGGAAAATCCAGGGATTTTGAATCGAACTTGGCGTCAGTTACGAAAATTAGGACTGGTATCAGAACATCACCCAGAGATATACCGACATTACCGTAGCTACCCGACTATATTAGTGGAGAGACAAAAGCAACTGGTCGAAGGTGGTCGTCTAGTCATTCATCCTTTCAGTGTATTCAGGTTTGTAAGAACATTAATGCTTTAGATGGTCTAAAACTGTACGTAGCCGAAAACATGGAAAGAGAAAGATCATCATATTCATTCAGATGGATCTGGCTACTTGTCCATGTTTCCCTAAAACATAATAAAATTTTTGTGAATATTGTTTATGAATTAGTTGTTGTGTAGTAAAAATTTCGCCACTATACAAATTACATAAATTGTCGTTTTGACAGCAGAGGTCGCGCAATATTTGACTGTCGCATACTGACTGCAAATTAGATAATAAAAGTCATAAATAGGGCAGACTAGCACTACTTACATTATGCAGGCATTACGTAAATATACAGGCAAGATATATAGCCTATAGTAATTCCTTAAAACATAATCCCTGTTACTCGACTATTACGACCACAGAAGAACAAGTAGTAGTGTACCTGACACATTGTATATTATATTTACATCAGACCAGCATGAGAGAAAAAAACCCGTATTGAGTTAAGAGCCCGTTCCAATCTCGAAGTCTCTCAGACTAGGAAAATAATTCTAGTCACGCTAATATTAGTCCTTGTGTGTATACAGATTAGGATGGAGCAGCTTCGTAGCATTTATCAATCTAGCACACATGTTTACATCGAGTTTGCGTCTTTGTTTTATCTTGGAACCACTGAACCAACCAAGTCTCCATTTACTAGACATGATACTGCTGTGTTGTCATATCATATGTTTGACCAGCATAATTGTGGAGTTTAATACTGGATATATTGAAGGACAATCAATGTTATCTAACACTGTGATGAATAGGAACAGTATTTGCTGGTTAGTTCTTTTACAATTTCTGCAAAATAGGCTAGTTAATTGTTCTTAAAAATGGTGTATTATACTTCTGTTTACTAATTTGACCCGCCTGTAAAATCGAGACGCATTGGACGTTGTCGGCCGAACTCAGACCTTAGTGTTCTCATAGTAAGACCATTGTCTAAATATGTACAATAAGTTTGCACTTGGCGCGAATGTCGTCATTTTGCCATTCAGGTATGGTATGCAAAAAATTATCAGTGAATAAATTATGAACCTTAAACTCAATAAGTTTTTAATAATAAAAGTTATTTATTATTTGAATCGAAATATTAACTATTTATATTGTGTAAATTAACAAAAAACAATTAATTATAACAAAAAATTTAACAAAAATAATCCAAAACTAAACAGGTATGTAGATGCAAATCGTACTCATGACGCCACTGGGCGAACGCGGGGCAAGTGCAGGAAAGTGCGAGGGGTCTCGCATTCCAGCGATGAGCAAACTTAGCTCAATCGAGTAGATAATCGAGTAGTATGTTAAGACTGTGGTAGGATACTCAGACTGTCTGTTTTTAAATTCATCCACACACTTTGAGTTAAAACAAGCAACTAAGTCTTAGTTTGACGCCATTTAGCTTAGTTAGGTATCTATGACCATAACAACATGGAGAATAAAAATAAGAAAAAGATTACTTTCAATAATACGAAGAAATGATGAAGTTATGTATGTAAACATAACCAGTAATACAAGTTAATCGGGTTTCCTGTGCTAAAGAAAAGCGCTCAGAATCTCAGACATTTTTTTAAGGGTGGCTTGCACCAATTATTTAAACTCGATTTAAGGATTTGACATCTCGCTTGCACCAATTATTTAATAGTTAGTACGAGAGAGATGTCAAATCCTTAATTCGAGTTTAAATAGTTGGTGCAAGCCACCTTAAGCGTCTTACTAAAAATATTAAAGTCTGACCTCGCCTGAACACTCTCATTTACATCTAGTAAAGCGATCGGCTGCTATTTCATAGAAAATGCAACTCGATCCGCAACTATTAAAATATTTTGGTGCGTTTTTTTCTACCAAGACGGCAGCCAATTGACCTAATTGTGACGCGTGTACTTCGATCACAAATAAAAAACTAGATACACAATCAACGCTCCAAAAATGTCCGAATCAAATCTGCGCTCAAATAAGTATTTGAGTGCACATTGAGTGAGTCACAGATTATGTGAATTATACTTTAAGCACGTGACATAAGATTGCATTTTAAATATTTTTGTACAAACATCGTTTCAATGTCATGCAAGAATTGTTTACAAGCTTTTATAACCTTATGGTTTGGCAGTAAGGTCTACTTTAGATTAACATAATGTTACCGATAATACTATACGGTATTAAAAAGATATACGTCAATTCTGACAATAATTTGTTTAGATTTTACAGGAGATTGTGCATCTAGTTCTTTATTTGTGATCGAAGCGTGTGTACCACATTTACAAGCGGCTTCAGTTATTTCATTTGTTTTACATATGTAAGCTGTCCTGAACTACGTAACGCAGAAACGTATCTTTTATTAAATTTCACAGGAGGTACATTCGCCGTTATTTCATCTTCGATTTGATTTCTTGTGTGCCAGTGGCATTTATTTTGATATATGTCAAACTAGACAATCCCATGATTATTCTAATCGCACACGTAATGCCTCTGACGAGAGCAGCCAGACTATTCACTGTCATGATCGATCTGAAAACTTTTATGAAGGTACGGTAAGGTTTTGTTACTTCTATCTACCTAGTCTATCGACAGACATAGGCGATCAATATCAATGAATAAAAAGTGTTTGTCTGTGACTTCGAAATAAACCATACAGTTATTTGTACGTTACCAAAACCTAAACACATTTTTAAACGGTGGCGAACACGATGGCGATCTCGATGGCAATCCAATGGTTCAGGTGTTGGATCAAAGCGCGAAAGGTTCACAAAATTTTCTAGATTGTTTCGGGTCTGGGTGTACTGGCTGACGCCCCTAATAGTCGTCGTCCGGTACTCACTATTCATAACACAGGGAAAGTACTAGTTCGAGACCAGATAAGGTGTGACTTTAACAGACAATATACTACCATTTGTCGTATAGTTTTGTGCAAGTGTTAAAAATTTTTGTTAAAAATTTAATATCTTAAAATATTAGATCCCTTAATGTAAAACTTTAAAATCTTATAAAATCTTAAACACAGTAGAGAATGTCGTTCCCGTCCCTCATTGCAGAAATACAATGAACAATATATATGTCGGAAAAGACACAGGGCAATTCGTGCTTTTGCAACTCAGCCATGAGAAATAGGTACCTAATCTTACAAGAGGCGAACTACTCCATAAAATACAACGTAAGACAAAGTTAATGTGCAAACGACAGAAAACTCTTCATAACAATTATAACGTAGGTAATTGGAAATTTAATAATGGCAAACGCTCCGTCGGAGAAATGCTATCGCACCGGCCGCCGTAGACTAACAGACTCAGCGCCGGCCCCGACGTTCCGTTAGCGCGTCATCGGAAGTCGGGCTTTGCCATGGTATAGTCAAATGAGTGCCTTTTATTATTTTCACCGACATATATATATATTGTTAAATATGAAATGTAACAGAAGCACTGATCACTATGAACACGCTATCAATTCTTCATCACAACTATTATGTACTTGACTATTCGACGACTTCTCAACAACTGAACTCTTACAAGACCCAAATCAGGCTTTTATACAGCCCCACTACACGCAGGAAATCCATTCTACCCTCGTTCTTGTTACTAAAATGTTACATAATATTACACGTAGGTAATTTATGTGATTAAAATTAATGTGGAACTAACAATATACAAGTGATAAAACACGTAGTAGTTCCAACCTGATATAGAAATTACAAAATTATTATCTTAAAGAATATTATTTGTGTAAATTAAATCTTAGATATTTATAACGATTGTCTGGTATATAATAACGTAATATATCATCATTTTGTTGAATTTTACTAAAGAAATTTACAAAATTTTATCAAATGTGAAGCAATGTATAGACACATTTTTTTTACATATATACTCTTCGAAATGTAAATTGTAAAGTTAAACAATAAAAAACACAAACTTCAGTAAATTACTAAAAGCAATAATTAAAGCTTAAAATAAATAAATAAGTAAAATAATAAATAAGTAAAGCTTAGCCTTATCTATATTGACCAATAATTTTGAAAACAGAGGCAATCGCTTTTTCAGATATTTACCACATCGTATATCTGGCATCGTGCGACGCGTCATGCTGTTTTATTCTTGCTCACCATGCATTGGGTCACTTGCCTCCTCTATCTGCCGGCAGTCCTCAACTATTATTGTAAATAATTTTACTACATACATGTTGTGTTTCACGCACTTAATGAACGCCCGCATAATAATTCACAAAGATATGTTTTTAAAGAAAATATATGTAGGTATAGATAGACTTACATTTCATCTTATTTCTGAGTAAAAGCTTATGCCCAACAGCGAGGCCTATATTTATACTGTTCTTTAAAACACGCTTCTATTAGCTTCACCTGTAACTATACTCGTATGTAAAAAACACTTCCCGGTTTTGCATTGAGCTGAAATTTTGCATAATACACGTTTAGTTTGGATGACAACGGATTTAAGTAACGTCATTCTAAATCCAATATGGCAGACTCCAAAAGATGGCGGACTAGTTTTTTTATATGCTCTCCCATAATATGGATATCAAATGAAAGGGTTTGCTGAGAAGAATACGAAAATTAAAATGACGTCACACTAAATTCAATATGGCGGACGCCCCAAGATGGTATAACAAAGTTTTCTTATCAACCATCATGATATAGGTAGCAAACGAAAGGTTGGGCGACGCATTGATAAATAATAATTTAATTTAAAATAGACCTTTTGTTCTATGCAAACGTGTGCGCGCTAGCTTACGAAAAATACGAAAAACCAGTTATTTTCCTTTAGTTTAAAAACTATAAATAATTTTAAAAAATCCAACTCTCTTTTTGAGTAAAGTAAACTATACAGAAAATTTAGAAATATAAATCGGTCCCGTTGCTCCTAAAAATGTAAATCTCTGTTTTAAAAAAGGATTCTTTGATATTTTTTTTTTGTGTCACAAAAAAAACCAACCGTGTATCGCAACTGTCAAAATGAAGTCAATGAAATGAAGAATCAGGGTACCAAATATCACTGTCATACGTTTTGTAGTCACTTAGAAAAATTGAGATCCCCGGCGTCAAAATTTCCAATGCGTCGCCTTAAACTACTAACTGCTCCCAGTTACGCATTGCTGTGGCGCGCGTTGACCAAATGAACATTTTCATTTTTATATAGATATTATTATATAAAAACACGGGCGTATTCGAACGCAGCGTTGTGCCAAAATTTCAAATCAATGGACACTCTTTGAGTTTTGCGAACATAAAACAACTTGAATTAATGCCGAGTGAATATTTCATGTTTTATTCATTTACACATAATTTCAATTACGTAATCTGTAACTATACTCATTTGTTATTATTATTTGTTATTTATTACCGACTTATATTACTTATAATATTATGAAGTAAACTTTGTTTGAAGTAAACTCAAAAACTAATGAACCGACTTCAAAAATTCTTTCACCTATAGAAAACTACATTATCAGCGAGTAACATGGGCCATATTTTATTTTATTTTTTAATTCTACCCGTGCAAAGTCGGGATGAGTCGTTAGTTATAAGATATTGTAACGATAGCTAATTAGCTATTATTTACGATAATTAGTATGAATCGTTTCCTGCCCAGGGTTCGGCGAAATGCAACCGGGATACTGTCGTTTCCTGAACACAGGAAATGGCGATATCAGGAAATACCATACTCACGCTCGCTACCAGAAGGCAATGTTTATAGCTTTGTCTGCTTTCTTCGGTAATTTTTCTGTCTCTTCTTAATTCTCATCTATAGAGTTATAGTTATTAGAAATGTATTATAAATAGAGACGGATAGGTCCGGTCTACAAACTTGTTTCCGTCGCTGTACTGTTAGATGTCGATAAATATACTCTAAAAAAAGTGTGCGCTCGAAATGGAATAGAGAGAAAAAATCATGAGAATGACAGCGTGATATATCGAAAGAACTTTGTGGTCTGCGCCACACAAATCTGTGGACATGAGCCTTGAATGTAAGGCCGTACAGCTAGATGTTTATACACTACATCCAAACTACTTCTAGACTCGAATCCATCATAGCATCGGACTACCCATTATTTTTAATATTTCACATCCCAAAACCAACTGCATCTAACGTAATGTCCATAAACACAGCTATCACTAAGATGCAGTCTTTGGTTTGTTAGGTGACCTAGATCTTAATATCTAAGAAGACTGAGAGTTAAATATTTGGTTACATACAATTTCAACTCAACGACAACTTTATCATGAAATCCTTAAAAAACTCAATAAAAAAATTCCAGAAAAAACCCTGTTTTGCACAAAGATTCGGTTGCATCTCCGAAATTCTACAGAATTTTAAAATGATTATTACTAAACTTAATGGGTAATTATAATGTCTCAAATCTCTAAAACCTGTTTTTAATTGCTAAAGTAATTTTCTTACAAATTACAATTATGTGCAAAAAAAAATATTGAGATTTCTCCGCGCTAAAATATGATCAAACCCTAACTGCGAAAATCAACTTTATTATTATGATCATAAGGCGCCGGAGCAATGAACGAATTCGGTTGCACCGAGCTGCATAGGCGGGCTCTTAAGTACTTCTCTGAAGTTAATATGACAGAATTAACGGAAAAGATATAGCATGCTGTTCTATAATTAGTCGTAAATAACCATAAATAAGGGACACGTGCAATCAATAGTCGAGCCGGATAGTCCGAAAAACTGAACATTCAATTTACAGCACAATTACAAGAAAACTCGGACATTAAAGTTTCAAAATCAATGAAACACAGTCGGGCATCTAACTTCTTTTTTAGATTAGGCAAATTTTTAGATTTCATAGGTAATTAAGGGTTTATTATTATCCCACTTGGTGTCTAGATCTTCTCAACAAATTTTGCATAATAATTTACGGCTAATTAAAGAAAAGGTATGTAATAAAGAAACGCCAACTTCAAAGAAGTGTAACAAGTGAAAGAGAATCCCTTTAAGAGTCTGTCTAGCCCAGTGCAACCGAATTCATTCATTACTTCCACACCCTATTAGGGCGCGTTTATTTGACACGAATTCCTTCGCACCGATACAGCGCGGTCGCCTCGCGGACCGTCGCCGTGCAGTCACCGCGCTACAACAACTTTACTCTGTCACAGCTAGCCGTTTTCGATTCCTTCAGTTAGTCAAACTTGGCAAAAAATTCGGAAAGATTTCATAAATGGAAAAATAATTAAATATATGAAAAATTTCAATGACCCATTATTATGTTCGTGTAACCGAAGCCGCCTCTATCTTGAAATGAGGTCTTGATATACATTAATTTAAAAATTGAATGCGATAAAGCATTATGCAAAGATGTGATTTATTTGAAATACTACTCTGTCAAGAAAGTATCGGGAAAAGATCAATAATACACGAAATGTTAGTTATTCATCCAAATTTATTTTATCACTTTCAAAGTATGCTCCTTCAGAAAGGATATACTTACGCCAACGAATAATCCAATCATCAAAACATTTTTTAAACGCTTTTTCCGGAATTGAGTTCAGTGCTCTCCGCGAATTCTCCTTTATGTCTTCTACAGAATCAAAACGGGAGCCACGAAGTGGTAATTTGAGTTTAGGAAAAAGAAAGAAGTCGGCTGGAGCCATATCTGGTGAATAAGGTGGTTGCTCGATGGTATTTGTTGAGTTTTTGGTCAAAAATTCGTTCACAATGATGGCCTTGTGCGAAGGCGCATTATCGTGGTGCACAATCCAAGAATTTTCTTTCCACAAATCTGGCCTTTTTCGTCGAATTTGCTCTCTTAAACGCCGCATAACGCCCAAATAATATTGTTTATTTACCGTTTGACCTTCCGATATGAATTCCGAGTGTACTACACCGCGATAGTTAAAGAAAACAGTCAACATGACTTTGACTTTTGATCGGCTTTGGCGTGGTTTTTTCGGTTTCGGTTCAGTTGGGAGGCGCCACTCCGAAGCTTGTTGACTAGTTTGCATGTCAAAGTCGTAAACTCACGTCTCGTCACCAGTAACAATGCGTTTCATGAATGTTTGATCGGAATTGACTCGTTCTAACATGTCCTCAGTGACTCTTATGCGATTGAGTTTTTGAAGAAAATTCAGGTCTTTTGGGACTAGCCCAGCGGCAACATGTTTCATACCCAAGTGATTATTTAAAATGGTACGGATCGACTCGTGAGACACAGAAAGTTCGGCGGCTATCTCTCTCAAACTTGAATGAGGATTTTCAGTCACTATTTCCTTCACTTTTGCGATGTTAACTTCAGTTGCAGACGTTGATGGCCTACCAGAGCGAGGCAAATCTACTATCACATCTCGACCGCTTTTCAACGCTTTGTACCACTCATAAGCACGTATTTTTGAGAAAGTCGATTCACCGTAAGCCTTCTCTTCTTCTGTCTTTCTTGACTCCGAACACGAAATTCCATTGGCGATGCAAAATTATAAGACAAACGCTTTGTTCGATGTTTTTGTCCACTATGAAATTCGCAATATACAATAGAATGATATAACTAGGGCTTTTTTTGTGGGGGCACGTGGGGGCACGCAGTGCCCCCAAAGGAAATTTCGAAAATATCGAAAAATTGCCATAAAAACTGAAGAAATGAAAGAATTAAAAAAAAAATAAAAAAAAAAACAATTTTGTTAAACTACAAAAATTTTTGGATTTTTTTTTAATAATCACGTTTTATTTCCAAAGATATTATGTTTTTAAACAATAAAAAATAATTTACTTCGATTTTTTCCTCAAAACACAGTGGCAAGGGGAGGAGGGGTTACAAAAAATTATGGACTTACAACTTTCGAGAATTAGTGTGCCCTCAAAAAAGAACGGACAAAAAAGGCCTGGATATAACTAAAAACAGCACTGTATTTAATCTAAATAACAGATGCAACTCAAACTCCGCGCCAAAATGGAAAATAGTTGTGCCGATCTAACAACAACAAAAAAAAACAAAAAATTGAATTTGGAACCATAAACAAATCATCCATTCCCGATACTTTATTGACTGAATGTACATCTATTTAAAATGCAAATATAAAATGCAAAATATCTATTTTTATTTTGCATTTGAAATACTTTTTTTCAAAATGCATTTTGTATTTTATTTGAAATAATCTCCATAAATTTATATTTAGTATTTGTAAAATGCAACATGTTTCGTTAATTTTTTTAATCATATTTCGTATTTTTCATTCTTAAATTCATAATTATTTAATTTAAGAATTATTGTTGGCAACATTTAGAATGGGTATCCTAAATGTTGCCAACAATAATGCCAGCATTGCAAGTAAAACTGACACAAGAAAGTATTTTGAAATTACCTATTTTGTATTTAAATGTACTATTATTCAAAACCATTTTGTATTTGTATTTGAAATAAAAAAATAACTTATCATTTGCATTTTGTATTTAAATACTTTTAATAAATAATTTATTTCACATCTCCGATAATAAGGCATTTTCATTGTACACAAAATGTTGTTAAAAAAAACAAGAAGAGCAAAAAAATATTTTTTACTCTTTCCATAAAATACTATATTTTTTTTAAATTTTCTATAATTTTTTAAATACTATAGTCGGCCGAAGAAATTTTGACAACCCCAATTAGAATACACTGGCGGGGTAGGTTGATATTCTTGTGTATTTATTAAAAGCGAATGTGAACTCTATACACTAGGCGACAACGTTCGAATTTCTGTCAACTATCCAACCGCGCGGTGAGCGCGACCCACGACCACGAGCAACCGCGCGCCGGCCGCGCGCCGACCGACGTCCACCGCGCGGCGGCCGCAAGAAAGTTTTCGCGTCGTATGTCTGCGCTGTAACGATAACAATAAAGTTGATTTTCGCTGTCGCGGTTTGAGCATATTTTAGCGCGGGGAAATCTCAACATTTGTTTTTGCACATAATTGTAATTTGCAAGAAAATTACATTACTAATTAAAAAACTGGTTTTAGAGATTTGAGATATAATTATCTATCCATTTCAGTAAAAATCATTTCAAAATTCTGTAGAATTTCGGAGATTCAACTGAATCTTTGTGCAAAACAGGGTTTTTTGTGGATTTTTTTTTATCAAGATTTTTATATTTTTTTCAATTTTGTTTCCACGTTTATAGATTTCGAGATAAAGAGTTGAAGTTGTCTGTATCTAAATATATAACTCTCATTCTTCTTAGATATCGAGATCACCAAACACACCAAAGTCTGTATACCCGGGAAAAAATGTTCAAACATGACCATGCCTGTTCATGTATGATCAGATCTGAAATTTGGCATAATCATGCCTGTTCATGTATGATCAGGCCTGAAATTAGCATGGTCATGCCTGATCAGGTCTGCTCAAGTCCAATTATTTATTATGTATGATCACGTCTGAAGACTCATGTCTGTTCATGTATGATCAGGCCTGAAATTAGACATGATCATGTCTGTTCATGCATGATCATGACTGAAATTAGACATGATCATGCCTGTTCCTGCATGATCATGACTGATCAGGTCTGTTCATGCCCAATCATTTTTCTTGTCTGAACATATCTGATCAGGCCTGATCATTTTTTCCCGGGTAGGCGGACTCTTCCTTCTCGGGGCATTACTCTAGCTATCCTAACACCTGACAGTAGCTGTGGCCCTGCTTAAAGTCTAATTTCGGTGTAATTTTCTTTCCGATTACTCTTATTTTATCCTTTTACCTTTTAATCGAAGAACAAACAATGACTGTAATTTATTGAAATGAATACTTGTTCGCAGGAACTGGATTTACAATGTTTAGAGTGACGAATTCGGATGAAATGTTGGTAAACTCGTTCATCATACTTTGTGCTGCGATATTTATGGTTTACACCATGGGTACCTATTTATGAATATGTTTATACTACATGAAGTACCAGTATTAAATACTGATGCCCTATTAGGCGAAATTTCTACAACATTCCTTCCTTTCTCTTCAATTCATAAAAATGTAAACTCAAAAAAAGTTGTACATTACACATTTATACCTAGTATTATTCAGAATTTTGCAGCTATCCCACAACTTTGTGATTTGAATCTTCATCATCTTCGGTGCTCCTTTAGGGTTAACATTACTATGCAATCGCCTAGTCGGACCACAAAACAGCCTATATCATAAATAAAACTAAATAAATATCTGGTTTAAGATTATAATATACCTACACAATAATTTTCTACATTAACTATTTCCAGTGTTCCTGTTGAAAATCTACACAACAAAATTCAATTCGAGTATGAGATACCATGAATTAATGAACCAAGTAGAGGTCAGCTTAAGCTACTGAGAATTATATGAACGTATGCCTTTTAAATTTTCTTTACGATAACGGCATTATTGTGATTGACAGAAGTACATGCGACATAAACAGTTTCCAGCGTCGCTGAAAAAACGAGTGAGAGCTTTTTACCACTACAGATACCAAGAGCGATACTTCAGAGAAGACATTGTTTTGGAATGCCTATCAGGTAAAAAAAAAAAAGTTTTAAAATAATATATATATTATATATTATATATTTAAAATAATAAAATGTAGGTTGGGTTAGGCAATTATGGGCCTCAAACTAAGCAATGTGGATGCCATAATATGTACAAAGAACTCAAGAACATGCCGTTATAAGTACTGAGATTTCGTAATATTTTAGGAACGGTAAAAGGACCTAAAATTTTCGTTGACGAAGCGAACTAATCCATTCGTTTTTTATACCGAACTTGTTCTTTATTTCCACATTCAAAACTGTTTAAATATTACCTTTTACTTCATCCACGTCTTTTTTTTAAAGTAGATTACTTCGTGCTTCCTGCCCAGGGTGCAAGCTATTTCCATAATTTTCATTAAAATCAGTTCAGCGATTTGTAAATAGCAGTGAAAACTAAAGGAAAAGGAATAGACGTTATAGGACGTTATATAAAGGAATAGACATTTTAGAAGGTTTAATGTCAGTGTGGATTATTTCATTTGAATTCCAATGAAAAATACTCTTACTAACTACGTGCATTTGTTGACTGATATTTCCAGAACAACTCCGGCACGAAATCTCCCTGCACACTTGCCACAAACTTATTAATAAGGTATCGCTCTTCGAGGGTTTACCGGCCAGTCTAGTAGGAACACTGCTTGGTTGTTTGAAACCTGAAGTGTACCTTCCCAATGATTTAGTTCTGAGAGCTGGTGAATTTAGTGATTGCATGTACTTCATCGCTCACGGCACAGTAGCTGTATATTCTACGAAAGGTGCAGAGGTGAGAGAAAATAAATAACTAATAATATTTTTATTCGTATACAGGTTATTTGTATACACCTTGGTTAAGTATATCGTGTGATGCTGTCTGCGTACTGTGACTGAGTAGGCACCTACATAATAATTAAATCATTTAAAAATCGATCTAGTTAGGTCTCAATTCTGGGAAAAATCGTTTTCTGTGTCTTTCACACACTTAAAACTTCTGAACTCTAAACTTCTAAACTTTTATAATTGCGCAGCAGTTTACCTTCTCAACAGCACAGTGGCTGAGTGTAGGTCTGTCTGTAATTATAATTTTACTGTCAAATTTTGTGATAGGTAGTCATTTTATGACTCACTTACTTCGTTTCTATTATTTTTAAAGTTTTTGTCTGTCTGTCTGTATGTCCTTTTATAACTTAAAAATGGCTTGACCGATCTTAATAAAAATCGGTACGTAGTATTTTTTTTTTTTTTTTTTTTGTAAATATAGTGGCAACTACCCGTAGATAATTTTTGCCAACGTCTTGTTTGGATTAGACACTGTGCGGTATGCTAAAAATTATATATAATTTTGGCCAAGTGACGATTCAGTTGAGGACCTAAAAACAGACAACACAAACATTGAACAAGGACAACACAAATTAGTTAGCATTCTACATGAAATTAGATATATTGTATTAATTACAAATACATAAAATGCGACATAAAAGGGAGTAAGAGTTATAAATTAAAGGTGAATTTTGTTTTCAGCAATAAACTTTGAAAGGGTTTTAATAAATGGGGTGTCAATATATGTAAGAAGGGAGTTGAAATTCGTGGGCAAAGGAATAAAACGGGGAAGAACGCTATATAGGGAATACTTTAGGTTTGGACAATTGAAGAAAATATGGTCAACCGTGCCGTCTTCTAGTCCACACTCACACAAGGAGTGATCTCGGATCCGAATTTTAGATAGAAAGACTGGTGAACTAATATGACCAAGCCGCAGTCGGATAATGGTGGAAGTAATGTGTTTGCTAGCAGAACGGAATTTAAAAAACCAAGGTTTGACAGGTACATTTGGTTGAATGTTCCCATATTGCTTGCCTTTGTTAAATCCAGAAGAACCCCAAAATTCATTCCAGTTCTTACGAAGCTCTGATTTAGCCATGTTTCTGAGATCCCGAGGAATTGACTTGAAATATATGTGAGAACCTGTTTGAACTGCATCCTTTGCACAAGAATCTGCCATTTCATTACCTGTGATACCAGAATGGCCGGGTATCCAGGCTAGCGTGACCTCTAAGCCTTGAGTATAACACCGGCGAAGAGTTTCTCTTATTTTTAGAGTGATATAAAAATTATCCTTAGCTTGAAAGGGAACCTTATTAATGTCCTGAAGGGCACTATATGAGTCTGAAAAAATAATAGTTTTATTTAATTTATGAGCTTCGGCGTACGAAACCGCTTCGAATAGAGCGATGGCTTCTCCTGAAAATACTGATGTTGAGGGGGGGCACTTAAAGTTTAAAATAATATTGTATTTTGGGACCCAGACAGCGGCACCAACTGAACTATTTTCAGAAAGTTTAGAAGCGTCTGTGAACATAGTAAGCCATCCGTTCCAATTTTTATTTAAAATATGATTAAACATTGCATTTGCATCTAAAGAGTCTTTATCTATGCCAAAATTAAGAATAATTCTAGGTTGAAAAATGAGAGCATGAAAATCAGTTAAAAATAATGGGTTTTTAGAGAGCTGAGCCACAGGGGAGTTATCTAGAAACTTTTTATAGCTTTTGATAAGGCATGGCGTGTCCTTATGGGTCCAATACTTGGATGAAGTCATTAATTGAGATAGATCAAACAATCTAAACAGTAAAGGATGGTGAGAAAACTTTGAACAATTAAAGAAGAAACGATCGGATAGATACTGTCTTCGAAGATGAAGAGGAGGATCGACACATTCTACTTGCAATGCCTTAACCGGTGAAGATTTCATTGCGCCTGTGATAATACGTAGGCATTTGGCTTGTATTCTGTCTAGCTTTCCTAAGGCCATTCTACTACATGGCTCCAAAAGAAAGGATCCGTAATCAAGGTGACTTCTGATAATGGCATTATATAGCATCTTTTGTGTAAAAGGATGGGAGCCCCACCAAACTCTGGATAATGATCTAAGAATATTAATATTTCGCTCACATTTATCGCTAATATAATTTAGATGGGAAATTCCTGATAATTTAGAGTCTAGGTTAATTCCTAAAAACTTAACTTTTTCTTGGACCGGGATAATGTCATCACCCAAAACAATCCTAACTTCGGGGATCAATCGTTTTCTGGAGAAAACAACCACGTTGCTCTTAGATGGCGACAACGATAGACCATGGTCGGAGAGCCATTCATTGAGGTAGTGTAAAGCACTATTTAACCGGCTAGAAGCGATAGAAATAGATGAGGAAGAAACATAAAGGGCGATATCATCAGCATATTGTAGAACCTCACAAAAAGAATCAACGGATTTATCAAGGTCATGAGTGTATAAGCTATACAGAAGAGGGCTCAGGACAGATCCCTGGGGTAAACCCTTCCACACAGTTTTGGGTGGGAGAAGAGCGCTTTGGGTACGGACAGATATAGAGCGAGACATGAGGATACTGCAGATGACGTTAACCAGCCTCACTGGAATACTCAGCTGAAGCATTTTTTGCCTGAGTAACGGAAGATGGACACTATCATATGCGGAAGTAACATCCAAGAACGCGCCAATGACGTGTTCCTCCCGAGAGAAAGCAAGTCGGATGTCAGCAGTTAAGACACTTAAACTATCCATTGTACCCAAACCCTTTCTAAACCCAAACTGGGACTTCGAAAGTACATCCCTATTCTCCAATATCCATTCTAATCTATTCTTTATGAGGTGCTCAAGGATTTTGCATAAACATGAAGACAAAGCAATGGGACGATAAGAAGATGATTTAGACGGATCTTTGCCTGGTTTTAAAATAGGGATTATGATATGATTTTTCCAAGAGTCTGGGATTAAATTCGTTTCAAAAATAAAATTGATTATGTTTAAAAATAATGTTTTGGAGGACTTGGGGGATTTCGTAACAAAGGAATATGGAATGCCATCGATTCCAGGAGAGGAATCACGTAAATGATCCATGGCACATTCCAGTTCCGCAAAAGAGAAGGGACCATCCATACTATCAGAAGAACTAGACAAGCAGGTAAATGACGGGAAACAGTCCTCTGAGGGCACGAAAGGGGGAGCAAGTTTACTGATAAATTCATTGAGCCAAGAGGAAGACTCATTGGATGTAATATTGAAATTATCAGAATGAATGCCACGGAACTTTTTTATATTTTTCCAAACACTAGAAGCTGAGGAGCTAGGAGAAAGTGATTCGCAAAAAGATTGCCAGCCTTGACGTTTTTTCTGAGAAAGAAGTTTCCTAGTACGAGCGCAGGCATGTTTATAGTGCAAGTAGGTCTCCATGTCTAAATTTGAGGTGTAACGTAATTCTGCCTCTTTGCGCTCCCTAATACTGACAGAACAATCAGCATCCCACCATGGAGGTGAGCGAGGTTTATTAATTACTGAATTTTTTAACGGGAAACTAGAATTAGCTGCGTCAATTAGAATATTGGTGAAATCCGAATACATCATTAGAAAATTTTCTCTGGTAACAAGGGGTAGTAACTCAATTTTATTGTTAACTGTAGCTGAGAATTCTTTCCAATTGCCTGAAGACAATCTGTATTTTAGTAATGGGGGAATTTTTAATATCTCTTGAAAGTGGTGTAGTATAGAAATTAAAATTGGTATGTGGTCACTACCATATGACTGGGAAAGAGTTCTCCAATTAAGGCGAGATGCTAAATCGGCAGATGAGAATGACAAATCTACAGCACTAGGATTCTGTACGGGAGAAACTATTCTTGTAGAAGATCCATCATTTAAGACGCAAAGATTACATTTGTCAAGAACCTCAAGGAGGTGGTAGGATAAAGAGTCTGTGAGATGGGAGCCCCATGCTGTGTGATGGCAATTGAAATCTCCCATAACTATGAGTGGGCCATTTAAGGAAGATAGAACAGAGTCAAGCTCTGAAATAATATTAATATTAGGATGTGGAATGTAAACCGAAAGATAGGTGATGTTTTGTGATTTAACAGCAACTGCCTGGAAACTGGATGAATGTGATGGGAGAGGAATTTGGGAATAATTTAGTGAATTTTTAATGAGTATGGCACAACCACCTCGTCCATCCTCTCTATCATCACGGAGGCATGAATATCCTGACACCCTAAAACGGGAGCCAGGCTTGAGCCAGGTCTCCGCAACCGCAAAAAGAATGGGGTTATATTTTTGGATAAGATGATCAATCTCGTGCTTTTTATTTCGGATGCTCCTAGCATTCCATTGTAAAAGAAGGCGAACTTGGTCCATTAGTATTAATAATAGATGATAGTGGGCGTAGAATTTCTGAGACATTGTTCGGTAAAACATCACTAAATTTGGAAAGAATATTTACTAAAGTAGAGACCAGAAGTTCGATTAAATTATCGTTAGGAGATGAGTTGTTGGAGAGACAACAGCCGTTTGGCAGAATCGAATTTGGTTGAGAAACAATTGAATTATGGGCTTGAACATCATAGGGTTTACTTAGAATTGGTCTAGGTTGACGTTCCAGAATCACAGTTTTTCTAAAAGATCTATGAGAAGTGGGGGGGTTAGAAGGTTGAGAATACTGTTGGCTATTTGAGAGTGGGAGGGAGCTTAAAGGAGGAGAACTTAATTCTTGAGTAATAGTAGCATCAGCATAAGACATTCGCTTTATTGGAGGACCTTTCTGCTGCCTCAGAGTAGGAGATATTATCTTCAGCCATTAGGGATTTTATTGCTTTTTGTCTTGAGAATTCAGGGCACCTTTTGTTTGAAGCAAAATGACGCGCCTGACAAAATAAACAAGTAGCCTCTGTTTCATCAACGGGACAACCATCTCCTGTATGAGGTTGAGCACAACGGTAGCACCGGGGTTTTGATCTACACTGAGCTTTAACATGTCCATAACGGCAGCAGTCATAGCATTGGATAATTGGTAATTGGTATACCTCAACATTAATAGCTGTATTAAAACAGTAAATTTTAGATGGTAAGACCTGTCCTTTAAAAGTAATTACCACTGTCTGAGTTGGGACCCACTCTGCGACACCGTCTTTAAAATTTTTCCTATTCAATCTACGTGCTTTTACAACTGTAGCACAATTACCATTACTAGGACACTCCAAACCAGAGACTAATTCTTCCATAGACCAGTCTAAGGGAATAAACTTTATAATTCCCATACGAGAGACTTGGAAGCGGGGGATCTTTGCCTCATATTTATTTTCTTTTATGAAGGGATTTTCTAAAAAGTCATTGGCTTGGGTAGCTGTTTTAAATTCAACTGTTGCCCTATTGCGGCCTGCCTGCTTAATGCCATTAACTACAATACCATGCACATTGTATTTATGAAGTAGTTGAGCAAACTTCAGAATGCGGATAGTTGAGCCAGCTGAACGATCGGTTTCTGTGCGTGTAATGTGGACTAGAAATGGACCGGAATCTGATGAGCTATACTTAAAACCATTTTCTACCTCAAAACCTGGATTGACATATATATGTTGTACAGACGAGGACGGGGGAATCTTTTTTTTTGTTGATTCCTCATTTCCATCAAGTGGGCAATCAATACGACGTTTTCTAGCGCAGGAATCAGACATTTCTACATCAACGGGAATGTCTTGTGAATGCGATGGGGCCTTCTCATGAGGAGGCGGCCCTCCACCCCAATCGGGTGGATCGTCCTCCCCTGAATTCAACATTTATACGAAAAATAACAATACTTACATGAACCCTCCACCAAAATAAACAAAAACACAATTATAGGAACTCAACAGGAATATTGAAAGTAATAAAAAGTAAATAACGCCAAAATGCACGTGTGTCAACCAAGACAAACCGCAGCAAAAAACCCCGGTACGTAGTAAGAACATGTGATTGCGTTCATGACAAGCTACTTTTTTTTTTAAATCTACCCCTAAGTGGGTGAAGAGGAGGATGAAACTTTGTATGGGAAACGTTAAATCTTGATAATGATAAAATTTGTGCGATGATTAGACTTTTTTTATCAAAAATCTGTGAAAGGGGGACGGGAGGGAGGGGTACGAAACTTTGTACGGGAAATGCTAAACCACTGAATTGATTATGATGTAGCTTGGATATAGTTTGTCACCAGGTAATGGATATAGGCTACTTTTTATCAAAAATCTACCCCTAAGGTGGTAAAAAGGGGATGAAAGTACGGATGAGAAATGATGAACCGCCGAATCGATTATGAAGTTGGGTACAGAAATAGTATATGCCCCAAAACAAACGTAGGCTAGACGTATAGACTTTTTTCAAAAACAATCTTTAAACTTATCATGTACATGTACATATAATAACTTAATCCGGGAAAGTCATGAAAAAATATTCCGCGCAGACGAAGTCGCGGGTACAGCTAGTAATGTAATGTGTGTCCACTACGACGATCTTCAATACTATCGCCAACAAAAAATGATTTTATTGTACCTTGTCCTGAACACTTCCGGTTATTAATAAAGTTATTTTATGTCTGTTTACGAAAGGTGTGTCATTTGGAGGATGGTGCCCATTTTGGTGAAGTGGCGCTACTTATGAAGGATGGAAAACGAATAGCTACCGTAGTAGCCATTGAAACCACACAAGTATATCGCCTTGACGTCAGCGACTTTCGGTACGTGTATTTTACTTCTATTTAAAGGCTTAAACCGTCTCATACTCCAAAAAGAGCCATAACGTAGCTTAACAATAAACTTAATAAGCATCTATGGATGTGAAAAATACCAATACACCAATAATGGTCCACAGCTGATAAAATTCTCAGTTCTTCAACTTCCGCGTCACCACAAGAATACTAATATCAATACAAGTCACATCTTACTTTAGAATGCTGCGTTATCGCTGTATTTTTTCAGTCATACTACAAAACATAAAAAAATATATTGCAACTATGTTTTAACAGGCGCTTCATAATGACTAATCAATTACTTTACGAACGTATCGAGACAATCGCATCACGGCGCAGGCATGAAACCTTGCTGTTGGATGAAGCGTTACGGTTGGAAAGAGAGAAGCGAGAAAACCTAAAACAAACTGAACATGAAAAAACTGAAGATAAGAATATGACTAATACGGAGTAAATGATAATATCGAGTGAAATGACAGCAGCGAATCGCTCTTAGAATTAAATTAACCAAACTCATTTTGAGATTTTGACGTACAATAAAAAATTATCTAAATTATCAATAAAATAAATTTTCAGGTAGATACACAAAATTTCTTCAGGCTACAGGCTATAATATCCTCTAATGAGTTAGGAGAGTTAAATCCATACAACCCGTAGTTTTGGAAATATTTTCAGTTTGTAAGTTCTTAAAACCTCAAAGTGTGTAATTCTCATTCTGAAGCTGCAAAATGGCCCTCTAAAAAGCTTTTTAGTACCTACATACCTATATTTGTCTTTTTAACCGACTTATACATCAGTGTATACCTACCTGTGTTCGAGCATAACTTCTTTGTTTATGAACCGATTTCAATTATCCTTTTACTGTTGACCTCAGTGTAGCTCCAAGGTAATCCCTTTTTAGTTTTATCGGTATCGGACTTCGCACTTCGAAGATACACCCAATACTCCTGACTGTTTATTTGAATTATTCTTTTAGACCTAGTTCAGTGCCAGAATTGGAAAGAAGTTAGTTCTAGAGCTTTCCTAGTTTATTTAAGCCAAACTAGGCCAAAGCCACTTTAAAGGAAAAAATAGAAACTTGTACTTGAGTTTTGATTAGTAAAGAATAATTATTTTATAGTCTTAACTATTATTATTTCAATTATTCTTAAAAAGCTTTATTCTATGTGAATAAAAACAACGACTGAATTACCTATTTAATAGGGATATTATTAGAGTGACAAAGATGAGATGACATAAAGTAAGAAGTTCAGTCATTTAAGTTTTTTTTTGTATTATGCATATGTATTTCAAAGCGTATAATTTGCTTTTATAATTTGTACCTCCGTTAATAAATTATTTAATAATTATATAATACTAGGCAGGTAACACTATCACAATGTCGTTAATAAGCATGAAATTTATTGGATAATAAACCCAGACTTGCATTAGCATGTAGATGAATTTCTTCTTTAATTTAGAGAATATTTGTTTGAAAAATAAAGAATTATATTTTCTAGAAAACACTATTTTTATATTATTTTTTTAACTATGGATAACTAAACCAATAATATCATACTATATAGAAACTTAACTGTTTAGAAATTATGCTGATATTTCTCTCATACTTATTTACAACTAAAACCTATTAACTTAATAATAGATTGATACATACAAACATTTATATATATATTGTATTCATGCCATATCCATAACAAGATAGTCAGAGAAGACGGAGATAATAGATTGATAATGGATTAAAATTTAAATTAAATGCTATAATAATTTAATTAACTTTTCTCAACTGTATAATAATATGATATCTATATTTACTACAGTCTTCAGTGAGCACAGTGAATACATGAAAAGAAAATAAAACATGCAAAAATTTTTAATGATATTGGAATGTAATTTTGCTGTTGGCAGTACATTTATGTCTATATAAATAAATGAAAATGAAGGGTCTGTCTGCGATTTCAAAATGAAGGCTTTTTTTTTCAGCACATATATTTTGTGTTTATCCGGGCTCTCTGGGCTATTTTCTAAAACGACTGAGACATTACAGTACAGTACTTTCATTGGAAGGTAGTAGACTATTCAAATGAACAATCTAGGCTCTAGGCTACTTTATATCTCGGAAAAATATCAAATACAGGCAATATTGTAGGGCACAGTAGGCAACATAGATAATGAAGCTTGTTAAAAAACTAGGTTTACAAAGGTTTACAGATATATATTGAAATATTAAAAATATGGAGAAAAATATAAGCTGTATCTATATTCTTCCTTATCAAGCTATTTTAAACCAATGTACTAAAGAACATGAAAGTTGCTTTTAGTATTATAATACACAAGCTAAAAGAAAATAAAAGTACTCTACTGTATATACAGAGTGCATCCACAAACTACCGTTTGAATTCTTTTTTGCTGCAGGCGGGTACTAATTTCAATGATTTGGCAAGGACATTTGATTTAGATCTTTTTAGTACGAGTGTTTCATCGGCGAGAAGGATGCTCAGTAATGACTTTTTTGACAGTGTGTAAGTATTGGCAGTGTGTTGATAATAATTCTTTTAGTGATCAAACTAGTCATAGTATATTTTCTGTATTCTTGTCTCATTATAATTGAACTTTAGCGTAGCATACTATACTTCAGTTTTATATACTGTTTCTATTAGTGAAGACCAATTATTGGCTCACAGATTTGTTACTTAATTTTTTATTTTCGTTAATATTATTGTACAGCTGTCGATCTTCCGAATAAATAAATATCAGCAAGCTTTAAAAACTCCCAAATGAAAACTGATAAATAACTTACAATTTAACTCAAATTATACTTACATAGGAAACTACAAATGAAATAAGATGATAAATATAAACTTTAATTGTTATTCTTAAAATATACAAAATTATTTGAACATACACTATTGTGTAATAACACAAACGTCCACGGAATGGTATATAGATACATAACTTATAAACTATATAAGTATCACACATAAATTCCCACCCATAACAGTAAAAACAGGATTCCAAATCCTGAGAACAAGGCTGCAACTAGTGAGAGAATCAACTCTTTAAATATGTCTCTGGAGTGCTTGGTGCTTGTCACTTCGTACACGAAGAACCACGCTGTGAAGAATATTCCAATACCTAACAGCAACAATGTGAGATGTGGGAATACGGCAGGGTTAATCGGCGATGCGTAACGCACCATAGATTCAATTTCCAACTGAAAATAGAAGTAATATTAATAGCTAATATGTTATAAAACTTATAATATCGTACAATATTTACGACTGTACTTACACTCATTTTGGAGAGATTTTATTATTAGTTCGCGTTAATAAATTCCAATAAAATACTGACAAACACCGGGCAAATAGAAATCAGAGACGTCAGCTTTTATTTGTTCCGTTTTAAGCAGTTTTAAACATCCTCAGAAATATTTTCATATTTCAGTTATGTATATTTCATGAAAAATCCTAATATAAAATCAAACACATCTTTTCAGAGTTCAAATAAAATTGAATTCAAATAGTAATTGAAACCAATAAACAATAATAACAAACTATCAACGGGATTGTGTTAGTAACTAAGATTTTGCGTAACATGTAACGTAAATTTTCTTTCTTTAGGCTAAGAAAGACTTTTTGGCGGGAACGGCAGAAGTGAGGTTGTCATTTTATTTAGATTTTCTATTTTTTACATTTTTAGGAGTTATAAAGTACAACAGTGATATTGTGTTTTAAAGTTGTGTATAAGTGAAAAGAATGGAGATCTAAATAAATATGTCTAGCTGAAGTTTCCACGCTCTTCCAAGAAGTCCTTTTTAACTTCAGTAAAGCCTACTAGCACTTTACTGGAGGAGTGTTAGGGACAGTTGTTTTGTTGTTTCTACAGAAGTTGTCAATAGGCTGACGGTCCTGTTACCAATGCCTTAAGAAATATAAAATAAATAAAATGAAAATGACAGCTGACAGTTACTTTTTCATTCATTGGTACAAAAAATATTTATTTTATTTCGTCTCACAGACACATTTTCACGATATCTATTTAACTTTTATTCTTAAAAATAGAATGTAGTTATATGTGATTTTAATGGTAAGAAAACAGTAGTAGTGTTGTACGTATAATTTGTGTAAATAAAACTATGTCTACACAGTGCTTCATCATGAATGTAGACAGGTCACGGAATACTGAAAGCAATGATACTAAGCCTCATAAAGAAAAAGTTATGTCATACGAAGAGAAATCAGTTGGTTCAACCGCCTTTTTTAAATGTGAAGCCTGTCCTTACATGGCACTCGCTGAGGATGACATAAAGTTCCACTTGTTTACTGTTCATCCGGAATTAGCTAAGAGTAATGGCCTCGCTGACAATATACAGATTCCATGCCCAGGGTGCACAAGCGTATTCGACGCAGAAGAAACCCTTAGAACTCACCTGCGAAATCATCACAAAATGGGTGTGAAAGATGTGAAGAAAATGGTTAAAAGCCTTGTTCAAATCGCTCTTAAAGATGCCAAGTTAAAAAAAGGAGTCGAATCTAACAAACCATTACTGCCAACTCCTGTAAGACAGGAATTAGCTGATGTAAAAATACCACAAGTGATTGAAATTGTACCTGACACTGTAAACGGTAACAATGAATCCCTACCTAATGGTGTAGCATTCATATCTGTTGATGAATTGCAGAAAATGAGCACACCAAATTTTGATCCTAAGGTTGATCCAAAAGACATAATACAAGAAGCCAGCATTAATATTGTATATACAAATGATCTATCAACTCAATATGTAAATGTTACGAATGCTACTACTTCCAGTAAATGCAATGTTATACAGGTCTCTAGCGTGACTCCAGATCTGATATCCTCAATAAAACCGAGGACATCTATTATTGACACAGTCGTATCACCACAACCAATTAAAGATTCTGATACCCCACCTCATGTCACACCACAGCTTCCAAAACATGGAAGGCCTCGGATCAGAGCAGTGATTGATAAAGACAACAATTTTACCAACTCTGAGATAGAAAAAAAATTTGGAAAACTGTGTTCAATAGGTAGTTGTCACACTCGGTTAAAAGATGGTGAGAAATTGGAATATCATAGGAAATCACATCAAAATGGAAAGTTACAATGCTTAGAGTGTTCCAAAGTGTGGCACAGTACTGAGGCACTGCACACCCATTTGTGGAAGATCCATGCAATAGACATGGAGCTCCCAACATGTGATATATGTGGCTTTAAAACTTATAAGAAACACAGGCTTTACAACATACATATGAAATGTCATAAAAAGATCAGAACTTATCTATGTAAGCTTATTATCTTTATATTATATATGTAGATAATTTTTAGGTAATTATAACAATTCTGTGAACTCAAACTAACCACTAGATTTATATTATAAGTACCACAAAGTGAAACAAAGATGTAACTATTAGAACTTAAAACTTCAAATCAATTTAAAAGTTTATTGCCTAAATTGTCTGGATCAGAATTAAACCAAATACACTCAGCCTGAAAGAGAACTGCATTAACCACCACACTAATAAACCTATCAATTATATCTGTTATTTTCATTAACAAGGAGCAATTCTTCAATTATGAAGCTTACATGTTTTTTTACGCTTTTCTGTCACTAGTCATGTCATATTGATGTAACCTTTCTATGTCATATTTGTATCACCCCTGTGTATGTCATATTCATGTGCCCCTCTATGTATAGTCGTATGACCCTTTCTATATCACATTGATGTGACCCTTTGAGTGGTGTACCTAGAGCTTCAGAATAGGGCAAACCTGTCATACATGTTCTTCATTGTTTTTGTAAAAGTATAGGGAAGGCTAAAATATTATGACTACTACTCATATCTTTGGCCGTTGGCCGACAACCGATGGACAAGAAGAAAGGAAAGAGAATGCTCCCTGTTTTATTTTTCAACCAACAATTTTTATAATACTTTGCTATTAAAAGTACAGGCGTAAATAGTTTATCAGTTCTTAACATAAAATGTGTCTCAATTCGCTGTTTATCCAAATTACTAAAAAAATACAGTATTCATGTGTTTATGTGAATTTATGTGAACTTTATGGTGCCTGTGTGGTTTTTTTAATCTTCATAACCAGATATTTGTTCAATTTTAAATATTTTCATTTGAATAAAATATACAGCACCGATAATAATAAGTTGTACAACCTACTTGTTGTAACTTGATAAGGAAACAAACAAAAATCCAATCAGTTTCAATTATCTTTTATATGAATTACTAGTCAGAGAAACACATTCAATGAGTTAAATAGTTTTGTACGCTGATTTATTGCCTTTTGTGCAATTTACTAGTGGAATAATACATAAATCAGGCATAGGTTATAATGAAACAATTAGTTGTTTTTTCTATGCAAAGTTCAAAGATTTTACATTTTCTATGCTGATCAAACTTTTATACACTTTAAGTTCTCACAATGAACAACTTATTGTATTTTTTATTACAAATTAACTCACATATGATGGAAATTAAAAAATATCACTCATCCATGGCTCAAACAAACAAATATTACATGTAAACAATGAAGTGAATTGTATTCGTACTTCATACAGATTGAGAGATACGTCGTATCTCTCAATCTGTATGAAGTACGAAGTTCAGTATGAAAGCCGGGCTTTTTGCTTCATACTAATTACTATATAAACTTTAGTAAAAAAGGTATAACTATAAAGAGTTTCACCATGAAAAAGAAAAAGAAGTTGCAAGCGCCGTAATAAGCCAACGCGTGAGAGTGAGATGATTGATTATTCTGATTTTTGCTCTGATTATGCCTTGAGAGATTGTTAGTGTTGATCGAGTGACGCATTGATTGGTCACGAGTTTAGGTCCAAAACCTGTTTTATTTCTCTTAAGATTCCTACACTGTTTTCGTTTGACAAGTAATTCGTGGGAATTTTTAAAACTTTGATATGATTTGAAGTTGATATTTATTACTCATTCTCAACATGTTAGTATTCTGTGTTCTTGACTGAGCATTTCAGTAAGGCAAGCCGGGCTTTTGGGCTTGTATGAAGGTACCACCACTGGACCCTTTCTATATTATATTCGTATCACCTTTCTGTGTCATAATCATATAACCCTATTTCATATTCATATGATTATCTATGTCAAATTCATATGGTCCTCTTTACGTCATTTGCAAATATCTCACCTCTGTATTATATTTGTACGACCGAACCTCCATATCATATTCATATGAGCTCTCCCTCTCTGTTGCGACTTACATCTTTTAATTTGGAATTAATATCGATTAAAATGGTATACTACCATTATTATGTTTAGCATAGAGTGAGAAAATGTAACCCTTATCAATAGTGTTCATCAGTCTACCTCTTTATTTTAAAGTTCTCATTACATACCTGTAATGTCAGTCTACCTATATTCCTGTTTAGTCTACCTATTTTATAAATAGGGAAAGGAGGAAGAGGGGATGATGGGCCACCGGCACTCTCACTCACTGAACTAAACAGTAGATGCTGTTATTTGATGGCGATATATTCTATGAGAGGGTGGAATTTCACAGGGTGAGCGGTCATTCGTGCTGCAATGCAGCATGCTTCTACCACTCGAGATAATTACAAACGAGAATACTACAAATGTGCTGTCAATAGTGCTATAGCTTCTATTTCTCCCCTTTCATACTTTATCACATTTTATCCCTCCACTCTCCCTCACCCTCCCAGGAGACCTCCTTGTCCCTCATAACTTGCTATATAATTTATGAATAGCCTATTTTTGAAGGAAAATTAACAAATTGGTCCTTTAATTCCTGCTAATAAAGAGTGAACTATTTGTTACTTGATGACTTGAGTCATATCAGTAATTACAGTAGTGTGACAGTATAATACATACATACATATCCTCACGCTGTATCCCTAACAGGATAGTCAGAGAGGACGGAGCGCCAAGCGTCGCGGTTCTTACATACTTCTTTCGCTTCCTCAAATCTCATCATTCTCCTCACACATTTCCGCCTAGGTATGCGAGAGCTTTTGACATTTCGGTCTGCTAACACTTGCTATTTGATCTTCATAAGTCAGCCTTGGTCTTCCTTGCCTTCTTTTACCACTCACTTCCGCTCTGTATATTTTCTTCATCAGTCTTTCATCACTCATTCTTTCTATGTGCCCGAACCATCTAAGCATTCCTTTCTTCATTTTTACAATAACACTGTCGTGCGACCCTATCATACTGCGTATCTCCTCATTGCTTATCCTGTCCACAAGGGTGACACCGCACATCTTTCTAAGAGATCGCATTTCTACTGCATTTATCATACTTTCACTTGATTTCGGGCATATCTAGGCCTCACAACCGTACAATAATGTTGGCACCAACACCGCATTGTGGATGGCCATTTTGGCAGTGTTAGATATATTCACACTATCTACTAATGCGGACAGAGCACCATTCACTTTATTGCCAGCTGCTACCCGTCTCTCCACATCCAAGTCACATCTTCCATCCCTCGAAAATGCACTCCCCAGATACACAATTTCATTCACTTGTTCTAGACATTTTCCATTTATCCAAATATCACATTTCGTTTGTACCTCTTCCCTTTCAAACACCAGAACTTAGTGACAGTATAATTACTAACAATAAAAAGAATTGTAATAACTTCAAATATTTTAATCCTGTTTTCTCACAGGTTCAATATGCTCAAAGTCATTCAAGAATGCAAATCAGTTGTCGAAACATAAACTGATTCACAATGAAGAGGCGGACATATTGCAGTGTTCTGTATGTCAAAGGGAATTCAATAATGAGAGACAACTTAAGATCCACATCAACGAAGTGCATGAGAAATTACGACCCCATAAATGTAGCCATTGTGACTACACCGCAGCTAGGAAGGAAGAGTTGAAGTTACATATGAGATCTCACACAGGTATATGAATTAATAGAATTAATATTATAATCTACTGACATGCACTGAATTTGACTGGGCCGTTGGTACAGTAGAAGGGTATTTGCCTTCATTGCCACAGCCCAGAATTCTTGTGTAGGCTACGTGTATATTGCATGTATACGTCCACCAGTCTGCAGATGGCCTGTCTGTTTTTCTCGAGAGGTGGCCATTCATCACTGTTCTGATGATCTGATGTTAATCTAAGTAATATTAGGTGTCAGTTTAATGTGCAGTGTCCTATTATGATACCTACCAGTATTATTACATTACCTTTTTCTAGCCTTAGGATGTACTTAGCCTTTGTTTTATTTTTTCTTCAAAGTACATCTTGGTTTGTCTACATGTTTTTGATTTTCTCCATTCTTCATTTTTTACTTCATCACATAATCTTTCTATAGTTACCCTTATGAGTAGGCTATACAAGTTCTTTTAATAAGTCCGACGCCTATACAGTATAAGCTATAGTCAAATACTTATCGTTAGAAGTGGCATGAAGACTGGTACATACTAAAGAACTCGTGTAGGCTACACAAGTTGTTTGTAAAAGTGTTATTCCTTCTACATAAGGTCTATGTGAGAAGACAAGCAGCTGCCATATATTGTCATATCTATGGCTGGCACATACTGTATTTTTCTTTCTCTTCTAGAACATATGTTTAAAAACCAATTGTAACACTACAAAAGTCTGCTTAATCCTCAAAAATTTTTATCATCTAAGGCTTTCGAGTCAAAGGTTAATAATTAACATTCTAATCAAATGTTTGTTAAACAATTTATTTTATAAAATGTTTACATATACATATGTGTATATTTCAACACAATACCTATTAGATGTTTATGTGTTATTACAGGTGACAAGCCATATTCCTGTAATCTATGTGAGTACAGATCAGCTGATCACAATGCAATGCGACGACACAAAAAAATCCACTCTAAAGACAGTTTGTACAAGTGCAAGTACTGTCCTTATAGTGCCATACAGTCCACCGTATTTGCTTCTCACATGATCTCCAAACATCCCAGTGTTAACTCTGCAGATATTCACCGATGCCCCTATTGTCCTTTCAAGTCTGTCAATAAAGATAAATATGTCCTTCATCTGACAAATCACTCTGATAAAGAAGAAATACAACTATTAATCAAAATGGGAAAAGGTGTAAAATCAAACAAACCAAGCTGGACAATACCCAGTGACAAGGCACAGAAGAATTTGGAGATTGACACAAAGGTACCACCTGAACAAAATGAAGAAGCAAATCCTAAATCAGTAAACACTATAATACCAATCGAATTGTATGATTGTGACAGTCTTTCAGAAAATATACCACAGGATTACTCAAAAAGTTACTGTACTGATGGAACAAATAATATTCAACAAACTAACTTTAATAGCCAAGTCACAGATCTGAGCAAAGATGATAATAACTCCGATTGCCTCATTTCCGAAAGCTCAAATGACACTTTGATGGAGAGACATCAGTATACAACGCAACATACTTTGCAAAATATGACTTATGATAGCAATCAATCTAACATTCATGGATTTTTGAATAATCCAACATCAATGGAGCAAACTCTTCTACAGAATAATATTGTAAACTCACCAGCTCCTAGTCATTCTGTTATAAGCAGCGGAATAAGTAACAATATAATGAGTAACTTTCCCATTCGGCTGCCCCCTGTGCCGCAAATATCCGTCAGAAATAATGTCACTCTTAAACCAGTAGACAAAATATCTCTTCCCATGACTAAGGTAATAGGGCCAATTATAAAACCGACACAAATCTTGCCAGTGCCATCATCCTGCAATTCCCCCATTAACATTTCTAATGAACTCGAAGGCGTTCCCAGAAAAAAACCTAAAATATCAGTAAAAAGCAATCTAATACTCAAAGGGCCAGATCAAGTAAACATGTTCCATTCTCAGCAGAAAATGGCGTTCAAAAGACTGGAAGACAATGAAAGATATGGTTTGGGAGGACCAGTGACTTTCAATAATTTGATAACTACTCAATTCATGCAACTGCCGCCTGAACCAGCGCTTAGCGAATCTCCTAATAATATGATAGCGTATTCACAGGACAGTGCGGCTACTCCAGTAGATAACGATGCAATAAATGACAACTCGCAAATGTTCACATTCAACCAGCAAATTAATGTGAATTCTATGACAATGCTTCCGCCTCCACAGAAAATTCAAACGAACGATCCCAGTTACATAAAGCTTGAAGCAACAATTAAACAAAACACTCAATCACCTAGCTTAGAGCGCATGTGTGATGCGAACATACTTAATAATCAGCCTATAAACCGAGTTTACAAAGCGTCACCTCCTTTGGAAGATATCCATAAAAACATGAACGAAATAAAAAACGAAGTAAAAGCAGATGCGTTTTATAACATTGCCCTGAACAACACTGCAACGAATCCGTCTATTATCGATCAATATTTAATGGATAATATAATTGGGGAACAATACCCGGGCCACATAGATCTCTCTACTGTAGTTTTACCAGAAGTCACTGACGATCAGCAGAACGACGTAATAGAAATAGATGACAATTCTGACGATAATAAATTGCCACCGCGTTTTGATATGAACTTTCCTATGGAGTCTTTGTATCTAATGCATAGTGATTTCCATTTCTTAGAAAACGACATACAATCTAACATTCCTAATGATGTACCTTTGACCGCGAATGATATGAATAGAATAGTCACTGAAATACCTATTATAACCCAGAAAGACACCTTGAGTTCGACGGATACGACGATTAATGACTTTCCAAATTTTATTCAAGGCAAGAAGGACCCAATGATGAACACTTCAGTGAGACCTTCAACTAACAAGATCAATGTAAAAAATATAGAATTAATGAAAAATTAATATGTTGTATAGTATATTACAATTAAAGACTGTTTATTATCAGATTATATGCGATGTATTCTAAACTTTAATGTACTATTGGAATGAAATGTGAATTGTGATTGTTATCCATTTAAAAAAATATTACGCTTTTGGTATTATAATAAATGGCAATAAAATCGTTACTATTTCTAACTTCTTGCCATTTGTAAACCTTCCAGTCTCCATTAACGTCGTTAAATGGTCTCGGATCAGTGTGCACGCTTTTGCCCTCACCCGGCCCTATAATAATCAGCACCTTCCCAGAGAAGTGTTTTAAATATTCCTCAAAAGCTGGCCTATTGTTGAAGTAACAAAACAACAAAGCCGCTGATTTAGAATTTTCCAAGGTACTGATGATGTCTTCGTTTAATTTTGGCTGAGTAAGAAGGAGAGGTATAAAAGTGGGCGGGGCGTATTTACAATGCCACCATGCGCTGTCTACTTCAACTCCTGATACTGGTATTCCTGAAATGGAACATGTATGTTCAATATTGTAACTCTTATAACTTCATGCACAACAGTGTTATTGTAAAAATGAAGAAAAGAATGCTTAGATGGTTCGGCCACTTGGAAAGAATGGGTGATGAAAGACTGACGAAGAAAATCTACAGAGCGAAAGTGAGTGGTAAAAGAAGCCAAGGAAGACCAGGCTAACTTATGAAGATCAAATAGCCAGAGAGTTAGCAGACGGAAACGTCAAAAGCACTCGCATACCTAGGCGAAAATGTGTGAAGAGAATGATGAGTTTTGAGGAAGCGAAAGAGGTGTGTAAGGACCGCGACTCCTGGCGCTCCGTCCTTTCTGACTAGCCCGTTGAGGATACAGCGTGAAGATATGTTATAACTTTATTGGAACAGAGTGAAATTTAGTATATCTAACTTATAAAAAAATGTTTTATCGAGGGTCAACACTAAAATTATTGGAATTTTAGTGTCAAATATCTGTCTCCTAAGTATTTGAGTCGAGGCGGGTTCAAGATTTGTTAGTTCATTTAAAAAAAGTAAATACTGTTCCGAATTGCGTTGAAATCGATTGGATATGTATATCTACTCTTTCACTCTGTTCTTTGTAGTACTATTAAGATTTTAATTCTAAGTTTGGGGCTGCTCCTACATGAATGTTTTAAAAAAAATTAAATTTTAAAATTTTTATAGGTACTTATTTCTGCTGTACAGACCGTATTCTTTTTCACAGTGGCGCATTTAGGTGAGTGGCGTAGATGAATGAATAATGAATTAAATTCAAGAAATGAAATGATCGCTAAAAATCCATTACTTGAAGTTACAATTACATGTGATAAAGTGTTTAGATATAATTATGTAAACACTTTATCACATGTAATTGTAAGTGTATTGCAATTGCCGCGCTACTGTATCTGAAAATACCGTTATTTCAAAATAAGCTACGTAAGCCAGAGGTCCGAAGTTTAAACTTTAAAGTAATATGATTTTTTCAATTATATATCTGGTGATACATATAATATCCAGTTGTATTCTTCCTTTACCTGTTGCTTGAATCATCATCCATTCAAGTAAACCACTGCCACAACCAATACTAACAACATTATCACATCCGATCTCTTCTAAACAATTTTTTAGGAACTGAAAATTCTCCACGCTAGGAAACACCCATAGTAATTTGTTTCTATCGGGATGGTCGTGATAATTATTTACTATTTGTTCCCAATTTCCATTTTTGTACAAACCCACCACTGCGTTTACTAAGTTGTCGTCCATATCGGTAATTTCGAATATTTATATGTATATGCACCGTAACGTGTAGTAATATTGACACTGAAAATTGCAATGCGGTACTAATACTTTGAAACGTTACATAATTTACAAACGATTGATTTATTTGTTCTCTTCTCAGGGACGGATTCTGGTGTAAGTGATTAAAAATCTTAGAACTCACTACAGATTTTTGTATGGATATTTAAGGGAACTGAGGACTTCCCGTAAAGCCGGACCTCTCAATGGAATATTTCTTATGTAGCCCCATCTATATTAACATGCGCAAAAAATTTACGTTGAAAATTTGCTTTGATGACTTAAAAGAAAAACAATTAAATAAATATCTTATAAAAATAGTATAATGAAAGAAACAATACTGTGCAGGCTAGCGTAAGCGAATCCGTTCACCTTCGCGCCTTATAGTAGCAGCAATAAGGTTGATTTTCGCAGTTACGGGTGTCCATGGGCGGCGACCACTTTCCATCAGGTGACTCGCTTGCTCGTTTGCCTCCCATAAAAAAAATCATATTTTAACGCGTAGTCATTTGTTTTCGTAATTAATTTTTATTTTATACTAGATGATGCCCGTGACTTTGTCCGCGTTTTTTATTTTTAAAGTAGCCTGTGTGCTTCCACAGGATTCAAGCTACCTCCAAATTTCATCGCAATCTGATGAACGATATGGCTGCCCATAAAATACGAACGAACAAACAAACAAACAAACATAGATTTTTTTTGTAAATAAGTACAATTGTAATTTGCGAGAAGACTTCATTACCAATTAAAAAAATTGATTGAGTTTTTTATAATGACCTATTTATTTTCGTAAAAATCATTATATAATTGTATAGAATTTTAAAGATCCAACTGCTTTTTGTGCGAAATGGGGTTTTTCTATATTTTTTATAGTTTTTTCTTCAATCGTGTTTCAACATTTGAGAATTTCGAAGTTGTATGTGTCCATTATGTAACTCTCATCTTGGACATCAAGATCTAGGTCACCAAACACACCAGTCTGCATAAGGCGGACTAAACTGCCTTTTATACCTTTTAAACAAATTTTATCATCCTTCATTCACATTCATTGATTAATACTTTATTTATTTAGAATTAATAATTTTGATGTAACATTTAAATTATATGTTAACTAGCAGCCTACCCCGGCTTTGCCCGGATTGAATACATAATATACGGCCTATGTCCATCTGGAATAATGTACCTTTAAAATGGTGAAAGAATTTTTCAGATTTTTGCAGTGGTTCAGGAGATTACCTTCCACATATAAACTTACAAAATGCGCTTTTTATAAAATTTAAATAAATCATACTTTAAAATACATTTTTTCGTCAGTTCTGCCCTGTTCTGCTTATCCCTTTGTACAATAAAGTTTGGCTTATGCCCAAGAATATCGTTCGGGCAGCAGTTATTTATAATGATTTATCATATTGTATAGACTCAGGTGTTACTTCGCGGAAATCCATTTCGTTTTGATGAATTCCTAAAATCTTTAGCTATTTTACGCTCAAACTCCAAAAACCACCAATCGACACGTGTTTCGCCTCACCGAATCGGTGCTGGTTAGCTGGCCGAGTTCGATCTCTGATATATCCTGAGGATGCTTCGTTGAGAGGCGAAACACGTGTCGATTGGTGGTTTTTAGAGTTTGAGCGCAAAATAGCTAAAGGTTTTAGGAATTCATCAAATGATTTATCACTCGAACACCTTATTAAATTATATGTATTTACACTTTCTCTTGAAATTTTAAGCAGAGATAGTAAGGCCCTTCTTACAATATCATACGTACCTATAGACGACTTGTATCCTACACGAGTCTACCGCATCTTATACATCCGCGATTAGTCTCGCGATATCCGTCGTGTCAGTCGCCTTAGTCGCGTCTCTTTCGAATCTCGTGAAAGTGGTAGCGGAGCATGAATTAAACAACTAGAAATCGAATATTATTACTCTTTGATTATTTAGAATAATCAAAGATTATTATTGTTATTTATGTTTACATTACTATAACAGCATTCTGTATACCAAAGAAAGACCAAACTCTACAATTTATATTTCTATCAATCTAAGGATGAGTCCAGTGAATTATTTTTTCCTGTAGACGTCCATAGATAATACATATATTTGGTAGACGTCTTCGGCTTCTGTAAAAAAGAAAGAATGCAAGTGCTTTTTTTTTCTTTCTTCATGGCATGGCGCACAGATTAGCGCACTTGGGAATGTTACGTATTGTATTATTATGTAGAATCGTTATCGTAAAACTCCTCCAGTAAAGTGATAATAGACTTTACTGAAGTTTTATAGGACTTCTTGGAAGAGCGCGAAAACTTCAACTACACATGTTTATTTGGACTACTCCATTCTTTTCACTTACACACACTTACACAGAACTTTAGAACACAATATACTATCACTTTTGTACTGTACAATTCTCAAAAATGTAAAAAATAGAAAATCTGAATAAAATGGCAACCTCACTTCTCCCGTTCCCGCCAAAACATCAATGCAAGTGCTTCTTCATCACTGGAATCACTCGACAAAATTAAAGACGGCGTTTATCTAGCAATGTGTGCTAGGAACGATAAAATTTTCTTGATTTTCAGCAGTGTAATGTACGAAACTCGTGTTGCGAATAAATATTCAATTGGTACTATCATTGAACTTGTTTTGTATAACTTTTACCCGCGTGGGTTATGATAAAAATATAATACTTTATTCAAACTAGCTTTATCATATTTTCAGCATTCAATAGCATTGTGCCAATTCTTATCAGGAAGATAACGATGTACAATATACTTACATAATAAAACTAGCGACCGCCTTGGCGTCGCCCGAATAGGAACTATTGTAATATACCTATACAAAAACGTTCCGGTAGAAATTCTCTAAAAGATAGTGAAACCCGTATTAAAATCCGTTGCGTGATTTAGAAGAACTAAGCGGAGAAACAGACAGACGAAAACAGCGACTTTGCTTTATACTATGAAAAGATTATTATATTATATTATGCAAATTATATATTATACAAATAACGCAATTTCGCTTCAAACTCTCTTTGGGGCATCAAATGCCTCGAAATAATGAGCGAACGATTGAGACAGTGTTCTTGATCGAAGGCTCCTATGTCAGATGGCTCGGCGGTAGATACGGCCCTGGGTGGTTTATGATTAATCCTCGAAACTCGAATAAATACAGAGATGCTAAGTATTAGCCCCCCCAGCATCCTCGCCACCATCTTACGACAATGTTCGAAACCGCATGAACGGACAACCGGCGGGGTTGTTACCTAAACATTTGCAGACAGTGACAGCCACGCAATCACTACGCGACCGGTGACTTATTGCAATAAAAAATTGGTATCATATATGACGATTGCGTCTTTATTATTCTATGACCATAAAATGCACTTTTCGCAATTGATTTAGCGCCACTATACTTATACTTACATTACACAAATTCTCGTTTTGACAGCAGATATCGCGCGATATTGGCTGTCGTATGCTGTCTGCAAAATACGTAATAAGCGTACGGAGTCCCACTCCAATCCCTCGAACCCCGAAGGCCCATTAAGTCCTTATACGAATCTAGTGTTTTCAATATAAAACACTAGACATGTAATAAAAATATAAAAACATTAGCACAAAATTTTATTGGTATCAAAGTGATGCTTACAGTTTACAAACAATACTCTATAAAATATCAATGGAGTACACAAACTGATAACAAATAATGTTAGTGATGAAACGAATACGAAGGCGATAATCGTGTATCAGCGAATATCGTAAATACATGCCGATATTCGTTATTATACTATGTATTACGAATTCATTACAATACATACCTTACAATAAATCTTGGTTCATAGCTAAAAGATTAGAATGAAGATTAGAGTGCCTTTATAAAGGTTGCACACAATATTTGTCGATCCGCCCTCTCTTCTGTTCCCTGTCGGAGAGTGTTCTCAACTGTTGGGTTCATCTGCAGTGATAAGAGAAACAGACTGACGGAAACTCCACTAACTACAACCTAACATATATAAACTCAAACATTTTGTGCCTTTTGAATTAGGGTGGCTTGCATCAACTTTTTAAACTCGATTTAAGGATTTGACATCTCGCTTGCACCAAATATTAAAACGTTGGTGCAAGCGAGATGTCAAATCTTTAAAACCAGCTTCAATTGTTGGTGCAAACCATCCCAAAAACCTATAAATGATAAATTTTGTACAAATATTATATAGTTTAAAATAAATTAATAAAACACTTATTAATCTCAGTCTATTTCAGAGCAAAAATCGTAAAGCATTCGTAACGTTATTCGTAATCGTAATACGAATTACGATGTATTCGTCATTTGTATCGATAGTATCATAATAGCCGTATCGTTTCACCACTAAATAAAGTACATAAATGCTGGTACACAATAAACTTTTTTATATATATAGTGTTAATAATGTAGCCTTTCCAAGTCTTTTATAAAATGTATTAATATATACAGTGTTAACGTAGCCTTTCCGAGTCTAACTGAACAGTGCCACAGTTCACTTACAAATTATTATAGACATGTCAGTAAGCACAAATGTTTAGTACTCATTGCAAATGTCGTTTACACTAGTATTTGCTTATTACAAACTATTATATCTCAAGCTACCCTCAGCGCTGTTTGTAAAGTGATCAATACCAGATACAAGAAATTATAATACGGTGGGGGGAAAGGTGTTAAAAAATAGGTATATAGTAACTCATTTTTATATATTATTTTATAATACGATCACTAAAGAAAGAATAAATTCTACAGTATGTAGATAAGGTAGTATTGTGGGCAATATTCGATGAATGAAATATTGAACTCACCATACTGTTAGCTATTATCAATATTCTCGATTAATCGTTCTAATCATAATCGTTAACAAATGGCAACATTGTTTTTTTGAAAGTGTTGCTACTTTCATAATAACATGGTATTTTTGAATGTCAGAAAATAAGTCAGTTGAGAAATTCACGAGTTGGCGAAAGCACGTCTTTTAATTATATCTCCTCATCCTACGTTTTCATCGATGAAAACTATTTGTTCTTCTTCTTTCATCGATGAAAACTATTTGTTCTTCTAGGATGTGGACTCGGATGGAAACGTAGGATGAAGAGATATAATTAAAAGACGTGCTTTCGCCAACTCGTGAATTTCTCAACCGACTTATTTTCTGACATTCAAAAGTACCATGTTATTATGAAAGTAGCAACATTTTCAAAAAAACAGTGTTGCCATTTGTTAATGATTATGATTAGAACGATTAATCGAGAATATTGATAATAGCTAACAATACACTGTAGGTCAACCATACTGAAGCCAGACTTATAAAAACTGAAGTAGACACACCCTATGCACCAAGTATTGAAGTATTAAATAGGAGCTAATTAGTGTACTCAATTGGCTCTGCAATCGTTGCAGATCATGTGATTTTATGAACTGTTGTCTAAAATTAGAAGAAATTTAAATTATCATTATATGCGTGGTCTAAGTTCAGTAATTTACAACGATTACAAGCTTATTTAGTAAGTATCTACAATTTATATGTGAATTCTCTTTTAAATAATTTTGTAAATATTTATCTCACTGTTATATCACCAAATTATTATGCGCCTGAGTATCTAACTCCCCCAATGTAATAGGCAATTATCGCTCTTTAGCAGCTTAATACCTGACGAACGACGCGAAACAGGAATTTTCGAGGACATCGTGAAACGTTTCATGTTCGGGTGTCCTCGGCGTCTTTTTTTCTCTTTTACTCTTGTCTATAATATTATAAAGAGAAAAAATCTGATTGTGTTTGTACCTAATGGATAAGCTCTCAACCGCGGGGTTATTACTTAAAAGTTTTCAGACATCGACAGCCACGCGGTCATTGCGCAAACGGTGACTTATTGTAATAAAAAATTGATATCACGTGTGACGATTCCGTGTCTATTGCACCATGACCGTAAAATGCACTTATAGCGCCACTATACAAATTATATTACACAAATTCTCTTTTTGACAGCAGATATCGCGCGATATTTGGCTATCGCGTGCCGATTGCAAGTTAGGTAATATGCGCGCCGATTTCAAAAACTCTTTCATCTATAGAAAGGTACATTATCAGCGAGTAACATACTTTTTGTTTACAATAAAATTTCTAACCGTGCGAAGCCGGGGTGTGTCGGAGTATTCATATATATTGCTTTCTAATTAGACATACGTAAATATTGTTTGCGTGTGTAATATTGCCAACGTTATAGTTCAAGGATAGGAAAAAAAATGTCTGTTTCTTGGAGTATGGCGAGTCTACCTCAGTTTATAATGAAGTCTTTACATGCGGCCCGCGGGCAGCATGTGGCCCGCCGAGCTTCATTGAGTGGCGGTAAGTTAAAAAACTTATAAACTCATGCAAACAACTTAAATGCCTATACAGGGTTACTTGAAAAATATTAATAACCTCTTAGTGTCTAATTCCTGTCATCATACTTAACAACTTTTGTTCTAATTTTTTCAAAACTTAACACATTCCTCAAAAAATATTTGTTAAGTTTCGTTGTACTGTCTGAAACGTAATTACTGTGTACGTATTTCCAATGGTTCAATACAAGCGAGCCGCGCCCCCCGCGCTCCGCTGCGCGTGCGCCGCTTTAGCGACCGGGTAGAGTAGGTGCCATTTTCCGGTGCCGATTAAAAAAAGTGTAAATACACAATTCAATACTATTACTTTTTTCTTATTCATTCATTTCATTCATTCATTTTCAATCGTAATGAGTTATTATGAACACGTGACCCGGGAAAGAACAAGATTGAGTACGGCTGCTTTAGGTGATATTAGGTAGATGACGTCACGATATGTCAGGTGTAGCACCAGTGTTGCAATGTTGAAAAAATGGCAGTAGTTTTTATAAGTAGTTCCTTTAAATCTCATCTCTAAATGTCACGTAGGTACTACCTGTATTAGGTCTCAATGATGGTGTTCCTTATTTGCCAGTAGAGACTTCATTTGGCATTATTTATATAATTTTCTCAATTAACTTTACATTGTAAAAACGTTCACGTTTAAGTTTAACTTATAAATTATATACTTGAGATCAAAATACGATAGAGATCATGATCTTCAGTCGATTTCGTAATATTCTAGTGTTATGCGTTTCACGAACGCATATTTATAATGAAGTAACACTTGTTATCACATTTTTTTTTGGCAGACAAAGCTATGTACTCAAATAATATTTAGAAAAATGTAAAAATATGAGCAATATCATTTTAAATTTTTTTTACATGATCTATATTAAAAATACAACTTTGAATGATTTAGTCTTAATGCCAATTGTATGGTAACATAATAGAGTTAATATAAAAATTTTGGAACCAACTGAATAAAATAACAGAAAAATAAGCGTTATTTCAATTCAGAAATATTATGAACTTACTAATTATTTTGTTTTGTACTATAAAAAAAACTACAGTCCCATAGGATTTTTAAATAAAAGCATAAATTCATTGTATTTACATTACATGCCAATAGTCTAAATCAAATACAATAAATCTTAAAAGTTGCCAATATGAAAAAAATGAGATCAATTAAAAAAAATAAAAATTTGGTCCTACAAGTCAAGAATATTTCTGAATCTCACGTATACTTGAAAATATGTAAATGTATTACATAAAAACTTACACATAAGCGTCTTGGACGCACTTACCACTAAAATAATGTTAGCAAAATTGATCAATTTACAATTAACATAGTAATGTTACCTATTCCATTTCTTTTATCTGCTTTTAACTTCACTTACAGGCAAAAAGGTGAAAATGGTATATTGCTTAAATGTCAGGGCACACTCAATTGATAGTTCATATAATTCTTTCTTAAATATTGTCTATACAATATAAATAGTTGTAAATTGCGACTCTACCTGCTCTCCGAATTTAAAAAATGTATAAAATACAAAAGCTATTATATAAAGCACAGACACCTCTCGTTTCAGCCTTACCCTTAAAAATCAGCCTTCAATGATTATCTGAAACAATTACAAATAGATTGTAGTTCATTCACAGGTATAGATAAAAGTGAAATAACATGTTCCGATGTGAGGCCCACAGTAGTGTTGCACCAAATAAAATAATGTCGATTGCATTTGTTGATTACGAAAATCATTCGAATGATTCGATTATTACTATATAGGGTTATTTTAAAAATACTAATAACCTCTTAGTGCAAAAATCCTGTCAACATACTTAACAACTTTTGTTCTACGACTTTGTTCAAAACTCAATACATTCCTCAAAAAATATTCGTTAAATTTTGTTGTACTGTTTGAAACTAATTACTCTGTACGTATTTCCAATGGTGCAGTGCAAGCGAACCGGCACGCTTATTACATAACTTGCAGACAGCATGCGTCAGCCAATATCGCGCGATATCTGCTGTCAAAACGGGAATTTATGTAATGTAATTTGTACAGTGGCGCTAAATCTACCGCGAAAAATGCATTTTATGGTCATACAATAATAGATACGCAATCGTCATACATGATACTATATTTTTATTGCAATTAGTCACCGGTCGCGCAGTGATCGCGTGGCTGTCGCTGTCTGCAAATTTTTAGGTAATAACCCCGCCGGCCTCAGCGCCGCACGGTGCGTGTGCCGCTTTAGCAACTGGGTAGAGTAGGTGACATTTTCAGAAACATTTAATGTATTTTTATTTTTGTATGAAAGAAAAAACTTATGAATTTTTGAGTCATAAAACAAGTTATTGGGGATAATGTTTAGTACAAAATACTAAGAGATTATTAGATTTTTAAATTAACCCTGTATACTTACTGTGTCAACAAAAAGCGATGTAACACAATTATATTTTAAATTGATTAATTTCATTGGAATTGAAACATTCATTCTATTACTAATTTGAGTCACACACTCAACAAAGAACATAATTCTCTTACATATAAATGTTACAATGTTTTCACTACACTTATTGAAAGCTATGTTATTTGTATACTCCTAAAATCACTTTAACCGAATATGTAATATGTTCATTAAATAATTACAAGTAAATATTAATAGTTTATACACAGAAAAGACGGGTGATGAACGATTGAAGAAAAAAGTGACTAGTACCTAGCAGAAGTCAAGGAAAGCCAGCTGTAGTAGCTGACTTATGAAAGTCAAATAATCACTGTTAGCTGATGGAATAGGAAATATGCATGTTTTTTTTTTTTATTCGATAGTTAACATCGCTATATAATAGTAATAAAATATGCATGCCAAAAAAGTAACTCAAAGTAGTTTAAAAAAAAGTTAAAAATAGCCAACCGACACGGGCACTTTAAACGCTCGCTATTTTGGCGCGCTTGATGTGACGTACTATAACAACAAACAAGTGGAGATTTCTCATTATTTGTTACAAAAAAAATGTAATTTTACCTCTAAAATGTGCAATGAAATCACAATAAGTGACTAAATCGCAAACACTCAAAAGCAAACACCTCACAACTACGCTCTCAGTGACAGTTGTCATAGACTTTGACGTCACATTGACCGATGGCGTCGCGTTTTAAATATTTGAATTTCCCACAATTTTTTTGCACTTTTAAAAATAAATTAAAAATTAATTTATTACTCAAAAAGAAATTATTGTCAAAAATATTAATGCAGGCGTAATTTTGAAGTAATAAAGTTTATAAAAAAAAATATTTGACCCTTATTTGAATCACATGCACATACCATTGTCAAACGCACTAATATACCTAGGCAAAGGTGTGTGAAGAGAATGACGGTACTTTAAGAGGCAAAAGAAGTATAAAAGGACTGCAGTGCTTGACACTCTGTCCTCTCTCACAGCAAACCTCATGCTGTATTCCTAAGAATACATCTTGAGATTATGCATATATTAATAGTTACAAATTAATTATACATACCAATTGATATTGAGCTTCATTTTTCTCCGCCAGTGCATCTCAGGGCTCGTATGTTGCACTTTGCTGTCATCCCCATTGACCACCATCCCATCTTTGTCTACTGGCTTCCCATACAAAATCTTCTTATAAAGCTCCATGTTTTTCGGCGGAGCCCCCAAATCCAAATTGAGACTTGTCTTCTGCTCCAACTCTATTATCTTCTTCTCGTCTATTGGCGGCAATGGGACGTCCTTCTGACTGGCCATGTGGTTGGCTTTCCTTATTTTATGCACATATTCAAACTCGGGGTGTGGACTAGTTCTTTTTTCGACTATGGACTCGCGTCTAACAGGACCAAATATAACACTCTGACGGGCATTATTTGCTTCTAGTATATAGGATTTATCGACATCCCTCTCTTGCTGTTTGTTTTGGCTTACATTTTCATTGTCTTCCATGTGCATGTGCTTCTGTATGACCTCCTGCGGCAGGGGTGGAAGTGGGTTCAGTATTTCCAGTTTTGTTTTTTCGTTGTTTTCATACACTTGGTCTGGAACATCTTTACTGTCAGTTATTTCTGGCGTATCTATGTGTCCGTTAACACTGGTCATCTCCTTCAGTGCATTTTCATCGCACTCCACAGCGCTCGACGGCAAGTAATCGGGATGAGTGTTCCTGATATGCCGTTCCAAATTGTCTTTTCTTCTGAAACGGCGATTGCAAACTTTGCAACGGAAAGGTTTTGAATCTGCAATAAAGAAATGTGTTTAGAACATATCATATAGAAGATGTATCGCCAAGAACTTTTTTTTAAAACCGTGTGCGGTTGGAGGACCCCCGTCAGGAGAAACGATCAACGTCAAAACTTAATTGTAATAATGAGACAATAAAACTCACGTATGATTTAAAACAAAAACAAAAACCTAGCGCCGCGCGACGTGCGGATCTGGACCCACGTAACGCTTTTTCCTTACGTGACGATTTCTACCAACTCAAACCTCCTGCAAGCCGCGTTAAAGAACTTCGTTCCAAAAAAAATTAAAATGCCGATATTATAATATTATAAATAGGCTGGGCACGATTTCAGTAGGTATCTGACAAAAGTTATATAGGTATTTGTATCTAATAGTCTTTTTTGTACTTGAGTTTTGATTAGTAAAGAATAATAATAATTATTTTATACTTTTAATAGTTTTCATTTTGAAGTCGGTTTCATTATTTTGTTAAAAAAATATCTATTTTTCCTTTTTGCGCAGCCTTGTCCATAATAAGTACTGATCTAGGTTAGATCTAAAACGAAAGTATTACTTTAAGTTCACTTTTCTCAAAATACGTTTAAAAATTTCTACGTCAATCGTATCTCCAAAAGTTAATTCAGAAATATTGGAAAAAAATCTTCGACATTGAGAATAAGGTGTTCCATAGAAGGATAAATATTAAAACTACATTATAATATAGACATTATCTTTTTTATATAAAATTAAAGCAACGAATTAAAAAAAAACATGATTTTTTATGACTGCAGTCTAATCGAAATAGTTAAAAGCCTTTATTTTTTTATTACTAAGAATACTAAGGTCTGAGTTACATAAAACATTCAAAATACATATTTCGTTAAAGGGAACAAACGCATCACCCACAAGACTCAAAAGATATGCCATACCGGTGTGTACGGAGAGATGTCGGCGCATGTCCTTGTTGGAGTGGAAGGCGTGCGGACAGCGGGGGCACTGATAGGCGCGGCGCGGCCGCACCCCCTCCCGCTCCTCCCTCTCCTCACGGCCCTCCCATCCCTCACGTGCCTTCTTATCTGCAATATTGACCAGTAGCACAGTATAAACATAACAGTAGGATATTTGGCGAGAAGGAGAGAAGTGAGGTTGTCGTTTTATTTAGATATTCTATTTCTTTACATTGAGTTAAAAGAGTGGACTAGGTCTAAAATCTAAATAAATATGTTTAGCTGAAGTTCTCGTGCTCTTCCAAGAAGTCCTTCATAACTTCAGTAAAGCCTATTATCACTTAGAGGGGTAATATGATAAGAAGAAAAAACGAATTTACTTTGAACGTGCTTCGTGTTCGTCATGAATTATAAAAATACTGTGACGTGTGCATTGCATTGCCTATTTAACTCATCAAGGGATTCTACTTATTAATAAGATTAATATTTGACATTGGCGAATGCGCTAATCTGTGCGCCATGCCATGAAGAAAGAAAAAAGAAACATAACAGTAGAATGTCTTCATAGAAAACTAGCGTACACATGTAATAAAATCAATGAAATGTTAGTTTATGGAGATAACTATATTAATCTGTGATATTATTATAGATTGAGACCAGTATATAGGTAGGTTTTCGAAGCTATTAGATAAACTATCACTGTCCGATTACCGACTAGGCTCTAAAAGTACATATTCTTTGCCAGTAGTTACAATTAACTGCACTGAGATAAACTTTTACTTATTTCTTTATTTATTTTTTTAAAGGAAATTTACCGACATTTCATATACGAGTATAACTTTGTAACTGTACTGTAAATAAAAACAATACTAATTAAAAACCTCCACCTATGGTATAAACTAAAAATACATACTGCAGTGCCCGTTTAACAAAACTAAAAAGAAAAAAACAATAGCAAGAGAGAATTTACTGATCACAGTCTCATTGAGATCACCTTTATTTTTTCTAATGTAGATATTGTTACGAGCTGAGGGTAATAAGATGCTGGTTAAGGGTGCAAAGAGTTTATTTTTCTTCGTACAAGTAGATGTCAAGAACACGCGAACTTAATTACGGCGGTTCCTAATCTTCGTAGTCGCCCTCGAAGTAGGTACTCACGTAGTAGTCACCGAATGTACACGCTTCACTCAATAACAACGTTCCCGAATCGCAGAGTTCTTCTATCCAAAGTCGTCGCAGTAGTCGTCGTAGTGGTCTATGTAATTCGCCTTGATGTTGCCTCGATGTATCGCTTCGATCGCTAGTTGAGAAACACTGACTCGGCGGCGGACACGGAGCTCTATTTATAGTCGGAAAACGAGGGTGGAACTTTCTAGCTAATTACGCTCGTTAACGGTAATTCGACATTGTTCTCGACGCCGCCTGTTTGCATGAGTCATAGATACATGACACGTCATCGCTCGGGAATATTCGAGGTGCGACTTGGTTCTTCTTTCTTAATTTGACTTATACCATTCGATAGTAGGCCTTAAACCTAGCAATGCGTTTTTAGGTCATAACTCGATAAAGCCTAGGTCTCGAGATATAAGCACTAAAAGTTACGTTTCGAGCTCCATTAAAAATCGACCTTATTCCTTACGCATAAGGTCCAACCGTAACAATATTATATACTTTAATTGTACCTTAAGCGTATAATGTATACGTATCTCAAAAGACAATTACAGGTGATCAATTTGTAGAAGTTTTTTAGCTTTTAGCTATCTTTCACTGAAAACTTCAAACTGTTATTCATCTTATCGCTCATGTCAGTGATACAAGGCTAGATCGTAATTTAAAGATACTAAAATTACATTAACAATTTAGCAACTCTAAGGTTTACGCCCTTTGCCTAGGCACCGCTGGCACTGCTTTAGGTACGGCACTGTATCTCGCAATCCTAATAATGTACATTATATTGTCTTAATTGTTTGTCGTTGTATTTTTGTATGCCGTTGGTGTTCGAAAAAATAAAATAAAAGACGTGTGCGGTCGGGGGACCCCCGTCAGGAACGAAGTTCCTTAGCTGCAGCTTCCATTTCTCAAAATTGAAATGCAATAATGAGACCAATAAAACTCACATATGATTTATAACAAAGAATAAAAATTTCGATACCCGTATGCACACATACACTCGTATATAATAGAAAGAGACAGAAATATCCCTGTGAACTAGCGCCGCGCGACGCACTAGTCCCACCCCACGTAACGCTTTTTCCTTACGTGACGATTTCTACCAATTCAAACCTCCCGCAAGCCAAGTTAAAGAACTTCGTTTCAAAAATGAAATAAATAAATGTATCCGAGGAATGCAGTGGCGATACAATGGTGAGATTTAGTCACTCGTGTGAAACCAACAACGTCATGGCCGTTATAACGCATATGGGCACTAGACCTGTGTCAATCGTTCATTTTCAAAGATTCGATCAAGTATTGCTACGAAAAAAGATTTGGTCAAATGATCCAATCAATCAATCAAACATCGATTATTCATAGATACAATCATCTATTTTTGATTGAAATGAAAGATCGAACGATTGTATGAGTAATCCGATCTTTCATGATTTCATTATTTTTAAAGTTTTTTATTATAATTCTGGCGCATTTGTAATTATATTATTTGTGTTTTGAAAATAATGTGTATGTGTGACTTGTAATCTTGTAAATTTTTTTAACTTCGTCTTTTATAACACACATCAAATATCAACAAGTACTGAGATTGAATCAGTCCAATGATTGAAACGATGAACGATACATTCGTTCAAATGTGATTGCAATCATCAATACTTTGAAATGATTGCAATCAAATGACCGAATCAATCATGAATGACACAGGTCTAATGGGCACTGACCGTTATGTTTGACGACGTGTTTCCGATAGTTGGACGTGTCGCGGAAGCGCCGGCCGCACGTGGGGCACGTGTGTGGCCGCTCCTCTGTGTGCGTCAGCCCATGCTTGCGTAGCGAAGTCACATTGTTGAATGCCTTGTTGCATTGAGCGCATACATATTTCTTCTCCTCTATAAATAGAATCCACTATTATATTAAATGAGTTATTCGTATTTATATACTATATATAAATATATTTGATATCACTTTCCTGAAAACGGCTCTAACGATTTTGATGAAATTTACAAGATAGGGGTTAAGAGGGGGCGAGAAATCGCTCTAGCTAGGTCTCAACTATGAGAAAAAACGTTTTCTCCGTCTTTCACACACTTAAAACTTCTAGGTCTAGCACGCTGAAGTGCACGGGTTCGAATCCTGCAATGTGGTCGGACCTTTTTTATTTTTTTTTTTTAATAGTTAAAACAATATGTCTAATTTCAGTTTGCAACAAGTACCTATTAAAAACACATATCGCTTTAATAATATACTAATAATAAGGAAATAAAATGGTAAATAATGATAAAAGCATTTACTTCATAACTTCAGATAGCCTGTCCCGTACTACGAAGTAAGGCAAATAACATCAGATGAAATATAGACGTGTGGGTGCTATTTTCCAACGAAATTGCGATCGATCAACTTATCTGATTATAAATGTGTGTCGTATGTACAGGTGAGTCAGGTTATCTGATTTAGCTCACCGTTGCTGCTCGGACACGGCTTCTGGCTTTGAAGTTATTTATAAAATCTATGACTAGAAGAAAAGTCATGGAGAAAAATCTATTATTTATTTTCCTGAAGAATGAATTTAATGTTAAATTTCATGGACTTCCTTTATTTTAAGATACTATGTTGTTTAAAAGAGTAGTATTATACAAGCAATATTTGTATATTTATAATAACGCTTTCGCAAACGGCTCTAACGATTTCAATTAAATTTACAATATAGAGCTTTACGGTGGTCAAAAATCGATCTAGCTAGGTTCCAATTCCGAGAAAATTCGTATTTTCTAAACTCTTCTGATTTCACAACAGTTTAGTTCTCAGTAGTACAGTGGCTAGAGATTAGATCCACCGAGCTGAAATAAGCGGGTTCAAATCCTGCAATGTGATCAGACTTCTTTTTGTTTTTTTTTTTGTAAGACACCGAGTAAATCTCTGTCGTCTGGATACTATATTTTATACATGTAATATTAACAATATTGTCTTAAGACAACCTGATATCCTAAAGGCCATTCCATCAACAATTTTCAAATAGGTAAACAATTTAAGTGATACTTAGCACTAGTTTTGCTTTCACCGATGATTAGGGGACACCTACGGTAAACTAATGACTAATTTCACCGTTGCCTATGATTTAATGGACCCATAATAAAGGCATGGTACTTTGGAACCGTTCAAGTATTATGTAGGCAAAATTTTTGTAATTTTTAACACCCCCTCCCTCTTATCAGCGAAAGTAAGCAAAGTTCTTGCCTCCCCTCGTATCCTTACGTAAGCATTGGTATAATTTTCATAAAATCGGTTTAAGTTTCTTTATTGTTATTCATTGTTTATTTATTGTTATTATTGCTGACGTGACCATTCGGAAAGGACCCTATGTCATCAAAAATAAGCAAAGCAAGGACCTCCCGTCCCTTTTTTGTGCTTACGTAAAACTTGAATCCCTTTAGAATTTCACCAAACATTAGGGACCCCTACTAATGTTATTTAGGAATCAGTCTACGAGTCCTTTTTTCTAGGTGGCACATAGGTGTCAAGTTAGATAATATTAGTGAATCTATTTTGCAGTATCAAAATAAATATAAAAACTGTTTAATTTATTTTAACTTCAACTAACGCCCAGTGAAACGGGCCGGGTTTGCTAGTATATATAAAAAAGGCGACGTATGTATGTATGTATGTTCCTTATGGACTCCGAAACGGCTGGACCAATTTCGATGAACGGGCGATACGCGGGCGCTACGCGACATAGACCCGTTAGTAAATATTGTAAGATGTGTACAAGTCGTGAAAGTTTAAAAACATTAATATTAGTGAAATCAGGCGTAAGAATTTCTAAGACAATTTACGGTTAGTTCGTGAAAATTACCTTAATCACCTCTGCCTATGGGACCCCTACCCTTACTCCATTAATCACTAGGTCTGATTTTACCAACTTAAATATTACAATTATAATACAGCAAAAACTTATTTAAGACTGCGATGACTAAGAAAATGGAAAGGATACAACTCGCATTTCTGAGCTGTCGTTATGCTGTGGCATATTGATGCTATCAGTGGCGTGCACTCCATTGGACAAATAAACTCTATCTACCCTAGCAATTTCCTAATTAAATAATGTAAGAAAAAGAATTAAATTGCAACCGAAAACATTTTAAAAATTCCCGCGCTCGCCTTATTTTATCGTTCGACCGAGAGACATTTCGCGTCACAGGCTGAATTTACACACATGCAAAGAATTTCTAACGTTGTGTTTCGTGTTACACACGTGCATCTGTAGTGGTTTTGAATGTTTACATAGCCCAAAATACGCACACAAGTTAAAAAAAAGACAATCTAGCCAATACCAGCACCGAAATAAAAAATCGTCAATAGTTTCAATTTTATTATTTATTATTACTATATGCGCCTTCATTTCGCTGAAGTCTTATTGGCTAAAACTGCGTGCCGTTCTTTTCCTGATATCTTATCTGAACACTTAACGCACCCGACTACAAAATGTGTTCATTTTTATTAGTTTCTTAATAACAAAAATACGTTTATTTTAGCCATATAACATTTTCGATTTCATTGATAGAGTTACACTTATCGCACTCGATTACAAAATGCGTTCATTTTTATTATCTACGAGATTTAGATTTCGCAATGACAAAGTGTATACAATTAATTTAAGACATTATGAAAAGTAACATCTATATGTTACTTAATTTAATGTTAATTAAGTTATTTTAATTAGAAAATAATCTAACTTCTATGAATGAATAACACGAGCCAGCTATCTCTTTTTATATAAGTGCCCTCTAAACCATTTCTAGTGACTTTTCTTTACTTAAAAAATATTTAACAAATATATATAAATATATAAAAATAACAGGTGGCGCTCGTCAACATTCAGATTTAAACGAAATTATTTAGTAAGATTGATATAGGTAATGACTTTTCAAATTTGTTATTAAATATTATAAGATAATCTTTTTACCAAAATTATAAGAAGCAGTTTTGCTACCGTTGAAAGATTTTTCATAGTAATTCCGATGAATAATTAGCATGACGTAAAAAATATTTACAATTACACACAAACTTTGAATGACGAATTCGGTGTTTTCTTTTTAGCCTACCCTATTGAAATTGTCTATGCACGTCACTGGATGCTATAAGGTGTAAGCAATCACCAATCACTTGGTTAACTTAACTGAGAATGCATTGTGGTGATTTGTTTTTTTATATTAATGGCTATATAGTCTATAAGAAATCTTAGCACCACAAGCAACTCAGATCTATTGTGATATGATGATCAATTGTGATCACCACTGTTGCAACCAACTACACTACCAGGATCTTACACCAGGGGTGGCCAACCGGTCAATTGCGGCTATTAGTCCAGTCATTCGTGGCAAGGGAAAGAAACATATGTGAGTGAGTGTAATATAACCTAACAATGATATTTAAGTGTAAAAAATGTCACAAATCATCAACTGCTGCGCGCACCATCTTGTATCATTCTTCAATCGGCGCTCCATTACGTTATTTATCCTCTATCTAATGCAGTAGCTCTCTTTTTGCTTTGCTTGACTTTGCTAATCTAGCTAAAGATGCGCAGACGCAATGCTCACACTAATATAAGTAGTTGCTAAGGATAATCTTTAGTTATGTCGTGTTTCCTCTTAATAAAAAAAAATACTACTTATATACTGTTCCATTTACTCAGTTAAAATTTCATGTAAGTATATATGTATGTTATATGTGAATATATATGTAAAATACGATTTGATGTTAAGTTTATAAAGAAGTACTGATTATGTAATTAAATAGTAGATTGCACAGAGTCTAGTAAACAGTAATCTTGGCTCTAATCAAGTTGGCCACCCCTGCCCTACAAACTACACTACCAACACTACATTACGAAGTATACCACATTACCAACCAACTACACTACGCTACCAAGACCCCCTGTAGCCGGAAGCCAGCCAGCCATGCTGAACCTTCTCCAGACACAGAATATATTGACCAAAACAGGTTTGATGAGTGCAAGTCAGCTGTCTATAATCCCGAAAAATGGCCATGTGATGGTACTCCATCATATTCGTGTACAGTGGTTAGTGGCATATTGGTGAATGAATTTTTGGTATTCCAAATTCATTTCTTCATATGAATCAGTTAATATGTTTCAAAAATATATGTGCCATTGATAGTATTGTAAGTGCTTACTGGTATGTTTCAGTTTGTGCCTTTGCAACTTGGACATTTGGAAGAAGCCATCTCCACACACGTCACAGGCATAAGTCCGCTCATTACGGTGCACACGCATGTGGTACTTGAAATGTGAATGTGTCGCAAAACTCTGAAATTACATTAAATATTACTATAAAACTAATATGTTCAGGTTTAAAACACTTATTTAGGGCAACAGAATCATATTGGTTCTAAAATATACCATGTTATTTCATTGACGACAAATGACATTTTAACATTTATAATGAAAACAAGGGTTTTTTTTTATTATTATTAGCAATCATTTTTAGCACTAAAATAGTTTTTGTAATGGCAATACTCTCTCTTTATTGTGTTTTATAAGGCAATGATGAGACGAAATTCATCACACTTACCGAATATTTCTATGTTAATGTTTATGTTATATTTTGATGTAGGTGTTTATTATAATGTAACTTCTGATGTATGTTCAGTTTGTATTGACTGGAAACCTTATTTGGAAACTTTATTTAGCATTGCCATCAGACTACAATATTTAATAAAAGCTTAATATTTGACATAAATTTCAACTTGAAACATCTACCTGTTCCTGAGACAAAGAGGGTTTTTATAGTTGGACAAACAGACAGACAACAAAGTGTATAAGGGTTCAATTTTTAGTAATTGAGGTAAGGGACCTTAGAAACAAAAATATGAAATGTCAGCTTTATGAGTTAGCGGTATGTATGTTCTAAATGAAAGTACCTTATTGCACTCTGGGCACTGATAAGGCTTTCTTTGTCCGTTGCAGTATGCATGATATGCAACTTGGCTGCGAGCATGAAACTTCTTTTTACAAACCGTACACAAATAATACCTGCCATTTGCATCTGAAACAATTATTTCCAGGAAATTGTTATTAAACAATAACTACATAATAATATACAATTTTTATTACATAATATAATTAATGTTAAATATGAAATGTAACAGAAGCACTGATCACTATGAACACGCTATCAATTCTTCATCACAACTATTATGTACTTGACTATCGACGACTTCTCAACAACTGAACTCTTACAAGACCAAAATCAGGCTTTTATGCAGCCCCCCTACATGCAGGAAATCCATTCTACCTTCGTTCTTGTTACTAAAATGTTATATAATATCACACGTGGGTGTGGAAATGTGGAACTAACACTATGTATAATTGTCATATGTCAGTATTGAAAGATTGTCACATTAATTTGAGTAGGGTACTTTTCCATTTTGTTTTATAACAATGTTGGATAATGTAGGTAGCTTATTGTTCTGATGACATTCCATTCTGCACCCATATATAATTATTACAAAATTCTTAAGAAATATACAGATTCTTCTTGTGTGTCTATGATATGGAGTCCTAGAATGCAGATCTAGTATGTTTTTCATTTGCCTGCCTGCCTGGAGCAGAGGAAGTGGAGGGTACATCTGATGGTGGTATTCCTAACAATAATTATCTTCGATCACAAATAAAAAGCTAGATACACAATCAACGCTCCAAAAATGTCCAAACCAAATGTGCACTCAAATGAGTATTTCAGTGCACCTCTGTTTTATTAGTATTTGAAAATGCTAACAGTGAACATGTCATAGAGCTCCTTCAAAATTTGTAAAAATAATACATGTAAATCACTACAAAAAGACTGAGTTTCTTATTTTCAGTTAATAAATTAAATAATCCTTGCATAGCTCTTTTTTATTAAATTCGTAATCATATTCTTAAATATTGCATGACGATACATGTCTTATCGTCTTAAAAAATCGAAATGACGTAAATAGCAATGCAAATAGATTATGTGAATTATACTTTACATATAAGATTGCATTTTAAATATTTTTTTACAAACTTCATTTCTATATAATGTAAGAATCGTTTACGAGCTTTTATAACCTTATGATTTGACAGTAAGGTCTACTTTACATTAACACAATATTACCGATAATACTATATGACATTAAAAAAATATACATCAATTACGACAATAATTTGTTTAGATTTACAAGAGATTGTGAATCTAGTTCCCTATTTTTGATCAAAGATAATTATTCATCACAGTGAACTGCAGTAGTAAGCAATTCTAATTTGAAGAATTTGAAAAATGCATATAAAATTAAAATTCTAATTTGAAAAATGCATATAAAATTAAAAATATTACAATGTAAGCATATACACATTTTACTTTACAATAGAAATTATGATTAAAAACTTGGCCGGCATCTACAAATACACAATTAATTGTAGTACAGTGATCAACTGGATACAGGCATTATCAGTTGTTGTAACTGATATCTTGAAAAATAAATAATAATAATAATTAGAATGGAAATTATCATTGATATAATGATTTCAATCAACTACAGTTTACATGTTTTAATATGATGACAGAATTTGATTTAAATAGAAGGGTTTTGAGGGTTAAAAAAAATTTCACATCTAAGTCATTGCAATCCGATCACTAAAAGTAGTTTTTAGGTAAAAAGATTTCATAAAGTGATATGTGGGCTATGTGGGTGTAGTTTTGCCTAATAAGATAGTATTAGTAAAAAAATGTCTGTGGTTAAAACAGGAAATATAATTAATTTGAACCTCAGTCGAAATTATAACTTGATAGTATTGTACTGCACACATACACATACCTATTTCTATTTTAATATGTGATGTCTCCGGCTTTTTCTTTCTGCTTCCAACGTCATAAATATCAGTCTGACTCTGTTTGATCTCGAACTCCACTGGAACAGTATTCCGTACCAGATCACATTTCACAGTTACCTCATCTAAATATTCCCGCGATTTTTCCCTGAGACAAGCTATGCATCCCGATTTTTCGTGAAGTAGACAAGCCATACACTTCACATGGCCGCAGTTCTCGGTCACCAATCTATTGTCCGTAAGATTCACGGGCTTTTCATTGTGGCAGTGTACACAAACTTGACGATTCATATCGAAATAACAACTTTGAGGTTATGTGAATTCACACAAAATGCGTATTTAATAGTATTTACATTTCTATTTAATAACAACACATCTAAATATATAATGAAATGCATTTGTCATTTAAAGCAAATATAAGTAGAAAAGCTTTACAAAAATAAGAAAATTTCATTTTTCTGTTCTTTTTCTTCTTTGAAATAAGTGACAGCGGGTGATTTTTTATTTATTTATATTTCTTAAGGCATTGGTAACACGACCATTAGCCTAATGACGTACTTCTGGAAAAACATTGACTGTCCCTAACACTCCTCCAATAAATTGATAGCAGGCTTAGTTAAAGGACTTCTTGGAAGAGCGCGAAAACTTCAGCTACATATGTTTATTTAGGTCTTCTATTCTTTTCACTAACACAGAACTTTAAAATACAGTATGCTATCACTTTTGTACTATGAAACTACTAAAAATGTAAAAACAGAAAATCTGAATAAAATGACCTCCCGTTCCCGCCAAAAAGTCTGAAAGCGAGTGACATTTATTCGTTTATATTTTTTAAGGCATTGGTAACAAGACCATCAGCCTGATAACGTAACTTCTGGAGAAATATTAACTGTCCCAACACTCCTCCAGTAAAGTGATAGTAGGCTTTACTGAAGTTATAAAGGACTTCTTGGAAGAGCGCGAAAACTTCAGCTACACATGTTTATTTAGATCTCCTCTTATTATTTTCACTTACACAGAACTTTAAAACACAACATACTATCACTGTTGTACTTTAAAACTCCTAAAAATGTAAAAAAATAAAAAATCTAAATAAAATTACAACCTCACTTCTCCCGTTCCCACCAAAAAGTCTGACAGCGGGTGACAGACCGACAGTCACAGATAACTTATTGTAGTTAGCTAGCAGTCTAACAAAACTCCATGCAGCGATAGAGGTTTATATGAAACGCATGCTAGCTTTGGCTATCCCTACTTTTTTCGACTCCATACTCACGTTTCCTTCTTAGTCCATCGATTCATAAATGTTGCTGTCATTTTTTTCTGTCAGCATATTAATACTCTGTGTTCCGCCGATCTGTGTTAATTTCATTATTTTATATCTTTGTAGTCATTGATATTTCAAACTTTTATTCAAATAAACGTATATAATTATTGGATTCACAATTCAAAAAAGTGTAATACAGTGTTCTATAATGTTGTATTGACAAAAATACATTACAAAGCATGTGAAATACGAGGTTTAAAAACTGACCGGAGTGACGATAATGACGTTTGTTCATGGCGATATATTCCTTAGACGAAGACAGGTTAGTACATATCCTTTATTTTTATACATACATACAATGACATACATATCTTCACGCCGTATCCCTAACGGGGATTTATAACCAAGTAACAATAGTGCGGTTTATTATCGAAACTTTCATATTTCGATATACATTTTTAATTTTGAATGCATGTGAAACAGTAATTGGCGTAAAGAAAACTTTGATATTATATCGAAACATGTATGACGTAATAGTAGTCATTTTTTTAGTAAACGTAAATAATATTCTCTATAAAACGTAGTGATTTTAAGCTCCTTGCAAGCTACTGTCAGTCTGACGAAACTCCCTACTGAAAAACAGGTTGTATAAAACGTGTGCTAACTTTAATGGCGGCTAGCCATAGAGTAACTTATTATATAATAAATTTCATATACTGGAAATAGAGGCCTCACTCGGCTTCAAAAACAGGCAACGTTAATGTTACGCCATCTATATTGTCAATACAGAACTAGTATTTTCTATATGTAGAATAAGCGTGTATATTGCATATACATATATGCGTTATCTATATATGCTTGTATACACATGCATTATATTTCACTTTGTGCTTTTATTTTTATTTCAAAGCCGAAGTAACGTCCGCTATCAATTATAGTGTCATTAAAAAACTGTGCCGTCATTCGAAGCCTATAAAGAGAGTAGCAACACTTGTTTTCCTTGTGTGTGACGGTTGATCACGTGATCTAGCTCAAATTTACCCTCTTTTGCTTATATCTTCTCCCTACCAGGCAGCTACAATCGACAATAATTTTCAAGCAAGCAGCTTGAGCTCATTGGCGTTTTGTATTCCGCAGAGTACGGTTGTGGTAACTAAACTTTGCTTGTTTTATTTTACCTTTTAAAAATAGGACAATCTGATAAATTTTACAGCAATCATGGTCAAAATACTTTTACTAACTACTAACCTAATCGTTTTACCCAAAGTCGTGATAATTTGAAATTTAATAATTTTGATAATTATAAAACACCTCGTCAAAATAAATTGCGTCATTTCGATGAATCGCGACGAAACCAATCAAAAAGCCATAATTCCAAAGCCTTTCGTTCCAAACGTAAGCAATGACTCCACACGCTTAGTAGACTATGTACAAATCTGGGAGACGATGGAGGCACCGAGTTTAATTCTCAATATTATAAAAGGCTACAGGATTCCGTTCAAAACGAAACCTCCACTATGCATGCCACAAGCCCTGAACGGACACCTTCAAACTCGGACTTCTCCTCAGATGAGCAAAGCAATAAACGAAATGCTAACCACAGGTGTTCTATAATTTGCAGAACCTTCTCCCAGTTTTGTGTCCCCAATGTTCTTGGTGACCAAAAGCGATGGTACGATGCGGCCAATATTCAATCTTCGCAATCTAAGCAAATATCTCAGCGTTGCAAAATTCAGACTGATAAATATGCATCGGATTCCAGACTTCCTTCAACCATGCGACTGGCTTGTAAAAATCGATCTCTCGAACGCATATTTTCACCTGCCTGTTTTTCAAAGCCACAGGAGATTCCTGAGACTGATATACGAAAACAAATTATTGCAAATAACCTGTCTCCCCTTTGGACTTGCGACTGCACCACGTGTTTTTGCAATATTAAGCGATTGGGTTGCTCAGATTTGAAGAAACAAGGGTTTCAGAATAATAGTCTACTTAAACGACTACCTTCTTGTAAATCAGGACAGGAACATATTACTGCAACACACAAAAGAAACTGTTCATGTCTTAGAAAATCTCGGTTGGCAGCTGAACTACCAAAAATCCAATACTAATACCTCGGACGTGCTTAGAATACCTAGGCGTCGTTTGGGATCCCTGGACAAATTCGAAACAACTGCCCTTGAAAAAGCAAACCTCTTTAAAAGACAAATTGCTCCCATTTTTGACTCGAAAAACTGCTCGCTTAAAAGATTTACAAAGTTTAACAGGTCTAGTCAACTTTGCCAGTTTTATTGTACCCAGAGGCCGTCTCAACCACAGAAACCTATTGAAATTTTGTCGGAGTCTTGTAGACACGAGCTTTTATCACCGTTACGCAATCCCAGAAGCGGTACTCAAAGAGTTGAAATGGTGAATAAAAAAATTCAAGATGTCCTCACCCACACATTCCACATACACATTCCACCCATCACCCATTTTTTAACGACAGATGCGTCGAGATTGGCATGGGGAGCCGGCCTAGATAAGCTAGAAATGCAGGGAATATGGTTGGAACAAGAGAAGAATTTCCATTCCAATATAAAAGAAATGCTTGCCCTACTATACGTTCTCAAAGAATAAAGTCGTGCCCTGGCAAACTCCGCGGTGATGTTTCAATGCGACAACAAAACTGTAGTCTCCTATTTAAGGAAGGAAGCTGGGTCCAAATCTCTACATCTAATGAACTTAACAAAGCACGTGTTTACACTGCTCGACAAACATCAAATACAAATTTTTCCTTATTATCTTCTAGGAAGTTTGAATGTAGAAGCGGACCACCTATCCCGTCTTCAGAGTGCTCCCGAATGGCATCTACTTCCCGAGATAACGAAGGTAATTTTCGAGAAGTGGGGAACACCATGTGTAGATCTCATGGCATCGAAACTAGCTCATGTGGTTCCACGATATGTGAGTCTAGATGTCACGGACAGGAACGCAGAGTTTCACGATGCGTTCAGTCGAATTTGGAACTTCCCTTTGGCATGGATTTTTCCGCCACCCTTCCTAATGCCGAAAATTCTGACGCACCTCAACATGGCAACAGGGGTCTTTCTAATTGTGGCTCCAAAGTGGGACAAAGTGTTTTGGACACCGGACCTCAAAAATCGAGCCCTGGCAGCTCCCTTTACGATACGACACCTACATCGAGTGTTAGTAGACACGGCGACCGGGCGACCACCAGCGAAGGTACACCAGATGAGCCTGCAAGTGTGGAAATGTGGGGGTGGATGTCGAGCCTATCGGACTGGACAGAAGAACAGAAACAGCTGTTGAAATCGAGTTGGCGTAAGTCGTCACTTAAAGCATATAAATATGCGTGGCATAGATGGATACAATGGTCTCGTGATAATAGTGTCTCTGATCCGTACAATCCCAATGGTTCCCAGTTTGCGCGATTTCTGTCTGTCTTTTTAAAATATACAAATTAAGTTACAACACTATACTCGTTTATAAGTCTGCTATTTCAACTCTGTGTAGTCCAGACGTATCGAACCGTTTGAGCTCCCTTAAACTAGTTAAACAGATTTTAAAAGCCATAGCGACCCAAAATCCAAAAGAAAGTAATAGAGCACCCATTTGGGATGTAGATGTTTTAACTTCTTGGTTAATGAATAATCACTGTGACGACACGAATCTATTTCAATGTTCTAAAAGAGCTGCAACGCTTTTATTGCTTTGCTCAGGTCGTAGTGTTCACGACTTGAGTTTGCTCTCTATTGATAATAAACATTGTGAAATATCAGAAAACTTCATAATTCTCTGGCCAGTTTTTGGGTCAAAAACAGATAATAACTTTACAAGACAATCTGGATGGCATTTATTCTCCAATAAAGAGCAAAGAGAAATAGACCCCGTATATTGGCTTAAAAAAGTAATAGATTTATCTTCGACTCGTAGATCTATTTGTAAAAGTAAAAGCCTGTTTCTTACACCTTGTGAACCACCTAAACCCGCTACTCGAACAGTGATAGCAGGTTGGATCAAAAAACTTTTAGAGGAGGCCAATATTAAAGGCAGCCCGGAAGTATTCGACCCGCTGTCGCTTCCAAAAACTGGATATCTGGCTTTCCCATTGACGAAATTCTTGCCCGTGGAAATTGACGATCAATAAATACTTTTTCTCGTTTCTATTGTCGAGAAATTATACCTACTTATTTGCAGACTACAGCAGTTGTAACTTCATTTACACCGACATGAGTATGTTTTTGGTAATCAAATGCAATGTGGATTACTGTTATAATGAATGATTAATTTTATTTTTGTTTTTGTTTATATTTCCTTACATGTGTTCATCTTATGATTTAGAATTTATTTAATGTTATTATTGTACTCCTTTCATACCATTTTGGTAAAATTTATGTTCTACGCGAGTAATGTATTATTACTTATTAATCAAATAATTATTATTTTTGTCGTAATTACAATTACCAATGCTATAATACGTCAAACTATTTAATTTTTGTAGTTTCATTTATTTCTAGAATAAATGTGTTCAATAATTAAAGACAGAAGCTTCTGATTATAAGAATACACAATGTTTCATTTATATTCATACACTAATCTTCTCCACCAGACGATAACAAACAGATCTCGTTATAGGCTTCGAATGACGGCACAGTTTTTTAATGACAGCGTTTTACCTAACAATAAAACGCTTATTAAACAACTTACCTCATTCGAAGCCTCAATTCTCACCTCTGCCTGGTGTATAACGAGATCCAATGTGCTCAAGCTGCTTGCTTGAAAATTATTGTCGATTGTAGCTGCCTGGTAGGGAGAAGATATAAGCAAAAGAGGGTAAATTTGATCATAGTTCTAGATCACGTGATCAACCGTCACACACAAGGAGAACAAGTGTTGCCACTCTCGTTATAGGCTTCGAATGAGGCAAATTGTTTAATAAGCGTTTTATTGTTAGGTAAAACGCTGTCATTTTGTGCACTTGTCTTAAACACTAGAAGTTAATGTCAAATAAAGCCTTATATTATAGCGTTTATCGTTACCGTAGCCCCAATTTTAGGTCAATAGGAATCATTTGGCGTCTTGCCCATAAAGTTTACAAATAGGATTTAAAATATACACCTAAAACAGCGTCAAATAATCCTTTTGAGGCAACACAATAAAACTACTGCATTTGCAATTAAAATTATCTATTAATTAATTTTATAAAAGTATTTATTTGCTTTAACTTGAATTCTTTAACTTGATGCTTTAACTTGAATGAGTAATAGGACGAAACTGAAGAGGAAGGCTGTATGGGCATAGATCTCTTTGGCTTTCCCTCTCAAGGAAGAATCTTACAAACGATAACATATCTGCACCATAGATCCTTAATTATAATTTCTATTGGATTAAATGCCGTGTTTTCTTTAAAATAGCCAATCACCTACAAGTTTACAGGAACATTCTTTTGTATTTCTATTTAATTCCGCCAATAGAAAACTCGTTGCTATAAATCGCTATAAATACAATTTGCCTTCTGCTAGTTGTCAATTGTCAATTTATGATTTCATTTGTCTGTCATTTTCATTTTCATACGCTTCTCGCCTAGCGTTTTTAAGAATTTATTAATATTGTTAATAATAAACTCAATATGGTAAGTTACATAGTATATGTCGTATTATTCTTAAATGCACTACGTTAATAAAACTTAGAAATTCCTATGAGATTGTGAATAAGTAACCTCAAACATGGAATTTGTTTTCAGGATGTCTTTTTAATGATTAGGCGAAAAAAGATGACCATCTTCACAGATGCTAAGGATACCACGACAGTATTAGAACTGAAGAAAATGATAGAAGGTAATATCAACCTACATGATATAATAATAGTCTATTTTTAGTATCGCAAGAATGTCGGATAAAATATCGTAGGTCTAGCGTATAAAGCGTGGTGTTTTTATATTGTGTCCGTGACTTTAATTAATTTATATCAATTTTAACATCGTGACTGTTACAGACAAAAAACAGTGCAAGTGTTTTTTCTACATATTTTTTAAACAATACATACGTTTTTTAAACTGCATTTTAAAGTCTTTGAGCATTGTATTTCAAATAATTTGTAACAATCGAAAATAAAGCATAATGTAACACATAATTCATTATATTGTTATGCTCTGACTGCTGACAATAAAGTAATAAATAATTTTTGTATCTGTTAAGCCATATCTGTTGGAGATATCTCTGAAAAAATATTAAGATATTTTTGTCTTCTCTTAATCCAAAAAAATTTTTTAAAATCTATAGATTTTACCTTTACTATGTTTAATTTATTTATTTATACAGTAAGCGATCATTATGATAAGGTTTGATAAAGCTATTGAATTCCAAAAATACCATGGCCTGGTCTTACTGGAGTATTATAATTATTCTCCATAATCTCACTATATTGATTATCAGTACATTCATATCTTAGCACTGTTATTAACAAACTTGAAATTAAATATCTTAAATAATAGACTTCCTCAAATTTGCCGCTTAGAAAGCTGTTATTGTTTAGGGTGTCCAGCGGACTGGCAGCATTATCTCTTTGCAGATCAGATCTCCATGATTAATATGGAAAATAAGCAAGCAAAGCTACAATATATTACTAATATAATATTAAGCTACAATATACTAGAAATTGGTGCTCCGTCCTCTCTGACTATCCCTAACAATAATATACGTAATAATAATAATAAACCTAATAATATTATATTACATATGTAGGTATGTAATATACTATTGATATCATAATAACAATTTTTTTTCATGTAAATATTAAATATCTAAGTACTAAATTATAATTACATAATGTTTTTGATACTCCATGCTACTCCATAAGGAAAATAATATAGAATTTGTTAGGTACCTATGATTCATTATGACTTCGTTTGCCATTCATAAAATTTTTGATCTAGTTTAATGATAAGTCAATGATAATAGATACATAGCAATGTAAGATTTTAAGTAAGTTCATACATTAAGTAAAATATGCCTTCACAGGTATTTTAAAAGTGCCACCTCCAAGTCAAATGCTATTTAATAAGGATAGTCAACTGATGGAAGATGAAAAAACCTTGGCAGAATATGGATTGACATCGGCTACTGCAAAAGCTCAGTGTCCTGCTCCTATTGGATTGGCGCTGAGGTAAATTTACCATTATATCCTACTGTTAAATATTCTTAGAGCTAGTGTCTATAGAAGATTTTGATCACTATTATTGTCTGGCCGCTGAGAGAATTTATTCCTAACATCTGTCAGTTGGTCATGACTAGTGATGAGCAAAAAGTTACACTGTTATATTATTTCTTCAACCAACCCATGAAAAGAATAACATAAGCTTCGATACTTGTTTGTGTGGCTTCTAATTTCTGAATGTAACTAGCATAAAGAAAATAAAAATGCGAGAGTAATATTCAGAAATACTATAAAAATCAACAATAAAAATATCTTAAAAAATATTATTTCATATTATAAGGACAGATAAATGTTACAGTTGCCTGCTATTTTTGGCACATCATTACAAAAATAAATAGTTAACCTTATAACAGCGCAGTAGATTTTAAAAAATATTGATTTCTTATTTATATAACCCTAGCGACCCGCCCTGGCTTCGCAGGGGTAAAAGTTTTCGTAAATAACCCATTAATTTTTAGTTATATGTAAAGGATAAAAATGGTTACTGTGTGTTATGCTTAGGAGATAGAAATATACCATAGCGGACTTTTATGTAGACTTCTTTAAGATAAACGATTCCGTAATACATTGTTGTGATCCATTTTTTAAGGTTTAACCAGCATTAACAATGTAAGCCCCCAAACATATGTTTTTTACGACATCATTACAAATCATTGAAATTTTGGCTTTTCTCTACTATAATATACATGTATTATACATAAAAACCTTCTAGAAAAATCTCTAAATGAAAGTGAAAACCATATCAAAATCCATTGCATGGTTTAGAAGAAGTTAGCGAATAAACAGACAGACGTAAACAGCGACTTTTCTTTATACTATTTTTAGATTAAAATACCTGGGCGACCAAGGCTTACTCGGTGTCATAAAAAAAGAATACAAAAAAAGTCTAACCACATTACAGCATTTGAATCCGCGTATTTCAGCTTGGTAGATCTACACTCTAGCCACTGTACTACTGAGAAGGTAAACTCTGTTGCGAAATCAGAATAGTTTAGAAGTTTTAAGTGTGTGAAAACATAGAGAAAACGAATTTTCTCAGAATTGGACCCTAACTAGATCGATTTTTGACCATCGTAAAGCTTTATATTGTAAATTTCATTGAAATCCTTCGAGCCGTTTTCGAAAGCGTTATTATAAATATACAATTATTGCTTGTATAATACTACTCTTTTAAATAACATAATATCGTAAAACTAAGGAAATCCATGAAATTTAACATTAAATTCATTGTTCATGAAAATAAATAATAGATTTTTCTCCATGACTTTTAGCCATAGACTTTATAAATAACTCCAAAACCAGACGCCGTGTCCGAGCTGCAATGGCTAAATCAGATAACCTGACTCACCTGTACATATGACACATTTATTATCAGATAAGCTGATTGGTCTCTATTTTGTTAGAAAACAGCAGCCACAGATCTATATTTTATCTGATATTGTTTGCCTCCTTCGTAGTATGGGACAGGCTGTCTGAAGTTATGAAGTAGACTAAGTCTTTTATCATTATTTTTCATTTTATTTCCTTATTATCAGAGATCGGAAATTAGGGAACATAAATACCTAAACTTCATTTGGAGAATCATATAGAGATTCTAAAAGGTCTCCAATTTAATTTCTAGATATTGTAAATGAGATGTTGCCAATAAATTCTCTTAAATATACAAGTAGAAGTTTCTACTTACTGCGATTAAATTTTGAGATTTCGATAACATTTGACGAAAAACATTTCCAGTGCTCAGAATGAGGAACAAAATTATAGAATACAAATATTTTGGCAATAATTATCAAATATTTTGGTCTCTAAATGTACATACCAGGTTTTTATGTTATTTTTTAACATTTCATACAATAAGTAGCCAGGGCCCAAGGGGTCCCTTATATTTAAATTGTATATTTCTTAGTTTTGATATTTAAAAGTTGTTGAAGGGGTTTTTAAATGCATTAAAATTATTCTTTTAAATTTATGCGAAGGAATTTCTGTTTTCGCAGATATTTAAAAAATTCAAAAATGTACCTATTTCAATTTACGGATAAGAAAAACGTAAAAATAATTTGTTTCACAAATATTTCAAGCTTTCGTTTTATAAGTACTTTTAACAGTTATCCATTAAATAGTTAGGACTAAAGCCTTTTGTTTTAAATTTCATATTTCTTTGAAAATAAAAGTAGGTAATGTATTCGCTTAAAGGATGGAGATATTCAAGAGTTTAGAGTTCAAGACTCAAGTTTCGCAAGGCATTAAAAACAACTAAACATATTAAATTTGGATTCTCCAATCGAACTGGGGCCCTCGTAAATCAGGTTTAGGGACCCGCACGCTTATTACATAACTTGCAGACAGCATGCGACAGCCAATATCGCGCGATATCTTCTGTCAAAACGAGAATTTGCGTAATGTAATTTGTATAGTGGCGGTACACCTACCGTGAAAAGTGCATTTTATGGTCATAGAATGATAGATATGCAATCGTCATACATGATACTAATTATTTATTACAATTAATTACCGGTCGCGCAGTGATCGCGTGGCTGTCGCTGTCTGCAAATTTTTAGGTAATAACCCCGCCGTTTTAGCAACTCTATATCATTCCTCAAATTTAGTTTAGGTATTTATGCTCTCTAATTTCCGATCTCTGCTTATTGTACATAAGTAAGTTATTAAAGTGATGTGTGATTTAATGGGTACTTGTTGCAAACTGAACTTAAACATATTATTTCAAATTATTGAAAAAAAAACAAAAAAGGTCTGACCACATTGCAATATTCGAACCCGCGCACTTTGGCGTGGTAGACCTGCGCTCTAGCCATTGTGCTGTGAGAAGGTGAACTCTGCTGCGAAATTAAAAGTGTTTAGAAGTTTTAAGTGTGTGAAATACGGTAAAAACGATTTTTCCCAAAATCGAGACCTGGCTAGATCGATTTCTCGCCCCCCTCAATCTTTATATTGTAAATTTCATCGAAATTGCTAAAGCCGTTTTCTAGAAAGCGATATCAAATATATCTATATACTAGCTGAACCCGCGACTTCGTCTGCGCGGAACATTTTTTAGTGGCTGTCCCAGATTAGGTTGGATTACATGTACATGTATATAGTATGTTTAAAGATTGTTTTTGAAAAAAAGTCTTACGTCTAGCCTTCGTCTGTCTCCGGTCATATACTATCTCTTTACCAAACATCATAATTGGTTCGGCGGTTCAGCATTTCCCATTCAAAGTTTCATCCACCTATTCAACCCCTTAGTGGTAGTTTTTTGATAAAAATGTAGCCTATCTCTGTTCTCAGGTGTCAAACTATATCCATGCTACATCATAGTCAGTTCAGCGGTTTAGCATTTTCCATACCAAGTTTCATACCCCTCCCTCCCGTCCCCCTTTTCACAGATTTTTGATAAAAAAAGTAGCCTATGTATTTTTGATAAAATAAGTCTTATCACTTCACCAAATTTTATCATTACCAAGATATAGCGTTTCCCATACAAAGTTTCATCCCCCTTTTCACCCTCTTAGAGGCAAATTTAAAAAAAAAGTAAGCCATGTCCATTTTCTGATGTCAAACTATCTGCCTGCCAAATTCCATCATAATCGGTTCAGCGGTTTACCATTTCCCATACAAAGTTTCATCCCCCTTTTCACCCTCTTAGGGGTAGATTTTCTAAAAATTAAGTAACCTATCATGAGCGCAATCACATGCTCTTACTACGTACCGACTTTCGTCAAGATCAATCTAGCCGTTCTTCAGTTATAAAAGGACATACATACAGACAGACAGACAAAAATTTTATTCATGGTAGAATCGATGTCAGTAAGTCATAAAATGACTATCTATCACAAAATTTGACGGCAAAGTTAAAATTACAGACAGACGCTAGAGATTTAAATAGTAGCACAGATTAATTAGTTTACTACCGTAAAATAGTAGTATAGTTATGTATAACGAAGTCCCGGAAACATCCCCCATATTTCTTTGTAACTTGTAACTTGTCGGCCATCTTGTTGTATAAAATTGTGTTTCCTTTTATTTATTTTGATAAATAAACGTTCGGGTAAATCGAAATCTGTTTTATTCGTTTTATTGTATTACAAATTAATAATTACGGATCGCAAAGCTTGTACTTGATTTGGAGAAATGGTTTTGTGGTCACGTGGTCAGGACCACGTTAATTTCTGAACTACTTACTCTCACCACGTTAGACCAAGAACTAACTGATACTACGGATGCACAGATATCGCTCACACAGAGCGGAACTTGAACACGGTAATGTCGTTCTGTCACATAGACTATATTGTCACACAGACTATACTGTCACGCAGACTATATTCGATAGTTTCACAATACTGCCTCACACAACTCCATTCGGGTGTTACCCGCTCCAAATCAAATACCACCTATTTATGAAATTATTTCGTTGCAATATTAAAATAATCACTATCGAGAATTAATATTTCTTCAACACAATAAAAAATAAGATAACGTGCCGTCTCATATATATATATATATATATATGTTAAGTTCAAAGACCGAAAACGCTCATTGACCGAAAAAACAGCTCACAACGCGGTGTAGTCTTCGTTAAAAATCCACATCGCGAAATTTGTGTTATGGCTCTTATAAACGCCAGAGACGCATTGCGGCAACCATAGAAAGACCATATAACGAAATTTTTGTTATAGCTATCATGCTAAACGACCACAACGCATTGTGACATTTTAATACAATGCATAATATATACCACATTAAGTGCAGTCATCTAGCCTATTACCGGTCCGTTCGCGCGCCATTTATCCACAAAAAAGCGCGATAGTTCGTTAAGGTAAATATAGCACAACCAATAAAGTCCAGCTCATGCACTACTTGAAATGATTAGATGGCACGCTTAAAGACATCAACCACGTCTTAACTGTTCAAGGTCACTTGCCTCTCGCGCGCCATTTTATTATTATTATTAAATAACGCACTAGCAGCTCATTAAGCTAATACGTGCATATCACTGCACTTGTGTTAAATTTTCATTTTTATTATTTAGATTTTAAGTATTCATCAAGTCTGCTTTTGAAACTGTTCACTGATAGTGCGCTAATCACTCTAATTCTGGTAATTTATTCCAATGTTTTACTACGAGATTTGGCAAAAAGTGGGTTCTAGGGTTGCTAGCACAGAGGCGTGGTTAGTTTACATGAATGTCCTCTTGAATTAGATTGACTATGTATAGGTCTTTCATATTTCTAACAATGTAGTGTCCATTTAATGTTTTCAACGTTTCAATCAGATCGTCCATTTGCCTACGTTGTTCTTATGTAGTTAATTTAAGTTCAGGACGCTTTTCTTTCTGGGCTTAAATTGACTACGTATAAACTCTGAAGAACGCTTTCGTCATATTTATTTCTTAGTCAGATGACCATTTTTGTTTTGTTTCCAAAAAACAGAAAACAGCCAGAGATTAGACAGAGACTAGCTAACAAGTACAGATAAATGAAATATTTAATATATTTATTCGATTCGCTTCCTAGAATCCCTAGAAATGAGTACAACCTCTCACTGTCTGCTTTTCTTTGTCGTCTGAAACACTTTTGCCATAATTAGCATCAAATTGTAATTTTACTTAGCTTTAATACTCTGCGCACCCTGAATGGAAAACGACGTGAAGTTATAAAAGCGATATTTACCTAATAAACTTGGCAGCAACTTCTTACTAAATCTGCAGTACAGGTCCCAAACCTCGACCCCTAGGTTGGATCCAAAAGGGAAATATTCTGTCTACTACCATAACTACGGTCTTGTCTTTATTATCGGATATGTTAACTCGAAAAAATCTTTTAAAGCCAACATTTAAAAAATGACAGGATTGCACAACAGTGCTGTTATAAATATGAAGAAAGGAATGCTAAGATGGTTCGAGTACATAGAAAGAATGATTGATGAAAGACTGACGATCTACAGAGCGGAAGCCAGTGGCAGCAGAAGCCAAAGAAGACCAAGGCTGATTTACGAAGATCAAATAGTCAGAGCATTTGCTGACGAAGTTTCAAAATCACTTGCATACTTGGGCGAAAATGTGTGAGGAGAATGATGAGATTTGAGGAGCCGAATGAAATATGTAAGGACCGCGAAGCTTGGTGCTCCGTCCTCTCTGACTACCCCGTTACAAATATAGCGCGATGATATGTATGTATGTAAATGAAAAATATTGTGTATATATATTAGCATAATAAACAATAGGATGTGGGTTATAGATAAGCACGATAGTGTTAGGTACAAAGAGCATTGTTATAATCCGATTGTTATTGCTTATCTCTTTCAAGTGAAAGGATGTCATGTAAAGAAAATCATGATTATGTGATTAAAGTTATAATATAACCTGAAATACGTTCTTAAATATTTACTAAGGGATTTGAAGATTTTGACACACTTGTCACACCATTTTTTTTATTATAAGGGTTCTATGTCTTAAAACATCAGGTTACAGATAAATTTGTGGGAAAAGATCAATGTATGAGAATCATAAAAAAAATACTTTAACCTCGCGTTTACTATTCATTGACCGCATGCTTACCACTCGTTGAAAGCGCACTTACCATACGGTAGGCATGAGTAGCTCGGCAAAATTCCTTGCGCTAATTCAGTAACTCGCACTGATATTACTGCGCTAGCGCTTTGAGATTGTGCCAAATTGCGCCATAGCGCAACAAAAGTTACGCTTCGAGTGAGTGGTAAAGTACCCATCTCCCACGTTCCGTGCCCGCAGGCTTTTACCGTAGGTAGTGCTGAAATATGTTATGCGCCAATACAATTGGAATAAGTCAGCCGACACATCTGGCACAGTGAACATAGTTGGCGCAATTGCACGGCGTAGCGCAGTATTACTAATGTTTACCATACGTAGACCATGTTCACTAACGTTCGGCAAGCCGTAATGGCCCGTGTACAACTGTCATCTCTAGAAATTAAAGGAAAGCGGTGTGGCTGTGCTACGGCGAGCTGTCAACCTTCTGCCGAACGGAAAGGCATTGAAGTGAATGATTATTCACGATATCATTAATGAAGTTTTCTAAGAGGAACTAACAAATCAGTTAGTGTTGATCTGTTGATAGTGGTTGTTGATCAACTTTGTTTTATCCTGATTAGTCAGTTTCGTGAAATATTTCTATCGATTTATTTATTGTAATATATAACTGAAAAGAATGGATAATTTATATAACGACGCAGTCGTGGACAGTATGACCAGCGGTTTGTAATGGCAGTAAGTCTGTTGTTCAGAGGGACGGCTAGGCAAAAGGAGAAAAATTAAAAATTTGAACGCGATTTTCCTGGAATACCCCATACATTCCAAGGATGTCGTCAAAGTAGAAAAAATATCAATTTGCTACGATGTTTCGAATAAGATACATTTCAAGTCTGTTGGTCAGGGCGACGGTGCTCATATAAAAATGCTCCTTGTTTTTTAAGAATAGTCAAAGTCAAAGTCAAATCAATTTATTCAAGTAAACCCAATTACAAGGTATTTTTGAACGTCAAATTTACTTTAGTTCGGTTCAAATAGAAAACCTGGACACTGAGAAGAACCGACAAGTAACTCAGTTAGGTATCATTTTTTCAAATTAATTTTAGAAAAGGTTTATTAAAATACAATATTTTCATTAAGCCAGTAAACGCATGTGCAGAGAACATTATTTCCAGACTATTGTTTTATCTTCAATGAAATCGTTTATTTTATAGTATGATTGTCTAGTCAATGTACGTTTTATAACCAATCTAAATTTATTCTCTGTTAATTGAGTAATTTCTTGAGGAACTTTATCATAAAAACGAATGCAGTTACCTAAAAATGAAACATTTGACTTATGTAATTTAAATTTTGGAATAACCAATTTATCACGACCTCGGGTTTCCATACCATTCATATCGCCTTTCTTTTTAAACAGATCTATATTTTTCCTCGTATACATAATAATTTCAAAGATATATAAGGAGGGCAAGGTGAGGACATTAATGTCTTTAAAACGATTTTTAAGCCATTCTCGTGCATTCATACTGTAGATGGCACGTATTGCTCTTTTTTGTAAAATGAAAATGGAGTTAATATGCGCCGCTGATCCCCACAGCAGTAGGCTGTAGGACATTAGACTGAAAATATGCAAAGTACACCAGCCTCGCCATATCCACATCTGTCATTTGCCTAATGCGTCTAATTGCATATACCGCAGAACCGAGCTTACTAGCCAATACCCCGATATGGTCCACCCGCTGTAACTTGTTATCTACTGTTAAACAAGAGTTAAATAAGAGTGAGACTCATAATAGTTAATCAATCCATATGTATTCTTGTTTCCAGGAAGGAGAATGGTGAGTTCGAAGCTTTGGACTTGACGCCGTACTCCTCGCCTCCAGACTTGCCAGACGTCATGAAGTCGCAAGAGACTAACGGACAGGAACAGGTCTATAATTCTCAAATATTATTGTTGTAATAATTCCCGCTGTTGGCATAGATTTACTGTCTGCTATTGTTTTCCGACTGTTATGTTACATACATATCCTCGCGCTATTGCTAGTTAGAAGTGATAGATAAAAATATACCTATTATGGAGGGTAAATACAGACACAGTTTAAGGTAGACATTGATATGGGGCAAATACGGTATAAACAGACGATGGAGAGTCAAGCACCGCGGCCCTTATATTCTATTTTTTTCATTTTTGACTTTAATGTAAACTAACAAGAAACTAACAACAAAACAAAAATGAGACGATAGCCAGGCAAGACACTTCTTTCTGAAATTGTGTTGAGTTAGAGGGTAGATATTTAACTTTCTGTTTAACGTTTTGTACAGCGAAGAACTAATAAACCAGTACTGTCTACCAGCAGATACAGTCCTATGTATCTCTATTTTATATAATATATAATGAAATTATATAATGAAATAATAATAATATATAATGAAATAATATTTTTTTTATATAATATTTTATATAATATATAAAATAGAGATACATAGGACTGTATCTGCTGGTAGACAGTACTGGTTTATTAGTTCTTCGCTGTACAAAACGTTAAACAGAAAGTTAAATATCTACCCTCTAACTTCTAGGTTCCCAAACTTATTTTGTCTACTGAGTCGAGAGCTCATGCAGTCGTTGTCTAAGATGCCTCCTAGCTAAATGAAATTACAAATCACCCCCCAGGCCTCTACACAACGTCCCCATTTTTTTTCTGGGTCTCTTACCGCACCCCTTTAGGCCTGCAGCGCCCACAGGGCGGCGTTATCGCCCACTTTGGGAATGGGTGCTCTAACTCGACACAATTTCAGAAAGAAGTGTCTTGCCTGGCTATCGTCTCTTTCTCATGACGGTACTGAAACACTGGTCTAATTGAACTGAAATACAGACATCAATATTATACTTGTACGTATATTATATACTACGTACGCGCAAATACAAACACTTCACGCACACAAACACACACACACACACTTTCTATAAATGTAATATTGTATTCCTTTATTATGTTGTACTAGCGACGCTCCGACTTCGCACGGGTATAAATTAAATACAGTCCACGTTACACGCTGATATAGCTTTAGCTTTGCTAGCTTAGATATAGCTTTCTATATGTGAAAGAATTTTTGAAATCGATTCAGTAGTCTTTGAGTTTATCTATTACATACAAACTAAATTTACCTCTATAATATTATTAAGTATAGTGTATAGGATATAGATGAACTGCGTTCGGAGGAGGGTGTCGATATCTGCAACATAGTTTATACTTCTGCGGGTATCATTGTTTTTGTTTGTTTCTTCTATATATGTATATGAAATAAATATTCTGATTATTCGGTCTTCCATATTGACAGAAAATGTGGAAATCCATGAGTCTTCATATCAGGAGCTTTTTTTTTTATATTATTTGATATATGGCTGTGCAGGCCCCATAAAAGACCGGTACCACTGCGACCCAAATTGATCTATTGTGATCGCCACTATGTTACAAAAGACTATTCAAAAACTGCAAGGTATTCCTTGGAATGATATGCTGAACCTCCTCCGGACTCGGAACATATTGGCCGAGGCAGTATCGACAAGTACACATCAGTCGTCAGCAGTCACACAATATCTACAAAGGCGTTCCATCCGCCTCTCGGCAGGACCGGCGCATTCTTGTGTCAGAGAGCCCCATGTTAAACATGAACTTATTTAGGCAACAATGCCCAGTAGGTGTACTGACCAAGATACGCAACTCGCTTCAGCTCATTGCCGTGACACTAAAAGTCACCTTGCGATTATATGGCTTTATTAGGGCTCTGAAATGATTTCTACAAAATCAGTGGTGCCTAGATTTTGGGAATACCACAAAAAGATTCTGGACCAATAAATGCGATTTTGGTGCTGGCCCTTACGAGTTCGTCGGCCGTCGGCCTTTTCATTGCCTACGATGCCCGCATGGCTAGGAACCCATCTTAGAATCGCCTTGTTTTATTTCCCAGTGTTTAAAATAGTCGCACAGTTGTTGACTAGCCTCGAAGTGTTTTACTACATATATACTGTATTAATGTATAATACTTATTATTTGTCGATATTTCAGATGGATCAGCACTAAACGACAGCCTCGCGATATACGTAAGACGATACAACATCACTTCGTGTCGACACAATTTTGTAACATAACTCCATTACTTTGGAGATTTTCATCCGCTAATCTTCAACAACGATTCGAAGGCGGTTCCTTATACATATTTTTGCATATGAACATAATATTTTGTTAATAATTTATCAATTATTTGATTTTAAAGTATTCTGTTACATCTGTTTCTTTTTAATATTTTTATGACGCTTTTAACGGATGGGAGTGAAGCTTTTTATATCTTAACGTTCTAGAATATTGAAACTGTGGGTATACTCGGCAGCTGTGAACACCTGTCAGTTTTCTAGACTAATAAAGGTATTACCACACGGAATTGCGAAACGTCGTAGTACGCACATTAAGCTACAGTCGTATCTTATATAAAATCTAAAATTCGCACACAATTATTTTCAATAATTACACGATTTTGATGAAAGGACCTTTCTAATGCGTGCATTTAGTTATATTTTTATATTTTTTTTACATGTACTTTTTACATATAATATCTGTACACTGATAATTCAGAGGAAGTACATCATTTAACATAAATAACATTTCTAACATAATATAAAAATAACATACATATACACACATCGCAACATTCAAACGGTCACACACATATGCATGAGTTTATGTTATTTGAAATAATCAGGTAATTTTGTTTTATAGTGATTTTTTTATAAAATTAATAGTTGATTGACGGCAGTCAGAAAAACATTTTAAAGTTATGAACTACTGACCCCTCAACTCCATATTATTGTAATGCCTTACGTGTAATAATATTAAGAAAATATATGCTTAATAATTGGTGCACTAATTTGAAATGAGACTTTGTAGCATTACTTTTTCGTCCTAAATTAAAGTACGCTGTTGAAACATACGCAAAGTAAACGGTACGATCGCAGTGCCGTGTGGTAATCACCTTAGAGTCTACAACTAATTTTGCTGTCTGCTCACATACCTTTTCCAGTACATACTTTTGATTGTAATAAAATAAAAGAAAAAACCAATAACAGTTTTTTACCAATTACATTTTAATTTTTAAATATAATGAAATAGAAATATGTAACAAAATAATTAAGAGTTTATATTATTATCGAACGGTTACTGTATTTTTGTGTAAAACTAAGCCAATTTATTTTTTCTCTCTGGCTTTGTCATTAGGCCAAGAAATCTTTTTCATGTGTAAAACTGAAATCTATGAAGCATACATACGCTTTCATTAGCTGTCACCAAATACTAGGTTTAAAAATTCGTTCAAGCGTTTGTTCTAAATTATTCAAATAAGACCAGTCACAAGATATTTTTAACTTTTTAGAATAATTATAGAAACTGTACTGTTGTATTATCCATAAATAAAATTGAAATGGCAGAGGGCTATTGCCTTCCTTTGCTTCAGCCTTTCGGGTAATGTAAAAGTAACAGTATCGTCCGTATCAAATCTGTAGAATAAAATAGATTTACATAATATAATACAAAACTGCAACCCTCTTACATCATGAATGAACCTTTACCCTCAGTATACGTTCGCTTAAGACGGAATAATATGCTTATTCAAAAAATCTCTAATCAATAACCATCCAATATTATTAAAAAAATTTAGAATGATATGTTTAAAATATTATTAAACTTACGTAACGACAAATATGACAGTCTCTAAAACATATGAAACGGGTTGTTGTAACCTTCCAGTTTTACAATATAAGATGACTGTAATAATGATCTCATTCTTTTCTTTTAAATTAAATGTTCCAGTTCCAAATGAAATATTAGTTCCAGGTCGCCCGGAACAGTTAGATACTCTAGAATTCTATTTTTAATAAAGGCCAAGAAATGAGGCGTAAGTACGCTCTGTAGATTTCAGTGTAATTGTAGTATAAATGTTTAGACATTCTAAACACGTAAAACAATGCTGTGCCTGTAATTTTCGCATTAGATAAAAATAAATAGTAATACATTTTCCGGTTAATATTTGCTAAGGATTTAGGTATTTAAAAGCGTTGTGCTTCAACTAAAATATTTTTATTAGCTCATTTGAAGATATTTCGTCTGTTGATTGTATCTTATTATATCAGTAACTAACGCATCTAATTTGTAATTAATTGGTATGTTTGTTTACTTTGTACAGGGTGTAATAAAAATCCTACATAATTAGAAAATGATTAGCTACACACATAATAAATAAAAACAATTTTTGTTACACCCTGTTAGGTCAAATTATTGTCTTTGTCATCACTTTGACTGAAACCTACACATAAAGACAAGTGTAAATACGCAAAATGTTAAATGCCCTCCCATCTATACGTATCTCAGCGGGATGACTAGCAGCTTAACCCATTCATAGCTGAGGTTCGATACGCAAATATTGAAACGTATCCTTAGCGCAAGACAGAGAATCTGCAATGTAATCCATCAATAAAAACTTGGAACCGCATTGAGTGAAATGTTCTGTGAGAAATAAAGTAATAATTTTTTTTTATTAGAGAGAGACATCGCATTGAGGGGGCCTATATTCATATCCAATTCAAAGTATAAAAGTGTAGTTAGAGACGCATCTATACTTAACCCTCACTGAAATCGCTGTTTGTCGTTCATTTTGATTTGATACGACATTAATCTCACTGTCCCATTCTGTTCTCATTCTCATAGACGTACTGTCTCCTATTTTGCCTTTCAATTGGATACATCATTTTTCGTACGCTGGTGGCCAGTAATTTCTTCGTACATACACACATATAGACATATCTTCAACGTTGTACCCATAACGGAGTATTCAGAGAGGACAGAGCGTCTAGCTTCGCAGTCCTCACATCTTTCCCCTCCTCAAATCTTATCATTCTCCTTATACAGGCTTTCAGCATAGTTTTCGTACCCAGCGGCGATTGGGTTAACTCAAGATGTAACCAACAGACTAAATTATTATATGTGGATTGTATTGTATATTTAATTACTGATGGTAATACTGAATTATACGTGATTTAACATAGTTAACATAGAGATTTTTGTGTTATTTTCGATATTGTTTTAGTGGTCATGTAATTAGTAATTTTAAACATTCTTCTACACAATTCTTATTATAAATTTGATAAATACTTTTTACTGTTTCGTAATATAAAATATCCTAAATGAAGTCCATATCATATGGCTCACATATGAACCGATATGCAATATTCATTACGAATTTTAATTAAATTTTTCAATGTCAAACTTACGTTCGAAAAAAATGTACTGACAAGAAACAGTATTTGTACATTACTTTAAAATTTCTTTGAATTAAACAAGTTCATAAAACAATTTTTACTAGGTTACAAATTATAAAAGCTTTATGGGTAATTTTCCAGCAAATAATATTTTTTATCTATTCTAACGTGGGTGCTTTTCGTCACTTCTTTCTAGTGCGACAGGGCTAAATAAACGAAGAATCTCGCCCAGTGGTGGTACAAATATCGGAAAAATACGATATTACCATATACATATTTACGTATACTTATTGTCAGGCCTGACTTATCAAAATCGTAATTGAGAATATATTACTAGTGTCATATAGCAGTCATATAAACATTATATGACATCTCAATATAACATTTCAGTCATAGTAGTCTTATACTTGCAGTTCCGGAAACACTCCTAAATAACTAAGGACTTAAGGTTGTATAAAACCTTTTTGCTAGTTTTGAACTCTTTTATAGATTGAACAACTCAGTAAGAATGGTTTTATATGATCTTCATAATATGGTCTTAGTTGGGAAGGTTTCAATTTCCTAAAAGTATATTTTGTCATATTAAGTATTGCATATCGGTGTCTAAAGTGGACCTGTAACTTAATGATGACAATGCTTACAATCGATTAAAGTTCCTTATTTGCTTAGTTCTTATTAAAATTTTCGTGTAATATTTCCTATTACACTTCTATTTAAGATTATTGTGTATATTTTGATTGGGGGGGCTCGAATTTTCTACAAAAAACTACAATTTGTATTTGAATTTATCTGAAAATGAACTTTGTTGCCTACATCATAAGGTATATTTTGTAGTGCATTTCGTTAGATGTCATGTTTAATGCAAACGTGAACTTAGAATTCTTTGATGCTTCTCTATTTAACTTTTGATAGCTAATACTAATTTATGATATGAACTTTCAAAGTATTTTTTTAGAGTCGCCTTATTTGGTGCATAGCTAATCGAAACCTCTCAATGTTCAAGGTACTTTTGCTACCAAATAGAACCTTTTTTTTTAATTAATCCAAAAGAATAGTAGATTAGTTGGGTATTGAAGGATATTGCACTTATTTGTACTATAACATAGGTTAGACTATTAATATACCGTTTCTCGTGTGTTCACGATGTTACCACTACCGTGAGTCGCGATCGTAATTAGCACACGTTTTATATAAGGATTGTATAATTCTTTCCAAAATTGTTTATGCGTCTCGCGGTAGAGGAGACATTCCCGAACTAGTCAAGTTCAAGGAACAGGGAACGAAAGTTTTTAGGAGTTATTTCTCATTATACTCAAACTTGTTTTTATAATGCTGGTACAGTTTGCCTCCAAAACGATGCGTAACTTAGACTTTCTTCAGTTCGTAAGGAAGTTACTGTCCCGCGAGGGTCATATGAGGCCTGCATTGTGATGGTATGCAGCAATAATATTCTGTATCTTTGTTTTAATTGTAAGTAATTATTTACAAGTCTCACGTCAACAAGGATTATTAGAACCATTGGAGAGAATCGGTACGCCACCAAATGAGACTTGAAGCAAATAGATTAGATGTCTTCATGTGCAAGTATGGGTAAACTATAAATGAACCAGCAGGAAATAAAGCTGTTTTGATTTATTTTGTAGTATTTTATTTTACAATAAGTTTTTCTCCACTCATGTCATATCATAATCGACCCTTTTTCTGTATTTTTACCTAGCGTTGCCAGATGGTGAGGATTTTGCTGGATTCTCCTGATATTTCATATGATCAAGAAAATCTTCCGACAATAATTATTACCTACGTAAAGTTTTAAGAAATATATTATGTTTTAATATAATTGAAGCGGTGGAAGGGAGCGACTGTATAGTGTATACCGATTATTCCTGTCTGTATTCAAGAAATAATTGGATATCTGCCTGAAGACAAACTTCCCTATATACATAAAAAATAAATGTTGCAATAAAATAACGCAAAAACATAATAATATCAGAATATGCTGTAGTTACCGGCATTGGATGATTTCGCTATTTTTAATTAGTGAATAATATCGACCACTTACATTATGTTGAAAAATAAAAGTTCTTGATTTCAAAATGGAAAATAAAGTTTTAGTAGGTAAGTAATACCTAATATAACTCGTGATTACTCCGACAACAACGCCAAAATCCCGACATTTGAAATTTTATCAAGATGCATATTTCTGTTTTCCCATCTGGCAATGGTTTAACATCAATGTTAAAATATCTAACATCGACGATACATCGCTCTTTACGAATGATGTTTTATCATAGTTACTGTAATTGGGTATTATTTTTGTCACATGCGCGCGTACTCTTGTATTTGGTATTGCTTCTCACATGCCCGAATCGCAAATAAATAATCGTTCTATCTTTTGTCTTAATAAATTTGATTAATTATATTTACGTTATTATATTTCATGTTTTCTACTTGTAGCTAAAATATAATTTCAATCAATCAATATCCTATACTATTAATTAGCAATATTTTTAGAAATCTTTTTTTGTAAATATAATCGTGTTCTAAAACCCGCTCTAACGATTTCTATAAAATTTTGAACTAGAGGTTTACTAGGGCGAAAAGACGACCTAGCTAAATCAAATTTATGAGAAAACCCATTTTCCTCTGTGTTTCAGTTTTCAGAGCAGTGCTCGATCGTCCAGGAATTATTTAAAAAAAGTCGAAAAAAACCTGTAATGTTGATGAAACATGTGAAACATCGATGTTTCACTTTTGAAAACATCGATGTTTTTTATGAGCAATAATGCATCCCTATCTGGCAACCCTATTCCCACCTGTGTAGGGATGTTCTGATACCCACGAGATAACGATATCTACTCATATAAGTAGTACTCAAATCATTTTTCGATACTACTAATATGAGTACCCATAAAATATCGATACTTACTCATATCGATAATTTTTAATTTTTTTATGGGACTGATGTAATAAGATAATATTCTTAGGAGTGGTTGTTATTCTGTATACTTTTAACATATTATACATAACTGGCGACCCACCCCAACTTTGCATGGGAAGCAGTGCCATTTGGGACAGGACTCATAAAATCCGTTCTTAGTGAACGTCTACACAGCGAAAGGAGTAACTATGCTAAACTTCAAATCAATCGGACCTATAGTTTCGGAGATCTCGTGATGAGTCAATCAGTCAGTGAGTGGTATTTTGCGTATATAGATATAGATAACAGCGAGCGCAAAATCGTAATATAACTTTAGTATAGGATCGACCAAGAGAGGGCTTTCCCTCTGATTTGTTCATTAGTGCAATCAGAAATTGTAAAGTAACATTCGGTCAGTCGTATTCGATTCGATAGCAAGTACTTTCGATTCGATATCGAGTAAGTATCGCAAGATTGATTCGATGCTAAAAGTACTTGGTATCGAAACAAAAGTATCGAGTACTTACTCGTATTTACTATATAGTTATCATTGTCACTTGGTAGTTTAAACAGACTTGTAGTATATTTTTTCTGTGGTCACTTATCAACAAGTTGTCATCTGTCATCTGCCTTATGGCATGTGACAAATAACCAAAACTTTGCTTTCTCTGTAGACAATAACCTTAAAATTTTACTTAGACCGTATGTATCGTAAAGATTTCTAAAAAACATTTAATTGTATGTACTACCATATTTACGCTGTATTTGTGAGTGAAAAAATTAAGCGAAATATCTGATAATGGGTAAGCGCAAAGGAAGATGCGTAAAAAAAAACAAGGCATCTAAACAGGCTGTAGAACCAGAATACTTAGTAAAAGCTCCACATTCTTTTGTTATTCATCGAGGACATTGCAGCAAGGACCTCATGGAACTCACGAAGGACTTTAGAAAGATAATGGAACCATTTACGGCATCACAATTGAAGGTATGCGTGAGATATTTAATAATTTATATCTCAATGATGCTGGTTATAGTATAAAAACGTAAAAATGTGACTTCAATACAAAATTTTTAAAGACTAGATTAGTTACGCCTTTTTAACAAAATTCATACATATCTTCACGCCGTATCCCTAACGGGGTAGTAAAAATTTAACAAAAACGCATTATGCAATATAATCATTACCTTCTAGATTTAGTGTTATTTGGTAAAGAGATGATATATGAAATGAGGCGTCAAACATCAATGATAAAAAAGTAGATTAGTAAGCTTCGAATAATTGTAGTGTGTGCCTACTGCAACAAATTACATATTATCACACTATTACAGTAGTATATAATCTAAATTTTAACTAAATTTTTACATACCTAATATGTTTTAATATTTATCAAATAGCTAGGGAAAAAGCCGATGGAAATGTCAAAAGCACTCGCATACCTAGGCGAAAATGTGCGAGGAGAATGATGAGATTTGAGGAAGCGGAAGAAGTATGTGAGGACCGAGATGCTTAACGCTCCGTCCTGTGTAGATATGTATGTATGTATAAATCTTAACTCCAGATAATCTGTTCCATACCACAGATTAATTAGTTACTAACGTAAACCCATACTATGAAGTGAGACAAATAAAATGTAGATGTTGCGGTGCTGTTTTTTAATAAAATGGCAGTGGTCACTTTATCTGATGTAATGTCGTATGTCATATATACAGGTAAGCCAGCTTATCTGATTTGCCTTGTTACTGTTGTTGTTTGAGACATGGTGTCTGAAGTTATTTAATACAGTTTTATGAGAACAGACTATTATTAATTTAATATTGTTACTTTTATTTATCTATAATTATTTCAGTGCCATATTTTTTCAAGCTATTTTTAATAAAATAAGAACATTATATTTTACGGTATTATATTTTTTATGACAATAAATAACATTTTTATTGTTATTGTTACCAATTTTAAAGTTCCTTTAGTTGCTTCTCCAAATCAACTATTAAAGTTAGCATTTCATATTTTTATTGTTGTGTATCAAGTCTCTTGATACTGTATAATCAATTCTATTATCATTAAAAATATTCACCAATATTACAGGAAAGGAAAAAGAACACAATAAAGGACTTCTTGTCTATCTCTGGCTACCTTCACGTATCCCACATGATCATGTTCACTGAAACTGAACTCGGTTCATACATGAGATTGGCCAGACTACCTCGAGGACCTACACTTACATTCAAAATACATAATGTGAGTTCTATTTTCCAGTATTGATACTATACTATCCATACTAAAATTATAAATGCGAAAGTCTGTCTGTCTGCCTCTCTGTCTGTCTGGTATGTTTTCACAACTAAACTGCTGGACCTATTTTTATGAAATTTGGTATGGAGATAACTGACACCAGGGGATGGACATAGACTTTCTTTTCAAAATCTACACCTAAAGGGGTGAAAAGGGGGATGAGACTTTGTATGGGAAATGCTAAGCCACTAATCCGTTTGAGATGAATCTATTAATAAAACAAAGACTTCTTTTTTTATTAAACATCTACCCCTAAAAGAGTGAAAAGGGGGATGAAACTTTATAGGGGAATTGCTAAACAGTTGAATGGATTATGATTTTTGGTACAGAGATAGTATGTGCTCAAAAATAAACATATGCTACTTAGTTTTTTAAAAATGACATGTGGTTTTTATGCATGTGATATCATCATAAATCCAATATGGCGGATGTTCCATATTAGAAAATAACTTTTTTGGTCAACTCTAGCAATATGGGTATCAAATGAAATGGAATACGTAGGAGAAGGTTTCTGTACATGTGACGTCTACATAAATCCAATACGACGAATGTTCCATAATAGTAAATAACTTTTTGTTCAACACAATCAATATATGGCTATCAAATGAAATGGAATATGCATGAGAAGGTTCTGTACATGTGACTTCATCATAAATCCAATGTGGCGGATGCTCCGCGATAGGATGTAACTTTTTTCAAGACCAACAATATGGGGGTATCAAATGAAATGGGGTACACAGGAGAGTTTTTGTATATGTGACGTCATCATAAATTCAATATGGCCGATACTTGATACTTGATGACGGGCTTGTATCCGCAAACCGACGTCTTAGGCGCCTATTTTGCGTGTGGGTAGGATCGACTACTCCTGCCATCCTAACTCATCCAGAAATCCTAGCACCCTTCTTATGTTGGTGAAGGCCTCTGGGAGCGATCTTGGTGTGCCAAGATGTTTTGCCCGGTAGTCTGCCACGGCTTCACATTCCAGTAGAACATGAATGGCTGTTTCTTCTGCTTCTAAGCACCCCCTGCAAAGAGGACTGTTAGTAACACCCATATTAAAAAGATGTTTGTTATATGGACCATGTCCGGTCATAGCACCAGCAAAGACCCGGAGTTTAGCTCTAGTTAGACCGAGCAAACGGCGCGAGAGTCGAGGGTTTACCTTAGGTAAGGCTGCTCTGGCCTGTCTACATTCGCTGATACTAGACCAGTATATGTCATGTTCTATCTTAGCTAGTTTTCGCACTTGCGTGCGTAACCAGGCATATGGTAGCGGTGCTATAGGTTCAGGACCGGCTACCTTTAGACCTGATCCTTTCCTAGCTAGTTCATCAGCTGCGTCGTTTTCGCGCGATAGACTGTGTCCTTTAATCCATTGGAGAGTTACTGTGTTATGTGCACATACTCTTTCCAACGATTCATGACACTCATATATGAGACTAGAAGTAGTTTTATTACTTTTTAGGGCCTGTAATACTGCCATACTGTCAGATAGTATCCGAATATTGTATTCCTTTACGTTTCTGACCATTATGGCGTTTGCTGCTAATATTATACCCATACATTCAGCTTGAAATACCGTGTTTTGCATTCCAAGCGGCCTGCAGTCTTGGATGTTTAAGTCATCGGAGAATACACCAGCCCCAGTGCCTGACTCTGTCTTGGAGCCGTCTGTGAAGATCTGGAGTTCTCTAGTAGTAGTAGCTTTCTCCTCTTCATGGAGTTGAATTTTGTATTTCTTATCAAAGTTGTATATTATCGGAATCCTATCATTTATTGCCTCCAAGAGCGGTAGTTTGTTAACCGCTATGCTAAGAATGGCCGTATGTGGGATTTCGATGTTCTTCCAGAGATTCAAACTTTTAAGTCTGATCGCTGCTGCTGTTGCCTCTTGCTGTATGTAAATGTGCAGCGGCAGTATGTTTAACATACTTTCCAGTCCTGCTGTTGGTGTTGTCCTCATGCAACCAGAGATTGCCATACAGGCCAGTCTTTGGAAACTCTGTAGTTTGTTTATGGTTGTCGTTTGTTTGGTTCTAGGCCACCAAAACAGAGCCCCGTAACAGACCATAGGCCGTATCACAGCTGTGTACAGCCACAGGGTGATCTTAGGAGATAGACCCCATTTCTTACCTAGCATTCTACGACACTGCCAGAAGACAATACTTGCTTTGTTGACTTTCTTGTCTATATGACTATTCCAGCTTAGTTTAGTGTCAAGTATAACTCCTAGATACTTGACTTCACTCGTTAACTGGAGAGTATTCTTAAACAAGTTAGGCAGCTTATAGTGGCCTAGCGAACGTTTATTAGTAAACATTATCGTCTCCGTTTTAGATGGGTTGACTGATAAGTTATATTTGTTGCACCAATCTTCTACAATGTAAAGTGCACTCTGCATCACTTCGCAGATTACGTTTGCAAAGTTGCCTGTATTAAGGATAGCCAAGTCATCAGCATACCCTATTGTATAGAAATGATTTAAGTTGAGTTCTGTAATTAGGTCATTCACGACAAGATTCCACAATAGAGGCGACAAGACCCCACCCTGGGGGCAGCCTCCTGTTACTATTGCTGTATGGGAATCGTCGTCTGCAAATCTGACAATTCTTTTGCATAGCATGTTTTCAATCCATCCAGCAATGATAGGGTCGACGCCATGTCTTTTTAGCGCCGCGTTAATACTGGTGAAGTTAGTTTTGTCGAAGGCTCCTTCTATATCAATGAATGTGCCTAGACATATAGCTTTACTCTTAATTGCACTTTCTATTCTGTCAACCACCATGTGCAGTGCTGTTTCTGTGGATCTGCCTGCACTGTACGCATGTTGATGGTGATGCAATGGTATGTCTTTAAGTGCGTGATCCCTCAGTACCCTATCACACAATCTTTCCAACGTTTTCAGGAGGAAAGATGTGAGACTAATTGGTCTAAAGGATTTCGCATTTGTATAATCACTTTTGCCTGGCTTTGGTATAAAGATCACCTTTACTTGGCGCCATGACATAGGAATGTATCTATATGCTAAACAAGCTTGTAAAGTATTCGTTAAGGACCTCTCGTTGAGTCGAGCCCTCTTCCCCCCGACCCGTCCCCCGGAACCGCCACGTGCCCTCTCCCTCTGTTTTGTAGTGCCCGGAGCCACCGCCGGACGCGACGTCCCGGCCACCGAAGGAGCTCTGTTTCCTTCGACAGCCGGTCCGCCGCCCCCTACGGTGCCCCCCCGCGGCCCCTCCTTCACCTGTATGGGAGAAGAGGTGGGCGATGACTGGTAAAAGGAAGCCGCCGCCAACCTCGCCCGACGTCTCTGTTTGGAGTTCGGCTTCCTTTTCCTTGTCTGTTTTGGGCACGTACCTAGCCCGGAGCCCTCCCCGCCGGGACCGCTCACCCCCCTATTTTGGGGCGGTTTGCTGTTCCGGCGGCCAGAGCCCACGAGGGTCCATGCCGTATCGAAATCGTCCCTTTGTTCCGTATCGACAGCCTTGGCCGTTGATCCAGAACAACTGGACGATGTAGATGGCTGGGGGTCGGGTTTCCCCGACTTCCCGCCAGTAAAATAGCTGGAGGTTCTGGTTTGGCCTTCGGTTGATGCCTCGGGCCTCCCCTTCCCCTTCAACTGCTCCTGGGTTAGCGCACCTTTGAGTTTCCCCGCCGGCACTGCCTTGCCCGTTACCGTCTCAGCCAGCCGCACCTCAGCCTGCGGTCTGGCCACGGGTTTCCCCGCGGCCTTTCCACCAGCCTTGGCACTGGCAAATGCCGAGCACGAGGGTGCAGGTTTCCCCGCATCCTTGGCACAGGTTGGCGCACCTTTGAGGGAACTCTCCGGCACTGCCTTCCCTTTCTTTTTATTATTGTTTGTTGTACCTTTATAATCCATGTTACAAAAGGAGTATGTTTTTCATCCCCTCGGCTTCCCACCCTCCATGGAGCCCGCACCTGGGAACGCCCTACAATAGGGACGTTAGGATTACCGAAGGGATATAGGTGTGTGAGTTAGGCGTAACAGCGCGACATCGGGAGCTCGATGTGGAAGGCTGGACGAGCCGGTATCAAGCCCATCCAGTTGTTCCCCCCATACTTACTCCGTCAGCGTGGCCCAATACCATCCCTCCCACCCCTCGCCAGCCGCCCTCTGACGGGAGGCTTGACCATTTCCCTCACAGTGGCTAGCTGTGAAGGCTACCGTTTAGCTTGAAATCCGGACCAAAGAGGGCGTGTTGCCTTACGGGTGTATCTATCCCGACACCCGCTCAGCTCAACCCCCCAGGATTCCTTCATCCCCGCGTACGGTGCTCAACTGCGCAGGCCCTAGCGCAGGTAAGTGTAGGTGCAAATAGCCAGGACCCACTTACATGTCCTAGCTGTTGAGGTAGTTCGTTAGCCGTAGCTAGAGAGAAACTCCCGGCCGAAGCCGTCGGTAAGTCGCTAACCACGTTGCCCGGGACACACCGGTGCCAAAGGTTTACCTTCCCGAGGAGTCTACTAGAGTCTACTCGGGACCGAAAACCCCCGGCACACACTTGGAGGTGAACTACAACGTGCCCGATGGCCGATGCACCATGATAGACAGTAACTTTTATCAAGACTTCCACTAACAATATAGGTATCTCGGGTAACCTCAGTTACACGGAGAATTTACGGAAAAATTACGAAGGCTCGGATAAAGCTAATAATATTATAAATGCAAATCTGTTAATGACTAAACCACTGAACTAATTTTGATGAAAGTTTTAACTGTAAGGAAGGACAGCGTCGGGGTCAAAAGCTACTAAGTTAATACTTATTTCCTTTAATTTGATATTGTTCTTTCTGGGCATTTCCAAGATGTTTAGAAGCATTTATTGCTAGCCCAAAATATTTTCTAATCTGTAAACTAACAATGATAAAAAACAAGTGTAGCAACACTGCATCTGTAATTTCTAACAAAATGTGAGGAAATTGGCATCCTTAGAGTTTACTCAAGTTATTTAGAACTATTTTTGTCATAAATAATGATGTTATATTTTTACATAGACTATTTGAGAATAACAAGATGAAGATATTTATGTGTATTTAATTTTTATTATAGGTGGATACATTATTACTATTTATATTTAATAATTAAGTCAGATTTGTTAGCAGATGTGTTGATAATATTCAAAACTTCCTAAAACAAGTTATACCTTGGATAAATTTAAATAACGGATTGTTAGAGTTCAATTGTTATAAAACTAGTATATTACCACTTAATTGTAGTGTCCCAAGTGGGCTCATTTTATTCCCTACCACACATGATTAAGTATGCTTGATTAAGCCCGTCCAATTTGGCATTGTAGGGGCGTCATGCCAAACAATGCTTCATATAATTTGGTCGGGCTTAATCAAGCATACTTGATCGCATGTGGCGGACATTAGTGAAGAGATTTAAGAACTATATGCTAAGGAAACAGTAATCTACACATATAATAAAATCGTACACTTTCTTCGAATTACTTCGTACATTGAAGATTTTTTCCAAAAAATAAGCAGGGTATTTTTGTCAATCTGTCAGTTTGATTCTTCATTTGTAAGCGCGTCACAGAAATCTAATTCTGAAAAATATAAACGTTCAGCCAGTACAGTAAATGTTACTACATTTACTGTTTATATTATTGGAATCGACTCACTGAATCTAAAGATCTAAAGATTAATTTTAAAAATTAGTTAGAAACCTCATAGCGCCAACGGTCGCTGGGAGGCAGTGCTTTTTTCCAACCATAATATGTATATACAATGAATACATATATTTGGAAACTAAGACGTGTTTTGTTTTTTCTTAACTAAAACAACAGGCAAAGCAATTTCTCAAACATACCAAAACAGAAAGTTAGGTCCGACATTATTTTTGTTGAATAAATAATAAGCTTATAAAAAAGTCATAATGATCATATTATGTCTTCACAGTACAGCTTGGCACGTGATGTGGTGTCATCTCTTCGTAAACAATATGTGATGATGCGAGCATTCCAACATGCACCACTGATAGTGCTCAACAGCTTTTCAGGAGAAGGCATGCACATGAAACTTATGGCAACAATGTTCCAAAATATGTTCCCCACTATAAATATTACTACAGTGAGTATTCTGAAGATACAGTAATTGAATGATATCTATTCATTATTTTTATTAAGTTAATTATTAAGTTTTTTTATGTATGTTCACCGATAACATCGTCAATTGTGGACCAATTTCGAAAAATTTTTTTTTGTTTGAAAGGGTATACTTCCGAGGTGGTCCCATTTAAATTTCACCAATATTGGAATTTAGATTTCAAAGATGTACCAAATAACGCTAACTGCTTATAATTTATAAGCTTTATTTTTTATATAGATGATTCTCTTGTGTCATTGTGCTCCAGAATTAGAAAAGAAGTAAATTGTAGACCTACTATAGATATTTATTTAGCCCAAGGTCACTCAAAAGGGAGAAATAAAAAAATTATGTAAAAAACTTAAGACTTCAAAAAAGAAACACTAAAAATGAAGTACAAAATAACTATCCTTTACTAATCAAAATTCAAGTACTCAAATAACTATAAATACAATACGAATACCTATATAATTAAAATTGGACAGTTATTGAAGTCGGTGCCAAACAATGTGTAACAACAGAAAGTTTATTAGTTACGTAGGCTTGGCATCGACTTCGGTAACTGTCAAATTTAATTATATAGGTATTCATATTGTATTTATTTATTTTGTACTTTTCCGTGTTTTTTAAGTCTGTTTAATTTTTTTTAAATTTTTTGGAATGGATTATATTAAGCACTGAAATAAAAAATAACAGTAAAAATGTTATTGCTGTAAAAAATATTACACTAAAATGTTACCACTTCATTAAAATTTTACTAATTTGGTAAAATATTATAGCGCTATTTGGTGCTATAAAATAATTATAAGCTATAAAAAATTATAAATAATGTAATATAATAGTTCCTGTTATATACATATTAAAATACAATTCTGGCACAAGAGGCATAAGATTTTAGTTCTCAGGGATGCCAAGGCATCTGCATTATGACATAGTATTCTTAGACTGGATTATTGTAAATATCCATGAGAAAACAGCCCACTTGACGTTAAGTGGAACTGTTTGTCTTCTCTTGTATTTTACATGCTCTTTAGTCTTCTTAGTATAAAAAAAAACGTTGTTTTCAAAAGATTTTAACTTGATATTAAAAAGCTAAAAATTAAATCTATGCGACAACACCATCTAAGTTTGCTTAATGATTTATAAGCTCAAATAAATAATTGAGGTGTGTTGCTGAAAGTTTAATTTCATGCAGCTTGATACTCTGTCCACCTCGAAAGCGAAATGGTTGGAGGATAAGTGAATATATTTTAATTTATATTAATATTTGCTAGGTGAAATTGAAACACATTCGCCGCTGTGTACTTATGAACTATAATCCAGCAACAAAACTCATAGACATGAGACATTACGCAATACGAGCGACTCCTGTAGGACTTAACAAAGGAACTAAAAAGGTCAGTTATTACACTTATATATTATATAACTAGCTTTTACCCTCGGCTTCACTTGCGTAGCACTAATAAATGGTATCTATCTTTTAGCAACAGGTAGTGTTTGACTACTTCAGTAGTTTTCATGTGAAAAAAACAAACGAAGGTCGCAAGGCGCCTTCTGCGCTGGCCCCAACCGGTGACGTGACACTGTAAAGGCCTCTAGAGCTAACAACAAAGAGGAGGGTCTTTTTATTCAGTTCGAGTCCGACATTACTCAGTTCGGCTGAATGGGAATTTTTTTCCTTTTCAGAAACAAAAAAAAATGAACAAAAGAGCACCTATTAATAGTAGTAAAGTGGAAGATATAGCATAAGCCGGGCCGTCTTTAGTCAAGTGGGGGCCGTGGGAACTTAGGATATATAAGGCTCCTTTATAGTTTATAAACAGGAGAAAATATCAGTGTAGTCACAAATTAATTAGTTACTAGCGTAAAGTATCGTTATAATTATTATTTTTACATTACACATATTGTTTAGTAGTGATGAAAGGAATACAGAATTTAAATGACCCGCTTGATCGTTTGCTCCTCTTTTATAAAAAAAAAAAAAGAAAAGCGATAATCTTCTATCGGCTCTATATTCTATCTAGATATTCGTTTACCGTAGTATTTATTACGATTAATTACAATACCTACATACTTTGTAATAAATCTTGGTTGGTAGCTAAAAGAAGATTAGAGTGGTTAAGAAGATTGCACACAAATGTTTCGCACTCTCAGAATAAAACTGACCTAATTCAAAATTTCAGAATTTTGAGTTAAAGCTCTGCTTCTAACGCAATCCCCTCTAATACATTAAAGGAGCCTTCTTCGATACGTATTGTGAGATCTAGGGCTGTAATTTTTGCTAGTTGTGCAGGATGTAATAATGACAGACCAAACGCCTACGATTGATCTTGACTATAGCTCGCTTCCAAGAAGATGATAACGAGTCCAAATAGGGCATGTATAGCGAACGGCGAAAATACTCGCTTAATGAAGCAACTAGATAATTTGCCCTAAAGTTCTCGAGTTTATGTTATTTATGTGCCTATGCTTAAAAACTTAAGCACAGACATATTAACCAGCTAAATGTATGAAAAGAAGGAAGGAAAAGGGCCCGAGAGTGGCAGTCTAGGTTCAGGACATCGCAAGGCAGCTACCCTCTCCTGCCCCTCCTTGGGTTACCCAAGGGGGTTGTGAAAGAATTATATACTGGTTAAAATTATTGATTTTGCCTTCACAGTGGCTTGACGACGTCAGGAATTGCAGGGCCCTAAGCTCAGGCCGTGAGCCTATGGGTAAAAATGGGCTTAGGTATAAGAGCCTGATACAGGTACCTCTTAATTTGAGGAGAAAGCTCCCAATCTGATACGGAGCGATGCCAAACTGTCGGAACATACCGAAACTACACATTGTACCATAACTCAATCATTACTCCAACTAATGACATCTCTACTAAATTTCAGATGGTGCAAGGCAAAATACCCAACTTACATCGTTGCAGAGATATGTCAGAGTTTTTTGATAAGTAAGTTAATGAAAAAGCTTTTATCTGTGTCAAATATCCCTAAGGAATCGCGTTTGCGTTTCTTCAAATAGGTTACTTGTTTCCTATTTCTTTGCTTGCCTACTCCGTCCATCTCTCTTTGTTGTCATGATCTTTCTAATTATCTTTGTGATTCTTTCCCAGTTTTCCACACTTTCCTATAACAGGTCCACCATAGTTTCCACATTGAGTACTCGTCCCGTCAAAAGCCTCTCTTTTTCGAATTGCATACACTACATAAATTCCAATGTGTGCGATTTGAACATCCTCTGAAGCGCACAAATCTCCACAGTATGAACACATTTCACTTGCCTTGCCTATTACATGTAAGTATACATTGAACACCTCATGCTTACTCAATGCTCACTCACTATCTGTGTGATTTGGCTGCCAATATTTCTCTATCTCCTGCTTAACTACTTCTCGAAATATTTTACTTTTATCATACATACATACATATCGTCACGCTGTATCCCTAACGGGGTAGTCAGAGAGCACGGAGTGCCAAGCGTCGCGATCCTTACATACTTCTTTCGCTTCCTCAAATCTCATCATTCTCCTCACACATTTTCGCCTAGGTATACGAGTGCTTTTGACATTTCCGTCAGCGAACACTGGCGATTTGATCTACGTAAGTCAGCCTTGGTCTTCCTTGGGTTATACCACTTGCTTTCGCTCTGTAGATCTGGTGAGTATTCCTTCTGTTCATCCAGTATCCTTTTTCTCCTTTATGTTTTCCCTGTCAGGATTTCCCTATCAATTTCATAAATATGTCTGTCTATAGCAGCCATACTCACCAGACGCAACAGATTTAAAATTTTGGGCAGAAGGTAGCTGAAAACAATAAAATATGTATACATTTAAATTTAAGTTGACGAAAGTGTGAGTTGAATTGAATTTAAAACAAAAAATACCCATTATTTTTTATCTCATTTCCTGTTTTGACTTACCAATTTTCGTCTGAGCTTATTTTCAGCTCAGGCGTCAGGTCAGATATCACAATAAAATAAATTAGCTCTGCCTCTTAAATAAATTAGATATGCCTATTGAAAGACATACACTCATCAAAAGTGTCTAGGGATCAAGTACGTTTTAGAGTATCGCCGCAATTGAGGATTATTATTTTAACTTTTTTGGATCGTTATTGATTCTTTTTAGTGATTTTCACTATTTGAATAAAGAATTTTCTTTAAATTTTGATTAAAAATAGAAAATGAACTGTCAATCAGGATTCCTATAAAAGTGTGTAATAGCGTTTTTACAAAACCATTACAATTTCTGCATCGGAATTGAAAAAAATTGCATCGATATGGAGCGACGACATCATTTGACACGAGAAAAGATCATGAGAGCCGTCGGAATGTTGCAAGCTGGTTCCAGGCAACGTACTGTGGCTGTCGCTCTTGGCACTACACAGAGCGTCATAAGCCGTATCGGGACACACTATCGTATCACGGGCAGCGTGGCACCACCACTCGCAGACAGGACCGGTACATCCAAAATATTGCTCGACGGAATCGTACTATGACATGATGTTGGCTACGAGGCGGCTCCACAGCCCTTTAGGCTTGCTGAAAAGCGACCAAATCATCCGAAATCGTTTACGTGAAGTGAATGCGTTCCCGAAGGCCGCTGAGAATTCTACCTATAGCACCCTGCAATCGTAGGGCTCGTTTACAATGGGCAGAAATTGGGAGGAAGAAGACTGGCGTTGTGTTTGCTTTTCCGATGAACCTCGTTTCGGTATGAGGCTGGATACAAGACGTACTCGAGTTTGGAGGACCTCTGGACGTCAAGAACGTTTGAAATTTTCTCAGGAAGTTCATTCATATAAAGCCCCCTCTAATAATGGTTTGGGCCGGTATTTGGATCGGTGGAAGAACCGATCTCATTTGGATCAGGGGCAACGTCAATGCTCAGATTTATGCGGAGAGGATTGTTTCAGACGTGATCATCCCTCTGCGAAGCCGGTTGGATGATTCGTTTCGACTAATGCACGACAATGCACGTCCACACACGGCTAGAGTCGTAACACGCGCTCTTGCCGACGCTCGCATCAACGTTCTGCCGTCGCCTGTTCAATCACCAGACCTCAACCCAATTGAGCACGCATGGGATATGCTTCAAAGAAGAGCTCTGCCGAGTATGGATGCCGTGCATACCCCACAACAATTTTTTGACTTGTTAGAAAGAATGTGGGCGGCCATTTCTCAAAGTGATTTTGATGAACTCATTTTAAGCATGCCAAATCGCTGTGATTGTGTAATTCGTGTCAATGGCGGAAAAACAGATTATTAATTTTTTTTATCTTTACAATAACAATTTAAAATATCCTCATTTTTGCCTTTTTTTTTGCCATTTAATTGACGACATTAACTTAGGTTAATTTCCCACAATTTGCAAAAATTGTAATTTTTCTTAATTTTTACAAAATATAGAGATAAGTTGTTAACTTAAACAGGAATTAAATTAAGAATCCAGTCTGGAAGACTAGATTTGATAAATATTAATTGGATAATTTTTTGTAGGTAAAAATGTACTTGCTCCCTAGACACTTTTGATGTGTGTATATGACGAAATTGTAATGTATATAAACTTCGGCAAATGATTCTACTATTAATATAAATCAAAACTTGTCCAGCAACATATACCCAAAAATGCTTAGATAATGAGATTTTCGTAATTTCACAAAGATGAAATTTGTTTTTTTTTCAACTGTGTCTAATCCATACTACTATTATAAATGCGAAAGTCTGTCTGTCTGCTTGGTTTTCACGGCTAAACTGCCTGACCGATTTTGATAAAATTAGGCATGGAGATAGTTTGACACTAGGGGATGAACATAGGCTACTTTATTTTTCAAAAATCTATCCCTAAAGGGGTGAAAAGTGGGATGAAACTTTGTATGGGAAATTTTAAACTGCTGAACCGATTAAGATGTAATTTGGTACAGAGCTTTTCTATTAAAAAACAGCCTTCTTTTTTTTTCAAAAATCTATCCCTAAAGGAGCGGAAGAGGGGATGGAACTGGGGAAGGTTTCTGTAGGTATATGTGACAGTCACGACCCCAAAGGCCTCTTAAGTTAAGCTCTTACGCCAGGCAATTTAATTCATCCCTATTGGTATATACTACTCCTAACTAATATTATAAATGCGAAAGTTTGTAAGGATGGACGTATGGATGTTTGTTACACTTTCACGAAAAAAATACTAAACGTATTTCGATGAAACTATACAGTAATACAGCTTATACATCAGAATAACACATAGGCTATAATTTATACGCGAACGAAGTCGCGGGCAAAAGCTAGTACTTTATAATGCAACGTTGCCGCTTCGCTCGGTGACGCGTCCCTCTCGCGTCGCCCGCTCCCGTCTCTGCCTTGTCGCCGGTTGTGTAAGGCGTTTCTCCTAGAAATTCTTTAATTTGTATGAAAAACATAAATTTTAAAAAAGAATATTCGGGTATATGTTCTTTGACAAGTATTGATGTATATTGTTAGTTAGTCATTCGCCAAAGTGAACGGAAAAAGACGTGAACACGTTGTACATGTATTTGTAAATTTCAGAGCTGGTATGATGTCAGAAAGTGAGTTTGAGGATGATCCTAACTCACAGGTGGTATTACCTCAAACACTGTCAACGAGGGGTGCGGCGGCTGACACCAAATCAGCCATCAGAGTCTTCGAGGTTGGACCAAGAATAACACTGCAGCTTATTAAAGTGAGTTATTTTGAGCTCACTATCACTTCACTGAAGAAACTGTTATAGAAGACAGATATCTGTTAACTTGGGAGTTTAAAGTACAAAAGTGATAGCATATTGTGTTTTAAAGTTCTGTTTAAGTGAGAAGAATAGAGTAGGTCTGAATAAACATGTGTAGCTAAAGTTCTCGCGCTCTTCCAAGAAGTCCTTTATAACTTCAGTAAAGCCTACTATCACTTTACCGGAGAAGTTTTACGATAAGAACAAAAAACTAATTTACTTCTGCGCTTCGATTCTACTTATATGTGGCATTGGCAAATGCGCTAATCTGTGCGCCATGCCATGAAGAAAAAATAAGATATCTATCTGTTCTGAAATCTGCAAAATGTTATCATGTTAATTTTTCTTTAATAATTTTGCAGTTTTCAGAAGACAAAAGGAACTGTGTCAAATACATATTGTCATTAGCAAATGCCTATACACTTTGTCACATTAAAACAAAAAACAAGGTCAAGAGTGTGTCGGACAAGCATTATGTGAGGGTTCTTGTAGTAAAAGTAAAAACCCAAAATCTAATCATCTTTATAGTTTTTCTTATTTTTGGCTTACCTATTTACGGCTGTTTGTTTGCCTGTCAGCTCAGTAGGTGTACAGATAACAAAATAAATCAGCTGCAATAATAAAACAAAATAAAAATAAAAAACAGAATAACGAAAGTATATGGGTTTTGTTTTTATTATTTTGGTTACAGAACCTAAAAATTGTAAAAATATAGAACTTTTCAAGAATTTTTTAATCTGAAACCTAAGTACATAAAATAAAAATTTGTATCAAAAAGGGTTTACTTTACAGGTAGAAGATGGTTTAATGGATGGCGAAGTATTATTCCATGAATTAGTAGAGAAAACAGAAGAACAAAAAGCATTAATAAAGAAGAGGAGAGAAGAGAAGAAGAGACAGAAAGAAAAGCGTAAAGCGCAACAAGAAGAGAATATAAAGCGAAAACAAAAGGAGAAAGAAGAATTAAAACAGAAGGCTCTAGAAGGAATCAAAAAGAAAAAAGAAGTGACAGAGAATCAAAGGTAAGTTATTTTACAAATAATAGTATCCTCTAATACCAAATTTAACGCAGGCGAAACTTTTTACTGATAAAAAGTATCTTACATTACTCTCTGCAAAGTCCTGTATTTGCCAATGAAATTTCCGTTACAATCAGGTTTAGGGACCCGCACGCTTATTACGTAACTTGCAGACAGCATGCGACAGCCAATATCGCGCGATATCTACTGTCAAAACGGGAATTTGTGTAATGTAATTTGTACAATGGCGCTATAAATCTACCGGGAAAAGTGTATTTTATGGTCATAGAATAATAGATACGCAATCGTCATACATGATACCAATTTTTTATTACAATTAGTCACCGGTCGCGTAGATCGTGTGGCTTTTGCTGTCTGCAAATTTTTAGGTAATAACCGCGTCGTTTAGATTACTCTGGACAAATAGACAGATAAAAATAAAAAAAAAATTTAAACCATGTTTGGGTTATGGTTCGACATAAGCTTAAGAAAGAGTCTTTATTTCGAAATCACAGACACTTCAATTTTATTTATATGATTTTAATATGAAAAATATTGTTCTTTTTTATTTATTTATATTTTTGGAAGACCAACAGCATAATATGTCACAATAAAAGTAACAATATGTTTGAATATGACATACACTGCTAATGACAGGTCTCCGTGGATAAATATATCTCTATTTCTATAACTCTTTTACCCATGTTATAGATTTTTAAATAGCCTTCTCAGTCTTTCGAATGCGATCATGAATTGATGATGGGGTCTAACATGGAGCACTCAACCTATAGAGTGGCAATGTCATTTTGTATGAAAACAATGTACGTGTAATCACTGTTGCGGTTACTGCATTCTGGTTTATAGTTTGATTTTTTACTATACCACTGAATAGAACAATAAGCCATTACATAAATATTTAAATATCTGTCGGTATATAGAGACGTACACACAGGTCCAGCATTAGTTATGTACTGCTTAATGCTCTAGCTATTGTTAATATTTGTTAGTGTAAATAAACTGAGCAGTGATGGTCCGATATTTCGTCTCCATAGGTTGAGTGCTCCATGGGGTCTAATGACTTTCTTTTAGTCTGACTGTCGTACTACGGACCATATTTATTAAAACTAACAAATTCGAATAATGAATATCTGATCTCGATGTAACCAATGAAATCACTGACCACGCCCCGCGCCCAGTAATGTATTGACAATTTTGATTCTATTATAATATCACTCAAAGCTTCATCTGTAGACTTACAGGTCTATGGTTCACCCCCATGGGAAATGATAACATTTATATGGTCTCAGGTTGATGGAGCTGGCGGCTGCAGAGTCACAGCACGCTGAAGGCGAGGACGATGATGACGCAGAGTACTACAGGATGGAAGTCGGCGCCGAACCGGAAAAAGGTACTACCGGTCGTAATCCCTGTAATTAAATATATCCCTATAATATAAAGCATAATCCCTATAATCTCAATTATACTCCTTCATACTTTTGTAGGTCTGTCAAAATATTTTTTCTTGCTGTCTGGTGAACAATTTATTATTGCAATTATATTTATTATTACAATTTATTATCGCTCGCATTGAGCAATCAAATTGTTCTGCAAAACGTCTGGTTGGAATAAATGGATCTATTTGATAAAAATGATCAATTTCGTTCAATCGTTCCGCTTTGATGATCTTCGGTGGGTGAGCTCGTAAATCTATAGTTGAAGTTTCCTTCGCTTTCATGTCTGGTCCCACAACGGCGAGTAGTCGTTCTCTGTGAAATAATGTTTGTATTATGATAAATTTTATAATTAGGGTGTATTGGGGTAATTCCGAAAATGGGTATATTCTAAAAGTTCAAAATATCTACCAATAGCAGCGATATTTTTCTATGAACGGCATTAACCTAGACACCATCTTGTATATCCTCGCCGTACCAGTGATCGTAAGTCGCTAGTTTCAACATTACGTGCGTAGCGTCAAGTTTTCTCAGACAAGTGTTTTTTGCGTTATTTTTTGTGACTCATAAGTCATAATATTGTATTTTTCAGAATTTTATTGTTGTTTGAAATTGGAATAAGTGTTTTTACTATAGATTATAGTTTTTTACAAAACGACAAACACAACATCTTGATTTTTAATTACTCTGCTAGGGTTATTTTAATATAATAATTACATATGCCTTGTTTATTAACAAAACGTAAATATACAATTTCTTTTTGGGAGCTCTCATGTCCCGAACTTACGTAAGATGGAAAATTAAAACATATACTCTACAAAATTTTATTCAAATTCATTTAACTGAAATGTTGAGAACTTGAGAAACATCTTCCTGGGGTAATTTCGAAATACAAAGTTGTACAAAATGAGATTAGCGATACTATTAACAAAATTGATGATATATTCTGCCAAAACTAATTAAGATTGAAAAAGAAATGTCTGATAAAAGGAAATCAACTTTTGAATAATTTTGGAATTGCCCCAAGATAGTTCGTAATTTCCCCTATACAAAAAAAGACTCAATTGTTCAAACGCTTAATTTATAGAATCCAACTACATATTTGAGAATCTAATATATAATTATCATAAACCATTTCTATAAATATATACGGGTAAAACAGTAATGGTAGTAAATATAAAACCGTTTTGAATAAATAAACAAAATGCGTCAGACGACATCTCATAGAAATTCTGATTGGAATTACCCCAATGCACCGTACCTACTTATTTAATTACAATAATGTAACATTTAAATATGAAAATTTCAGAAAATGAGATTTTTGTCTCATGAAATTTTCATATTTAAGTCCAATCCAAAAAACGTACGGAATTTCCCAGCCAAGAAGAGTTTTTAATCAAAAATCTTTCTTTAATTCTTTGAACACTGTACCACCTCTTCTTTAGATCAGATACAAAATATGAACATTTGTTATGTAATTCCGATATTTTAGATTTAGGTAACTGCCCTAAATCTAAAATATCGAAATTCGCTTTTCCAGGTATTTTTTTTAAAATATTATTTCATCTTCAAGATTTGTTTTACAAGACTCGTTCATCTTGTCATATAAAAATTTCCTTGATAAAAAATATCAGTACTACCTCAACCTAAAACAAATAATGAATGTTTTTTATTACACAATATTCTCCCTAAGATATTATGTTAGTTAAAAACAGTTTATACAGAATATTGCAAATACTAGCAAGAATTTTTCTTTTTAGATGAAATACTACTCTATTATCTATAATAATCTACATCTATATATATAAAAGGCGATGTATGTATGTATGTTCTTTATGGACTCCGAAACGGCTGGACCTATTTCGATGAAATTTTCAGGGAATCTTTAGATTGGCCTAGCGGGTGATCCTCTAAAGTTTAGTAGCGATCGGATCAGTAGATTTTTTTTTTGTTTTTTTTTTTTTGCAGTATCAAAATAATTATAAAGACTTTAATTTATTTTAACTTCAACTAACGCCCAGTGAAACGGGCCGGGTTTACTAGTCTATCTATGTATATAAAAGGCGATGTATGTATGTTCCTTATGGACTCCGAAACGGCTGGACCGATTTCGATGAAATTTTCAGGGAATCTTCAGATTGGCCTAGCGGGTGATCCTGTAAAGTTTAGTAGCGATCGGATCAGTAGAATTTTTTTTTTGTTTTTTACGCCCAGTGAAACTAACGCCCAGTGAAACGGGCCGGGTTTGCTAGTAAATTATAAATAAAGCCTGTGTTGACACCTATTACGACTAAAACTTCATGACTTTGTTATGAAATACGAGAGACAAATAGCTTGTTTTTAAAACATTTATTATAATTACGATATTCTAAAGAAAATAAATTGTAACTCACCTCCTGTTGATGACTCCATATTAATTGGGATTCGAAAACACTTCATTGTTACAATTTTTGATTAAAAGGTGCAAAGGGTCAGTTAATTTTCAAACACTAGTTATCTGTACGAAGCACAAGTTTGGATTGGTTAGAACGCTATTTCTTTCGCACCACAGTGCTATCAAAACCAGTTCTCTATAGCCAATACATCCATTGTTTATTTACGCATAACAAACTAAAAATAATGTATATTCTTAATATTTATATATTTGCCAACTTTTAACTCAATCGGCCCCTCTGCGTCGCGGGATGCTTGGCACGTGAAATATTGAAACTATTTTGTATAGAAAATATTTGTGAAGGAACGGTTTATTAAAGGAAATAATATGGTAATAATCAAAAACAAAATATTCAGATTTTTTTAAAGAGAAAAAAATTATTTATTTAAAAAACAGGCAACGTGTTCCGAAGTGAATAATAACACTGCATACGCAATAAGTATACGAGCACGCACAACGTGCGCGTGGCGACGCGTCGCCACGCCAACAGCCGGTCTGAGCCGCCGCCTAAAATGTTTCACATCAAAAAAAAAATTTTAATACATTTAAAAGTCATGTCATTGCACCTTTGATTACACTTTGATTATTTATAATCAAAGCTATATACCAAGATTTATACAAAAATCAATCGGAATATGTATTCTGGACATATTTTTCCCAACCTTTACAGACTTGCGTTAATTAATTAAGCATGTTTTATCTACCGACTTCCAAAAAAGGAGGAGGTTCTCAATTCGGTTGTTTTTTTTTTATGTTTGTTACCTCATAACTCCGTCATTTATGAGCCGACTTGGAAAATTCTTTTCTTGTTTGAAAGGATACATTCCAGATTGGTCCCATTGAAATTTCACTGGTATTGAAGCTTTGGTTTCAAAGATACACCCAATAACGCGACTTGGTTATAACCTTTATTCATTTATATTGACGACTCTCTTGTATGTCATTTGTTAACTATCGTTGTCCCCACATGGTATAATGGTAGTAGGGAGAAGATATAAATTGGCTGTGGTATAATAAATTCAAACAGTAGAGTCAGTCTTGTGGCGGACAGAGAATACAGCTGGTGGTCGTCTTCGGATTGTAAGAATACTGCTAGGGTGTGATTATGATGTAACCTTTACACTGTTCTTTTATAACTGATTGATATTGATATGATATTATATTGATGATATTGATAATGGCCATAATGGGCAATAATATCCCATGTTCGATCTGATCGCATCTTTTATTGTGAAAGCCCACGGTTTGTGCTCGTCAATAGAATGGAAGTTAACAAATTGCGCTCCAGAATTAGAAAATAAACTAATTGTAGATCTGCCCTAGATATTTATTTAGGCCAAGGTCACTCAAAAGGGAGAAATAAAAAAACTTTTATAAAAAAATTAAACCGACTTCAAAAAAGAATACTGAAAAGTATAACTATTATTGATTTCGGTGTTGAGTTATTGAAGTCGGTGCCAAATCAATGTTCGACAACAGAAAGTCTATTAGTTTAGTAGGCTTGGCAAACTGTCAAATTTAATTATATGGGTATTTGTATCGTATTTATAAAGTTATTTTTGTACTTAAGTTTTGATTAGTAAGGGATAGATATTTCATACTTTTCAGAATTCTTTTTTGAAGTCGGTTTAATTTTTTCTAAATAGAATTTTGGATTATTAGTAATTTCTGTTTGTTCCAGACATTTGATGGCTATTCCCCATTATAAATAAATAATCTATAAATATATATATAAATCAATTGCTGTAAAAAGCAATTGCAAATGACGAAATTTTTTGTGTGTTTTAGTAGATCCCTTTATGGTTTAGATTCACAATTGGACCCGGTAGGTAGCGCTGCAATCGGGTTCTAGGATATTTTTATTTCGGACAGGACAGCGTCTGTTGGGTCCGCTAGTGTATTATAGATAATTAAATAAATATAAAAAACTTACTGTTATAGGCAGCTCTTCAGCAATTTGAGTTACATTTCGTCCTTGGCCATTTAAAACAAAAATATGATTTCTTTCTTTTGTGGTTAAAATACGAGTCATTTTAAATCAAATCTAATTGCTTGCAAAGTTCACAATATAGGCAATCAAAATAAGTGCATGAGTTTGTTCAAAGGTCAATATGCTGGCTATCAAAATCAGTCCGGTATAGCAATCACAGGTCAAATAATGAAATCAAAGTCGGGTAGTAAACAATTGCAAGAATGAGTATGGAGCAAGTGAACGTTAGGAGATGCAAATTGCACCTGATTGCAAGTAATTTGATGTTCTCTTTCCTGATGACACTTCGAATGAAGTAATAGATAGATGATAGAAACATCAAAAGGACGTGGCCAATATGGGCAGTCCTAAGCGAGAAGTGGGTCATACAAATAATTTTAAGGATTTGTACAATAATGTCCACTTGTGCAAATTGTAGCCTATGATTTAGTCAACGGATTCATTGGCGGAAACTCCTCTCCTTTCTCTTATCTCAAAACAATTTTATAGGAAAAATACAAAGAGAATCCAAGGTTAATAGTTTCTTTTTCTTTTACAGATCTGTTCAGCAAAAATGCGTCCAGAAAAAGAAAAGGTGATGAGGATACAAATAGGGGATTTAAAAAAGTAAGATTAGATAAGAAATTGAAAAAGAAGTACCAAAAAAACCAAGATAGTGGTAAAAAACAGAACCAAGGTCTCGACAAAAAAAAAGATAAAGAAATAGCTTTCAAGAATAAGGAAAGGAGAATAGACAAGAAAAAGGGTCAAAAACCTTTTACGAAACACGGTAAAGTGTATGGAGGGAAAATCAATAAAAGGAAATCAAATAAAAAAGGAAGAGTCGGTCGGTAAAGTAAAAAATAGAATGAGATGACAATACATAATGTATTATATATGGTAAAATTATTTTAAATAAAACAATTTTTTATTAAAAAGTTTTATTATTTTGCTCCTATTCATGCTGGTACAATTATTGTTTTAATTACAAAAAGAATCAATTTGTATGATTTATCATTATAAAAAAAGTAGCATCATTCAAAAGAAATCAACTTCCGATTTTCACATCATATTTATAATCAACAAAACTTGTTTGTGGCAATGAATTAAGGTATAATAAAAAATATTTTTAAATAATATCAGTACCTTAAATGCCTTGATTTTAGTGAGAAAGCCAATCGGCTGTCAAAAACTAAACGTGAATTCGACGTTGGAAACAGTGGCGTAACAAATACAATTAAGACATTTGGCAAATTGCACTGGAGCCTACAAAGTTTTTTCAGTTATGGACAAACTTCATGCGACTCACCCCTTATTCTCACAAATTATTGTGTACAAGTTCCTTTTGTCACAAGTCACACTTTTTAGTCTCTTTCCCCCTTAATTCTATGATTATTCTATGATTCTATGATACTGTAGTAGTATGAGAATAAAAAATATACTCAGGATGGGACACCTGCAACGCCCTCAAGCCGGAAGTTTTTAGCATTTCACCGATCTTACATCCTATTGTCACGTCACTGCTTTCAGAGTACCATCCATTATTTTGCCTATTACTACAGACTATTCTTAAGAGTTTAACGGAAATAATTTTAAAAACAGAATTTTGACAGACCATTTGTGAAGAGACAGTTGCTCTTGTGGTGTTAAATCAAGAAGACCATATCATCAGCAAGCATGACCTGGTTGTCTTGGGTCATGGTGGAAATGGCTGCCGACACCTCGCCGGAGTTGAACTGCTCGTGCGAGTACCGCTCGTTGACGTAAGCAGTGATGCGCGGCAAAGGTAGCGAGTTAACGCGTTCTTCACGGAACAACTGATGCAACGCTGATTTGAACTGGCCCAACCTGTCGTAATGGTTTAATAAGCAGGCTATAATACACTTTTAGTCACAGTTACAAATTGTAGTAGTATTCTCAGATTTACCACTAATAGATGATATTGCCTTTCACACGTCATGAATTATTACACTGAAAGAAATATATGGCGTAAGGCCGTAATAGTTTACGGTAGTAAACTAATTAATCTGTGGTAATAGTAAGGGGTTGGAATACACATATTTCGTCTTTATAGGTATGCTCCAAGTTTTAAGAGAGTTTAGCTGTGGCATTTGACATACCTATGAACAAAACAATTCTTTGTTCGTTAGTACTTTTAAGATTGTTAATTAGGTACATATTTTAAATATTTTTAAACTTTTACAAGTGAAAAATTAATATCACAATTTTTGTAAATAAATGTATGCGAGATAGAGACTCTTTTGGGCGGTGATGATACAAAGCAGTTTTTTAGGCTACAAAGGCTGTCAAAGGAATTTTTGGCGGGAACGGGAGAAGTGAGATTGACATTTTATTTAGATATTATATTTTTTACATTCTTTGGAGTTTTAAAGTATAAAAGTGATAGTATATTATGTTTTAAAGTTCTGTATAAGTGAAAAGAATGGAGTAGGTCTGAATAAACATGTGTAGCTGAAGTTCTCGCGCAATTCCAAGAAGTCCTTTATAACTTCAGTAAAGTTTAATATCACTTTACTGTAGGAGTTTTACGATAAGAAAAAAAACTAATTTAGTTGTGATTCCGATTCCCGATTCTATTTATTAATACGTGACATTGGCAAATGCGCTGAACTGTGCGCCATGCCATAAAAAAAAAGGCTGTCAAAGCGAGAAAGACTATAGTAGCGACATCAATGCAATATCTATAAGTAGCACATTAGCATTAAATCTGCAGTTGTATTTTATTTTTTATTTTATTAGAACACCAACAGCTTACAAATATGTTCAAGCTTTATCCCTAACGGTGTAGTCAGAGAGGACGGAGCGCCAAGCTACGCGGTCTTTACATCTTTCGGCTCCTCAAATCACATTATTCTCACAAATTCTCAAAAACACTCGTCTAGGTATGCGAGTGTTTTTGACAAGTATGAGAAAAATAAAAAATCTTACATCAAATTCTTTAGATGTAGGATATCGTTGAGTCCACAATATACAAGATAATTGTATAAGGATTCCCACCCACCTGTTAGCATCAATAGAAGTCGGTTGTGTGGACCTAGTAATTCTCTGTGATGGCTCCGGCTGCGAGGAATGTGCTGCGCGGAGTACCGGTTCCGCTTCTTCATCAGACGAGAACTCGTATGGGTCTTCTTGGGCACCGCCCTGAGATTGTATACATTGTTAGGTTAACAAAGTTAGCATTGCCTACTGATAGACTGATTTAACATTTTCTTTATAACTGTTATTTATTGACAAATTGGCCATTAGATTGTTGCAAAAATAAAAAACAATATAATAACGAATTTATTGTAGTGGCAACAATTTAAAGGATCTCTTTAGCTCCTCACCGCTATAAAGTGCCTATAGAATCAGGACATTCCATATTTTATTTATTCCCGCGAAAACTTACGTCCCGATACATGGTCTTTCATCCTTTTATGGGTCGGATCATGTAGCGGAAACTTATTTAGTTTGCGCGAAAACAAATAATAATGTGGAGCATTATGATTAGGCACTTTATTGTTATAGGAAATTGTTACCACTACAATAAATTCATTATTATATTATTTTTTATGTTTGCAAGAATATCCGTTACTGCTGTGTTATTATACGTTGTACCAAAGTTACTATAAGTTTTAAACAATATCATTTTGGACTTTTTGGCGGGAACGGAAGAATGAAGTTCGAATTTTATTTAAATTTTCATTTTTTTGCGTTTTTGGGAGTAAGGTACAAAAATGATAGTATATTGTGCGTTTAACTTCCGTGCAAGTATTAAAAATTGGAAAGTTTGAATAAATATGTGCAACTGAAGTTTTCGCGTTTTCCCAAGAAGTCCTTTTTAACTCGAGTAAAGCCTACTATCGCTTTATTAGAGAGTGTTAGGGACTACTAAGTAATAAGCAGACAGACATTTAAAGTTTGAGATACACCTATTTTTACATGAGAATGGCAGAAATGTTTCTAATAAATATGAAACGAGTTACCAGTATATAAAAGAGAAGAAAAGTATCATTACCTTACGCTAGTAACTAATTAATCTGTGGTATCACTATGAGTTTTAATAGGTATTATAATTTTTACCAGTGTTACTATTGAGGTTTGATAATATTACTAAGTTTTAGCAGTTATGGTTATTACATTATCCAACCAGTTAAGCAAAAGGGGGTAATATTTTTGTATATAATATCAGATTCTTAACTCCCTTTTGTAGTCTAAACGGCTGAATCGATTTTGATTAGGCGCATGAGATTCGTCTTGGTTTCTCACAAGCGACAATGACTGAAATTACTTATAAATTTTAAATAAAACTAATAGGGCTTATGCCTGAAATAAGATATCTGACTTTCTTCTCAGTTTTTTCGATCGTTGTTGAATCGACATTCCAAAAATATCTTACAAAGAAATCAATTTTAATTTCAAGAGGGCTACTTACCGATCTCCGCGATTTCTTGGACCGCGGTTGCGAGGCTTGTTCACCATCAGAAGCGCCTTCGCCCTCGGACGAGGCGCGGCGCTTACGACGTTTCTCTTTTATTAGTACCTAAAAACATTAAGCTCATGCATAACACATACTAGCTCTTATTCGTGTATTAACACGCAAATTGAAATGAATAATGGAACAAAATCGGATTGGGTGTATGAAGTGAAGTTTGCCGGCCGCACTCCCGTGCCATGCCATAATTTGAGGGGTCTCATACATACATTCATGCATATTAGCAAGAGATTATGCCGATAATGACGTCACCACTGTATTACAAAATATTAAACACATACATCGCCGAGAGAGTAACAATCATTTTTTTGGAATTTACGTCAACTTGTAGAGAGAACGGAGTGTATCTGGATGATGATTGACTGACCCGTTGGCGCAGTGGCATAGCATCTGCTTGCCAAGCTAGGGTCCCGGGTTCGATCCCCTGTTAGGTCAATTTAGAAAACGAACTTTTCTAAATTGGCTTGGAGTCTGGGTGTTACTGGGAATTCCCCCAGAGTTCGTTGTATGGTACCCATAGTACAAGCTTACTGCTTAGTTTGGGGTCACACAATCTGTGTAATTGTTTGGACTATTATTATTGTTTAGGGTGCGATCAAAAATAGGCAACAATTGATAACGTAATATATCGTCGCCTTAGAGTGCTAACCTGCTAACTCCCTACCAGTGAACTCATGAGGACATGAAAAAAACTGAATTATTATTTTATGGATCAGAAGGTGAAAATTATTTAGAGAAGATTATTCAGGCCCGAAAAGTCGTCTACCAGTATCTTTGACGCAGTTAGTATGTTTGACGATTTTATATAGCTTTGCTTGTTCTGTTTGTACTAAACACTTAATTATGGCAAATATGGAGTTAGCACAGTTAGCATATCAGCACTCTTAGACGACGATATGGACGGGCTAATGCAGACACATCGAGTACTAACCTTCTTGAAGTAGGCGTATTGCACCAGTTCGATGGCAGCATGAGCATCGTCTTCCGTCACTTGGAAGCTGAGCCGGCACTTGGCGTGCGCCGTGGCCAGACGGATCATGGTTTCTAGGCTACGGGCTGTAACAGGCTGGGTCTGCGAATAACATGCTTACATCACTACGCATTCGAGATTAATGGCATAGCTTTTTGGAACGAAGTTTCCTTAACGCGGCTTGCGGGAGGCGTGAGTTGGTAGAAATCATCACGTAACCAAAAGGCGTTATGCCCCTCTATTCGACTCTCAGCGATTCTCTCCTGTCTCTTCCTATAACACACGCTAGTGAATAGAGAAACGTAATCCGCTTTACCTTCGTTAGCTCTATACATAGATTCAGTGATCTTTCTGTCCCTTTCTATTATATACGAGTGTATGTGTGCGTGGGAGTATAGAGATTCGAACAGACAAGCAGCGTGCGTGACCGGTATAACCTCATTACTTTACACGAGAGAAATTTTGTCAAAATTTAGTTTTTTTTTTAAATCATATGTGAGTGTTATTGTCTCATTATCATTATTGCAGTGAAATTTTGGGAAATAGAAACTGCAGCTAAGGTACTTCGTTTATGATGGTCCCCTGACCGCACACGTTTTTTTTATACTATGGGAAGACAAACGAGCAAACAGTACACCTAATGATCAATGGACTGAGTGACCAAGGCTCATTTACAATATCAAGGCCTGAAAGTACTTTAATTTATAAGTGCACTGGCAACACTGAGGACTAAGATGTTGTGCCTCTTGCGCTAGAAATTCAGCGGCAGTCTTACCCACGGAGGTCTTATTCTTCAAGCAGAACGCAACAGGAAGCTCGGCGGGGTTATTACCTAAAAATTTGCAGACAGCGACAGCCACGCGATCACTACGCGACGGTGATTAATTGTAATAAAAAATTGATATCATGTACGACTATTACGTATCTAATATCCTATGACCGTAAAATGCACTTTTCGTGGTTGATATAGCGCCACTATACGAATTACATTACACAAATTCTCGTTTTGACAGCAGATATCGCGCGATATTGGCTGTCGCATGCTGTCTGCAAGTTACGTAATAAACGTGCTGCTTTTTGGCCTGTTTGCCGGCAGGATTAGTCGCCACCCGCACATTATTATGTTTTATTTTCTTTGCTACTAGCAACCTGATCCGCCCCAGTTACGCACGGGTTACAGAGTATATATGCCCACATTTCTTTTCTGTCGTAGTGTCGTATCAGCTTGTTGTGTCGAGCATCACGCGTGTCGCGCCGGTGAGGGTCTGCTTGAATTTATTTTGTCGCGCGATAGTTTTAATTTTGCCATAACTCCTAAGATACGTACGTACGTATCTTACCATATTACATGTGACCATTTTTTTAAACATTAAAATGGGTATATGAAGCTACCTTTAAATCATACACATATGCCATCATAGACTTTTCTGTAGACCTATAAAAGAGGAATAATTTCACCATACATTGTTTAGTCATATCTCAAAGGGATTAGGCAGCGTTTTCGATGGAAGGTTCCAGTTGGCTTGATTTTTTTCTACATCTTCAACAATGATCGTCATATTTCAACCAATTTACATAAAACATTAATGAATTATACACATAAAGCTTCCTCTTGAATCACTCCGTCCATTGATGAAAATCGTATGAAAATTCTCTCGATAGTCTTTGAATTCATTGCGTTCAGACATACAGAAAGATACAGGCCAAAAAATAAGTTTCAGTTTCCTCCGCCTGTCGTATGAAGTGACTAGTTCCTTCGGGATTGCGGCCGATTGGAGCCGGGGCTCTAATGGTGCACTCTATGCGACCTCAAGGAGGACGACGAGGCGTGTGGTGCACTCCCGTGGAACTATGAGAATACTGTAAGCCGCACCTAAGTTCTTCTGCACAGCGCTAAAGGGGTTCTGGTGCGTTTCGTAGCAGATCCCAGTCCTTCAACATGTACTGACTGCCGCGAGAAATAAATTGCGATGGTCTACTTGAGCTGACCCCAAGGAATAACTGAATGACCTATAGCCTCTTTTAATGGCTTCTTATGGTAGGCAGTGGATACTGTACCTATTCTAGTCCCAGAATTCCGGAATGAACATGCGACCTACTTTATCCCTATTCTGTTGTTGTAATGTTATAATGTTAACATGAGGTGGAAAATGATTCTTAGTACTTTTGTTGTGAAACTACTGTCATTTATCATCAGCGATACAATTATCAAATATTGAAACACTGCTATGCTACTAACGCTAGTTATACATTTAAATATAACTTTTAGTAAATAAATATAATACCAACCCTGGCAACATCGCTATCCATCATATCCTGGTTCCTAAGCCTCACATATTCGTCTGCGATGACATCGCAAGCCTCCTGTGTCAGCTTGGGCTTCATCAATCTCGCTATATGTATGAACTTGCGCATAAATTTCGTGGTCAGAATCTGGTCTTTTTTGCTCCTCGTATTACCATGAAGTAAGGGGTCATATTTTTCATATATAGATTCACTCGTGTCCTAAAAATGGTTGTAAATTTAGAATTGCCAGTTTAATATCTTATCACTGAATTAGATGCTGCGCAAGAATGCATCACTTGCCAACATTAATATACCATAGACAAGTAAAGGTAGCATACGAGCATCTTGCACATGAATCTCATCAATGCAGTGATTAGATTATTAATATAATATTCACACTATTATTCATAAAAAAAAATACATTATCCTACACAACTAAGGCTGATTAGCGACGAATTTTATAGGGGCTAAAGCATTTTAGAATTTCTTACTTCATTTTAAAACAGTAATTGAAACATGAATTATTGTTGTTAAATTAAGAAAAAACAAACACTATTTGTATACTAAAGGCTGATTTACATATATCCGATCTATTGTATATATGAAATAGTCAAGAAATTAACTAAATTTTAACTTAATTTTAAGCAACTTAATCATATTAAACAATGAATTTAGTAATATGTTACAAAGTACAATTTTGCATGCAAATAAACAAGTAGAATTTAATTTTATCTACTTTTCATTTAAGTTGGTGGGCGTTCGAAACCGCGCGATTTACATAAATGCATAAGATTGGTGGTGTTGCATTCGTAGTTCATTTTTAAAAAGTCTTTTTCCAAAAAAGCCGAAGTTGATGGAAAACACTACAGTAAAGTGTGTTCCAAATCATATAATATGTGGAATATTAGAAGCTCGATTTACAGTAGTAAGAAAGGCAAAAAAAAAAACCATCATGCAAACTAAAGACCTTAAATAATATTAAATTGCTAGTAACAAATTAATATGTGTTAAATGGAAACGCTTACTTAAAATTTAATCAATTGACATTAAGATAAAACGTTACTTCACTACTTTAATATGAGTATGTGTAAATCAGCCTTAGGCGACGAAAAATGTGAATATCTTAAACAATGCAAGTATCAAAGGCAAAAAAAATCGCTAGGCTATTTAAATAAAATTAGTCGTGCTAAATTCGTCTAAAAAATTTAGAAATAATTTAAAAATTAAAAATAGATTACATTATTAACAAGCTGTACCCCATCGTTTCACCCACGTTAAATTTGTTACTTTTACGGGATAAAAAAGCCCAGATTACTCTCTGAAAGGCCTATACCTGAAATTTAGTCCCGACAACAAATAAGACAAAAAATTTAAAACGCGTGATTGACTTTTTGTAATGTGTAAATATTCATACGACCTTAAGAAACAGCCTTTATCCTCAATAATATTTATTTGTACAGATAAGAATAATTATTTGGCTAATTTAGACCACTGCTTTTTACCAATAAATCGATTTATACTCACATCGACGTCTTCATTATCAGGATTTTCTGTAGAAAGCATTTCTACTAAAGAGCCCATCGGTAATACTTCACCATCTTGCTCCTTAGGATTTCTAAAATAAATAAACATATAAGTTTTGGCCACACCGAATCCAGTTTATTTCCTAGTTTAATGTATACAGAACTTGTATTGTACGGAATTCTATAGAAATATGTTACTACGATTTGGGCCGGGACGTTTCATGTCGCGATATTTTGGGTCGGAACGTTTCGTCGCGAAACATCGCGACACTAAATGTCGCGATTCGTTTCGTTATTACTATGATTACAATTAATATTAATGATTAAAATTTAGAGAAAACGTACCTGTATCTGTGCATGCGCAGTACGTGTTCCGATATCATGTTATCGTGGTCCGCATCCGCTATATCCAGCATCACAAATAGCAGATCGAAACGGGAGAGAAGAGAGTCTTGCAGACCTATGTTTTCCATTGGGGTTTTGTATTGGTCGTACTGTATGGAATAAAAACAGCAAATTTGCATTTTGCAGCATTTGTTTTGATGTAGATTACATATTATTTATTTCTTAATAGACCATTTCTTTAAAAAAACCTGGCCAAGTAAAATTGGGACTCGGGCACTGATGGTCCTATACCTATTACAGTTCAAAAGATATCTTTTAAGGTAGGATATAAAGATAGACAGTCAGCGTAGGTTTAAAATGGATATCCAAAAAGACACCTTTTTGGGTCAAAAACATTTGTATTTAGTATTAATCTGACACTGTATATTTTAATATGTTAATATGTGTAGATACAAACATTATAGTCGCTTTTGTGACGCCCTTAAAACATACTCATTTCAATAACAGCCAATTTAAAATACCAAAGTCAAGCGACACTTACTCTGCCATAAACTGGATTTGCAGCAGCCAGGACGGAGCATCTCGCGTTGAGTGTTGCGTGTACTCCAGCCTTAGCGATGGTTACTCGACCCTATTATATAAATAATGATAAGTTGTAATAATATGCTTCGCGTGAATGTTTATTTTCTAATTTCTGACATTCAAAATCATCATAAAAAATAAATGCTATTAGGTCACCCACCCATTAAGTGACCGCCTGTAACGTTACTTAACCTCGGTGATCGTATCAAATACGAAACTATGCAACATGTCTAAATTATGACGCTACGAACGCCTGATTTCTTGTAGTAATTTATAATGGTTCTTCCCTTCACATGCAATACGTTCTCAAAGAATTGTAAATATTAGTTAAAATATTATAATTGTTTCAAATGTGTTGTTTCCATCAAATAGTCTCCGAGTATAATTATGGTAAACGTACAATCCGATAAACACTGAGGTGGCAGCTTGGCATCATAAATGTTGTTTTAACAATTTTGGAGTGGAACACAAACGCACGACTGTTTCTTGCCGATTCTTCTCAATGCATGTTCTTTCTAAACTGGTGGCAGACTTGACTTTGAAAAAAGTAAGTTATAAAATTAAAATCACACTACTAACAAACTACTTGAGTTGGAGTCCTATTATACTTTCTCTTGTTTGTGGCCTGACTCCAGTCGAATTCGAGAAAGTAGTCAGGTTTCACTTTTATAACATTTACTTTTATTAATACATGTATATTCGCGCATTGGGTACTGAACGAATGAAACGAAAGCTGAATGAATGAACGAATAAAAATACTGCGCGACGAAATCCACGAAAAATGGCGACGCGAACTCGCAAAGATTGTCTTTCTTATCAGGATAACGCCCCAGTTCAAAAGTCGCTGTTGCGATGACTGTAAGAAACTGGCTTTGAAATGCTTGAGCATCCTGAAGTTCTTAAATTCGATACCCATCATGTGTCTGATGAATTTTTTAGTGCTCGACTTTATCCTAGTACAGACGCCATGTTGAATTCTTTCTTTCTTCTTTCTTAATGTTAAATCTATACTAGTACTTAATATTACAAAGAGAGAGAACGAATTTGAAAGTTTCATTATATAATAATATGTTGAGGGTAATCTCGGAATCACTATACCTATTTGAATAACTCTTTCACCATTTGAAAGGTACATTATTCCAGATGGACATATACTTTATATTATGTATTCAACTCAGGCGAAGTGAGCAAGGCCTGCTAGTGGAATATAAATGACTGAAAGTGATCACCTGTTCCATGACTTCATGTATGGCGGTGCGGTCAATGTCCGACATCTTGTCAAACTCGTCTATACACACGACGCCGCGGTCCGCCAGGACCATGGCACCAGCTTCCAATCTGTGAGTTTGATGAACACGATGTTATCAAAATTAGAAATTAATTAGATCATAATAATAAAAATGAAGAAAGGAATGCTTAAATGATTTGGGCACATAGAAATGAGTGATGAAAGACTGACGAAGAAAATATACAGAGCGAAAGTGAGTGGTTGAAGAAGACGGTGTGTGAGGAGAATGATGAGATTTGAGGAAGCGCAAAAAGTATGTAAGAACCGCGACGCTTGGCGCTCCATCCTCTCTGACTACCCCGTTAGGGATACAGCGTGAAGGTATGTGTGTATGTATGTATAATAATGAGAAACTGCTTATTACCACAGATTAATTACTTACTAGTTATTTATAGTTATAATATATATATTAATATATATATATTACATATTAGACTAGTTATTATATAGATATATATATAAATAATAAATAAATACCTTATTTTATTTCACTATCTAATATTGTACAGATCTCTCTGTCCGTTTATGTTCTTTTCACACAAGAACCACTTATCTCAATTTTTTTTAAATCATAGCTATGTTATCTGGCCAGGTTATAGGATATATTTTGTTACATTAAGAAACGTGCGAAATATGAATAAAGTTGGAAAAAAGACGCTTTTGGGTCGTGTAATTGGCTAACGATGAGTAAAACATAAGATAAAACATAAACACAATAATCATAAAAATGAACCAACACCGAATTCACCGAATTCAATGTTGGTTAGCTGACCGAATACTATCTCTGGTATATCTTGAGGATGCTTCGTTGAGAAGCGTAACACGTGTCGATTGGTGGTTTTTGGAGTATGAGCGGAAAATAGCTAAAGATTTTAGGAATTTATCACATGAAATGGATTTCCGCAAAGTAACTCCTGAGTCTATACAATATAATAAAAACTATAGCTGTGCCTGTTATGGCTTTAGTTTATTTTTTTATCTCAGTGTGTGTGCGTGTGCACATATGTGTGTGTTCACGTATGCGCGCGTGTGTGTGCATTCACGTGTGTTAACGTGCCCGCGCGTGTGCGTGCGTATGTGTGCGTTGCCTTTGCGTGTTTGTACGAGCGTGTGCGTGTATGTTCGTGTACGTTAACGTGTGTGTGTGTTTGTGTGTGTGCATGCCCGTACGTGTGTGTATGAGCGTGTGCGTGTGACTGCGTTCGCACGTGTCCGTGCGTACGTGTATGTGTGTGTATGAGCGTGTGTGTGTGTGTGTGTATGAGCGTGTGTGTGTGTGTGTGTGTGTATGAGCGTGTGCATCTGACTGCGTTCGCACGTGTGTCCGTGCGTACGCGTGTGTGTGTGTGCGTGTGTGTGACCTGCGCTCGCCGGAGTCGCGGTCGGCGGTGACGGCGGCGGTGAGCCCCACGCCGGTGGCGCCGCGGCCCGTGGTGGGGATGGCCCGCGCCGCGGTCGCGACCACGTACCGCAGCAACTGGGACTTCGCCACCGAAGGGTCGCCGATCAGCAGGATGTTTATGTCGCTGTGTACATAATAATTAAGTTGTATTAATAATCCAGACAATTACACAAATTCTGTGACATCAAACTTAACAATAAGCTTGTACTCAGTGCCAGTTTTAGCAATTCCGGTGCCCTGGGCGAGATTTTATTGGCGCCGCCTCTCTAGTCTACAATTTAAGCATGTGGAAAAAATTGAAAAAAAAAAAAGAAACATTTATATGAATTGAATTTTTTTATGTAATTGCACCTTTGGCGCCCTTTCATATCTGGCGCCTTTGAGCGATCGCCCAACCGCGCCTTGACTTAACGCCGCTACTGCTTGTACTATGGGTACCACACAACGTACTAGGAAAGCTCCCAGTAACACCCGGACTCCCAGGCTAATTTAAAAAAAATTGATTTTCTAAACTGATCTGACTGGGGATCGAAAGCTGGAGCCCCAATTGAAAGGTAGGTGATCTGTGACCGCACCAAGGGCCCCGCCAAAGTACACACATCAAAAAAGTCTAAGCAATATATACGAATTTGAACTTTTGAACGATTTTTACTATTGTAATATATTTATATTTCTTTTATAAGTAATAACTAAGCATTTTCTGACACATTAGTGACTAAAGCAACAAAACCCTTCATTCGATTGTTCATTTAACCACAGAAATTAACAATATGTGTGCCGTAACATACGTAGTATAAAATAAAGATAAAACGAAATTAAACTTTTCATGTTTTACAAAATTAAATAACGACATTTTTTTTAATTATTTGATAATTCAATACAGTGTGACCGCCTCTGTTGTTTAAAACTTATCGGCAGCGATGTTTCATTGAATTTATAAGATCGTTTATCTGATCCTGCGGCAATCGGTCCCAATAGAATTTTAACAAGTCTTTCAGTTGTTGGGTTGTCGACACTCCGTCCAGGTTTTTCTAGAACACATCTCTGGAGCATGTCCCATGCGTGCTCGATGAGATTGAGGTCTGGCGATTGTGCAGGCCACGGCAATACCCGGATATTTTCCATTGCCAAGTACTCTCTGGTCTACCGAGCTGTGTGCGAATGCGCATTGTCATGCATCAGCGTGAAATCTGAGCCAAGACTTTATGCAAATGGGTGAACATAAAGCCCGAGGACATCTTCAACGTAACTTTCAGCGTTCATATTGCCATCTACAAAAATGAGCTCAGTTCGACTGTTCTTCATAATACCCGCCCATATCATCACTGTGGAGCCACTGTAAGGGTGCACTTCCTGGACGAATCTCAGCCGTTCAGCATTATCGAGACGACGATACACTCTTACCCTTCTCGTATCAGGCGTAAATCCAAACCGGGACTCATCACAAAGTAAAATTTTATACCATTGCTCCTGGGTCCATGTCAAGTGTCCCCTACACCATTCGTTTCGACGGGCGCCATTCCCATGGCGTATAGGTGGGCACCTAATTGGGCGTCGTGCTCGTAGGCCGTATTCTTACAGACTATTTTTCACGGTTTGGTGGCTAACAACAACACCGCTTGAGAATTGTAGCTTTAAACCTATTTCCCGGGCGGTTAACATCGGCTGACGTCTTGCAGTTAGTTGTATGTATCGGTTCTGTCCAGCAGTTGTACTCCTTCCACGTCCTGGGTTCTGCTCAGCAGGATCCCCTATATTAACGTAACGCTGCCAAAGACGACAAATCACGCTCCTATTGACTCTAAAATGCCGAGACACCTGGGACTGACTTCTTTCCGCTTGTAGCATTCCTACAGCTCTGCATTTCATCAGCAGTCAAATGGCGTCGCTCCATAACATAAAAAATGACTCACCACTCAATTTTTTCAAAAACTGAATATCTCAAAATGATAAAAGTGCAATAAATACCAAATTTACCAAGCAACGAAAACATGAAATCGGGAAAGGTTTAACCCTTTAACCTTGCGCTGTTAAAGAGTTTATTGCCACCCGTGTGGTTATTACCTAAAAATTTTCAGACAGCGACAGCCACGCGATCATTACGCGACCGGTGACTAATTGTAATAAAAAATTAGTATCATGTATGACGATTGCGTATCTATTATTGTATGACCGCAAAATGCAGTTTTCACTGTAGATTTAGCACCACTGTACAAATTACATTACACAAATTTTCGTTTTGACAGCAGATATCGCGCGATATTGGCTGTCGCATGCCGTCTGCAAGTTACGTAATAAGCGTGCCGATGACTAATTGTAATAAAAAATTGCTATCATGTATGACGATTGTGTATCTGTTATTCTATGACTATAACATGCACTTTTCGCGGTTGATTTAGCGCCAATATACAAATTACATTACATAAATTCTCGTTTTGACAGCAGATATCGCGCGATATCGGCTATAATCGGATATATATAAGCCAAGGAAGACCAAGGCTGACTTATGAAGATCAAATAGCCAGAGTGTTAGCAGACGGAAATGTCAAAAGCACTCGCATACCTAGGCGAAAATGTGTGAGGAGAATGATGAGATTTGAGGAAGCGAAAGAGGTGTGTAAGGACCGCGACTCCTGGCGCTCCGTCCTCTCTGACTACCCCGTTGGGGATACAGCGTGCAGTTATGTTATGTTATGTTATGATAAGTTGTCATAATATAAAAAAAAAGTTATGCAATGCCTGCATTGAAGCTATAGAGACTGACTCAAAATATTGTAGCCCTAGTCATTGCCACGAAATATAAAGGGGGTTTACTCTATGCGTCACATAATACATCTTATCAACTCACAAAAATAATTGATATATGGTATCAAACAGGAAGATTCACTACATAGTGCCGTTATTCATTAACCTTAAAGATATTTACCCTCGAAGTCTTGTGCCATTCGGCAGAACCTTTTCCATCCCCCCCAGCAGCAAACACAATATCGCCTTCTTGATGTAGTCATGACCATGTATAGAGGGAGCCAGTGACTTGCTCAGCAAATCAAAAATGTCCACAGTGCCACGTTTAGCGAGACGCTTACACAGTTTCACATCTTCACGAGTGATTGCCAGGTTCATATCCTTGTTGATTTGAGTAACATTGCTTGCTATTAAGATTGTTCTGAAAAATAAATTTTTGTATGAAATGTGACATATTTGTTGGATTTGAATACAAGCAGATGATACTGCAATGCACTAGAAAAAGATGCATGTTTTAAGTAATTTTCAAATATTCACATGTATGCAGCAACTTCGTAAGAATAATCTATTCTTAATGAATATATTTCTTTTTTCATACAAAATTAAATGTAATCAATTCATATTTGAAATAATTAAGTTGTTAAAGTACGGATATCAAACAAAGAGTTTAATCTGTGTGTGTGCACGTATGCGTGCGTGTGTATGCATTCGCGTGTGTTAGCGTGCCCGCGCGTGTGTATGAGCGTTCGCGTGTATGTACATGCACGTTAATGTGCGTGTGTGTGTGAGTTCGCATGTGTGTGCGTGCCTGCGTAGTTTTAAACCTTTACATTATATACAGAGATACAATATGAGCATATGGAATTATATATATATATATATATATATATATATATATATATATACTCTGTGTACATACATACATATATGGACATGCAGTAGAGTGGTCAGGAATGGAACGCATAGAGAAAAACCGGAATTGAGAAGGTTGGAGGAGGTGTTTGCCGCACCGTCTGTCATAGGAGGCGACTGAAGGGACCTTCAGGGCCGATCGGAGCGGGGGCTTCGGCCGTCCTTCCACGCGATCCTGAGAAGGACGACAGCGCGTGTGGTTTGCGCTGTCATGAAACTGCGACGATGAGGTAGGGGGGCTCTGGCCTTCCATGTAAAGTGTGCTTCGGTACAGCGGGAGAGGGGCTTTGATTGCGTTCCGTACGAGATCCCTGAGCTCCTGGACAACGCGCCGATGGCGACCACAGTTAGGTTTTAGTGGGTATACTCAGTGTAGAGGAGTCCCACATACCCCCCTTGTCTCTCCCTCGGCGGGACCAGGATGCAAAAAGAATTTCCTGACGTAAAAAGAGGTCTTTGTCGATTGGCAAATATATATACAGAAAATGTAAAATGCATATTTAAAGAATACATATACACACTATTATTCCAAGAGATCATCTTCAAATTATCACCAAAAAGGCTAATTTAGTATTTGATGAGAGTAGCCACAGGACACACATAACAGTATGATATCTTCATAGAAAGCTAGCGTACGCAATTCGAATGTGTGGCGCGCACACAACAATATTTAGTGAGATTAAGATAGCGCCAGTTGGGGTTCCATAGCCGCGATTAATCATGTTTATGCTATGTTAAATTGTACTTACTGTATTCTATTGTATTGTACGTTATAGTTTATGCGAAAAAAATCGGACAAGTGCGAGTCTGACTCGCGCACCGAGGCTTTCGTAAAAAGTTCGGCCACATATACTATACAGTCAATTCTTCAACCGCAAACGTAAGTTTGTAATCATAAAAACAAAATTTTTCATTTGCTATAACTACAAATGAAGTATTTCATTTTAATTTCAATTTGATAGTTCCAAACATTGTCGAGAAGAAGGGTCTTGACTGACAGATGGATGGACAGATAGACAATGAAGTGATCCTATAAGGGTTCCTTTTTCCTTTTGACGTATTTAAAAGTATAAAATGACATGACACAATTCCAAATAATATAAATAAACAAATAGAACTTCATACCTAAATGTGCCAGCAGTAAAGCTACCCTGTTTGTTCGGTAGACACCTGTAATTTCCCACTATTTGCACTCTATCACCAGGTTTGCATTTGTCTACAAGATCATCATCACAGATCACATCCACACTCCTCGGCAACTGGCCTGCAGGTGCTTTCTCCGGCATTTCTTGTACAGTTAGTGTTTGATGATCTTTGTAACGAGAGAGCCCATATTCTGTTTCCAATGGATTACCTTCATCATCCTATTAATATAAATGTGTATAGGCAATGTTTTAATATTATACTTTTTCATTGACTACTTAGAACCTACTTAAAAATGAAAATGTTATTGTGCTAAGATTTATAATATTTATTTGTACTAGAGGACCCATGCGGCGCAGCATTGTATTGATAATATAATTAAAAAATAACGCTCTTATATGATGAGTAATTGTAACCCAACCTAAGTTAAATACAAAAATTGAAAGTCAAGTTGAATGTTCACACTTAGCTTCCCTCCAACTCAACCAATATAAGTGGGCAAAAGCTCAAATGAAAGAGTTTGTTCCAGCTAGTGTTCTTAGACCAAAACAAACCACATACCTCAATTAGAACCGGAGATATAGAGAAAGAAAGCTATGAAAACATAAGAAATGTACAGGAGGAAATCCCAATGGCCGGACAGACTCGTAATAGATTTCATTAATTTTTTTAATACGCAGATGTATTTTAAATATATCAATTATAATTAGAGATTAGCTCTGATTTTACGAAGTTAAAATTATTGAATAGACGCATGAGATACACATACATAATATGATATATAATGAATATTCACATTCCTTTTGTGAATATTCACATCTTTTAATTTTGACGTTTGGTTATAAAGGACACAAGCACAACTATTCGCATTTATGAATGTGGGAAATCCAACATGCGTTCCATCACTACTACATGGTATTTGATTTTACACTGAAAGATTTGAGAAACTGAGTAGATTTCAGTGAGTTCTAACATATCTAGTAGGTTTATATCTGCGGCAGTAGAATCACATAAATGCAGAAGCAATAGAAATTAAATTGAATAATTAGAAAAACCTATATAATTAACCTTCCTATAATTATATCCTGGAACATATAGCATATGCAGAATTAAGCTGTACTCAAGGCTGTCTTAGGACATGCCCAAGAATTAGGGGCCCCGTTAGAAAGTAAAGTGAATGACATGAAGCATTTTCTTTTATGTTCCCTATTTAGAAAATAATTAAGATCTTCATTTTAGTTATTATTTTTGGTTCTTCAATGAAGAAACATGTCTTTTAATTATGAAGTCATGCTGTTGTTAGCGATAGTGAAAAAAGACTCATGATTCAAAATACGACATCCAAAGTATTTTATTAGTTGCATTTCCTCCTATAAAGAAAATCATCCCAGAAAACAACTTTTTCTATAGCGATTTGGTGTTGAATCGTTTTCAGACATTACCATTTATTTCTTATACTCTGTATAATATGTAGTTGACATAGAAGTGTCACAGAAAAAATCGTTAGTTTTAGGGTTCCGTAGCTAAATGGCAAAAAACCGAACCCTTACAATTTCGTCCAATCCATCTGTATGGCTGTCCGTTTGTCACAGCTATTTTTTTCGGAAATTATTTATATATGTATATACTTAGTGTATACTGACCGTCTGGTCAGGTAGGGCACATTCATTAAACTGCTACACAATGACGTAGTGAAATTAAAAAAAAAATTTTGGTGGAACTTCATATATACAGAGAGATAAAAATCTAGAACACATAAGCGCATGGGATAACTTTAGATAGGTCTCAAAGAGGTTTCAAAGAGACTTTTTTATATAAGTCAATAGTTGGCGAGATATACACTTCTAAATTTAATGTCCCCCCCCTCCTTATAACTTTGCAACTATGCAATAGAAATTCTAAAAAAAATTGAGTTTTGAGATAGTAGACCTTAAAAAGAACTTTCAACGAAAATCAGTTTGAATAAGATGTGCAGTTTTTGAGAATTGGGTTATTTTCAGTTATACCCTCAAGACTGTAGAAATTATTTTATTTTACATAGTGTCACTAAGAAATACAAATTTATTTTTGCTGCCGATTAAATGAATATTGTGTATCCATCTATGGAGCCCTTCACTGTATGTGGTCCAACACATACTAGGCCTTTTTCTAAAAATAATTCCAAATTGAATGATGTTGCAAGATTAAAGCAGACATCTCGCTCAATTTTCACTGCAAGTCATGCAACTATTCGTGCCAATGTGAACATGTCTACACAAGTTAGCTAAAGCAATTGGCGCAAGCGAAGCGCATCCCGCAGTTTGACCAGAGCTTTAACCTCAATATTGACTATAGCCATACAAAAAAAAACATTGATTACCTATATTACCCATCATTTCTTTAGGCAAGTCTAAATTAGGAATTTTCTTAACCATTGCCAGTGGTTGTGTTATTTTTGAAGTTTTAATACATATAATTAATATACCTTAGTGGGGTAGACAGCCGTAGAAGGGAATGCTTCAAATGAAGTCAGATCAGTATATTTGCGTTCCATGACCTTCTTTGTTGTTGGACAATAATGCACGCTTCGTACCACCTTAGGGCGTACTAACGACACTCTAGTTACAATGCCTTCCACGCATATTAAGTTGCCTAAATACCTGTAAAGTGAATAAATTATTCAAATATATCATACATTATTGCATACTGTCTCTATTGGTAGAAATATGTAAAAAAACATTTAAAATTTTTTTTTTCATACAAAAACTACTTGATCAATCCTGTTAGCATAGTTAGTGGCTGTACCTCTGGCTAAAACAGGTTATCAATTCTCAATCCTAAATTTCAAGAAAGTGAAGCAACATCTCTTCATACTATATCCCTAAGGTGATAGTCGGAGTGATATAATATAACAAAATGTAATCTTCTGTAAATCAATTAAATATTTATCTAAAAAATTATTCACTTCAATTACATTATTTTAGCTTTTAATCATAGTTTTTATAATTATGATTATTTTTAGTTGTTATTTCTTTCCACCAAAACCCTGAGTAATAAAAATTTTACACAACATTAGGTACTATAGCGGAAACGGAAAGGGAATGTTTAGTAGGTTGACAATCACTTTAAATTGGCTGTATTATACAATCACGAGATAGCACGATTGATGACGAATAGAAAGACACCAATTGCAGATGATGAGATGGCAGCAATTTTAAAATTCCAATTTGTATTCGTTTCTAGGTCCAACTTCATATATGCAAAAATAAATAAAAAAAGCTACTTTTCTAATTATTTCTAAGTCATGCATGATATAACTAAAAATAATAAGAAATTAAAGAAATTAAAAGTTAATTTCCGATCATTTATTTAAATATCCTTCCTTCCTTCCTTCCTTTCAGCCATAGAACGTCCACTGCTGGACATAGGCGTCCCCTAAAGATCTCCAATAAGACCGGTTGGTAGCGGCTTGCATCCAGCGCGATCCTGCGGTCTTAATGAGGTCATCCGTCCACCTTGCGGGTGGACGTCCTACGCTGCGCTTGCCGGTACGTGGTCTCCACTCGAGAACTTTTCGACCCCATCGGTCATCAGTCCTCCGCGCTATGTGGCCTGCCCATTGCCACTTCAACCTGCCAATCCGCTGGGCTATGTCGGTAACCTTGGTTCTTCTACGGATCTCCTCATTTCTGATTCGATCTCGCAGAGAAACTCCGAGCATAGCCCTCTCCATGGCTCGTTGGGCTACTTTAAGCTTACTAATAAGGCCCATAGTGAGAGACCACGTTTCTGTGCCATAAGTCATCACTGGCAACACACACTGGTCGAAAACTTTCGACTTGAGGCACTGAGGTATGTCGGACAAGAAGACGTTACGCAACTTTCCGAACGCTGCCCAGCCGAGTTGGATTCGGCGATTGGCCTCTTTCTTGAAGTCGGACCTACCTAACTGGACTACTTGTCCTAGGTAGACGTACGAGTCAACGACTTCAAGAACCGAGTTCCCAACTGAAATAGGGGTGGGTACAACATGGGAATTACACATGACCTTTGTCATGTCCATGTTCATTTTAAGACCTACCTGTTGAGAGACTTGATTTAGGTCTTCGGGCATCGTACTGAGTTCCTCCATCGACTTTGCCATGACCACGATATCGTCGGCAAACCGAAGGTGAGTGAGGTATTCGCCATTGATGTTGATGCCGAATCCTTTCCATTCCAGGAGCTTAAAGGCGTTCTCCAGAGTAGCAGTAAACAGTTTCGGAGATATTACATCTCCCTGTCTTACGCCTCTCTTCAAAGGGATCGCCTTGGAGCTCTCTTCCTGTACTCGGACCGACATAGTGGCGTTATTATACAAACACTTCAACACTTCGATATACCGATAGTCAATACGGCATCGTTGAAGACACTCAAGCACAGCCCATGTCTCGACCGAATCAAAGGCTTTCTCATAGTCCACAAACGCTAAGCAAAGTGGCAGGTTATACTCCTGAGTCTTCTGTATAACCTACCGCAGCGTATGTATGTGGTCCATGGTACTAAAGCCTTTTCGGAAACCGGCTTGTTCGGAAGGCTGGAAGTCATCAAGCCTGCGTTCGAGACGATTCGTAATGACTCTTGAAAACAACTTATAAACATGGCTCAGAAGCGAGATGGGTCTGTAATTCTTCAATAAGGTGTTGTCACCTTTTTTAAAGAATAGCACCACCACGCCTCTGTTCCATGCTTCTGGCGTTATGCCCTCGAGGACGACGGTGTTGAAAAGCTTCTGAAGGACTTTAAGTACCGATTTACCACCCGCTTTCAGAAGCTCTGAAGTGATTCCGTCGTCACCCGGCGCCTTGTTGTTCTTAAGTTTGTTCAGGGCCATTCTAATCTCGTACAGGCTGATGTCCGGGATGTCTTCGGTGAAGTGTCGGGTCAGCTTGGCTCTTGGGTCTTTAGCCGCGCTGTTTACAGGCTTTGCTACCGAGGCGTATAGCCGTCCGTAGAACCTTTCGATCTCCTCCAATACCTCTGCCTTGGTCGACGTTATACTGCCATCTTTTCTCTTCAGCTTTGTCAACTGGCTTTGCCCAATAGACAAATGCCTCGCGAACACTTTGGAGCCTTTGTTCCGCTCTATCGTCTCTTCAATATGTTTAGTATTAAAGAGACGAATGTCGCACCGCACTGATTTAGAAATCTGTCTATTGAGCCGCCTGTATGACTTTGCATCATCAGAAGACTGCAGTCTTAGCGAGCGTCGTTCGGTCATGAGATTTAGAGTATGATCGGAAAATTTCTGAGGTCTATCTGAACGACGGGGTCTAAAGAACTTAGAACCTACCGTTTGGACAGCTTCTACGAGCCCGTTATTGATCTCGTCCATCAACGCAAAGTTCTCCAGGCAAGCAAAGCGATTTGAGAGCTCGAGCTGAAAGTTCTCGGGGTTTTGTATATGAGCATGAGTAGGTCGGAGCGTAGACTTCATCAGACGGGACCTTTCGAGTTTAACGTTAAAAGTCAGTTTGCCTCGCACGATTCTGTGATCACTACCGGTTTTTATTCTGTGGATCACGGAGACATCGTTGAATATTCGTTTTTCGCTAGTCATGATGAAGTCTATCTCATTTCTCGTAGAACCGTCGGGGCTCATCCAGGTCCATTTCCTGTGAGGTGGCTTCTGGAAGAAAGAGTTCATCATGAAGAGTCCCTCTTTCTCCAGAAAGTCTGCCAGCCTCTGGCCCCTGGGGTTCCATTGCCCATATCCAAATTGCCCCACTCTCAACTCATCATCGCTTTTTTTGCCCAACTTTGCGTTGAAATCTCCCATAACAACCGTGAAGCGGGTTTTAGACGTATGTATGGCCCGACTTACGTCCTCATACATAGCCTCCACTTCATCATCTGGGTGTGACGAGGTCGGTGCGTACACCTGAATGACCTTCAACGAATATCGTTTAGATATTTTGAGTATTAGGTATACAACCCTGCTTGACACACTTTCGATGGTAATGATGTTGTTAACGAGAGACTTGTGAACGAGAAAGCCGACACCACCTTGGGACCGTTGGTCACCTTCCCGGTAGTAAAGTAGGTTCCCGGATTTCAGGGTTATCGTATCCTCGCCCTCTCTACGGACTTCAGACAACCCCATAATATCCCATCGCAACCTACTCAACTCTTCTTCCAGTTCCGTAATCTTCTCGTCAGTCCTCATAGTGCGCACGTTATATGTTGCCAGGGCCAGTTGTCGGGTGGGGTGGCAGCCGGATCTCTTCCGGCGATTCTTAGCACCCTGTGCTCCGCCGTTACCATGACCGCTGCCAGAGCCAGGAATAGCGGAGCTGCCGGGGACTGGGGGCCTGGTCTTATTTTGACTTACCATTAAGGGGGGTTTGCCCGTAATTGCCGCGCTGGGCAGGCGTGTTGGCAATCGCAGTGCGTAGCTCTCGCGACGGGGATGCTGCTGCCCATCCCCGCCCTGTTGCACTTGAGCTATGCTGTTTTGGATGGATATACCGCTATCTGTCGCTATCTGTCGGTTCCGTAGTACCTGAGTCGGCTCTTACGACACCTGGTACAAGAGGTGGGTGCTATTCTACTCTGCCCGCACCCCCTTTTAAATATCATATCGCAAAAATAAAAATAAGGGTAAAAAAAAATAAAAACAACTTCATTAACAAAATTAGAAAGTACTCTGAAACGATTATTTTAAACAAATTCCTAAAGAGAAATTAAATCCATGCTTTCCACCGAATGCGCGAAACATTCAAAACGCAAAAAGTTTAATTCTTTTTCATTTGTGGCAGCAGAATGTCCAATATGTTTTTACATATTCAATGAATTTACATCACAGACATTCTGCTTCCTAGATCTAACTGGAGCTATAGAAACATGTGTTAATTTTGCATGGCAATATACGCCGAATTTTCAATAAGCAGAATGTTAGATAGATGATATACGAATTCTTTGTTACGCACATTCTAACAAAAATCGTTTACAATTAAACTTAAAACTATGTGTTCAAGGCAGTCTTATCACTCAAAGCGATCTCTTCCAGACAACCTTTGTGGAAGATACTTTATATGAAACTGCAGTGTAGAAGAATATATATATATATATATATATATATAAATACTCATAAAATAATAAAAATACTATTTTTTATTATTTTAAGAGTATTTGGATTTTGAGTATTTTTGAGTGAAAAACTTTGAATAACTTAAACTTTCAAATTTATAATATATAGTTAGAATTAGTTTTGATCTAGTTTGTGAAAAATAATATTTTGAATTGACTATGTAAAAATATTCTGATTTTTTTGAGTAGTTGAACAATGACTTCTTGTTGCTTACGTAAGTGATTGCAACTATTAATCCCAACTGGATTGGACTTCTTTCTTCCCATTGCAAGAATAGTAGGATAAACCCAGTTTAACAACAGTTTATTGTGACGCTGTATAAGTTTTATTTATTTACGAATCATAAATCGACACTAAATGACATAATCCCTCATAAAATAATCACACTCGCTAACAACTCAATTTCTCAAACTCAAATATACTAGTCGAGATAATTCTTCAATTAAAGTTTGCAACAAAAATATTGCTGACTCCATATCTTTCCAAAAGTATAGGAAAATACAGAATAAAAATTATGTACCGTGAAGTCAAACTCCTTGGAGTAACATGTTTGTTGCCAAAGCTGCCACAAAACGCAATAAAGAACTCTTCTTGTAATTTCGCGTACACTGGATCAATAGAAGACACATATTCTTTCAGAGCTTTCTGAAACGCTATCTGCTCTTCGAAGGCATTTTCAAGAAGATTTCTCGCTCTCTCAGGCTTCTTCTTTCGAAGGTCATTAACATTAACAACTAAACGTTTACAGTTATCCGTTAGCATTTGTTTTACTTTGTCCATATATATGCCTTGGTCCTCCTAAAAGTATTAAAAACAAATACAAAACATAGGTTAAGTTATCCAGCAATGTAAAGGTTATTTCAACTTACTTCATCATCTAAAAACTCTAAATATTCTCTTTGTAAATCTCTCATACGTTGATCGAAGTCACTTTCTTCCATTTTCAGAATATTTTGTTTTGCTTTCAATGGTTTATATAGGAAAAGTATTGTGTTGAAATTTGTGTTTTGCAGAGTTTGACAGTTAATAAAATTGGCGCTAAAATTACGGATTACCAAAAACAAAGCAACTGTTTTTAAATTATTTTTTTTAATCTTTTGAGGCAGTGGCATTTTATCAACAGTGTAATCAAGTAACTAAAAACAAGGAAAAAACCGTAGACAGAGACTTATAGACTACGCCATTCTTTCCATCTCATTCATGCAAGAAAGAGATTAATTTATCCGTATGCAACGTAAAAGAAAGTGACAAAGCTATAGCTTTTCTGTCCTTTAGCGTGTGCTTGTTGTTTCAAGGTTGCACAGTGATTGTGGTAACAAAAACAGAGTATTAAGCTAAATAATTTCGTTCGTATTGGGACTACCAGCCTTTCAATACCACTTTTCCCCATACGATATAAAATAAGTGAAAAGAAAATACTGTGGAAAATTATTTCATCAGTTTGTTAAACTCAATTATCCGCGGCATTTTATTATATAAAATTAAGACGTCTCAAATGTCTCAAAAGAATGTCTCAAATACATTTGTCGCCAAAAACTCCGTGAAACGTTAAAATGTATTACGTTAAAAGTTTAAAGAAATAACATGAAGAATGATTATCTACTTTGTTTATCTGTTTCTACATAACATGTTATAACTATAAAGGTGTTACACGAGTTCGGGTAATACCTGAAGCACGATAGAATGTTAAAAACACTGAAACGAAAAGTGTGGTTATTTTTGTTTTAACTATTAGGATTTCTGAAATAAGGACTCGCGGCTCATGAACTTGATGGTGGCCGATGTCGCGTTCCGATTAGTTATTCATTGGCTTATCACACACAAGACAGCTGCGTTTGCCTTGATAATCGAATAATATAACACCAATTTCGGATATTTCAAATTTTAGTTGCAACAAGTAAGGTATTTAATATTAAGTAGGTAGTTCGATCTTTTTATTTTTTTATTTTTTACGGTGTTGCCACTCCTACGAAACAAAGAGATAAGAAGAAATTGGTAGGATCAGGAAAACAGCTCTTAATAGTAACAATTACTATCGAAGTTTTATAAAACAATCGATATAATTTCTAAAGAATCCCATGAATCCCATCCCTAGTGATCAGCTGTTCATCAAGTTCAAGGTCATCAACTTCAAAATCATAGATTATATTTTTTCAGACTGGGGACATTTGTAAGTAATTTCTGCCTAAGCTTTCGTGTGCAAGATGTAATTGTGCTATTTGTATTAAGCAAACTATTTTAACTTTTTTTAGTGTGGGTATGTGATTTTATGTCTGTGTGATTCGCGTTGCAAGGCTAATAAACAAATTAACAAATTTACATACATAGATGTCGGATCATATGGTAAGGATTCCGATAGCACAACATTTGAGAATTCGTCCTTTTACCAGCTTTTAAAAAATGGTCGAGATGTGAATTTGCCAGCGCCTAAACCTTTGCCAGGTTTTCAACAGCTTACACCACACGTATTCATAGCAGATGGAGGATTTAAATTAGAGAGCTTTCTGATGAGACCCTTCACTAGAGACGCAGCAATTAATGACAATGATAAAAAAAAATTTAATCGATCATTAAGTAGGGCACGAGTTGTAGTAGAATGTGCGTTTGGCATATTAGCACAAAAATTTAGAATATCCTTGAGGCCCTTTGAAACGGATTTAAATAATACTATTAAAATTGTTAAGGCTGCAGTGTGCTTGCATTACTTATTGCGGACTAAAGAAGGTGCATATACATTCGAAAACAAACAATTTTCAGAAACTATAGGAACATTCGGACCAATGCATCCAAATAGACATAGGGCAGATTTAGCAGCGTTTAATGTTAGAACACAATTTGTAAACTATTTTAAGGAAAATTAAAACAATTAAATGTAAACAATAAATTTCTTACCATCTGTCCCCGTCTTTTCTTCAATTTTCCTCCAAGCCATCTTTTTTTTTTTAAGTAACGCTCGATATAATTGCTAACAGTAGGTATGTTTATGTACTATGTAGCAGGCACGCGCCACGTTCCGTCGGCATTTAGCAGAACTTGTGAGATTTAACAGACGCATATCTGTACAGTATTAACATTTATCACGCCCATTATTTATTAAGTAGATTTTGCACATACATTTTTACATACTTCTTTCGCTTCCTCTAGGTATGCGCATACTTAGGCTAGGCGACGTAGCTTTTATTTTTTTGTTTATTAAGTAATGTGCGATTTAATTGCTTACAGTAGGCCTACATATACTATGTAGCGGGCGCGAGCCGCTTTCCGACGGCACATAGCATTTAACAATAGATACCTATCTAGCTGTGGGCGTGGTCTCCTAGTAGCCTTGTAGATGCCTAGCAAAGGAGGTAGTTAGCTGGTAATTCACTACTCGCTAGGATTGTATATGGGTCATGAACTCAAAATAGTGATGCCGGCAGTTTAGTCGATATTTTTATTTATCATTAAAATTATTTAAATTTTATCAAAATAAAAATATCACAGGAGGACTTTTGTAACCTCATAGGTGCTCTCTACTTGACATGCTACAATACCTTTCAGGGATTTGGTGGACTGTTGTAACACCTTGTATATACTGAAAATATAGGCTGAATGGGCATAGATACCTTTGTCTTCTCTTTAGTTTGTGGTAATAATGTTCTGTTCTCTAATCTGTGTAGCGATATAAATCAAAACAAATTTGGAAAACTCTGTTATCCAATCTCATATTTATATTTACATGAAACTGTTTTTGAAAATTCATGACCTAAACTGTTTAAACCATAAATTTTCTGCAATAATTAAAATGTCTGAACCAAATTCAAATTCTAACCTATCACAACCGGAATCCGAAAAAGAAAATAATAAAGGGGAACGACCTAAATTAAAGATCCTCGCCTTTCACGGTTACAGACAAAATGGAGCTATGTTTCGGGGTAAAATAGGATCTTTTCGTAAAGCTGTGGCCAAATATGCTCAACTGACTTTTATTACGGCTCCTCATGTTGTGATGAATGAAGACGGTGGTGAAGAAGGTCTGACATTTATCTGTCTATTACTAATCGCTATTGTATTATTAGTGCTGAATAAGTCGAACTACCAGTCTACAAAACTCCCCTTAACTCTTGCTTGATTTTTAATCAATAATGAAAAATGTGTACTAGGCTAGTATTCCAACAACATTTCTTCCATGAGTATTATTTATATTATTATCCATCAATATTATTTTAATAGTTAATGGCTAGGCGTTTAAATAGCATAGCTAGGCGAAAATATGCGAGAAGAATGACGAGATTTGAGGAGGCAAAAGAAGTATGTAAGGACCGCGAAGCTCGGCGCTCCGTCCTCTCTGGCTATCCTGTTGGGGATACAGCGTGAAGATGTGTTTGTATGTATTTTCATATATACACGCTGCAATTTTAATGGTCGACCAAAAGCGTTCAGGTTAATGTATTCAATGAATAGTATTCGCACACAAAGTTTTAACTGTATTTAATTAACAAATGTAATTATTTTGTAAATTTTATAAAAATCACGAAAGTAAAAGTAGTGTACTATGTTTACATTTTTATCAAACACACCACCGCGCCGCTTCATCCTAATGTCACACTACGATAATGTGCAAGAAAGCGGTCAACCAATCATAATGCACATGGTTCATAGTCCACGTGGACTTAACAACCAATTAGGTCAAAGTACATCCCAGTTGCACCCCTTTCTTTTCCTGCGTGCCAGCCGTAGTTTGCTTCCAGATCCAGTAACTTTCAGCCCAGTCAATCCATGGTATGTATGACCAGTCTTGCATATGCGCTTACGTTAATAAATAAGGGAGTTCAGTTCATGACCCTAGTCGAAATGGAGGATCAACATTATCAGTACTTGAATATCGAATATTTAGAAATGGTACCTTTGTATGCCATTGCTGGAGACTCTTTACGTGAGGTTGTCAAACTTTATGCATTACCGGAACATCGAAATGTTACGCAACTGTGGTGTGGTGGAAACAATTTTAGCAGCAACACAAGTTTAATTATTGACGTTTTTAATGTAGTGAAAAGTGATAGTGACACTTCAAAAATTAAAAGACAACATACAAAGACGTGCTCCTTTATGTATCGAAGTAAATGGTACATAGTTTGAACATTTATTGCATTACAGATAGTTTAAGTACGTTTTAAAAATCTAAAATGAATTGAATGAAACAACTGTTGTTATGTATGTTGGTTTCAATTTTTAAAATACACCTAAAAGGATTCACTTTTAAAGCATTTAATATTTTTACAAGTTTTCTTTATTCATTTCTTTCCTAATTGTTTCTAAAAATAATGTAAGTAAATTGTTTTTGACTCCTAAACCCCTAGAAAGTAGGAAAAGAAATTCCGACTCAGCTGTTGCATGCGAGGTCATCGAACGCAGAGTGCGAGGCCGGCCGGTAGGTATGATGCGCGCTTTTTGAAACTTACCTGTACAGGTTGTTTCTCAAAAGACGATATTTATTTTTGTTATTTGTAGTTATTTTATTTTAATTTATTTGCTTTAATTTATTTGCGGGTATGCATAATATTCATCGGATACATTAATCTGGATGCTTTTGGTCACCAATAAAATTGCAGGTGTATACTTTAGTTAAAAGTCAAATCAATTTGCTCTATTTTTGAACATTCTTATTGACTATTTATATTTTTATATAAAAACGAACAAGCCTTACAGTAGTCGCTTAATATGTGTAACATCTGACATCTCACCTAGACAATAAGTAACATTAACATTATATCCTGAAAAAAATGATTCAGGTATTAATTGAAATAATTTTTCGTAATGAAGAATAAATCTTTTCAATGAAAATTGTATTTTATTTAATTAACACTAGGAGTAATGCCATTTTTTATTGAACACAGTTATTTTTGTTCAATTTGGTGGAGATCGGAGACAATAGACGTATGCTAACTAAAATATGAGACATATACTTGTGATTTCAAAGTATTTAAAAACCGTGATTTCAAAGTATTTAAAAACCGTTGAAAAACTGTGTCAATAACAGTACCACTGTTAGTTGTCGAAACATTTAGATCTGTGTACATTTTGAGCTTGAGTTCATCACACTGTTGGCTGGCAGTACTAATCTCTTGGAAAATGGGTTGGTACCATCTGACGACCAACTTTACCACCGCGCGCGCTCATGGGTCAAATCAAATAGGGTGCGCTTCCCCGGCTTCCTGTTACACTCCCTTTTCATGAAATCACTTCCACAGATTGCAGGGAAGCCTGAGGAAAGATGTTCCACATCAATAATAATTATTATTATTATATTATTGGAGGCTTGCTTTGAACTTGAATATTGGATGACCTAGTCATGTTAGCATACAAAATTTCATTATATCAGCTCACAATGGTATTCTTATAGAAACCAGTAACTGTAATAATCTCCAGATGACTACACCGATTATGTGGCCCCTGCTAAATAGTAAGTGTACTATGGGCACCTGAAATGAATTAATCACAACTAAAATAACTTAGAAAAGTTTGTTTTCTAAATCGGTCTGATTAACAATTGAATCCAGGAACCCTCTGTTTGAGAGGTAGATTTACTAACCATCACTTCAACAATCTAGTCAACATCAACGGAAACGGAACTTAAAAATCTCTTTGTTAAGTAAAGTATAATAGCGTTTTCTTTTTAGTTTTTTGGAATATAAATATTACAGATGGTCGCGCTTGGTGGTTTAATGCAGAGGATAATACGTTCAGTGGCAAATGCTTAGGTGGTCCGGCACTTGGATTTGAAGCAACTCTGCAACTTGTTGAGAAAACAGTTTTAAACCATGGCCCATATGATGGATTCATGGGTTTCTCTCAAGGAGCTTGTCTTGTTGGATTATTGGCTGCAATGCAACAAAAAGGATGTGTGTATACATTTTTCTCACACTATTAAGTGGGTTTTTAATCAAAAATATTAAATTTGAGTTGTGTTTTATAAAATTAAGAAATTTACCTGAACATATGAAGTACAGACAAATACCAAAAGTGCACATATGCAAGTGTTATAGTTCATAATGCTTTCGTAAACAATTTGGAAGTTCTAAGCAGTATACATAATACATATAAACAAAAAAATTAATTCATACAAAAATTCAGTATATTTAGAATTTAGATTTCACAGAAGCCCTTCCATTCACTTATTATTCTATATACCTATTTTACACCAAAATTTTGATTAACTCAACTTTTGAAAAGTACCCATTATGTTATTTTCAATTAAATTATGTGTAAAATTATAAAAATATAATCAAGCTTATGTGAATAGCATTTTAATATGTAGTAGGAAATAAATAATATTAAACATATCTAATGTATAATATACATAAATTACACCCATTACACCAATGTGTAATATATACACAATTCATGACTATTATGTAACAGCTTGTATATACATGCCTATGAATGATTGACAGCTAATAATAAAACTGTTAAATTAAAAACTACCCTTGGATGCGGAGAATAAAAGTAATGGGACACCACAATGTGGTTTAGAGTTGCTATATGCTTTTATTTGATTATTGCTTCGTTCTTTTACAAATTAATAAAAAAAATATGGCTGTTTCTGATGATGTTATATATAACATCATTGGCTGTTTCTATGTACTACTGATACCAAACCACAGCAAACATTTTGAGTCATCTCAATATAACAGAAGTTTCATGGGTTTATTTCTGTTTCAGATTTACCCTACACATTTAAATTTGCAATATTTGCATCTGGTTTCCGATCAGGTAGTTTAGTACACAAAGGTTTTTATGATGAAGAAATCAATTTGCCATCATTACACATTTATGGCGAAAGCGATTCTATCATACCTAAAGGTACTGTTTGTTAAACTTACTTTTCATTAATTTGATCTTGGCTGGTAACAAATTTATTTAATTTTTTCAGAGATGAGCGAGTCACTTATTAGCTTGTATGTAAATCCAATAGTAGCTGAACATTCAGGAGGTCATTATGTAGCTTGTTCAGGATCCATCAAAGACACCTACCTGGATTTCCTTCATGACAGATATAAAGATTTATTAAATCAAGAACAAGAAACAAAAAATGAATAAAGTTTGTAGGTATTTTAAGGACTATGATAGACTTACAAATTGAAAGATGTGAATGCGATTTTTATTTGTAATAAGGGAGCAATACGTAGTAATATATCTATTGTACTTATTTAATTAATTTTTTTAAATGAACTTCAGTTACTACCATGCTTTTTATTTATATCTTTCGTTTTTGAGTTGGTTTGACACAAAAGTGGTAGTATTCAGTGTATTGTATGTTAAAGCTCTGTACTGTGGTTCTGTGCAAGTGTTACATGACTTATGAGTTGGAACGTTTAAATATGTAATAATGATAATACTCTAGACAATTACACAGACTGTGTGACCCCAAACAAAGCAGTAAGCTTGTACTATGGGTACCACACAACGAACTCTGGGGGAGTTCCCAGTAACACCTAGACTCCAAGCCAATTTAGAAAAGTTCGTTCCTAAATTAACCTGACCGGGATCGAACCCGGGACCCATGGGAAGCAGATGCATATGCCACTGCGCCAACGGGTCAGTCAGTTTGAATATGTGCAACTGAAGTTTTCGCGATTTTCCAAGAAGTCCTTTCTAACTCCAGTAAAGCCGTACGTACTGAACGTCTACTGTACGAATGTTAGAGACTTGTTTATACAGGTGGCCCTCAATAAAGTGCAACCCAAGAAGGAGGTGACACGACTGAAAATTATTGACAAAATTTTTTTTTTAATGTATATAAATCGATGAATTTCAATTTTTATTCTCTACTCTGGACCTTAGATGCAAAAAAATCGACTTCGGGCAAAATACTGGATCGATGTTGTTCAAATAAAAAAAAAAATAATGCTAAATACTCGGCAGTGAGGATAGAATAACAACTAGCTCGCAAAAATAGCGATATCATGACTTAAATTTGCTTTCATTTAACAAAAACATTTTTTTTTTACATTTTAATTCAATTATCTCATAATTTCTGATATTTTTTTGGGTAGTTTTTATTCTGTCTTCACTGCTGAGTATCTAGCATCATTATTTTTTTTATTTGAAAAAAATAAATCCAGTATTTTGGATAAAATCAATTTTTTTGCACAAAGCGTCCAGAATAGAGATTAATAAAATTTAAATTTATCGATTTACATGAGATTTTTTTTTTATCTTTTAATATCTATAATTTTTGTCGATAATTTTCGGTCTATTTTCACCCCCTTTTGGGATTGCACTTTATCGTGGCCTTAGATAGATTGTGGGACACCCGGTATAAGAAGAAAGAACACATCAAACGTACTTTGTGTTCGTTATGAATTAGGTATAACCCAGTTGTGCGTGACCCGTCTGGGATACGATCCCCGATAGCCTCGAGGCCACTATGCACATCCGAACTGAACCGCGTGTACGACAGTCCGCTGACTTCAACTCGGTGACAGGAGCGGGGTGGGTTGGTGAAAATGAGACTCTTCTATTGTTTTTCTATGATAAGCTTCTAGTGCGGTGGCGGAGCAGTCACGCTCTTTTTTTTTTTTGGTTTCTGAGAGGCGAAATTAAATCCCCGCGGACTACCCATCCGGACTCTACGCCGACTGGAGGGTGTCGGACTCGAACCGACTAAACAAAACCCCTCTTTGCTGTTAGCCCTAGTGGCTTTAACAGCGTCACAGGTCGCGTTGGGCCGAGCGCTGAAGGCGCCCTGCCAGATGGTCGACCGTCTGAGGGTTCGTCCAGTCGAGAGATGCCTCTTATGGAGGGCGGACCTCGGGCTCAAGGCGTCGCCAGGGGAGCTTTCCGCACCTGCGTGCATCTTAACGGGCTTCCTATTCGGGTGAGGGCCGGGCGTCTAGCGGACCCGGCCGGCGAGGCGGCTGGGGGCCGGTTAGTGTGCCTAGTATTCCGCGTGGCAGTTTACAATGTGGCTTAAAGCCCGCGTGTGTGCGTGTAGAGCTACGTGATCGAGCTTCTAAACGTGAGACCCTACGGGTGTCGCGGGGGTCGTCCTCGCCTCCGCCGGTGGGGGCGGTGCGGTCGTAGTGTGTAGGTTGGCATGTTCGAGTTCGAACGTGTAATGCCGTCATCGCTGTCGCCTAACACATGTCTAGGCCTACGATAGCGTTTGCGGACGCGGGGTTCGGGGGTGTACGATGACGCCCTGACCAGTACGGGGTTCGGGTGTAAGGAGGAACGGTGAAAAAAAAGCGTTGGGACGTCTCTTTTAGATATTGAGTTATAGAGGGCAATTCTAGGTCGTAGTGGAGATCTACGTTGCGCACGTAAGGAGGGGCACCGGTGGCCCTGTGCATGAACCTATTCTGAATAACTTGGAGGGAGTTGATGTGAGAGCGCGCAGCGTGAGCGAATACTACACTGGCGTACGTCATGATAGGCCTGACGCACGTCTTATATGAAGTAACTTTATGTCTGAGGGACATTTTGCTTTTAGCGCAAATGAGCATGTTGAGACGACCGAGGACGAACGCGGCGCGGTCGCGGACCGTTTTGATGTGTTGGCCGAAGGTCATGGCACTGTCAAGGGTGACTCCTAAGTATTTGACTTTCCTAGTCCAAGGGATATCCTGACCGAAGAGCGTGATAGTACGGAGTGTTAGCGCGGCGGGCGCGGCTGGTCGTCGTGCCCCTCGAGAATCTAATTTTCTACGTCGCGAACACCAGTATAACCATAAATGTGAACAATTATATGTTTATACTTTGATGGGCATTGAGTACCTAAAACGGGAGACGCGATTCACAGGCATTCCCCTCTGTCAATTTATACTAGTATAAGTAAAAAAATTTTATTAAAAAAAATTAAACCGCCTTCAAAAAAACACTGAAAAGTATGAAATAACTATTCTTTACTAATCAAAACTCAAGTACAATTAAAATAACTTTGTAAATACGATACACATACCTATATAATCAAATTGCACATTGATTTGGCACCGACTCCAATAACTGTCAATTTTTTATTCAGTTTTATTGAATAATTGTGATCAGCGGCCATACGAACATCACTGTCTGAAGAGTGGATGGAAACAGAATCAGATTCTGTTTCAGTATCACTAGCCGTAGATATAATTATTCGGTCCATCTCTTGATCCATAAGGCCGTCATTTTTTAAATATTCCTCCTGTAAATGTTCACATGCGTGCACTGAGCTGTCCAATCTTCCGCCGTAATAGACTCAAAGGCCTCTTCAGTTAATTTTACAATTTCTTTTGGATCTTGTGCCACGTTCTTATCCGCCACCTTTCTTTTTACAACGCTCCAGATTTTCTCAATCGGGTTGAGGTCGCAATGGTAAGGCGGCAACCTTAATACTTCGTGTCCGTGAGCTGTTAATAATTCATCCACTGCAAATGTCGGTGGACCTTTATTTTGTTTGATTAGCTCAAACAGCACAGCTTTTCTCCAGGTGTCTTCAAAATATATACCCTTTTGCCGGACCCATTCCTGCATGCTACTTTTTATATTTGACATTGAAGGGGCTTTGTTTAATTGAGTGCAATGGTATGGAGCGTTGTCCATTACCACAAGCGACCTTTCAGGTAGATTAGGTATTAGTTTTTCCGTCACCCATTTTAAGAAATTTGCAGAGGTCATGTCATCGTGGTAATCTGAGGACTTTGATTGGGATTTGAACATTAATAATGCACCATTTATGAATCCATCTTTTGTTCCCGCATGAGCGATTATCCAGTGACTCCCTGATGACTCTGAGACGAACATTCCTGGGTCCTCCTCACTCTGCCAACAACTTTTCGTATGATAAGTATTGTGTATATAGGTCTCATCTAAGTATACAACGGGTCGTTTTTCCACAGTGCGATTTATTCGTATTTTATCCAAATATCTTGCACGCCATGCGGTAATGTCGTGACGTTCCATAAGTAGTTTGCGTCTAGATTGACATCGCTTGTACTTGAAACCAATCCTATTTAATATCCTGTGCAATGTTGTGATGCTTCCCTGAAAATTGATGTCTTCTCTCAGAGCTGCCCGTAATTTAGCCAATGTTGGTAATTCTTTATGCACAACGTAAAAACTGAATTTTTTGCCGGATAGCGCACAAATCGAGCCCGTCTAAGTCGAACTTTTTCGGACTTCCCCGGGGTGACAATTTTTTTCGAAGTACTCGCCGCTGTTATACCTTCTTTCGTAATTCTTGTTACAGTTTTCTCTGACACACCTGCAATTAAATAATGAACAATTAAAAATAATAGTAACTAAGTTTATAATGCTTATGTACTATGTAATATATGTTTTAATTTCAGTTACCTAGTTTTATCACGTTATGTATTTGTTCAATTTTGTCGCAAAAATGAATTTATATCATAAAAGTCCCATCAATACAGCAAAAAATTATTATATGGCAACTCTAAAAAGTACCTGTTATGGCGGCGACTCTCTTCCGAACATTGTTTAGTGGTATTAAAACACCTTGATTCTTTTGTTCCGCTTCACAGAACTCTTTCACCTTCAATATCATTTCTCGAGCCGAACTTTTTACAACTTTTGGCATTGTAAACAATCTTTAAAATGCACTAAGCTAGTTAAAAACTCACAAAAATCTAACACAACAAAAGAACTTGATAACATCGACGAACGACAACATGGCCGACCTGTCAAATTTAGTTTCAAAAATCACCGCGGGACTTCTTTAATGATAAGGACTTTACCACACTCGCACGCTGGACTGTACAAGAGTGTGGTGCCGAGTTAGGTTATGGCCCCGTTGCCAATGCCGTGGATTTAAAAAAAAAAGGTACAGTAGTGCGTTTCTCTTACGCAAATTAGTCAAATTCACTTCTGAATCCGCGGTGAGATTGTCAACTGTGATTTGGTATTCTCTAAAGTCGACAGAGATACTAGCGCCGCCTCGATGAGTGGCGGCGGCGAGTTGTACTATCGTAAATGAATTTTATGAAGTTTCACTAAATATAACAGCCCAATCTAAATAAACGCATACTCGCATCTAAGATCACTTCGCTCCTAGAATGTTTGGTTTAGAGAATTCCATTTGAAGTTCAAGTGAGTTCGAATGCGAAGTGGAGTGAATTGTCGAGCGAGTCTCTCTTTGGGTGATTCCAGTTTTAACAGAATTGCATGGCAATTCTGTAAAATCTCGACAGATTTCGACGGACAGGTATATTGACAGACGTTACGTCATTAGGCTGATGGTCTTGTTACCAATGCCTTAAGAAATATAAATAAATACTAAGGTTATATTTGTTCTAGTATAGTTTATCTCATGGAATTCTATGGGTTATCTTTATCATTTGTTGATTTTTGTTCATCGCATCTAGTATATTAGTATTCTGTGCATCGCATACTCGATAGCATACTTACCTTATAAGTTTTGTAAATTATTCCATAAAATATCATAAATTCATAAAAGTATTTTTGTTAAAATGTGGTCGCGATATCTAATGTGGTTTGCGCATGAACATGTAGACTTTCGTCTTGCTGTAAGTTGTAGACTTTGAAAACTTCCTGGATAAAGTATTACCTAAAGTTCTAATATTATGCGCTTAATTTACAGGAAATGCAAAGTATACTTACACTATTCAATATACCGGTGCGATTTATAGAAAAACCTTGTACAGAAATACCTTATTGGGTAGTGGAACTACCTTCAGAAGATTGTGTTAGAAAAATCGCTTCGAGGTCGATATTGCTGCGAAGTTGCATAGAATTATGGTCTAGAGCTAAAACTCAAGCACAGTTGCATAAAAACTTAAAGAATGCGTTAGAAAATAACTCAGGGGATTGGATAGTAATTGAGGAGCCTTCGAGAGTTAGAGATAAGGATGTGTGCCCTAAGGCTTTAATAGACACTTGTTGTTGCCCTATTAAGTCATTCAAAGTAGAAGTTGAGACATTTTGTAAGCATTTCTCTATGAAGGAGAAATTAGATAAGATTGAGGTAAGTGTATTTCAATTTACTATGAATAGGAGGTTCTTAATTCGTCCAAATCTTTTTTTTAGTATCATGAATTTCTCCTACATTTATGCACCCATTTTGATGATTATTTTTGTATTTGAAAGGGTTTATGTCCAAATTAGTACTATAAAAATTTATTTAACATCTCAATGATGGAGTACTGTTTATATAATAGAACTCCTTAACATATATATTTCGATGACTCTTTTTATTGAATGTACTGTTCCAGAATTGAAAAAAAGTTAGTTGTAGACTCCAGATAATAAATGACACAAGTGTACTCAAAAATGAAAAAAGTAAAAAAAAATTAAAGCAACAAAAAAAAAACACTGCAAAGTACAAAATAACTATTCTTCGCTAATTAAAACTCAAGTACAAAAATCACTTCATAAATGTGAGTCAAATACCTACCTACTTACCATAACACTAGTTATTAAAGTCAGTGCCAAACTAAACAACAATAGAAAGAGCTCACAGGTTTGGTAGGCTTAGCACCGACTTTGGTGTATAGTATATTGTTACTCTTGAGTATATACTGATCTATGTCTATAAACAAACAAACATAATTGTGTACGTATTTGTATCATATTTATGAAGTTATTTTCGTACATGAGTTACTAGTCATTTTGTTATTTTTTGAATTTGTTTTAATTTTTCTCTTATGTAAAATAGGAGTTGTAAAATGATGTTCTGGGCTAGTAGGCGATTGAAAGGTCATTTTAACCGCCTCGGACAACAAAATATTACATAATGAAAAATATGTTTTCATTTGGGTTTGAAATATTTTTATGATGATGGATTAATGGAGCAGTGATGTATGTACTGCAAGACAGACAAGATAAAACTGTAAAGGTCCATTTCTCCTATTTTCGCTATAGAACTCTTCATGTCATTATTAATATAAATAATTACTCTTCATGTAGGTTGGGTCAATTTGGCATAATCTACTTACTGATGAATATCAGCAATACAATGGTAGTAAATAATATTTCATATTATGTATAAAAATATCGAAAGCTTTCACATAGAATATTCCAAAACACTTCATTTTCAGGCCTTTAGTTACTTACCATTAGAAGGGCCAGTAAAACTGAAAAAACCAGACATCACACTTGTATACTTGGAGTTTTATGGTGTTGACCCCAATAATGTTCCTGAGGAACCTTACGATTTGTTTTTTGGAAAATGGGTAGGTACTGTCTATTCTAAAGTTAAATAAAACAGGGGACATCTTTTGTCATCTGTCTATCTAAAATTATATAAAACTGAGGATAACTTTTACTAAGTCAGTTTATTATTGTATAATTTGAGCAAACCTTCTAACAAGTGTTTTTGTATGTATACGTATGTATGTGTATGTGACTTATGAATTTGGCCAAATACTAATGCTGACCTTTAAACCTAGGCACCACATCACCACATGGGGGTGCCTGACTTTCAGGACGTTAGATTTTTTTTACGTAAACCAGTGGCTGAGTTCGATATATCGGTTGGTTGTTCTTCTTTTTATAGTTTTTCATACTAACGCAATAATATTAAAGAAAATAAATTAAAAATTATTTCATATTTTAAAAGAAAAATACAAATATCTTATTTGTATTAGAGAAATTGTATCAGAACTTAATGTTATTGGTATTATTAAAAAGTTTTTGCAAATAATAATGCATTATGTTACATCATCTTGAATTTTATATTTTATAACTAAATTATATATTATATAATAATATTGTTAAAATTTCTTTTTCCTGATTTTAATTTTTTTTTATTAAAAATGAATATGTGATAATATTATTGTAACTGTATTTTCTTTACATTATTATTTATATTACATTACGATATTTATAAATGGAAACTAATCAATACTTATACAGAATATAACAACATAAAACGATGCTGTCAATTTACATGAAAGTAAATTGAGCCTAAGGACAAAGCTCACTTTACAGTAGCTGGCAGCGAAGGGGCGCCACAAAAAATTTGCCTAGGGACACAGAAGGTTTTAAGACTGATATTGCCAAATACAATTAGTATTAATGTTGCCTTAAATAAAATAGACTTGTTTTTCTACAGGACAGTGTCGAAATACACTTCCAATACTCTAGCTCTAATACTGTTTATACTGATATGTAACTAAATTAATCTGTGCTGATATATTTATATGCCACAATTTATAAATATTTAATTGAAGGTAGCAGATGGGCAGCGCAATCTCATCCAGTTCCACTCACTCAAAAAGCGAACATTTATTGGCAATACCAGTATGGATGCGCAGTTGGCCCTCATTATGGCAAACCAGGCGCAAGTGAAAGCTGGTGATTTGTTATTAGACCCGTTTGTGGGCTCAGGGTCTTTATTAGTTTCTGCTGCACATTTTGGAGGTACTTAATATTTTTTGCCAACTAAAAATTCTTTCCATATGCATCTTTATTCGAAATTTAGAATTTAGAAGAAATGCTACTCAAAATCCGTACTATTTTGTAATTATTAATGGAGCGGATGTGATAAGTACTAGATGTAGGAGAAAATATAATTAGGGCCTAATTTTCATTCGTGAAAAATCTCATACTAAGATTTACAAAAATTTTAAATGAATTTGTTTTAAATGCAACTACCCATAGATAATTTTTATTAAATGAAATATTTAAAAACTTTTTTAACTTTGAGGCGCCTACAAATTTTGTAACTAGCATATCTGTCAAAGGTATGGCCACAGATTAATTAGTTTACTATAAGAAACATCTTGAAAATGATTGTTATAATACTTGCAGCGTCATCTAAAATGAAAGATAGATCCAGTCTGATTATGCCTAGTTGCAGACAATTTGATAAAGACAATTCTACAGCGATATATAGTAACGACAAATAACCAAATAACGTAGAAGATCTGCAGCAATTTATTATTATTTCCAGCATATGTATGGGGTTCAGATATAGACTTCATGATGCTGCATGCGAGGTCGAGGCCAACGCGCGTCAGACAAAAGGTAACAATGTATGTATTACCTGATAAATCTAGGCATTCATTGTCTATACTAATGATGACGTTTGCAATAGGAGATACCTGTTTTTATAGCAAAGTACTCTTTTGTTTTCGTCAAGTAACTGCTTGCATAGAAGTTATGAACTAGTCTCTTCCTCTTTTCACCTTATGCTCTACGTTTTATCATTGCCATGTTTCAAAATCTGTCGCAGCAAAACTCCATATACTATTTTATTAATATAAAATCAGATTAATTGGATTATATTTTGGTTAATTCAAAAGTAATTATTGTATATTTTGTCAGTTGACACATTTATCTAATCACTTTTTCAATATTGTGATTGGTAGTGTCGATCAAAAGTAGTTCTTATAATTTATACAGACTGAATCATTTTCTGTCCCATAACTCAAAACCGAAGTTGCATTTTTGTTCCAACCAAAACAGAAAATGAGATACGAACTTGAAAATGAGTACTTGAAAACGGCAAAAGATACGAGTTCTCAGTAGTTCTCGTTTGCATAGAAAAGCATAACTGATTCCCGACTAGCCATTACTGCTACACACGTAACGATTTATATTGAACTTAGTTTGTAAAAACAATTGGGAGTTTATAGATTTCCCTAAATAAAAAACGAAAAATAATAATGAGAATTAAAATGGTAAAGTTTATTGCTGATCATTCTATATCATAATCATTCATGCAGTAAACACATGCTAAATAATTACATCTAAAATATGTATAAAAACGCTACAATGCTTAACAATAGATATATAAGCGTAGTGAAAGGGGTGTGGCTGCTTTTAAGTGAAAACGACAGGGACAAAAAGGCACTTCTGATAGTTCCCTGTGTTTCTTTCTAGCTAAGCCCTGTGATTGGCTCTCGTGTGAAGCACGCCGCACATGCAGCATGCCCAAGTCAATCAGAGCGCTCAGATAGAAAGAGAGAGGGAACTATCGGCATCTCTTTGTCCCTATCGCAAGATCGGAGATCTTGTTTGTTTTTATCTCTAAGTACATGAAAATATGTGACAGGTATACTCGTAGCTCCATCACCTAGCGGACCAGTTTCCAGTAAGGAATTTGATACTAACGGATTGTAGATGTTATTCCTATTTGTTCCCAGGTTCGTAATAAAGAGGAAAGTATACAAAGTAACATGAGGCAATATGGTACGGAGGATAGGTATCTGGATGTCGTTGTTAGCGACTTCTCATTGCCGATGTGGACGGAGCGATTGAAATTCGACGCTATTATTACTGATCGTGAGTACATTTTATGAATGATGATTATAAAGTGCCAAATAATAGGTCTTTACCTATAGTTGCCGTTTGGCCGCCCGAAAAGTAAAGTCAACAACGATGAATTAAAGGTAATAGTGGAAGTTGACGATAGTCAATCTACTGCTGAGTTAGCAGCAGTTTTCGATGTTAGCATCAAAACAATATTGGTCCATTTGCGTCAAATTGGCATGGTAAAAAAGATTGATAAGTGGGTGCCAAATGAAATGAACGACCGCTAGCGCGACCAACGCGTTGAGGTATGCCTTGCGTTGCTTAATAGACACAGAAACCATCGCAAGTGACAATGCGAAGAAAAATCCATTTTTCATCGCATTGTCACTTGCGATGAAAAATGGATTCTTTTTGACAATCGTAAGCGGTTATCATGTTGGTTTGACACTGGTTCAGCACCTAGGCAATGTCCCAAACAAAAACTTACCCCTAGAAAAGTGTTGGTTACTGTTTGATGGTCTAGTGCTGGTGTAATTCATCACAGCTTCTTACCAAATGACACCAGTATTACTGCGCATGTGTACTGTGAGGACAGAATGATGGAGAAGCTCGCAAATCTCTGGCCAGCCTTGGTTCGCTCGTCCCCGCTGCTCCTGCACGACAACGTTCGTCCTCACACGGCACAACAGACGGTCTCTAAGCTACAAGAGCTAGGGTTGGAAGTTTTGCGTCATCCACCGTACTCACCAGACCTTGCGCCGACAGGACTTCTACTTTTCCAAAATTTGGACAACTTCTTGCCAGGAAAAAGTTCTATACCCGAGAGGCAGTACAAAATGCCTTTGAAGAGTTTGTTGCCTCCAGTACAGCATTGAAAAATTACCACTGCGCTGGTAGAGATGTATCGATAGCAAGGATGTTAGTGGCGCTATTTTTAATCAATTGTTGTTTAATTTTAAATTGTCTATAAAATGACATTTCAATTGTCAGGGTAGACAGTGTCTCTGTGCCTATATGGGACGCACGCCACTGATGAGGAGCCTAACGGCTCGGCCCATTCCAAAATCCTTCTAGTAAAAATTAATGTGGATCATATTGAAAATCTTATTTTAACTCTGTCAAATTGCTGTCAGAAGCCATAGATGAATCCTTGCTACACCCTTGAGCAAATGATCCAGAATTTACTTCATACAATAATCTACCTTTTTAGCACCATACGGAATTCGAGAGCCGACAGAGAAGGTTGGGATAGAGCGAGAAAACTATACGTTGTCGGAGGAACACTTCGCGAATCATATACCATCGAAGGTAGATTATGGCTTGCCTCACATATATAGAGATCTGTTGAACTTCGCTGCACAGCATTTACAAGTTGGACGACGGCTCGTCTGTTGGTACCCTTTAGTTAGGTAAACACTTCTTATAATATGTCCTAGACTTGTAGTCCAGAACTACGTGCAAGTGTGAATCCCTTTCGAACTCCTCAATCAGACATTCACACCTAAGTATCGTTCTGAAATATGAACATTAGTGATGCAACTGAAGTAAGGTTTTAACTCAGTCGCTCAAGTCATTTTATTTGTATTTCACTTTCCAATTATATTAGTCGCGATATTTCTTCTTACACTTTACATGCTTTAAACCTGTTATTTCGCAGTATAAATTGTCTAATGGCATTTACTAAACATACATACATATCTCCACGCTACCTAACGGGGTAGTCAGAGGACGGAGCGCCAAGCGTCGCGGTCCTTACATACTTTCGCTTTCTCAAATCTCATCATTCTCCTCACACATTTTCCCCTAGGTATGTGGCGCTTTTGACATTTCCGTACGTATGTGCTATATTGTATTTAGCACTCGTCGGAGTTTTTAGGGTGCAATTAGTTAACTCGTTAACTTAAACAACTAACCCTCTTGGTAAATCTTCAGATGGACTCTGGGTCAATATTTGTTTTCTCAGGAATATACATACATATCTTCACGCTGTATTCCTAACGGGGTAGTCACATGAATATGAGTTTTACTAATGTACTCTAGTCATTACAATAGAAAACTACTACAGTCATATCACTAGTAAGCCTCGGTTCAATTAGGCCTCCTGAGTTTTGAAATTCAAAGTACAATGTATTAGGGATATTTTTCAGTCACTAGTTTAAATACCTATTACTTTTTGGATAAACATTAAAGAGTGTATTCTTCTAATGTTTTTATTTCAGGGATGAATATGACGAAACTCAGTTACCCTCGCATCCTTGTTTGAAACTAATAGCTAACTCTGAGCAAGTGTTGTCTAAACTGACGTCGAGGAGGCTACTAACATATGAGAAATTATGCGATCAAGTGTTCCATATGCCAGTTAATTCGCACGTCGGTTCGCAGAATTTCAGGTATGTACACATCTTACAATATTTACTAACGGGTCTATGTCGCGTTTATACTTTAAGGCTAATTACCTATTTTATAAATGTCGTAAGTACCGACAGTGACAGTAACAAAAATTAAGAAATGCATTGAATGAGTGTGGGTAGTTGCAAAAACCGCACGCTACGAAGACGTCATTCATCCTCATCAGTCTGCCCATGATCACGATCGGTGCAATCCGGTCGAAACGTCGGGATAAAATAGGTAATTAGCTTCAGGTATGTATTTCACCCAGTTTTAATATTTATAGTATCTATGACATACAGAGCGAAAGTGAATGATAGCCGAAGCCAAGGAAGATCAAGGCTGACTTATGAAGACCAAATAAATAACCGGTGTTAGCTGATGGGAATGTCAAAAGCACTCGCATACTTCGGCGAAAGTGCAAGGAGAATGATGAGACTTGAGGAAGCTAAAATATGCAATACTTGACACTCCATGCTCTCGAAATATCTCAGATACACCGTGAGGTGTATGTATACACATACACATATCTTCACGCTGTATCCCTAGCGCGGTAGTCAGAAAGGACGGAGCGCCGAGCTTTTCGTGGTCCTTACATACTTCTTTCGCTTCCTTAAATCTCATCATTCTCCTCGCACATAGATATGCGAGTGCTTTTGACATTTCTGTCGACTAACACTGGCTATTTGATCTTCATAAGTCAGCCTTGGTCTTCCTTGACTTCTGTTACCACTGACTTTCGCTCTGTAGATTTTCTTCGTCAGTCTTTCATCACACTTCTTTCCATGTGCCCGAACAATCTAAGCATTCCTTTCTTCATTTGCAGAATAACACTGTATAATAACTATGTATGTATGTATAACATATAAACATATCTTGAACTCGTCTATAAAATACCTTATCAGGTTTTTTGTAGTGATGAAAGGAATGTCACTTAGCGATAACGATTATGATTACGATTGCGGTTATTTCTGTTTTTTAAACTACTATTATTAAACTTTGAAGTAATTTAAATAATGTTTGTTGAGGAATTAATAATATAATCACTTGGGGATTTTAAATTTTTGTTTAAAAACCATAACATATCTTGCTTTAAGCTGGCTTAATCACTATATAATCGCAATGACAATCAACAATTACGATTAATCTGAAATGTCAAAAATCACAAATTTTTTGTATCCTAGGAATGTTGTTCAGATAATACATCGATGTTTTTCGATGTGATACATTGAAACGTTGCATCGATGTTTTCAAACGTATTGAATAAAAACATCGATGTTTTCGATACATCGAATAAAATCATCGACTTTTAAATATTATGTGCAACAGATAATAAAGATTAGTAGAAATCGGTCTCACAATAGCCGAAAATCCTATCGTATCCGGAGAATGCATGCATTCTTTTGATGCATTTGAACGGAATACATCGATGCATCGATGCGATAAACATCGAAAGTAACAGAGCCATCGCATTGATTCGATGCATTGATTAGTAAATATCGATGTTTTCGATACATCGATGTATATCGAGCATCTATATATCACCTCGACATCCACCTAGTACTGCCTCTCCCGGTCGGTGTCCAACCATTGTCAACGGTTAGTCAACTAGACGGCAGCGAGTTTACGTTTCACAATCAAAGAAGTGAACACAACGCGATAACGAATTGTCGAGGAATTTATTACCAAACCTCACGTGAAACACTTGCGGACGGCACGATGGATTTATTCACGATCGGCGGAGTTATTACCTAAAAATTTGCATACAGCGATAGCCACGCGATCACTGCACGACCGGTGACTAATTGCAATAAAAAATTATTATCATGTATGACGATTGCGTATTTATTATTCTATGACCGTATAATGCACTTTTCGCGGTAGATTTAGCGCCACTATACAAATTACATTACACAATTTCTCGTTTTGACAGCAGATATCGCGCGATAATGGCTGTCGCATACTGTTACAAGTTACTTAATAAGTGTGCGGGGCGTAGCAAGCCAGTGGACAGCGGCTGATGTCAATGATTTTATTTTTTTTATTACAACAGTGATGTTATATAAGACATACTAACAGTCAGCGTTTACTAGCCTATTTAAATGCGCTATTTAAAATAACTTTTATAACATTATAATTTAAAATTGTATTTTTACAGGGATAAATATTTTGCAATGGGTGAGATATCTAGAAGAGAGAGGAAAGAGAAGAGATTAGAGGAGATGGCTGCTAATGCAATTGGTAAACAAAATAATGTCACTTGACTATAGACTTTATTTACTATTAAATATAGCTTAACTTACAATAACATTGTTTTATTATAAATAAGATAAATCATAAAATACATGTTGAATTGGTCACATACATAATGACAAAAAATCCACTTTCCAGAACTGCATGTTTTGATATGTACAGAAATAGATAAATTATAATAACAACACCCATTACTAAAAGCTATAATATAAACCTCATGTTCTTAGTTTAATTTGCTACTTAGGGTAAAGCAGGTTTCATACTTATTATATTAGTTTTCTAAACTTTAAAACTCCAGAACTGTAAAGAACCGGTTTCAATAGACGTCGGGGTCGAAAGAGTAAGAAAAGTTACGAAATTAATCACATTTTGGTTTAAATGGGTTTACTGCTAATTTTTAAAGTCCCATGAAATTCGCACGGTTTTTGTTATATACTCTTTGTTAACTTTCCTAATTAGAAATAAATTAACTTCAACTTTTTTATTTTTCGGGGTAATAAATTACTCTTACACTAGATTACTCGTTTACTCGTAAAATTCCTCTATCTGCCTGTAAAAGTAGCATCAAAATAGGTTCAGCCATTTCGCAGATATTTAGGATATTTCCTAATTTTGTGAATTTTCATTGGAATGCCTAGACTTCTGTTTCTCTTTAATCTTGTCTCAGTCCAGTAAAATGATAGTAGGATTAACTGGAATTAAAAACGACTTATTGAGAAAACGCGAAAACTTCAGGTGCACGTATTTATTCAAACTTTCCAACTCTTAACACTTGCACAGAACTTTAACGCACAATCACTTTTGTACTTTAAAACTCCCAATAATTCAAAGAAATCTATACTTAATATTATAAAAAGGTAAATTTTGTTTGTATGTAAAGCTAAATAAACTCAAAAACTCCTCAACCGATTTCAAAAATTCTTTCACCTATAGAAAGCTACATTATCAGCGAGTAACATGGGCTGTATTTTATTTTAAAATAATTTCCACCCGTGCGAAGGCGGGAAGGCCCGTTAGTTTAAAATAAGATAAAAGTGCCAACTTGAGTTGTCCCGTTCCTCCCAAGTCCCAAGTCGTGGCTCGTGTCTAGTCGGCTAGTCAGTGATGGCCAGCGCCAGCATCATCTGCGTGAGTCCTGGCGCAGCGGGCGGCGCGCGCCGCTGGCGCCGCTGCGCCTGCGCCTGCGCCCACTGCCACAGCTTCCACGCCTCCTTGCGCTTGGCGCCGTTGCCCGCGGACTTGTACTGGCCCAGCAGGTTGTTCGTGGCCTGAACACAGCCACAGCCACGAGCCACACATTACTTTATTTAATAATAATAATGAATAAATACTCCAGACAATTACACAGATGGTGTGACCCCAAACTAAGCAGCAAGCTTGTATTATGGGTACCACACAATGAACTCTGGGGGAGCTCCCAGTAACACCCAGACTCCAAGCCAATTTAGAAAAGTTACGTTTCCTAAATTGACCTAACCGAGTATCGAACCCGGGACCCTAGCTTTGGAAAGCAGATGGATATGCCACTGCGCCAACGGGCCAGTCAATTTGAACTTGTTATTAAACGCACACTGATTGGAAATACATTAAAATTAGCGATTTCATTGAAGACAACTTCAGACTGGAAATAATCCTCTGCACATGCATTTACTGGCTTTATGGATATTGTATTTTTAAATAACTATTGTAGAATGATGTTAAAAAAGTATACCTGACTAGAGTTTCTTGTCAGTTCTTCTCAGTATCCAGGTTTTCTTTTCGAACCGAACTAAAGTAGATTTGATGTTAAAAATTCCTTGCATTTCGGTTTACTCAAATAAATTGATTTGGCTTTGATTTTGACTTACTTTTTTGTAGGTACCAGGACTTGGAACCAAATTCGAAATAGCGGTTAATATCGTTTTTTAACCGGTTATAATTCCATTCATTGATTAATCGATTATTGAAGGGAACGGTTTCGAATAAATCATTTCGGTTACTGGTTAGTGAGCAAACGAAACTAAAACCGATACTAAAATATAAATTAACCGGTTTTACTCAGACACACGTTGCCTGCCTAGATCGATCAAAGCCGAGCGCAAAGCACTTCGCGCACCGGCGCGCCACATCCATGTCATGCGACGCCTTCTTTCCTTTTTCTGTACGCGCTGGCTATGGTTCATTCGCCTCATTCTCACGCGCTTACATATATTTGTTATAAATCATCATGCGGACGAAGCCGCGGGCAAAAGCTAGTATGTATATAATTATATTAAACAAAGAAGAAGATGTTGCACATTGCACATGAGGCAACTCAAAAAACCGGTTAATTTTGGTTAACAAAACTGGAATACGTAAAAAACCGGGTTCTCAATTAACCAACCGGTTAAAATACCGGTAACTGTAACCCAAACGCAATCAATTCCGGTTCGGAGAAACTTACCTAAACCGGTTTGAAAAATTAACCGGTTTCCGAGCCCTGTTTTATACAATTCTTCCTTGAGAGGGAAGGCAAAGGGATCTATGCCCATAACAGCCGACCTCATCAGTAATAAAAAGTATTCTTCAAGTAATTTCATTATATGTATTACAAAGTCGACGTAATACATTTAATGTTTCCTGGAGTTTCTAACGACAAATATATTGAGGTAGTTTTTCTAGTAGGATCCACTGAGATGGATTAAGCCACTAAAAAAATCTCAACATCACACTACTACACTACTAAATAAGCACTTATTTCAACCATTTCACATTATGCACTACAGCGTAGATACTTGAGACGCAAAACTGCGCCAATTTTACATCACAATATCCACTAAAACCAATTTGCAAATAATTAAAATAAACGCCCAACCGCTCCCCATAAAATCCCGCCAAAACTCCATGATTAGTTACTAAGGTATATATGGTCAATGGCAAATGCACAAACTGACGACAGATTTACTGGCATCGAGTTTGCATTTTAATTTCATTAGATGGCAACATGCTTTTAATACAGTTGCAAAATGAACTGAAATGTGGTGCTGTCGTCAAAATGTATTAAAAGGCTTTTTTATTGATGTGAAACACCTTATGCGGCGAGTCAAACCTACTGTTGGTGTGGCGATTTGGCGACGCACGTATATGTATACGAGCTCAATACAAGCACGACGCGTCGCCAAGCGCTTGCGCTTAGCTCGTATACCTAGGAAAATCTGAATATTTTATTATATAGCAAAGCAATATAAACAATAGTCAAAAATATTTACCAAAAATAATCCAAGTAACGCCCTCATATTATCAGGATTGAGTTTCAATGCTTGACAGTAATATAATTTCGCTAATTCCATATTTTCCACGCCACCCTGAAAATTTATTTATGTTACTGTCGCTAAATTGTTTCTTTAGTAAAAGGTCTTTAATCTAAGGCATTCCAAATATATTTCTTAGATAAAAATTTGTTACTAAAATACCATAACATCGAAAACTGAGTGGTGAAAGCAAATAATTATACAAAGACGCATAATAATTTTGATGTTGAAACGTGACGTTTTTTGACGTACAAGTCACAGACCGCCCAGACTCCCGAAGGTGTAAGACGTGTGGTTTAGTAGTGCATACAAGATTAATGATAACATTGAAATTGGGACAATAATTCTAATATGTCAATTTTGTAACGCAGCTATTAAGCTTCTATAGTACCGTTGCGCGTCAGCCGCTTGCAAGTAATCGAAAAAAAAAGCTTCCCCATCACCGTTGAAGTGCCTCTCTATTACCGGCTACACTACTGCTCGAACACACACACAGCTCTGTGCGCGCTATAAAAATGTGTAGAAGATAGCTCCTATCGAGCGTCTAGACACCCCACCTTTAATATTTTTAATTTAAATTTTGACTGTTGCATTCATACGTGTGCAAATATCTGCGCATGCTGAGTGATCATCTTTAGCACGTAATTATTCAAACTCACCATAGTATAACGTATGTCAGCCAACCGCTGATGCATGAGGTGGTTGTGTGGTTGGTGCAGTAACAGTTCTTCAGCACAGAAGGCGGCGCGGGAGTATTCGCTCACTTGTAGGTACAGTTCACACAGCTCCTGCCATGCTTCTACATCTGACATGAATCTGTGGATGACAATTTTACTTGAAACGGAATCCCATAATCTTGATTTGGTGAAGAGATGTACTGCTTTCTTTTTATATATACAGATTTTAGCTAGTAGTAGCTGCACCTCCGAGAAAATACATATATCACTTAGCAGTGGTGTATCCAGGATTTTAGTTTGGGAGGGGCTTGAACCCAATGAGGGTAAAGCGTTCTGGGACCCTAAAATTGTCCTACTGTCACTTAGCAATACCACAGGAGTAAATAAATGAATGTATGCTGGTGCCGCTGGAGATTTGTTTACCACTTTCTATACTTACTTCTTAAGATAATCAACCAATTCTTTAATAGCTTCCGTGATTAGGCCCTGTGCTTTAAATATGGCAACACGACGTTTTCGAGCTGCAGCGTTTGTTTCGTCAGCTTTTATGATGTTGTCTAGAGTCGCTAAAGCCTCATCATACCTGCAAATGATGAGTGACGTTTGTATGCTTTGAACATAATTGTATATTAAAGAATATAGACCTTCGATATAGACTGTTAAAATTGATTCTATAGAGTAGAGAAAGAAATTATAGATTTCATATACATTAGTAAACTAATTAACATAACATAACATATCTTCACGCTGTATCCCTAACGGGGTAGTCAGAGAGGACGGAGCGCTAGGAGTCGCGGTCTTTACACACCTCTTTCGCTTCCTCAAATCTCATCATTCTCCTCACACATTTTCGCCTAGGTATGGTGCTTTTGACATTTCCGTCTGCTAATACTCTGGCTATTTGATCTTCATAAGTCAGCCTTGGTCTTCTTTGGCTTCTTTTACCACTCACTTTCGCTCTGTATATTTATTTTCTTCGTCAGTCTTTCATCACTCATTCTTTCCATGTGGCCGAACCATCTAAGCATTCCTTTCTTCATTTTCACAATAACACTGTTGTGCAACCCTGTCATACTGCGTAAACTAGTTAGTAAACTAATTAATCTGTGGATTTCAGTTGTTAGAAGATTGGACTCAAACAAATATAGTAAAACTTCAAATATCAAAAAATGCACCAGACACAATGCAATTAACTGATGTCAACTCAAATTATTTATTAACGTAATTATAGTGGAGTGGATTGATATGTTAATTTGCATAATATGTAGGAGTTTATAAGATTTTATATGACAATATAAATTTATTTAATGTAATTTAATTTAATATTATATAATGTATTTTTCTAAAGTCTAAATAGTATAATATATAATATACTCAGACATTTCACACGGCGCCATCTAGTCCCAAAGTAAACTGCATAGCGCTTGTGTTATGGGTACTAGACAACTGATATACTACTTATATACTTTTTCTTTTGTAAATAAATACATACTATACATAAACATCCAGACTCAGGACGGGAATCGAACCCGCAAACCCCCGTTTACTTTCCGACGCGCTAAGCCGTTGCGCCACGGAGGTCGTCATATATCTATACAAACTAGAGGTCGCTCTGTGGTCGAAATCCGACCGTAAATATAAACTTATAATATAAACTCTTTGGCGACAATCTACTCTGTGCGACTGTTTGATCCAAGGAGGTTACATTACTTATGATCACAAAGTATTATGAGTTTGCCATTGACAGTCTTTTTACATTGGCAGTGTGAACGTTTTATTTAATTTAATTTGATGTATATGTTTGCGAGTTTTGCATTGGTAATTTTTATATACATATGTTTAGCGAGCTGTTAATACTTATATTATTAACTTATAAATTCCAAACACTAAAAATAATCTAATTACTATAAACCTTACAGATAGCATAGGGTGCGCAAGAGACTGAATAGGTACTGTGATGAGGCAAAGAGTGAGATGCTGGTTGATGCCTCTATCTCTATGTAGATGAGCGCTGTGGTTGACTCCCAAAGGGGTATTCCGACCAGCACCGATTGATGCCGAATCACAATGTTGTAGGATAATCACAGTGTTTGAGTAGAAAGAGATAAGAGGATCAGCCGACGTTTCTTTCTTTACCCTACTTCCACTTTCTACTACTGCTTCTAGGTACAGCAGGATCCTTTATGCATTCAATGCTATATCTGCAATAGCAACAGTGTCTATCTTCTCTCTGGTAAAAGCCAATTTTTTGTGTCTGGAGGAATTTAAACAACCTGCAGTTCTTGGCTGCAGTGAGGCTTTGTAGTGTTTTGTAACATAGTGGCAATCACAATAGATCAGAGTTGATTGAGGTGATGAAAGTGTAAAATATTCTGCATTACTACTAAAAAAAGGGTGTTCGAATTGCTTCTATTCATTTCTCTCTCTTAAGTAGATGGTAGAATAGCTTTACAAAATAAATTCAATAAAACCTGTGACAAAAAAACAGGTTTTGTTGAATTTATTGCAGTAAAGTAAAAATTACACAGTAAGAAATAAGAATCCAATAAAATATATTTACGAACTTCTCCTTAGCCTCTAGCAACGCTGCCTGGTGTCTCATGACACGTAAACTATCGGGAAACTCCATTGATAGTGTTAGAAGGCAGAACTGAGCTACACTGTAGTTATGACAGTCCAGTGCTGCATAGAATATTTGCTCCAATATCACAAATTCTGAAAATGAGTGTAGCTACAATAAAAATAGTAAAAGTATTAACATACAAGAGCTAATCATTTAGTTGAATGCCTGTGGTCATTTTAGCACAAATCAGAATAAAAATAATAGATGCGTTAGGTCTATGATATAATAATAATATCATTTTTGTTCCACAGTCATTTAAATAAAAGTAAACTATAATATTTTATAAACATTTTATAAATAAATAAATAGTTCAGACAGATTAAGGACTATGCTTATATATTATGAATATCACACATTATACAAGTGACCAGTGAGAGTGGGAGTACCCAGTGTCATCCAGATAGCAAAGAAATTTAATATATATTATATATATATTTTTAATTTGATTTACTTTTAATTGTATTCCAAATTATCTAAACTGGGAATCAAACCCAGGGTACTCAGCTTAGAACATAGTTGCACTATAAACGTGACTAAGAATAGTCTTTGTAATACCTATCAATAATAGTTTCTTAAATATTAATGTATTTATTGTGAATAGCAACAGCGAAATGATCTATAAAGTCATATCATCATGAGAGAATAATCCATAAGAGTAGAACCAATTATCTGACAAAATGAAAGTTAAACTTCGCCGCAATGGTAGATCTGTATACAACGGGTAACGGGTGGGCAGCGGGGGGTGGTGTGAAGGGGGTGTATCCTATGGGGGAAGGGACTAGAAGTTATGCAAACTAGTTATGCAGAAGGGAGGTATTCATTCAGGCTAGCTGAATCCTGGCTACCACGTAGAGGTGCTCTGGGAATGAGGCAAAGCCGAGGCACCAGACCATTGCAACAAAAGGTGGCTTAGGCTTCCTTTATGCGGGTGGAACTTCTCCGCACTTCCGCTGTCGTTAACGAGACTGTGCATAGGATGTGGCGTACCTTCATCGTTAAATGATCCAGGGTACCTTCATCAACACCACACTCACATAAAGAGTTATCTCTAACGTGTATTTTAGCCAAATGTACAGGTGTACACGCATGACCCAATCTCAAACGACAGAGTATAGAGGTATTTCGTTTACTGAGACTACGGTGGACGAAAAACCAAGGCCTACGAGGGACTTCTGGTTGGATGGAGACATAGTGTTTACCCTTAATCGATCTAGATATCTGCCAGGCGTCACTCCAAGACTCATGAAGCTTATGTTTAGCCATAGAACATAAATCGTGGGAATGAATGACATAATGTGAAGGAATTCCTGAACTTACAGCTTTTTTAGCCCAAGAGTCAACAATTTCATTATCTAAAATCCCACTATGTCCAGGAATCCAAGCTAATACAATATTGAAATTTAATTGATGACACTGATATAACTCCTCTCTAATGGAAAGGATGACAGGAAATTTGTTTTTAGATTTGAAAGGGTTTTCTTTAATGGCGTGTAAGCAACTAAGAGCATCAGTAAAGATTATAGTGCCATTCAAATTGTGAGATTTAGCATAACGAATGGCTTCTAACAATGCTATAGCTTCGCCTGTGAATACGGAAGAATAAGATGGGCATTTGAAACTAAGGACAATTTTAAATTTAGGGATCCAAATTGCAGCTCCTACCTCTACAGAATATGAAAATTTGGATGCGTCAGTAAAAACGGTGACCTAGTTATTCCAATCTTTATTAAGAATACTACGAAATAATGCATTGGACAATATAGAGTTCTTTTTAATGCCAAAATTCAAAAGTATTGAGGGCTCGAAAATTAGAGCATTGTAATTAATAGTGAAAGGAGGATAAGAAGGTAACTGAAAAATAGGATGAGGGAGTTGGCAGATTTGAATATAACTTCTTAAAAGGCAGGGTAGTTCAAAAACAGAATCATATCCAGAAGAGTTAACTATATCATGAAGTTGGTGAAGCTTATCTAAAAGGGAGTGGGAAGAACGTTGTAATAGTTTATATAGGAATTTATTACAAAGAAACTGGCTGCGCAAACGAAGAGGAGGATCGGCACACTACTTGAAGAGCGTTAATGGGGGAAGATTTCATTGCACCAGTGATTACTCGTAAGCATCTTGACTGGATTCTCTTCAATTTATCGAAGACATTTTTATTGCAAGGATCTAAAATGAAACATCCATAATCGAAATGGCTTCGAACGATTGCATTATAGACTAGTTTTTGTGTGTAGGGGTGAGATCCCCACCAAACTCCTGACAAAGACCTAAGAATGTTAACACCTTTCTCACATTTTTGATGTATATAATTGTAATGAGTGATACCGGACAGTCTAGAGTCTAGATAAATACCCAAAAACTTAACATTACTAACAACAGATATTAATTTATCTTCAAAGATTAAATTTAGGTTTGGAATGTTACGTTTTCTGGTAAAAATTACAGATTTACTTTTAGAAATTGAGAGAGTTAAGCCATGGTCTGTAAGCCAATCTCCCAAGTAATAAAGAGCTGAATTAAGTCGGCTGTTAATTTCTCTTATAGACTTAGATGAAACATACAGAGCAATATCATCAGCATATTGCAATATATTGCAAAAACAACCCACGGATCCTTCCAGGTCGTAAGTGTAAATACTGTATAAGGGACTGAGCACTGATCCTTGAGGTAGTCTACGCCAGATAGATCTTGGAGAAGTTTGTGAATTAGGGCAGCGAATTATAACAGTTCTTTCCATAGAGAGATTGCATATGAAGCGAGTCATCTTGTCAGGAATACTCAGATAAAGCATCTTCTGCCTGAGTAAAGGAAGAAGAACGCTATCATAAGCAGAGGCGATGTCTAAGAAGACACCGGCAAGGAACTCTTTATTTTGGAAAGCTATATGGATGTCCATAGTTAAAATGGATAAGCTGTCGATTGTGCTCATGCCAAAACCGAATTGAGTTTTGGCTAGTAAATTATTTTTTTCCAAGTACCATTCTAATCGATTTTTTACAAGATGTTCCATAGTCTTAGAAAGAGTGGAAGAGAGTGCGAATGGTCTACGTGATTTAGGATCAGAGGGGTCCTTACCAGGTTTTAAAAGAGGAATAATAATTTGTGAGTGCCAAGACTTAGGTGTAACACCATAATCAAAGAAAAAATTTAATAGATTCAAAAAAAAGAATTTTAGATTTATTATTTGCGTGAACTAGAAAAGAATAAGGGATCCCATCGATTCCTGGAGAAGTGTCCCTTAAGTCTGATAAAACACAATTCAATTCTGACAAAGAGAAAGCAGAATCGAGATCATTTAAAGAGGGAAGAAAGGCGGATGGCGCAGAGAATGAGTCACAATTAGGGGCGGAACTGGGTGCTATTATATTAGCAAATGATTCTATCCATGTGGAAGGGTCGTTAGAATAAAGATTTTCATAATTCAGAGCACAGCGATATCTTTTAATATTTTTCCACATTTCAGAAGGAGGGGTTCTGGGGGAGAGTGCTTCACAAAACCCAATCCAACCTTGTTTTTTCTTTTTGGACAAGGTCCTTCTAGTACGAGCTGCAATTTGTTGGTAAGCCAAATAATTGTCCAATGTCATGGAAGTATTGTAGGTGTCTTAGGTTGTGTCGATTTTTCTAGGGTGGGCAAAGAAGTTTCCAAGGTAATGCCCACCTGAAAATATTCAATTTTATAATGTTAGTCGTTTCTACCCAAAATAAAATTTAGGAAGTGTCATAAATAATGTGACCATTTCTATTTTCATTCAAAACAAGACACTCATAATAACAGCGACAGTGAAAGTAGCATAATGAAAAATAAAATTTTATTTACTTGATAACTTTTATTTATCCACAGATCAGTGGTTTGTGTATTTATGTTGTAATGAATTACAACAATAAATTGTGAATCAAAAAGAGACATAATAAACTCCACTTAATATTTATTAGTACTGGTATATATATATATTACTAGTATATTCATTAGTACATTTCCTATTACCGTTCTTTGTATAAGACAACGAAGTCATCGAGCTCTTCCAGTCTCGACGAAACAGGTGTTCTTCAGCTTCCAAAGTTTTTCCAGGCATAAGTACAGTACAGCACAACAAATGTGGAACGACATTTGAACTTTTCGCACTGAATTTCGCGACTTTTGTGTAGGTTTTTCAAAACGGGACAATTCTCCGTCCCGAAGCGTCCCTTGGGAACACCGGGACAGAGTAACGAAAAAAGGGTCTGTCCCTTATAAAATGTGACATGGTCACGTTAGTTAGAATATCTGTAAGACTCTTTAAATAATTTAGACTTTTTTAGTTTTTTACTACACTATCAAAATATTCTCTCATCAAAAAATGAATAGGAAACAAAGTTTTTTTTTATTTGACTCTGCAGTGGAGATTTGGTTTATGCACAATTAAAATTAATTTAATTTATGCTAATTTAATTCTCTTGTTATCTCAATAAGTGGAAAGCTTGTACCAACGAACATAATGGATGGAGGAGTCATAATAAGTTGCCGCTCTTACCACCATATGTCAAAGTGAATTTTTGTGTCTTTCTATCTCATTGAGCGTAACTAGAGAATGGAATCCCGCAAGATAATTTCAATCTCGGTATTTGCGGGACTGAATGTTATGTATCCCGCGTGATCCGGGTATTTGCGAGATCCCGCCAGTTGTCGTGAGACTTCGTAAATAAATCGATATGTAGTACTTTATTTGAAGGTTTTTTACCAAATTTTTTTATAATTTTTTTTTTACCACTTTTCTTACTTTTGAGAAGTACTTTTGAGAAACAACCAGCTTTATTTCGCTTGTAGGGATTGGGAAAGTTAAATCAAAGCTGCCCCCTTCGTCATTTTCGAGTTCTTCATTTGCTAAGTCTGTCTCGTTATTCTCATTCATTCCTTCATAGACTGCCTCATTTTGCACAGACATTTCTTCATTAAATGCTTCAGGTAAAGAATATTGTTGTTTATAAATTACACCTACGATAGCTAATTGGATTCCATGGGCATAACAAAGCTGCTGATCGGGCTTAATAAGACTACCAACTTTTACCATGACTTTAGCACCGTCTAGTAATGCAGATTATATTCTTGTCTAAGGATAACTCATATTCTGATAGCTTATCTTTCAAAATCGTGATACAGGTTTCTGCAGGCAAACTTCCGTAAATGCGCACCAGCCCTAAATTCCAGAAAATAGATTAATTCTCGGCAACAACGACGTGCAGAAAACTCGGGATGGTAAACCATCTTTTGACACCATCGTGATACCTTCTTTTCTACGGTATTACTTTCTCTTCAGAAGTAATCAGAGATTTTGCATCTTTTTTGCCGAGGTTGATGATTGAGGTTGAGGATGAACTGACAATGAGGAAATCGGACACCGATGTAGTTGTCAAAGAAAGCGGCTGTATCTGGTGGCCTTGACGATTCCAACGAAACTTTTAGTTTAGTATCAATTGTATGTTTTGATTTTAAATGCACATGCAAATCTTTAGTAGAACGTCCTGTCGTTTTAATTATTGAATTGCATAACTTGAATTTTGCAGTCTGTGAATCTAGCACTACGCATTACACTAACACATTATTTTATTTCTCGTTAATCACGCAAATCCCATGGGATCCCTCTCAATTTACAAGCGGGATTAGTTAAGCATATTGCATGCGGGATCCCGGTATCTCGGGATCCTGGTATCCCAGTATTGCATTCTCTAAGCGTAACCATGAGTACAATGGTTATGGTAAGTAATGTAATCTTGCAGTCAGTGTAATTCGAGTCAGCTTATGAGTCAGTCATGAAATAATTATTTACAAAATACTAGTAAAAGTCAAGTGTTTTGGCTATTAGTATTCACAAAAATATGAATATCATGTTCAGTTGTGTATCGATGTACTCTCACCATCCCTAGTCACAAACATTAGTAAAAATCTAGAAACACGGTTAACAAAAAGGACAATTTAAGAACAGTTCTTAGAGCAAATCCGTCCATTGTGATACTTGGTCTGAGGTGGAAAGATTTGGGTAGAAGATCTTATAAAATGAAACTAAATATTCAGTGCCTACATAAAATGAGTGCCTTATATTATTAATATTTGAATGGTCTAAAGTCTAAAGTGAACAATTACAATTACTTTTTGTTAATTGTTTGCCTAACAAAATGTGTTCACAATTACATTTTACAATTAACATTTTTAATTGTAACGGTTTTTACAATTACATTTTGCCCAACACTGCAGGTAAGTAATTATTTTAATTTTTAAAACATTGGTATGACAGGATTTATTGCAGTAATATACTAACTTTCAGTGCCATAATTTTTAAGGTCATCTTCTAATACCGTGAGCCATAATTCTATGATTTCGTCACTTCGCCTTTCATTATTTTCTCGCCACTGACGAAGTAGATCTCGTACTTCTAAAAAAGTTAAATAACATGTGATGAATTCATAAAATCTTTAGCTATTTTCCGGTCAAACTCCAAAAACCACCAATCGACACGTGTTTCGCCTCTCAACGAAGCATCCTCAGGATATACCAGGGATCGGACTCGGTCAGCTAACCAGCACCGAATTAGGTTAGCTGACCGCAATGAAATGGATTTCCGCAAAGTAACACCTGAGTCTATACAATAGCTTAAAAAATATGATTTAACTGCATTGCCAGATATATTTAATGAGACGTTTTCTACAATGTTAAAATTTGTTATAATACGTGAGAATAGCAAATGAAATAAGTTCCATGTAAACGAACCATTGCGGGAGAGTTCCTCAAAATTGTATGACATTTTATTGCTATTTGGTACCAAATTAAAAATTGTAAGAAGTTTTAACGCAACTTTAGCGTAATAATAAAAGCACTATGTATTAAAAACAAAAAAACAAGAAGAATCAAGAAGAAATGGTCAAACTCTATGTCATTGTCAAAATCGGGTCTAAGTTACTCTATGATATGATCCGTTCGCTTCAGCCAATGACTAAGGAATTAAAGGACATGGCATGTTGATCTATAGCAACATTTAGTTATATACATTCTAACTCATGACATTCAAACGTAGTGTTGTCTCTTTTTGACTTACGGCTTCTTGCGTGTGTAAGAGAAAACAACAGTACTTTTCTCAAAGAGTAATTTTTTTAATGTGATATCTTTGTAATGTCAAAACGTGCCGGTTCGCCATTCATTGCGACACGCTGACAAGTACACGAAGTGTCAAAACATATCAATGAATTTAATATTTTTTAATGTTTCTGTGATTTTGTGCTGGATATTGGAACTGTTTTGATAAAGGAGAAGCTAGCATAATGCCACAATAATTTCTAAGTGTAGTGTGTTAGGATGCGGCTCGAAGAAAAGCAATAATCAACGAAATCTATAATTGCACTGGTACGTAATAGAAATTCATTAATTTAGTCTGATGTCGTATATATTTCCATCGTAATTACTGTGTTTCTTAGTTTACTGTATTATAGTCATGTATATTATTAGTTATTAGCAGTTTTTATTCATATAATCCAGTAAATTACTTCATAATAAAGAGATATCGATAAATACAGGTATCATGTTTTTATATGTCGTAATTATCTCGTTTCAGATTACCATCATGTATTATTGGAGGAAAAGAGTGGCTTGACGTAATCGGAAAATAAAATTGAAACCTCTGTAAAAATTACATACATGTATATGATATACAGGGTGTACATACAAACGGGACATATTTTTGAATATGCTATAGTATATCAAGAATTCATCTTGATTACGATTTAATAAAAATATTATTATGCAATAATAACAAAGATACAGGTTAAAACACAATTTATTTCACTTGTGCTTCCCCTTAACACAAGTAAAAGACACCGAAATTTAATTTTTACCTAATTTCACAAATCCACAGAACCTCTTTTGTTCATGTAACAATAAGGTTGATATTCCTGTGTATGTGGAAAAAACGTATTTTTAAATTAGATTAGAATGATAGGTAGGTAGTGTGCCTTTGTCGCCACGTTCTCGTCGCAATGATTCTGATCTCTCACTGCGGACGTACAAATGGTTATGAAAGAAATCGATAAAAAAACAAAAGATAGACTCTGACCTTGTATTCAGGCTGCAAATTACCAATGTGGGTAAATCACAAAATGTCGCACGATAACACTGCTACAATTTGATACTTTTTCACATCACTTTTTTTTTCATATGTATTGAGGTCCGTAGTAATTACACATTTACAAGTTCACAAACGTAAATGTTCAAAATTGCGGCCTTGCGCTTCTATGCATGCACGTGCACGCCGCGCTATCTCACTATGCACACGATGAAATACGTTTGACGTTTCTCGTTGTAGTTTATTAAAGGCATCGATGATTTTGTGCTTCATGACCTCTTCTGTATCAGATTAGGTTAAAAGGATGGCGCAGGTCTTCCTTCAGCACTTTATGGACCGTACTGTGGGGCACCTGTAGTAACCTTCCGGCCGACCTTGTACTATCATCGGGATGTTCATCAAAATGATTAAGAATGAGATCGCGGATGCCTTGGTTAGCATTGCCGCCGGAATCTGTATTGCGCGGTATAAAGCTGCCATAATCCCTTAACCGTTGCACCACTCGCGTCAGTATTCTACCACTCGAAAGCACGTGCTCATCATTACGATGTCCAAAATGGTCCAAATACAAACACAAAGCTTCACTAGAATTACCACTAGCCATACCATAAGCCAAAACCATATTGGTGTATTGCAGATTACTATACAGATAAAACGGCATGATTTAAACAAGAAAATAATTCGTAAGTAGTTAAAAACGAATTGACGATGTACACAATGAATACGTCTCACAGAGATCGTAACCCGAATGCAACTGAAAAAATTTAATTTGAACAGCTGTTCAATATGGCGGATTGGCGGTGTTACATTAAAGAAAGCCACCGTAAATCACACGGCAAAGTCAAAGGCAGAAAGTATTTTAGTGACGTCACAAAGATGCCGACAAAATGTAAAGGAGTGTACATACGAAGTACGAATTGATTTTTTAATGAATGAATATTTTTGAAAGTTTCTATGAAAGTGGACAAAGAGAATGAATTGATGAGGTAAGAGCATTGTTTCAAGGAAGCTCTGCTTCTCAAGATGAATTTCAGTAAGATAAAATGTTATCAAAATCTACCAAAGTAGTTCGACGGATGTAAGACACAACGACATTATCATAACAGGCCAGTAAATAACGGTTAGTAATAATGGTTATTGTTTTACATTTATAAAACATCTACTAGAAAGTTGTTTTTTTAAGAAGAGCTTCGTATATCGGTACTTACCTACAATAATTTCCTATTTTCTTATTAATAAAAAGCTAATTTAATATTAATAAGTGAATAAGTAATTTTAAGCAGATAAAATAATGAAATCACTAATAACAGTACCTAAATCGATCGAATGTTACAAAGAAATAAAAATGGTTCATGATTGTTTATCCCTAGCTATTGTGATCCGACCTTTATCTACTTATGAATAATAAGGATTTTTTTCAAAAAATATTAAATTTTTTCAGTTGCATTCGGGTTACGATCTCTGTTAGACGTATTCATTGTGTACATCGTCAATTCGTTTTTAACTACTTACGAATTATTTTCTTGTTTAAATCATGCCGTTTTATCTGTATAGTAATCTGCAATACACCGATATGGTTTTGGCTTATGGTATGGCTAGTGGTAATTCTAGTGAAGCTTTGTGTTTGTATTTGGACCATTTTGGACATCGTAATGATGAGCACGTGCCTTCGAGTGGTAGAATACTGACGCGAGTGGTGCAACGGTTAAGGGATTATGGCAGCTTTATACCGCGCAATACAGATGCCGGCGGCAATGCTAACCAAGGCATCCGCGATCTCATTCTTAATCTTTTTGATGAACATCCCGATGATAGTACAAGGTCGGCCGGAAGGTTAAATGCAACTGAAAAAATTTAATAATTTTTGAAAAAAATCCTTATTATTCATAGGTAGATAAGGGTCAGATCACAATAGCTAGTAAACGATTTGTAAACATTGTTAAGGGGTATACGAGGGGTATACGCATTATTTTCGAAAATGGTTTTCAGGCTGTATTTCAGTAACGGATGAAATTATTACAAAAAAAAAAATACGTAAGATTTAAAATCTGTAACTGTACACGATCAACTCAATTTTACGAGAAATGGTGGGGATAACACTTGAAAATTAAAACGGTTATAACTTTTAAACGGATACGTTTTTTTCGATAATTCTTTTTGTAACTACATACTAAAGTTAAGCCCTTTCATCCGTTAAAGTAACTGTCCCGTTTTCATATACACCCTGTATATATATTATAATTTCCTTTAACATCCAGTATCTCAACCATGTGTAATCGTCACGATGTATCCCCAACGGGGTATTCATGATATACATTTATGTTATTTGCATTTCGAAGCAGCTTCTTTCAATAGAACATTAAGAAAATAATTTTACGGTATGATGAATTACCCTCGCAAAGATTATTGGTAATCAGAGAAAATATTTACACTGGCAATTAATTACTTTCTAATTTCCTGATTATGTAAATCCTCTATTGAGAAAAAGTAACAGGAAAATATTAATTGTTTATAAAATATGGCTGAACTTTGTTTTGATGTTTCTGAGAGAGAAAAATCTACGCATAGTTCTAAATATCTGCTACGGAATTATGTGAATCAAGACCACGCCGAGTTATTTTTTCGACCAATAAGAGCTTGTAGTGGTTTTACTAATAACCCAGATGCCGTACAATTTAAAGAATCTTTTAAAAAACTTAAAGAGCAGAATTAAGAGTCGAAGGTGTCAGAAACAATTTTATTCTTTTCTTGACGTACAAAAAACTACAGCGACGTGATGAGTACAATGACTGCTTAAATTCAAATCTCAGTATTCAAGTTTCATCCAGAAATTATTTAATAAAAATTGTGCTATTTAGTTAGCTATATTTATTTATTCTGTGAATATGTTATTAAAAACTTAATGTACTTAATATAATTATTATTTTACCAACAATAATATTAACAAACAGTTCTATTTTTCAAACCCAGTAAAAATATGTTACTATAGTACATTAGATATGACTAGTCTAACATTGGTCACCCTTGTAGTGTCTAGCAATTTACTATCTTAACTTTTAAAAGATTTATTCCAAAGGCCGGTATGTTGTGGATTTTCTACGCTAGATAATATTATAAACTATAATATTACCTACTTATTTCTTCACAATGTAAAAAAATAAAATTTACTTGTTTGTATGTACGGGGTAACCTCTGGGAGTACTTAACTGAATTTGAACTGAATTTGAGAATTATTCGACTAATAGAAGTCCACAGTGTTCAATTCCTAATTGAAATGTTGTTCCCAATTACTGTGTGATATGATAAGGCCATTAATTTTTAGTAAAATTAATTATTCTAGTATTTAGTTTATCAAAGTGCTACAGTACGCCATGGCTATAGACTTAGTAGGTCCGTATGTATGTTTCTCATAGCACTTATTTTAATTTCACCGTCACCTTTAGAAGAAGTAACGTTATGCATGTAAAGGAAAGAAAAGCATTAAAAGGACTGTGCTGTTCTTCGACTACTGTGACCTATGTTCATTGATCTTCAACATTTATCAAAGCGCTTCATAAAAATATGGGTTTCTTTTAAAAAACAATTTTATTTCTGTAATAATCATGAACGTACTATTAAATATTACAAAAAGAGATATCTAAGTAATTTGTTTGTATGTAGGGTTCATTTTAAGTTCCATACAAAAATGCTCGATTTACAGAAAGGGGCTATACTTGAAGGTGCCTGTTGCTATCGTTGCTAATAACACCTTAAAATCGCCTTAAGCGCAGATTCTAATTATATGCCGACAGTATCGAAGTACGCTGATTGCCATTTTAAGTTTGAACAATATTTCAGTACTTTTGTATAAATCTATGACACAAAAAAAGCCCTCCCTTTTTCTGAAGATATCATACAAAATGATTTTTATTTTAATACTGGTGCTGTAACAAAACTCATTTCAACGACTGACTTAACGACATCTACATAGTAGATATTTGGGACATCATTAATTGGCAGCCATTGTTTGCGACACTCGAAGTTTAGGTGGCACGATTATTTTGTACTTGTTTCATGTCCTTTAGTTTCCTTAGTCATTGACTTCAGCCCAGCTACAACAAATTGTCAAACTTCCAAAAAAAGAAAAAGAAGTTTTACCCTTATTTATGAGATAGCGCTAATGTTTTCATGTTCCCTTGGCTGTTTTGAACTAGCAATTCTGTTTTCTTAGAACTATTAACCCTATCTGAGTATTCCAATTTGTGCGGAATTTGTTTAGCGTTCAGTGATCAGACATTATACGTATTACTTGTACTATATTACAAATCTGATTTACCACATGTGTAAACTTTTTGGAAAAAGTATTGAAAAGTATTCTTACTACCCCGTTAGGGATACAGCGTGAAGATACGTTTAAAAAGTATCGTGTACCAAATTGCGGTAATTCTCGTAAGTATTATGAAGTGCCTAGTTATCAAATTTAGAAATAACTTAGCTTGTTGCGCAAGAATACGAATAGTAGAATAATTTAAAGAGGTTCCAAGGATACCTAGTTTTATTTATCTGTGAAAAAAAAATTGCTTGTGAACATTTTAAAAAAAATAAGAAAAGATTTTTATGAGTATAAATCTTATTTATTATTTCATTCACAGAATCCTTGATATTATTTCAGTATTCGAAATTGTACATTAATATTTGCATGATTAATACTTCAATATTCAGTAACAGTAATTTTTATTTAATATAATTTTATGTGTTCTTAAAATAATTTAGGAGAGGGTGGTATTTCACCGGGCGAGTCGGCCCTATTACTGCTGCAATGCAGCATGGCTCTACCACCACCTTTAAAGCCTTTGGTACACCAAAACTAGAAAACGCAAAGCAAAAGAGAAAGCACAACAAAAAGTTGACAATGTTGTAATATTATCTTACAGTATGTGTGTATATGTCAATATGTATAATAATATTATTTTTTCCCGTTAACGCCAGAGGTGCTACAAGCGCAACGAATCGATTCACAGGTAACTCTGTTCCTGTGTAATTTTTATGTACTCTGTGATCAACCTGTCAAATCAATTTTTTTTTAATTTACTGAGGCATTAAGTTTCGAGCTATCAGCCTAAACAGCAGCTCTTGAGTCCAGTGGGTAAACTAAAAACGAACGGTTTTCAATAAGTGGAAATACAAATAAGTGTTAAATTTGTGAACGGAAAGGTTTCAACCATAGGTTCAAAAACAAGTTGTAAAGCTTAAAATAATACGACAGAGTACAGACAGTGCCATGTTTGTATCTGGCTTCAAACAAGTTAAAATGAATTAAATTCATTTGTAATGAGAATACTCTGTGGATAGCCCTTTAATCTAGCTTTAATCGTCCTTTAATCGTTCGACTATTGTATTTAAATTCGCATAAAAAATTATATCTTTCATCGTCTGTGATTTATTCAGTGATTGTCACTGCCTAAAAAAGAATTATTATTTATGATCCCGATAAACTTCATTCTAATTTCCTAAAATGTGTTATTTATCTTGTCTATGGTTTGCTGTCGAGACGTCTGCAAAATGTCTGACTATTTGGAAATATTTTTAGATTTAGCATAGTATTCGTAAATCAGAATTAAATAGAAAATCTATTATTGTTGTATAGGTAACATGGACTATACATGACAAATAACATAACAAAGTAAGTTTAATTTTACGCGTTCATATTGTGTCGCATTAATTTCTTTCTTCTTCGCAACATAATGGTCAACTTTTTATGTCTCATTGGCCTTTAACTCGGGGTTTTGTTTTCTTTTGTACTTTGCTTGCACGTCAAACAAATTTGCAGTATGTGACGTCGTATGTTTTACCATATAATTATACGAAGTATTTTATCTCACAGATCGATACGAAGACAAGTTACAACGAAGTTATGTGTTGTTGTAGGCCGTATGAGTGGCTTACGTTTGAATAGGGGCTGTGCGCTTCACGGACATTGTGTGAAGTGGTACATCGTGTCAAGTGCTTGTGCGGTCACTATATAACATTGATATTCGCTGCGCCACGACCACAGCTGGCGTCGCGATCCACTCTGTAGCATTTAAAGGAATAAATTGAAATAATAAATATGGATCAGCTTGTGCAATGTCCTGTATGTACTCTGTACCTTCACAATGGAATGTCATTGGAGTCCCATTTGGATACTCATCCTAAAGATCAAGTTATTAAGGCCCTTTGTAGTTTATCAGCTAAAAGTCCCGGGTATGGCAGCCGAGCTACTACTCCCATGCACTCAGAGAGGTCATACAGGAGTAGATCTCGCACACCAGCTACAGAAGATAGGTGGAATGGCTCACACCGTGGTTCCGAAAGTGATCGATATTGGTGTAGAACTCCCAGTAGAACACCTAAATCTACTCAAATGTCAAATGTATCTAGAATGGGTACACCTTCTTCTGATATTAGAATGGGAGATTTAAATTTTGAGAATAATACTATTAATAATTCAACTCAATACTCTGCGCCTCAGTATTCTTTAAAAGCTGATAAAATACAACAAACATATGCACAAACTCCTGCGACCGATATAGATCAGCCATATGTGTATTACCAAGATCAGCAGGAGGAAAGAGAAGTTAAATATTCACGAAGTGCAGAATACACAGGAACAGATAATACAAACAATATTTTTACTTACAACATGCCACCAATTGGACAAGGGGTTAAGGTCCAGACTACTTTGTTACCAACAATACCTAAGAGAGGAACTGACTTTGTCAAAATGCTGCCTAAACCAAATAATATACTTGTCAAAACAAATTTGGGAGGTGTCCAATACTTAACTCCAGGAGTTAAACCAATGCATGTAGTGGTGCCTACAACACCTACATTTGTACAAAAGAATGTCCAGAACAACATGATAATGACTGGAAGTATGCCAACTCAGATGTTGGAAACCAAAAGTGTTGCTCCTTCAATAACTGGTAGTCAGTTTAATCAAATCAACTCTGGCAATTTCACTCCTGGCACAACTGTTGTTACGCAAAATTCTCAAATAATTTATAGAGAAATGGTGCACAATATAGATGGAAAACCTTTCATTTCCAGTATGCCTACAGTACTAAGTGGACACGAGAATGTTACTAACGTAGCACAAACAAGTTCCATGTACCAGAATGTAATGGTTGTTGATCAGTTTGGGAATACTTCATGTATGTATGCAACACCACAACAGATTTTGTCTAAAGATTGTGGTGCACCCATATACAGTGACACCATAACAACTACTCCCATTGAAAAATCTGTACCTAATCTTACAAATGATTCTACAAAAACATTGATTATTGAAGTAGGCCCTATAGCTACTCCAGAACCTGTAAATGTGTGTGATGCTGCCACAAGCACATCATTACCATCTCATTCTAATGCTAGCACCCCTAAACCTGAAAGCAGTACTGAGAAAAATGAAGCCAAAAATGAGTTACCAGGATCTAGCAAAGGCCTTAAAATCCTCAGCAATATAAAAGTTGAAGTTCCTGTTCAGCATCACAAAAGTTTACTCAACACTATAGTAGATCTGACAAAATCTAATGAAAATGATTATCCTGAATGCTCAGGGTCATCTGAAAAGATAGCCGGACAATTAGAGAATAATAATCAGACTAACCAGAACATGTCAGATGACACACAACCTTTGACCTCTGGTGATAGTTTAGTTTCACACACCTTTTCTGTGATAAAGAATGTTGGAAATCCCCCTGCATATAAAGACCCTTCTAAGACAAGTGTAGTAGATAGTAAAATTGAAACAGAATTTTCTGATAGTTGTCCTGTGCCTGATTTAATATGTAATGAGAAACCTTCAATATCTCCATGTAGTGAACTGTCTGAAAATGGGGAGAATTCTATTGACCGTACATCTATTTCACCTAAACCACAGAGTAGTAGAGTTTGCCAAAGCAGTATAGATGATACTGAAAAGAAACAACAGTTTCCACCATTTCCCCAAAAGCCATTCAAAAATAATATTTTAAGACTGAATAATATCTATGTAAAGAAAAATAAAAAAATACTGCAAATAAAAAATGCCAAAGCACTTGCATCCACTAGTACAACAAGCAATAATAGCACAGAGCCATGTCCTTCCTCTTCTAGTTGCAGGTCACCAGAAAATTTTGCAATTAACAAACTACACTCTGAAACTAGCGAAATCAAAGATAAATTAAACATGTTGCAAACAGTGTCAGTTGAAATAATCAATAATGAGAATCAAAATGAATTTGACGCTGACACCGAGGACCAATCTATGGATATTGAACCATCGGTTGCATCTTCTAGTTTAAACCATACTGATGAGTTGTGCAATGTCGACATGATACAAGTTAAAGAAGAGATCAATACTAGCAGTGAGGGAGGATTTAGCAATCAAACTGATAATTCCCGTGATCTTACTCCATTGGAGTCCATACGTCCCATTAATGTGATTTCCTATGGTAATATCACCTCTGAAGATTTTGATGAGGAGTCAAATCATAGGGAGCTCTTAGAACTGGAAGCTGCATCTAAGACCAATAAATTTGTAAGTATGATGAATGAGAATTATTTTGGAGATTATGCAGATTATTTTACTCCTGACAGAGTAGAATCCTTTGATGAAAGGGAACCTCCAGCATTTAATAAAGATAACCACAAAGATGGAATGTACATTTGGGGTGAACCTTCACAGAAAGAAACTGAATTTGTCTTGCCAAATTTTATTCAAGAAAGCTACAAAATTGCCGAAAGTCAAGCTGATTATTCGGAAATAGAACAAGTACAAAATGATGGAGATGCTGATGGTTGTGAGAGAGACAGCAAGGCTGACGTTTTGAGTGAAAGTCGAAGTGAAGGAGAAGTTCCATTGAATATTTGTGCAGATGAAAGAATGCCACCTCGAGGGGAACTGAGTGGTCAGGAGAGTAATGGAGACATGGAGTCACCATGGAGTGGGGTAAGCATAACTTTTGAGAATAGGTAATATTTTTTATACATACATACATACATATCTTCATGCTGTATTTTTTATAATAACCAAAAACTGTTATGTATGTTTACAGACATAATATCCTGTTTTTAGTTTGTTGCTATGCATTACAGATGTACACCGAGGTGACGCCATCTGAGCCGTATGATTTGATCGCTCGTGAGAGTTGGATCTCAGATGGATCTGAAATTGATGCTAATGAGAAGAGAGATGCATTGTAAGTATAATTTCCTGAATTCTGAAAATCACGTCTTTTATAGTAACATGTAATATTATTACATAGGTATATTTTAAAATAAGTCAATTTTAAAATTTCGTTCATAATAATTGTTAGTCAAGCGTCTGGTCAGTAGGGTTGACAAAAAAGACAGGTTACAAAAATATTGTTGCAATAAATTAATGATTTCAATTTATTATTATAAATATTGTATATAAAACTTTCCCTTTACTCATTTCGACAACAAAATAAACAACGGAAATAAATAACCAACAAAACTTAAAAAAATAATACCAATGAGTTAATTCTAGGCTTCGATCACAAATAAAAAACTAGATACACAATCAACGCTCTAAAAATGTCTGAACCAAATGTCCGCTCAAATGAGTATTTGATTGCACTTCTGTTTCAGTATGTATTCGAAAACGCTAACAGCGAATATGTCAAGTGCTCCTTCAAAAATTATAAAAAGAACACATCTAGAATGCTAAAAAAGATGGAGATTCTTATATTCAGTTAATAAATTAAATAATGCTGTTTACATGTTCATTATTTGCTATAGTAATAATGTTACATAGATCTTTTTTATGAAATTCGTAATCATATTTTTAAATATTACCAGATGATATGTCTTATTCTTGTCAGTTTCACATAACAAATCAAAATGACTTAAATAGCAATAATAGATTATGTGAATTACGCATGAGATCTAAGATTACATTTAAATTGTTTTTTTTTAAATAACAGCCTTCCAATGTCATGCAAGAATCGTTTACAAGCTTTTATAACCTTACGGTTTGACAGTAAGGTCTACTTTAGATTAACACAATATTAGCGATAATACTATAAATAAATAAAATAGCGTTTATTCACTGACTTAATATTACCTCTTTAATTACAAAGTGTTCCTTATAACTATGTAGATACATAAATAGATTTATTTAATTTAAATTCATTTGTGACATAGGCATATAGTAAATCAGGTTGTCCCTTGACATAGGCCTCCTCCAGGCTCCTCCATTTATCTCGGTCACGAGCTGCTCTTCTCCATCCTTTAGGTCGTCCCAGCGTTTCACTGGTCTACCTTTTCGACGTTTCCCTTTTATAGAGTATCACTCGGTGACATACCTTGTCCACTTGTCTCTACTCGATCTCTTCATGTGTCCAGTTCATCGCCATTTGAGTGTTTTGACTTTATGTATCACATCTACTACTTCGGTTCGTTTTCTTATCTTAGTAAGTCCCTGTCTTCAACCTGATTCCCAACATGCTTCTTTCGATCCCTTGTTGGCGGACTTTCAGTTGTTGTGTGATATGATTTGTAAATGACCACATTTGACATCCATAAGTAAGTACTGGGAGGATACAGGTATTAAAATCTTAATTTTTTTGTGAGATTTGGTTTGGATTGGATTGACTTGTTCCTTTATACAGGGTCTATATGAAAACGGGACAGTTACTTTAATGGATGAAAGGGCATAACTTTAGTATGTAGTTACAAAAAGAATTATCGAAAAAAACGTATCCGTTTAAGAGTTATGACCGTTTTAATTTTCAAGTGTTATCCCCACCATTTCTCGTAAAACTGGGTTGATCGTGTACAGTTACAGATTTTAAATCTTAGTTTTTTTTTATTTTGTAATAATTTCATCCGTTACTGAAATACAGCCTGAAAACCATTTTCGAAAATAATGCGTATACCCCAATGGGGGTTTTCAGGCTGTATTTCAGTAACGGATGAAATTATTACAAAATAAAAAAAAAGTAAGATTTAAAATCTGTAACTGTACACGATCAACCCAATTTTACGAGAAATGGTGGGGATAACACTTGAAAATTAAAACGGTCATAACTCTTAAACGGATACGTTTTTTTCGATAATTCTTTTTGTAACTACATACTAAAGTTATGCCCTTTCATCCATTAAAGTAACTGTCCCGTATTCATATACACCCTGTATATATATTATAATTTCCTTAACATCCAGTATCTCAACCATGTGTAATTTTCCTTTCGCTGTATCTCTGTTGGCATTTGTTCGGACGTTATTACATGTCCCAAGTATATATATATATATATATAAGGTGTTACAATATTAGTTAACGGGATTTAAAGTATACGTTGTATACGTCCTATAGATCACATTTACAGGTTAAATAAATAGATATAAATAATTATTAAATTTCACATGAAAATAAAATAATAAATATAGACACAAGCTTCTCCACAATGTTCGAGGCGCTGTAGCACGTTGGCGTGCAAATGCGTGCGGGTGAGGCGGTGAGGCGCGCGTCACAAACAACCATGGAGTCCCTTTGCTTATTTCAATTATTCTTTTTTTCGTAAGAAAACAAATTTAGTTAAGAATTTAGTGTTTATTTTAGTTTTATTCTGTAGCTATATTAATAGTGATGCAAACTCTGAAAGGACGTTAACTAATATTTTAACACATTATATATATATAGTCGTCCACATATTTCCTGATTGTTTACCAGTATTTTTTATTTTAGTGTTATTCGTTATGGGTTTTGTATTTGTCACATTCATGCCCAGTCCTGCTTTTGCACTTTCTATAGATAACTCTGTTAACATAGTTCGTGAGGTTACTGAGTATTCCGCAAACAATACAAGGTCATCAGCGCGACATAGGTGATTTAGTTTTGATCCATTTGTATTTAAGGTATAACTTCTTCCAATCTAGGTTCCTAAAAATCTCTTCTAGTACTGCTGAAAAGAGCTTTGGGGATAATGGGTAACCTTGTCTCACACTTTTCTACCCTGAATTCCTAACACATTTCTTCCAACTGTACTTTAGATGTGCTGCTTCTATATATTTGTTGTATAATTTGTATGTACTTACTATTAATCCCATGATTATGGAGGGCCTTATATATGATGTTATGTTCTAAGGAATCGAACGCTTTGTTATAGTCCACAAATGCAATGTAATATGATTTATTGTATTCATAAAATTTTTCTAAGATCTGTTTCACAACATGCATGTGGTCTATGGTGGAAAAGTCACTTCGAAAACCAGTCTGTTCTTTGGGTTGTTGTGTCTACGATTTTAATTAGTCTACCAAGTATAATTTTTGAAAATATTTTGTAAATTTTAAACTAATAGTTATCTATCATGTTTTATATCCTTTTTTATGTATAAGGACTATTGTTGACTTGTCCACTGACTTGGAATTTCTTCATGGAGCATAATTTCATTAAAGATATCAGTTATTGGTTGCCCTATAATGTCTATGGGTCTCTTTTAGGAGCTTGTTCGTAATTTTACCATCGCCTGGTGTTTTGTTACTTTTTTGTAATAGAATAGCTTTCCTTACTTCACTCAAGAGTATAACTGGGATATCTACTTGTCTAGGTTGTCGTTCAATTGGTTGCTGTATATTATCTAAGTCTTGAGTGCAATATAGATTCCTGTAAAACTAATTGTTACGATTGTTCTTATTTGTGATCTATCCCTTGTTGTTTTTTCTTTTCTCTGAGAATCATTAGTTTTTAAATTTGGTAGCCATTGAGAATGATCTTTAAGTTGTTTAAGAGCTTGCTTTATACCGCCAGTTTTTTCTATCACGTTTCTGATTAGAGTTACTCTGAGTGATTTCCTATTGTCTCTTATACTTTTTCTAATATTTTGCAGATCCGTTCTATTTGTTTAGAGTTATTTTCCCGATCTCGTGGAAGTGGTTTTCTCTCCTCCATAAGTTTTCTTGCTTCTTCCCCTATTTTGTTACTTTTTGTCTTGGACTTTATTATTTTTTTTGTATATATTCAATAATATGCCTCAATTTCGTTGTATTTCTGTTGCGTATATTTATCTGATTTCCATGTCAGGGATCGATTCTCTCATTTCGATTGAATTTCTGCAGATATGTGAGTAATAATGAGAGGCATGTTTTTTCCTAGGTGTCTTCTTGATTTCTTCATGTTATGCGTTCTTATTGTCCCTCTTACCATCCTGTGATTTGCCTTGAAGTGTAATTTATTAATGATGTTTACATTCTCATAGTATATTATTAATATGAAGCCTATAGTGTTCCTGTATTCACCATCAGGTGAGATCCATATCCATTGCTTGTTTTTCTTTTTCTTGTAGAAGCTGTTCATAATTTTTAAATTGTACTCCACTGCAAAGTTGACAAATCTGTATCCATTTTTTGTTTCTTTTACCACTATTATATAAACTGATTATATGTTCTTCTTTTTTTATTGTACCCCATTTTTACTGTTTAAAGTCGCATATAAATATTTTTTGTTTGTGTTTCATCCATTGTTTCGTGCAATATTGAGTAGAAGTTGTTTTTTTCATCATTGGTACTCTCCTCGGTTGATGCATATACTTATATGATTGAGATATGGTCTTTGAGTTCAGGGATTTTTGAATTTACTATTGCAACTCTATCCGACTTGGCTTGGAATTGTGTAATATATTTTTTGTGTTGCTTTTTAACTGAAAATCCAACTCCATACATGCATTGTCTTTCTCCATGCCAATAGAATATATATTTTTGATACTCTCTGATCTCTTCTCCCACACGCCTTACCTCACTAAGTCCAATTACATCCCACTTCAGTACTTCTAAAGCTCCCTCTAGCAGACTCTAGCTCAATCAAGCTATCATCTGTTCTTAATGTTATTGTGTTTAGTGTTGACACATGAAACTTGCCTTCATTTCTTTTTATATTTTCTTGTACTTGTAGCGATTCTCGTTTTACCTGTTTTAGTTTGTGTTCCTATTTTTTAATTTGTTTTTTTTTTTTATATACTGTTGGTGACTTTTATCTTCGTTTTGTTTGTCTGGAGGGTTGTGGTCAAATGTCCCACGAGGACCAGCTGAGTTGGGACATATGGTGTTTGTTGTTTTTTCTGTTGTCGTGGTGGTATATTTGCTGTCATTCCCGTTGCTGATCTCTGCTAATTGTTACTTCCTACTTGATTCGCTATTCAAGTTGTTCTTGCTCTCATATATTTTAAATCATTTATTTTAAGATTATATTGCCTCTTTTAGTTTCCTTTTCGAGACCACGTGTTTTAGATTTCTACTGATAATACTATACAATATTAAAAATATATATTATGTCAATTTGGATAATAATTTTTTTAGATTTTACAGGTGATTGTGAATCTAGTTCTTTGTGTTCGAAGGTTCTAAACTACCTTTTATCCTGGATAAATATAAAATTTACTATGGATAAAACTGCTGCATATCTAGTAACCGGTATATAATTGATTGCCAGATTATTATAAACCTCAGAGGTTGCCACTATTAAAAAAAGGAATTTTTGAAAGAGCAATATTACTTAAATATTTAAATAATATGTAAGCCATATATTAACAGATATAAATATATCCAATTGATAGAGTTTAATTTTTGTAGTATGTCAATTTTTTTTACAGTTTATTTTAATTTTACTTGTGCACAGTCCTTATACATAAAAATACGACCTTTAATCAATTTTTTTTAGATTTGATATCTTATAAAATTATTCATAGTGTATTATACTACATAAATACCATTTCAATTACTTAATCTAATTAAATATTCGCATAATATGTCGTTAACGGGATGTGTAGAGTTCATTATTTTTGTATGTGCCTTGTTATACTCGTATTCTATTAAATAAAAATATTATTATTATAATTGTTAATTATCCAGAGACGACGTTGTGATACCAGTGGAAAGGCCGCGCGTGTACACATGCACGCAGTGCGGTGGCAAGTTTACGTCCCAGAAGGAGCTGCGGACGCACAAGTCTCTTGCGCATGCGGCGCCAACTTGCTCTGACAAGTATAGCCGCCTCACCGCTCGCACAATCAAGAAAGAGGAGAAGGATGTCAACATATTGCCAGGTATATAACGATGGCACTATATAAATTAGCAATTTTTGGTGGTTTAATATTTAAAAAGAATAAATTAATCAAGTGTGTCTTTGACTTGCATACAGAGGATCTGTACAGTATCAATAAAATTTTAATGGTTTTTTTTGGAATGATTTGTCCAACTTATGATCAGTTCCAGAACCACATTTTAATACATTTTGTTAAATTCAACGCTGCAATGTAAAAATCTTGTTGATGCACACATATTGCATAAAAACCCTTGGTGACACACTTACATAGTCTTTTGTTTTTTTATATGTTACTGTTTCACTACTGAGCTCCTCACCATTCTTCCACACTCTTCGATACTTAGTTTTTTTTAGTTATTTGTTATAATTTATTAAATGTGAACTTTGGTTATTTTCAGGGAGTCTCCTTCCACTTACCGACTCGAAAGAGTCAATAGCGAACACGGTGCTCCAAGTATATGATGCAATGACTGAGGCCAAGCCAAAAATCGAGAGACTCATCAAACAGGAGCCACCGAAACGGAGAAGACGAGACTATGTTTGTCCAACATGCAAGGTTTGTTTATGGTTGATTTTCTAACGGAAAGGTATATGAAAGGTATAACTTGAAGAGTGCTCTGCAGATTTTCACTTTGGTTTCGTGGAAAGACATTCTTAGGTCAAACGCTTACAGCAAAGTTGAAATGGGATCGACAGACCACATTTCACCATGTCGGCGCAGGCGCACGTCCGTGTCTCGACATCTTCTCTGTGCCGCTTCGACCCTTGACCCTTGACAGTAAGAGCAGTTGCATTTGATTCTATTGAATAAATCAAGACAAAAATTTAAGAGGCACGCCTTTTCCGTGTCCGCATATCCACACCGCCTTTAAGAGACCTGTGACAAATCGTAAGCACTTGAATTTAGGTATTGGCGCGCTCGGACACTCATGTATGCGTGCGACTTTCGTAGCTTTATTGTAGTGTGAGCAGTAAAGCGACTTTAGTATAAAATATAATTTTGATACTTTTCCGAATCAAAGTTTCGATTTTTTTATCAAATTTTTTTCGTTTTAGATAAATACATATAATATTTGTAATTAGTATTAAATATTCTCGACGCGTTAAATGTGTGTAAAGGAAATAGAATAACATTCCATTCCAACATTTAGTTACGTATTATTATGTACTGTTTTAAAAGTAAAGATTGAATAGATGTGTAAGTATTTACCTGTCTAGCAGTACTAGTATTAGGATCGGTTACCTAGAAACCACTAGTTACGTAGTCATGATTAGATGTAATTATCCTTTACTAATCAAAACTCAAGTATGTGAATTGGAGAACCTTGACTAATTAAAAATAACTTCGCACTGTTGTAATAAAGATGAATGTGATGATATGCACTTTATTAAGTAAGTGAGACTCTAGTTCTTCAAACAGAGAGATTCATATAGAAATTCAATGGCACTTTCTTAGGTTTGAAGAAATAAACATACAAACTCACAGACAAAAATCTTATAAGTATTTATTTTGGAATCGGAAAAGCCTAAAATGTCTAGTTCAATCATTTTTAAAAATATCGTCAATGTACTGACACGGTTTTGTTGCTATTTTATAGTAAAATATAGATGTCTTTGCTATGCTTATGTATGTTTACGGTAAAAAATATAGGATCAACGGAAAAACCACTGTAAAATAAACCCATATTACAGGTGCAACTTAACTAAGGAGAGCTCATTTTAGATCTCAACTTCTTAACGGCGGATCACGATAAAACATACCTAATGTGGAACCTGACTAACCACCTTATTCTTGTAGCAGTATAAACATTCTAAAAAAACTGATTTGATTCCTATTAGTGTTATGCGTATCTCTCGGCAATTTTTTTTATATATCTTTAATTAACAGGTGCGGATCAACTTATACTTTAATTATTTGTAAAGTTTTTATATTTTTACATAGGAAGCTCAGATTATTATTGAAAAATTCTCTTATCTTCCTGTGAATGTCACGTTAAAATCGGTTCAGCCGTATTGAAGATTAGGCCGAAGGCCGAATAAAGAGACCGTCAAAAATTAAAAAAAACGCGTGTTTGGGTTGGGTTAACGCGCAAATATCCATATAAGCATATGAAAAAGCCTTTATTTCAAAATTATAAAGAGACAATTCAATTTTATTTATATGTATAGATCTTATAGATAGTTATAAATGTAATAGATATCATCTTGATACCCGGCTTGCAATACTTGTAAGCTAGCATTACTTTAGAACTTTTTTATTTATTTATTTACTACTAGTGATTGTATTTAAAACACAATGTTCACATGCCTAAGAAAAAATGCAGGAAATCAGAAAGTCATAATAGACGCATGGAACAGAAAGTCAACACTGGATCAAAACAAGGCAAGCGGCATATACGGCTCGCTATTTAATGTTCTCGCCTACGATCGCCCGTTGCGAAGAGCACATAAACACAGTACAAGTAAGCATACAGTATTCTATCTCGGCAGTGTCCTAGAGATAATTACCTACGGTCGTTTGGTACGTAAACACACAATAGGGCTACCGACTTGGACTGAATGTTTTTCTTGGGTTACGTATTTGATAATAGGTACTATATTAAATTGTCATATTATCTTTTCATTTTATATTATTGCAAATTTAATACGTTTTTATTTATATAATTTTACTAGTATTTTATATCTAGTTTCAAAAGTTTGTGAGTTAGTATGGTGGAAATGGACAAAAAAAATGCATTTTGTGTGCAGTATAATTAAGAATCAGCAACAAAGTAACTAGATCATTATGATAATATATTTCCTACAAATTAGCAACAGAAAAATATTTCTGGTTTCGATATAGATGTATTCAAACATCCATACACTGAACATTATGCTCGTAAACTTGATTGACTTAATATTTAGTCAGTAACTGCGCGGGAGCGTCTGACAACGTAAGACGACAACCGCGGCGCACTCGCGACTGTCGTATGGCGAGAAATGCCGAGATTTCGAGCGCGTCGTTTGGGAGCGTTTGTATGAAGATAGAATACTGTATGCTTACTTGTACTGTGACATAAATTTCTCGTACACGTTCTACCCCCACAAGCGCTCGCGCGGCCGCGCGGGTCTGAGGTACACGCCTCAACATCACGTATTTTCAGACGTTAGACGTCATTGAGACTGCACGTGGTTTTATGAGGTTACATAGTGGCAAATAAAGCGTACTATTTCATAACAATAATTATATCCTCATTAAAAAGTGGACGTCTTTTAAAAAGTAAATCGAGGGAAATTAAATGATTTACATTTAAATAATTTTTCTCAGGTTATTCGCTACCAATTACACCTGATGTCGTCTGAAAAACCCGATGTTTCGTGATTTCCTAAAAAGCATGTTTGATTTCTTTTTTTTTCTAATTTATATTGAATTATTATCCAAATAAAAACTTAATAACTTACTCTATAAATAGTTGATGTATAACTGTGCGTTAAAAAAAGCCAGAATATCATGTGCTTATTGAGAAATTTGACCTGGAAAAACTAGTATTTACTGATTTTTTATCGCGAAATTGATAGTTAATATCGCTTTAGCAAAATAGAAAGTGAATGCATTTCAATCATTTTTACACTTTATGACCGTTGCATAAGATTGATTATAAAAGTTTCGGGTGTTTTCATCAATCGCCTTTTCGTGTTTGTGCGAGAAAATATTCCGTTCGATACTGCCTATGCATACTTTTTGTTTTGTGACCTAAATTTCGATATCTAAGAAGACTGACAGTTAGTTATTTGGATACACACAACTTCTTCTCTTTATCTTGATTGGTATGCTTAAATGTAGAAACATGATTGGAGAATGAAATCTCGATAAAAAATCCACAAAAGACCTCGTTTTGCACAAAGATCCAGTTGCATCTCCGAAATTCTACAGAATTTTAAAATGATTTCTACTGAAATGGATAGGTAATTATGATATCTCAAATCTCTGAAACCTCTTAATTGATAATGTAGTTTTCTTGCAAATTACAATTATGTACATAAACAAATGTTGAGATTTGTCTGCGCTGAAATATGATCAAACTCAACTTCAACTCAACAAACTCAAACTCAACTTTATTGTTGTCGTCATAGGACGCGGGGATAATGAACGAATTCGATTGCACTGGGCTGCATACGCCGACTCTTAACAATGCGTCATATCTTTTGTGTTTTACTATGCAATGTTTGTTTTAAAGTCTCACTATTCCCAGGTGGACCAAGAGACCGAGGTCGCATTCCACGCCCACCTCAAGATCCATCCACTGGAGTGTCTCACATGTGGGAAATGTTTCTTCCGTCGCGCCAACCTGGCACTACACATAAAAACTCATTTGGGCATAAAGAACTATAAGTAAGTGCTTAACATACAACTAAGTATCTCTGATTAACTTTTGTTTGTTTTGAAATCGGTACATGGTACTGAAATTGATATGGATGTATGTATAGTGATATAGATTATATAGACACGTAACTGCGAATGAAAACAGGAGAGCAGGAAAGGGAGAATATGATGTGGTGTAGTGAAGGTTAAGTGAGAAAGATATACTACTAAATACTGTTTTGTTGTAAAATGCGGAAGGAACGCACAATAGTAAATAAATAATCTATGATTTTACTTTAATAAGCAATCACTAATACAATATGTTTTATTGGAACATTCCATGACATGTTCTAACGTTTACCTCGCAAATCAGATCATATGTTCTGTCATTTATTCATGATCAATTAAACGAGTTACTGTCAATTGGCTTCAAAGAAGTGAGCAATTTCTGAATCTGAGGGTGGCTTGCACCAACTATTTAAACTCGATTTAAGGAACTGACATTTCACTTGCACTGACTATTAAATAGTTTGTGCAAGCAAGATGTCAAATCCTTAAATCAAGTTTAAATCGTTGGTGCAAGCCACCCTAAGTCTCTATAATTTATATTATAAAAAAATTATAATAGAATACCGAAAGCTATTACATCGATAATTAACTTAAATGTGTTTAGAAAAGAATTATTTAAATGTTTGAGTGGACATAATTGATATAGCATCTAAGAGTAGTATAGGGTCGTTTATAAAGTTGTGAAATGATTTTTATTTTGGTACAATGGTGCGATATTAACTATAACATAGTCTTATTTTTTTTGTTGTGACAGTCTTCGTGTTATTGAATATGATTTTGCAACTATTTTTCCGCCTGTATGCTCTTGGCGAATTGCAGAGGACTGTTTTTTTATCTATGACTAGCAAACCCGGCCCGTTTCACTGGGCGTTAGTTTCACTGGGCGTAAAAAACAAAAAAAAAATTCTACTGATCCGATCGCTACCAAACTTTACAGGAACACCCGCTAGGCCAATCTGAAGATTCCCTGAAAATTTCATCGAAATCGGTCCAGCCGTTTCGGAGTCCATAAGGAACATACATACATAGACAAAGTTGAATAATTATGTAACATTTTTGCATCTAGAGTTTAGAAATTTGTGTGGGAGAGACTCAATAACATCTTCAATAGAAAATATCTACTGATTAAATTAAAATCAAATTAAATTAAAATTCAATATAAAATTTATTTCCTACATTGACCTATCCGATTGGCAGATGAACCTGGCCTCATTGACTTTTTAGTCGATATTTAAAAAAACTGGCCAAGAGCGTTTTGGATACGCAGTAACCTGAGGTACTGAATCAATTTTGGACAAAATAAGTTGAATAAAAAAAAATTAAGAACCTTCGTCTTATGTTTATTTTTTTCTCATTTCTTCTTTTGGGCTACCAATTTATGTCTGTGCTTTCACCTCGGTGGGTATGAACATGACGGGATAAATTGATTATGACATACGGACAATACAGGTTTTGCCTTTTTGCCAATTTGTCTATGGAACCTACAAAACATTGGCGCGCAGGATGGGGTCTTCCCTCAATGTAAAGGAGCTTATCAGTTGTAGTTTCTTTTCAATGAAACAAAATACTGTTATAATATTGTGTGCTATTTTTCGACGATTTTCTAATAACTCCTAATTTAAAGGGCGCAGGTATTGGATTGAAATAATTTTATTTTTACTTAAAATTATAATTATTACTCAAAATTATAATTATTAAAATATCCCTTTTACGCTCCAGCGCGGCGTCTACAAGTGGCAAGGATTGTATGACTTCGTTCCGAACGCGTTCTAAAACTGATTGATTTCGTTTTCTTACAAAGGCGTTCACACCTCGATAGATGTGTATGTACTTTAGTAGATAATTTAAATTATTCGAAAACAAAACTTATAAAAAATTATAAAAATAAATGTCAGGATCCTCCCGTGTTGCACCATATGATGCACCCGACGCGGCCCTCGCGTCGGGTGCTTCATATGGCCTGGGCCCATTCTGGCTGGGGGCCCGTGACATTTTGGGCACTACGCCACCCTATTGTTACGCTATTGGCTGTTACAGATGCGACGTATGCGACAAGCGGTTCCTGACGCGCCAGAAGCTGTCGGAGCACCAGAACGTGCACACGGGCCGAGCGCCCGTCAAGTGCACAGAATGCGATGACACCTTCCGCCGCTACTCCAATATGGTACAGCACAGGTGCGTACGCTCACAGAGTACACTATATATAGGGAAATAGAGCTATCAGTCGAAATTCTCCATCTAGCGCCATCTAGTAAAACTACACTAAAACTGTCAAGTAATCTTCATATACGATAAAACTACGTAAAAATGTTATTACTTTATTAATAACAATGAATAATAATATGAAATTGAATAATAATGAAATAATAATAACAATAAATGAAAATTCAAGGGATAATATGAAGGTTTGAACTTGAACGCAGTAATGTGCATATACATTTTCAGTAGGGTAAACAAAAAGAAAACTCACCAAAATCGCCTTTTATAATTCGTATGTAATAAATGTTAATATGATTTAATTTTACATTATCTATTTACTGGAATTATGTACTTTGAAAAATATTTCAATGGTAGCGAAACTGCTACTTACTATATTATAAAGTTGCAACAACAAAGAAGTCAATTAAACTTAACGCATACCTTTTTTTTTTTTTTTTTTTTTTTTGCGTCAGGAAATGCTTTATGCATCCCGTCCTGCCGTAGGGGGGTGGCAGGGGGGTATGTGGGACTCCTCGACATTAGGGTGCTAGGCCGAGTCTACCCACTAAAACCTGACGGTGTTCCTCGAGAGCCTTGATGCCGGGGCAACGGGAGCGCGTTGGCATTCTGCCGCGACCTCGGCGGCTATGCCCAGCCTGAGCCGGGCCCTCCTCCGTTTGCGGGCAGTTTTACCTGCCCGCTCTCCTGGGAGGCGCGCGGGAACAACCGCGCGCACCATCCCGAGGCCATTAATGAGGCGCCTTCCCCCGAAGGACACCCCAGGCCTCCGAAGTGGCGGCTTCCGCACCCCGCCTACACCACGGCAGGGGCGTCAGCACGCCCACCTGATTTTAACGTGTTTACTCACGGGTTTTTACAAGTTTTCCTTCTTCCCACCTTTGATTTTAACGTGTTGTCTCACGGGTTTCATTTCGAGTTTTCCTTCTCTCCACCTCTGGTTTTAACGTGTTTTCTCACGGGTTTCATTTCGAGTTTTCCTTCTCTCCACCTCAGATTTTTACGTGTATCCTCACGGGTTTTTAAAAGTTTTCCTTCTTTCCACCTCCGGGGTCACAATACCCTTCCTGAAAGAGGGGCAAGTGACCCCGACACCTGACCCCCGCCCTCACGCAGAGGACGGGGAACACAACTTGTCCCCATAAATGGGGACATCCCCCCCCCCGGTCCGGGCCAGGCCCTTTCGGCACTACAGCCTCATCGGCCCCGACCCGGTACTGAGGGTGCCGCCGAAGCACCACCCTCAGGAGTGTTTATCGACTCTCCAGTCTAGATCCGCAGTGTTCAGTGCAAACGAGGCCACCTCGAGAAGGATGTGGACATGAAGTCCACGCACTGCGGTCTTGGGGTGGCAGGCTAAGGCCTAAGGCTAATGGGAGCTGTAAGCGCCTGTTGGTCCACCCCCTGTGGCGGGTCACCCCCACCACTCGGCCCCAAACTTAACGCATACCTACATTAACGTTACTTTAACCATACATAATACAGATTATAGTATAATTTACTCTAACGTTATGTTAACGTTAAATATAATTTTGTTCAAAACCGAATGCCAGTGAGCGCCATCTGTTTTTTTTTACGTATCTATTAAAATTTCCATAGGTAAGGAAGAGAACGTCATTATTAAACCTTTAGAGGGCGCTAAAATAAGAGAAAAAGCATTTGATCCTAAGTATTATTAATTAAAAAAAAAAAAAAAAAAAAAAAAAAAGTTATAACATTTAACAAACATTTTAATATTTGTTATGAAGGTAAATATGTTATTTTTTTTAATAGGTTAAATTAATCGTTTAACTTCATCATGACTAACAACATTATGACTATTTATTAAGATTCAAACCGTTAACAACTTTTTTCCGGTGCTGTTATTGGCTAGAAACGCCGTCTCTTTATTAACTTGTGTGCGTGTTTTGAACTCAGTAAACATTCACAATCAATACAGATGCACGCGTGTAAATATACGAAACAAAGTGTTAGAAAAGATTTTATGTGTCAATCGAGCCACGATTTCAATTTGTCTTTTGAGCAAACGGTTGCCGTGATGCTTTGATGCCGTGAGCAACGATTGTCGCGTTTTAATAAAGGCGAACGCGGGAATTTAGAAATCATATTATTGGTTGCTGTATAATTTTTTTTACTTTACTTAATTAGTAAATTGTCTTAGCAGACAGCGTCTATTTGTCTTTATGGAATGCTCGCCACTGCTTGAACGTTACACAAAGCTAAATGTCAGTGGCGTACATTACATAGAGACAAACAGACACTGTCTACCCTAACAATTTGCTAATTAAATAAAGTAAAAAAATTACAGTGCAACCAATAAAATGATTTCAAAATTTTCGCGCTTGCTTAATACGAATGATCTTATTTCTTATTATATTTTTTTCATATTTTAGCACCCTCTGAACGTTTTTTAGTGAGGTTCTCTTTCTTACTAAATTTTTAACAGATATGTATAAAAAACAGATGTCCCTTATCGGCATTCAATTTTGAATAAAATTATATTTAATTTTTCTTTGCTGTTGTAGCTTTATAAGATAGCAAGTAGCAATTTTGCTACCTTTGAAATGTTTTTCAAGTAGTTCCAGTGAAAGAATATTGTAACATTAAATCACGTTAACATTATTTATTACATACAAATAAAATTATATAATGAGTGGCGATTTTAGTGAGTTTTCTTTTTGTCTACCCTACTGAAAATGTCTGTGCACGTCACTGCTAAATATATAAAGCAAGTTGAATTCAAATAAACTATCACTATTTATAAACTAATGGACGAAAAAGTTCAATACTTGACATAAAAAACTGGTAGTGATCGTATGCTTTGTAGCATATGGCATTGGTGAAATTAATAATAATAATAATACTCCAGATAATGACACAGATTGTGTGACCCCAAACTAAGCAGTAAGCTTGTACTATGGGTACCACACAACGAACTCTGGGGGTTCCCAGTTACACCCAGACTCCAAGCCAATTTAGAAAAGTTCGTTTCCTAAATTGACCTGACCGGGGATCGAACCCGGGACCTTAGCTTGGAAAGCAGACGCATACGCCACTGCGTCAATGGGTCACTCATTTAATCATTCCATTTGGCTACGTTGTAACAAAAAAGTCTTAAAATAAGTCAGGTGTTAAAAGGCAATAATTATATGTAATAAAATCGATTGCAAATATTTTACGTTCAGTGTATATGAATGAGTGTGTCGTGTGTGCGGTGTGCGTGCGCGTGCGCAGGGCGCGGCACCACTTCCACAAGAAGGCGCGCGTGCGCGACTTCGTGTGCGAGTGCGGCGGCGTGTTCCACTCGCGCGCCAAGCTGCAGTGGCACCGCGAGACGCACGCGCCGCGGCCCAAGGCGTGCGCCTACTGCAGCGACAAGTTCGTGCACGCCGCCTCGCTCACGCGCCACGTGCGCCGCTCGCACAACGAGTACTACCTCGGCGAGCGCGCCGAGCGCCTGCGCCGCGCCGCCGCCGCCGCCGGCACCGCGGCCGCCGCCAAGGTCGACAACGTGCCCTGCCCGGTCTGCAAGCAGGTACTACCGCCACCTACCGCCACCACCTACCGCCACCACCTACCGCCACCACCTACCGCCACCACCTACCGCCACCACCTACCGCCACCACCTACCGCCACTACCTACCGCCACCTACCGCCACCACCTACCGCCACCTACCGCCACCTACCGCCACCACCTACCGCCACCCACCGCCACCTACCGTCACCTACCGCCACCTACCGCCACCACCTACCGCCACCTACCGCCACCTACCGCCACCACCTACCGCCACCTACCGCCACCACCTACCGCCACCACCTACCGCCACCTACCGCCACCACCTACCGCCACCACCTACCGCCACCACCTACCGCCACCTACCGCCACCTACCACCACCTACCGCCACCACCTACCGCCACCTACCGCCACCTACCGCCACCACCTACCGCCACCTACCGCCACCACCTACCGCCACCACCTACCGCCACCTACCGCCACCACCTACCGCCACCACCTACCGCCACCACCTACCGCCACCACCTACCGCCACCACCTACCGCCACCTACCGCCACCACCTACCGCCACCTACCACCACCTACCGCCACCACCTACCGCCACCACCTACCGCCACCCACCGCCACCTACCGCCACCTACCGCCACCACCTACCGCCACCTACCGCCACCACCTACCGCCACCACCTACCGCCACCTACCGCCACCATCTACCGCCACCACCTACCGCCACCTACCGCCACCACCTACCGCCACCACCTACCGCCACCACCTACCGCCACCACCTACCGCCACCACCTACCGCCACCTACCGCCACCACCTACCGCCACCTACCGCCACCACCTACCACCACCACCTACCGCCACCACCTACCGCCACCACCTACCGCCACCCACCGCCACCTACCGCCACCTACCGCCACCTACCGCTACACTAGCCCTCGGACCGAGAGATCGATCACTATGGACAGACACCTGCAAGCAGGTACTACCGCCACCTACCGCCACCACCTACCGCCACCACCTACCGCCACCACCTACCGCCACCACCTACCGCCACCACCTACCGCCACCACCTACCGCCACCACCTACCGCCACCACCTACCGCCACCACCTACCGCCACCACCTACCGCCACTACCTACCGCCACCTACCGCCACCACCTACCGCCACCTACCGCCACCTACCGCCACCACCTACCGCCACCTACCGCCACCACCTACCGCCACCACCTACCGCCACCTACCACCACCTACCGCCACCACCTACCGCCACCACCTACCGCCACCCACCGCCACCTACCGCCACCTACCGCCACCACCTACCGCCACCTACCGCCACCACCTACCGCCACCACCTACCGCCACCTACCGCCACCATCTACCGCCACCACCTACCGCCACCTACCGCCACCACCTACCGCCACCACCTACCGCCACCACCTACCGCCACCACCTACCGCCACCACCTACCGCCACCACCTACCGCCACCTACCGCCACCACCTACCGCCACCTACCGCCACCACCTACCACCACCACCTACCGCCACCACCTACCGCCACCACCTACCGCCACCCACCGCCACCTACCGCCACCTACCGCCACCTACCGCTACACTAGCCCTCGGACCGAGAGATCGATCACTATGGACAGACACCATGAGTGGCAGCTCTTATCACCGTGTGTCAAACGAATTTCGTGTCGCTCTGTCTATCTCATTAAGTGTAACCACAAGCAAAACGGGTATAATAAGTTTGGCAACCTCGCACTATCGGTGCAATTCGTGTCAGCTCATAACCGGCTCGATGTACAAAACATTGCAGTACAGAAACAATTATTTGCAAAATACTCGTAAATCGTAATTGTTTTGACTACTAGTATTAATAGTATATAAATGAAAATGTTAATTCAGCTGTGTATTGATTGTTCCACTGTGATTCTTCCCTAGTCACGCACGTTAGTACAAGTTTAGAACCTCTAACCAACAATAACGGACACTCTCTTATACAAAAAGCGCCGTCCCTTATGATTTTTGGTCCAAACTGACCACTCAATACCAAAGTAAAGATAACATGCTTCCACACCCAAGCAAATAACGTACACCCACCCACTTAAATATGCACACTAAGCAATTTTGTATTGAAAATAACACGTATTTCCACTTACTGTTGGGAAGATTAAAATTAGAGACCGACCAAAAATTCTGTTTCACTTTCGGTCAGCGTCGGCTAAAAAATCTAGTTTTGGCCACGGCCACGGATTTGGCTTCTGGCAAAAGCTTCGGCCGCACCATAACTCAGCATTTCTAAATTGTCGCGTGTCATTCGTCTAATTTCGGATGAATTCGTGGCTCGTGTGGTGTCACCAGCAGAGTTCACCTACCGGGATGACTGTATTGTGTGTCTTTTCTTGCTTTCTTATGAATTATTTTGTTATATTTTAAACTATTATTTTACGCGACATTTAACACTAGTTAACTAGCTGTATGTGTAATAAATACACTAGATTTTAGTGTACAATATACATTTTAACATGTCTATCTAAGTTTCGGTTTTGGCCGAAACTAAGGTCAGGGCCGTAGATTTGGTTCTGAAAATCTTGTTTCGATCAGACACTGATTAAAATTATAATTATTTTATAATGAAAACATAAAATAGAACGAATGTGCGCATCACACTATTTGACTCTTTTGTTAGATGAACGTCACTAACTCTTGCCAAAATTGTACCTTTTAATAGAATTGATTATGGAAAAATAATATAATAAATTATACAGGCAAAGTTTTATTGCTTTAATCCGATCTGAACCAAATGAAAATAAAACAGTCCACTGCCCCAGTATACTGTGGACTGACCGTCTACAAATTTGGTAGGGACACCCATATATTTTTTGTTACAAATACACATACACAATAATCACACCAATTGCATGGGCCGTGAAAAACTAAGCTAAATTGATTTATAATAATCAATAGCAAAAACCAGTAACTTTAAAAGACAAATACAATTTGCACCTAGGAACATTGTTCTAATAACTCAGTGTAGATCTTCGATCACAAATATATAACTATATTCACAATCCTTTATAAAATTGGAACAAATTATTGTCTGAATTGACATATACATTTCTAATATCGTATAGTAATATCTCAATATTGTGTTAATTTAAAGTAAACTTTACTGTCAATGCATATAAAGGTTGTAAAAGCTTGTAAAAGATTCTCCCACGGCATTGAAACGACGTTTCAATGCCATTGAATAAATAGAGTAGATAATGTATACACACAACAACCACAGAGCCATTCAAAACTCAATTTATTGTCAATTTTCACTATTAATTTATGATGTTTCTTAAACCTTTATACCTATCGGGTAAATAATAACGCCAATAGTTAGACCGTTTATTGTTTTACTTGTATACAAGCTATAAAGGCGACACATTGGAAATTTTGACGGCAAGGATCTCAGTTAAAACGTATGAAAATGATATTTGGTAACCTGATTCTTCATTTCATTGAATTTATTTTGCCAGTAGCGATACACGATTGCTTAACTTTTGTAAGAAAAAAAAAATATCGAAGAAACCTCTTTAAAACAGGGATTTACATTTTTCAGAGTAACGGGATCGATTTATGAGTCTAAATTTTCTGTACCTATAGTTTAATCTAAACATATTCTTCAAAATGACAGTTGGATTTTTAAAAATAATTATAGTTTTTAAAATAAACGAAAATAACTTCTTTTTCCTATATTTCGTAAGCTAGCGCGCGCACGCTTGCATAGAGCAGGTCTTTTGGATTTGAATTTAAGATTAAATTATTGTTTATCAATGCGTCGCTTTAACATCACATACCAAGCGGCGTAGGATTTATAGCGAAAATTATAACAAAATGTCTAAAAAATTGTACAAGTCAACACAAATTACTACCTAATATTTACAATTACAGTACAATCAAACCGTCGCCAACATAGCCATTATTCATATGTTTCAGGTATATCTAAGGACCAATCTCCGCGCCCACCTCCAAACTCACAGTGGGAAGCGGCCCTACCAATGCATAATATGCAACAAGTCATTCACAACCAAATGGAACCTCAAGCTTCACCGGTGGACTCACATGAGCCGGTCGTCCAAGCCGTACAAATGCAGTTTGTGTAAGGGCGCGTTCATACGACACACCGAATACATATCACATATGAACTCGCACAAGTCTGTCAGACCCTACACTTGCAACTATTGCGGCTGTCAGTTCATTAGGAAGTACAACTGTCAAAGGCATGTCCGGGAACACGAGATGGCCAAGAAATATGTGTGTAAAGTGCCCGAATGTGGTAAGTCGTTCCACAGGAGTTACTATTTGTCGGAACACATGAAAGTGCACAGTGGTGCGAGACCGTTCTCTTGTAATATATGTGGGAAGACGTCGAGTAATAAGTCTAATCATAATAAGCATGTGAAAATACATCACGCGAGAGAACCAATCGCTACTGAAGCGTAAGTTATTGTAATAATGCATTGAGTTTATATATGTGATACTAAAAGCTAGAGATGAGCAGGTTGGGACCTGTTTCCGTATCCGTTATCAAAATATTGTCTAAGCTCAATTCCTTTTCATGTGAGGAATTCATATAATTTTTTTATCACCCTTTCGGCCAAATATTCAGCTTACTGATCAACACGTGTTTTGCGCTTCTTAACGAATCTTCAGGAAATTTGATTCAGTCAGTTTATTAACACCAAATTTGATGCTAGTTAGCTGACATACGCGAAATACGTGTCGATTAGTGACTGATATTTTGGACGGATTGTAGGTAAAATATTCGAGGATTCTTCACATCCAAGTATAAATCAGACATATATCGAGAATGCAATGTGTGAAAGAAATCGATACACGGACAGCGCGCGTCGGTAGCTGTCATATAGTACTATGTGCTAGTAGACCTGGATGTAGGTTACGGGATCGGGATACGAATTATTAAAATATCGGACCTACCCATCACTATAGTGTCCGTGAAAACTACATTCAAATCCATTCTCTGGTTTTGGAGAAGTGTAAAACCGCGATTTAATGAAACCTTGAAATTGTTTCCGTTATAGAAATTTCACCAAATCTTTAATTCAAGGTTTGATCCTTTGTCTTTTTGATCTTAGATTTAGAAAGACCAAATCTTGGACCAGTGGACTACCACCCGGAGAGTTGAATTTTGAAAAATACTTAAATATCAAGTTTATACTAATAGTCCAGTCAAATAGGGAGTTGAAATCGAAATTATCAGACTGAAATTTTAAATTTATTGTTATGAATGAGTTATGTAACACTGAGGTGCTAAGATTCTGGGTTCCATTGAAAAAAAAAAAGAAATAAAAAAAAAATTCTCAAACATTTTGAAAACTGTGTCACAGGAAAACTCATTTTATAAGGTCATAGAACGTAAATTTTTAAATAAAATTGCTTATTTGTCTGTAGGTATAATTTTAATAGACCTGTATACATAGCAGCAGAAGATCAAATAGCCAGAGTGTTAGCAGACGGAAATGTCAAAAGCATTCGCATACCTAGGCGAAAATGTGCGAGGAGAATGATGAGATTTGAGGAAGCGAAAGAGGTGTGTAAGGACCGCGACTCCTGGCGCTCCGTCCTCTCTGACTACCCCGTTGGGGATACAGCGTGAAGTTATGTTATGTATACATATCACCCACTACAGACTTAATTTTTAAAAAACCATAAAATTTGTTAATTGATTTATTATTTATAGTAGAATATGATAGAATCATAGATACTTAAAAATTTACTGTAATCACATATATAAGCTCAATGTTTTATCTACCAAGCAAAATGAGATTTGTATACAAAATGTATAGAAATACTTCCATTCATGTGGAATCTGTATTTATTTCCAGTCTTAAGTTCTTTTTATATTTCAAGTAGGATATTTTTATAGTCTGACCTCGTCACTATCCCGCGTGGCTAACTAGCAATTTAATGTTTCAAAGCGAGGGTAGTATTGACGCCACCGTCGCGGTTGTATATAATAAATTAGTTAAATTGTAAAACATGTAAATACAGGACCAAGTGTGTACATTGGGAGGATATAAAGCATTTTATGTAATATTATTACATGCAGATGTTGTGCGACGCGGTTGGATGTATTGTTGTCATACATACAACATACAGGCACATAATTGAGGTCATAATGGCCCTAGTGTTGAAAGTTCTAGGGAGGAACGGAATTCGCTTCTCCCTTGAAAATGTGGTTGGTATGTAATTTTATTATTAACTATATAATTTATTTTTAACTTTACGATATACATATATACAATATACATGTAATATACTTATAAACAGACATATAATAATGGACATGGCGAAGATACCAAGTAAATGCATTGGACTTCATACTTCATGAAAAAGGCTCTGTACCCAGCATTCTAATCTAAGTACGTTTATTGTATAGTTAAAATAATTCTATAGAATAGGTCAATATTAATAATGCTCCAAATAGCAGTTTCATTAGGTATGTTACTTGCCTGTCTTTTGATCAAATTATTCAATCCTTGAGAACCAATGAAGTAATATTGTTCTGATGTGGTTAATAGACATGAAACTTAGGCGCTATGCAAACGTAAACACTTGTTACCGACTAGGTATACCATTACAAGACACTTATTGCGGTGATTTATGGCAGCCACTAGACATAATGTCCAGTTAGTATCAAAGAATTTCAGGAACAGCTCAGGGCTGTTTAGTAGCAAAAGAGAAACTAGAGTAAGTAGAGATATATCTCTAAGAAATAACAACAACAAATAACACGCGTTTTGGTTGCTTTTTCATCATTACTTTTCCTCTAGTTTTTCTAAATAAAAAGAATGCTAGCACTCGAAAATTTCAACCTGACATCTGGGATTCTGGTAAATTCGAATTATGTACTGGGACCTAGTAATTAATACAATATCAATATTTTAGAATTTTTGCTTATCACTCCGTTTACCAATCACCAATAACGTAACTCTATTACCAATCCGGTGCTTTTTGTACTTCGTGTTATGTGTGCAGAGCAGCTCTCTTATCTATACTAATGAAACGGGTATACATTTTTGTGGCTTGTCTAGTACTAAACACGTTTAATTGTAACTCAATCGCGACTGGAGCGAAGACATAAATGACTTCACGTACTTTGCAGTAGTGTAGAGCATCAACTGAGCAGAACGGACTAGACGAACTAAGAGAGGTTCCGAATGAAACAGATCCCTTTCGCGAACTGTTGTCCACCCGTCTCATATTCATCGCTAATGACTTCTCTGTTGTTACGTTTCTTTTTTTTGATTATTATCGAGAAATGAAAGAGTTTATTTTTTCTTTGTCGAACTCAATTTAATACCAAATTATCTATTAGTGTCTAAATGTAACTACTTTATCTATATTTTAGTTGATTTCAGTCTTTCCCTATTATTTTCTAACACACACTAGACTAGACAAAACACTAGAAGTGTCTTCGTTTGTACAGAGCCTTATGGTAGTATTTCTGTAAATAAAAAACGAAACATGTATGTCCTTGTGTGTGTATGTGACGCATTAACTCGGGACTAATATGTGCAGAACATGATTTTAATAACTAAAGTTTTTACATATTTTACAGCATATTCTAAGTTGCATAATTTGTTGCCTTAGAAAAACGCGCAGTTTGGTTGTTTTTTTTTTTGTCATAATGTCTAAAACCAGTGTTACATTATGGAAACTAATGAAAATAAATGTTTTCATTGACAATATTTCATTTTATGAAATATTGTCTACTAAACTGCGATTTCGAACCGACTATAATAAAATTTGAACTCTCAATTTAGTATGCAATGTTTCATAATTTAATTACGCGACAAGAACTAGTGAAGTATAATAATTATGAAGTTATCGGTGACTCATATACGAAATTATGAATCTCTGAAACTATAACCAGCGAGTCTTTCGAGAGCCATGTTCAAAAAGTTACCCTAATCAAACTTCGTTATAAAAATATATATTCATATGATATAATACCTTTAATATTAAAATATCCAAGAAATATATAAAATCGCAAATCAGACAAATTTGTTATTTTTGCCGAAATATTAAATTAATTATCTGCGCTGAGCAGGTCATTTACTATTCACAAACCACCGTTATTAAATTTTTAATTATATTGTACACCAAAAGCACTGTTCCGAATCCATTATATGAAACAATTTTAACAATTTTTGATAAGAGGTTGTACTTCTTTTAGCGCGTTATGTGAAAAAAATAGAATTATATTCAGCAGGGAACGGAAGTTGCGCGTGTTGATGTAATACATCACGAAGTTAGCAGCGGAAGTTGCGCTTGTTAATGTAATACATCATGAAGTTAGCAGTGGAAGTTGCGCGTGTTGATATAATACACCGTGAAGTTTGCAACGGAAGTTGCACGCGTCGATGTAAACGCCATGAAGTTTGTTTTTAACAACAGGTTTTTTATATATGTGGTGGATTTATCTTCTTGTGGAAAATTTCCGTTGAAATGTTCTCTTGCTTTCATTACACCAGTTTCATTGCAATCTATATATTCGAATAGCTGTTAAGCTTCATAAACTTATTTACATCCCTCACTGTGTTTTGGCGGAAACAGTAGGATCGGCGCAAAAGAAGAAGAAGAATATTAATCTTTTTGTCAAGCTTTCATTATTAATATAAAGAAATGTAATGTTAGTTTGGTTAACAATAAGTAACCGCATTGTTAATTCATTTAAATTTAAATATTCTTTCGGTAAAAATTACCAACTTTCCTAAGTGATTTTTGTATGTATAGTGTTCCATCGCGTCGCGCGACATCGAGTATTAGTCAAATTATTAAAGGGCATTTCGGTAGAGGTACCCCGCTATAAAATTTTGTTTTTTACTTACTACTTAAGTTTTTTAATATTTTTTATACTAGAACTAACACCCACCCAAATCTAGTAAGTTTTGAGTCGGCGCGGCATGTGATATAATTTGTTGAAAACATTTTTGATTATAATACAAATGGGCAATATACGAAGTATGAACGATAATGGGAGTTAGTTACTTCACCGTGTATTGCCCGTATAAACGTATTTACATTCGACAATTTACATTGAATCATCAAATGATTTACAAAAATTGTCGTAAAGTGAATGAAGTATTGTTTTTGATGTAATGAAAAAATTTTATTTTTGGCTTGTTGTAATAAAAATATATTATTTTGTAAATGTCATTTATTTACGATTACTAAAATATTTTATACTCTAACTTATGTGTTTGTTGTGTCTTACAAATACGTTATGGTACAAAGAAAAATTCTAAATGCACTAATATTATACATACATATGTATATAAGGTCGTGCAATAAACTACATACATATTTTGTTCGTTGTTGTTTCTACTTTATACAGTGGAAATCGATTTGGTAATTGTTTAATCATAACAGTTGAGTGTATGACATGTTTAAATAAAGAATGCTATGCAAAATGGCGGTTTAATCCGATACGGTCAGCAAATAAATTACAGCTTGAATTAAAAAGGAAATCAAATGCTTCATTCAATGAATGAAACGAATGAATAAACAATAGGTAATGCTGAAAACAGTAACTTAATAGGTGAAAGCAACCTAGTTCCTTTTTGTCTGCCCGTTCTATTGAGTATTTAACCGAAGCTACTGTACCATTGGGAGGTCAATATACCGCCATTTTCAAAGGCATTCTCAAACATTGTCCTGTAGACGTTGTTGAAGGAGGTCCTAATTAGTTAATATGTTTTGATTCCAAATGAGCATGTTATTTAAATTGTATTCTTTAGCAAAAATTCAAAAATTGATTATTATCTGTGTCACTTTTAAGAAAAAATATTTCACGTGATCATTACAGATTAGTAGATTTTCATAAAGATTTTGAAAACGATTGATTCTAAAACATTGTAACTATTACATCAAAGTCCATAGATAATTTCGATTGAATGCAGTTAATGAAAACCGATTTAATACATCTTTTTGACTAATTTGTATGGCATCAATGTTTTAGTCACAACTTTGCTTGTAATAAAATATATTACCCCATTCTTTTTCAAAGTAATCGTTGTGTTACGTCCTGTACGACATAGATAGTCGTCGAATACATGCAAATTGGCAATTGTAAGTAAAATAATAAAATAATGCAAAATTTTACGTATTTATGACAGTAGGACCTTTTTCGACTGAGTTATTTTATGTCTCAAATATATCAATGGATAATTTAATTCTTAGAATAATAACGCTTAGGGCTGGTAACAAGCGATACACAAATAAAGCAAAAGATATATGCATGTGTGCGTAACCAACTTATCGACAAAATGTACACTTACGCATGCGTATAATACAATATTGTAAGCTTTTATGATATAAATATGTTACGACATCATTTCACTATACAGAAAATAATTCTTTTTGTTCGAGAAAAATCATGTATGGCTCCAAGTAAATTGCTTCAGTTTCATGCGCTTAATCGATTTCTATGTGTTATTATTCTAAGTTCAAACTATCGTGTTCAAAAATGATAAATTAAAACGATGTAGATTATATGCCTTGTAGAAGTCTTAAGTTTTAGGAAAAAAAATAGATTTTAAAGCCCATTAAATAGCGCTGTTTGTTCAAAATTTTACAGTTTTAGTTTCATTTCTGCAGGTACAATAATGATCATTTTGACCTGTAATAGTATTTTATATTGTTTTTGCAGTTAGTAGACTCAAAACAACCACACCAGCTGTGTTCATTCACGAAATGTCGTATTGTTTTCATATAAGTATGTATAAAGGCCTGTTGTTTAATATCGTGTATTATAAGGCCTGTCACGCACTATCAATATTTATTTGTACAATTAAAAGTTGTACACGCCACGTTATAACTATGTCCGACACTAAAGTATTTTTTTATAATCAAAACAGATACATACTTTTTAAAGTAATTGTTTTTATAATTTTTTAAGTTCCTGTTCATTATAACTAATTGTAAATATTTATAATTTATTAAACAGCAGTGAGACAAAAAATTGTTTTTGTCTCACTGCTGTTCTTGAATTCATGACAAATTACTAGGAAAATATATTTACGTATTCATTTCATAAATCAATATTGTATTTATCATAAAGCATATCCGATCAATTTATTAAATTAACTTAACATTAAATATTTTTGCTTGCATTAGTAGATGTCGAGTAGATACCACTTTCAGTTGTCCAAGGGACAATTTTTCTATTTATTGAGATTTTATTGGATTTTATAATAATTTCTGTTCATAAAAGTACGTCGCTCAGCACGAGTTTTATAAATATGTAAATTATTGTTTATCCTTTTCAGTTGGCAATAAATAAATTAAAAAAAATATTATACTGAACTAACGGACCCATCTATTTTCCCAGACCCATATATTTATATTAAAAAATAATAGTTTTTTTGCTCTAAGATAAAATGATTTTCACTACGCCGATCATCATCGAAGACAGTGCGAATATTCACGAACTTTATCAATTCCGATAATAATTTCGGCAAGTTTGCCGTCGTCACCGAAACTCAAATTTGCGACGAAACTTGTCGAAATTAAAAGTTCCCTCGGATACTAGTTATAGCTCGTCATTTATTCAAATAAATTTTAAGCGCGTAAGTTGTAATTTTGTGATGTTGAGAGAAATTGATAGTGCGCGGCAAGCCTAAGCGTATTTAATACGCGCAATATGCGCCTACATTGGGCCCAACAGAAAATGATCTCGTATTTTTTAAAACCACAAAACTTCAATTTTAATTTTTTTATGTATGTATTAGAATATCAGTCGGTTATTTAGTGAAATTGGTTATTTATTATTTTATTTTTAGGTTTAGTTGTAAATTAGTAGTATACGGAGAATCGTACGGCTAAGGTTCAGCGGGGTTACTGGACTGAACAGTTTGTGTCTGCAATAAATTATTTTAAGAATTTTAAGTTGCGTTTCTTTTCATTTATAGAATTTTTAAGCCCTCACTGCGGCTTCAGGTGTTTTCAAGGACACAGATAAATTCGATGACGATGTAATACGTCTGCTGTCCTCTACGTTTTCTTATATCCTTCTTCCTTGTATAGTTTGCCGTATAGCCTATTTTTTCATTTTTGTCTTTAATGTAAACAAATATGGCGACTATGACATTTATAACAACTAGAGAATTAGATGGGCTAGTTCGCCAATGAGACTTGTTATTAGTTAAACATTTCTAGAATTTTTATCCGTTTGTGTTTGTACTTCAATGAAAACCACCAAGAATTAAAGGCATAATAAGCGTCATGATAGTACCTATAATTTGTATTTTTAAAAAACGCTTAAAAATGTAGAATAGGAGATTATTAAGTAGGTATTATTCGCACATCACAAACAATAATATTCATCTGTTATTATTCTGTCTTACATTTCGAATGAAAACGCTTAACAAATACCCAAATTTTTTCAATGCTGTACTTTTGTGATCGAAGGCTATATTGAATAATATTTGGGGTTATTTGTGAATATTTCAAAGTTTCGTCTATACAACGGAAAATCAGTGTTATTGGAGTGTTACATGTATAATAAATACGTCGGACCAGAAAACGGTGATAATTCAGCGAAATTTTGGTTAATAGGATTAAATCTTGTATATATCCCGAAACTAGAGTATAGACTCTTATAGTCCCGTATTCCACGCGTATTCCAGAAGGATACTCAAGTGTCAATCTCTGCTTGCGAATCTTTGAGAATAGTAAGAAAGAAATGGCATTATTAGTCGCGTGCATTAACATACTATGAGTCGCGTGTACTGATATCCCTTACCGACTATGTTCAATCAAAGCTTCACACTAGAGTATCCTCTAAAATACGGGTCTTAGATAAATACAGTTAACTTTGACAATAGCAAAATGTTTTGTCAGTCATAAAACTGCAGTTTATTTACCCTGCATTTACCTCGTACCCAAAAGTGTCTACTTATATTTTGTACTTAGGTCGCTTTTGTTTTTTTACAAAAGCAGAACCATAATGATCTAAGAAAAGTTTTGTATGAGGTCAGTAGGGTAAGATATGATTTTTCAAACTCTATGAAGTCTAAAGTGACATCAAACTAATTATCTGTGGTGACATGCTGAGATTTTTTAAGGAAAAGGTAAAATAGAACTAATCAGTGTGTTTTTTGGCCTACATGCTAAAATATTTATTAAAAAAAAAATGACGCGTAGATCACTATGGTTCTGTCATCCCCATCCCGTGAGTAAATATATTCCTTGATCCCCATATCGACAGCTTGCTAATCCCATAGAGAAAATTGGCTAACCCGTCGGCTACACAAGTTTCTTATAAAAACCATTTCTCTAAGGTTTTACCTACATTTTTTTTGGGGTAGTTTAGTTATATTTCTAAATCGTTGAAATGATCTGAAAATTTTATTTCTGTATCCTATAAACTCAGTACTTAACTAAAATTAAGAGCGGATAACGGATTACGAGGTAATTTTCGATTTTAGTTTTGGACTAATGTATATTCTGGGCAATTGCGAAATATACGCCAACGTCCTTACTGACTCTTCATCTACTTTTTTCATACCTTATCGTTATGTTATGAAAATTCGTTATCAACTCATGGACTAATCGTAAGCTTTTTTTATACTAGACTAGCTGAGGCGCGCGACTTAGTCCAAGTTTTTTATTTTTAAAATAGCCTGTCCTTTCTCAGGATTCAAGCTATCTCCATACCAAATTTCATCGCAATCGGATGTACGGTATATATGGTATGTATGTATGTATGTATAGTATATACGGCCCATAAAATACCAACAAACAAACAAACCTTGATTTTTATACATTAGATTAATTTCTAAAGGTAAAAGTTCTGTCCAGCTCGAATCGAATTATTTTTGAAATCAAAATGAGGTCTTCATGCACTGAACGAAATTGCCTATCTTCATTATTTAAAGTACGTACTGTCACTGCATGCCCAGGCATGGTACACGGACATTCAACTCCTTGTAAATAGGCCATGAAGCTATAATTTATGTTTTGTATTAATACATACATATATATCTTCACGCTGTATCCCAAACGGGGTAGTCAGAGAGGACGGAGTGCCAAGCGTCGCGGTCCTTGTATATCTCTTTCGCTTCCTCAAATCTCATCATTCTCTTCGCATATTTTCGCCTAGGTATGCAAGTGCTTTTGACATTTCCGTTTGCTAACACTGGCTATTTGATCTTCATAAGTCAGCCTTGGTCTTCCTTAGCTTCTTTTACCTCTCACTTTCGCTCTGTAGATTTTCTTCGTCAGTTTTTCATCACCCATTCGTTCTAGGCGTCCGAACCATCTAAGCTATCCTTTCTTCATTTTTACAATAACATTGTCGTCCAAGCCTGTCATACTGCGTATCTCTTTATTGCTTATTTTGTCCGCAAGGGTGACACTGCACATATTTCTAAGATCGCATTTCTACTGCATTTATCATACTTTTATTCGATTTCGGGCATATCCAGGTCTTACTACGGTACAATAAATTTGGCACCAACACCGCTTTGTGGATGGCCATTTTAGCAGTGTTAGATATATTCACACTGCCTATACTAATTCGGACAGAGCACCGTTCACTTCATTGCCATCTGCTACCCGTTCTCCAAATCCAACTCACATCTATTTTCCATCCCTCGAAAACGCACTCCCCATTTCCATTTATACAAATCTTACATTTCCTCTGTACCGCTTCCCTTTCAAACACCAGAACCTTAGTTTTGTTCACATGTTCACATTCATATTCAATCCTTTCACTTGGCATTCTTATTTTTTATGCACGTGACTAGCGTCTGCAACTATGCTTCTGATGGTTCTATAAGCACAGCATCGTCAGCGTACAATAGGCAGTTTACTACTTTGTCATCACATATCATACCACTCATACCACCTATCAATCTCTGGAGGCAACTGTCCAACTGTCAAAAGGCAACTGTCCAATACAACACGAACAGCCAGGCAGACATCACGCAGCTCTGTCTGACACCAAAACAGACCTCGAACCAAGGCGACATGTCACCATCTATCCTTACACAGGCTCTGTGGCTTCGATATAATTACCTCACAGCCTGCAGTAAGGGGCCCTCTACGCCATATTCAGGCAGGAGACTCCACAATTTCTTTCGCACTACTCTATCGAATGCTTTCTCTAGATCCACGAAAGCGTGGGATAACGCGAAGCGAGAAAATCTGATCCATACAACCCCTACCGTTCTTTGTATTAAAATAAGCGAGATAAAGTGTAAAATAAAATTGGTCGATATAAGAGAACTAATCCGTTTTACTCTTGCTACAGTAATCAAAAGTTTCCATTCATAAAATATATGAATGAGACGGGTTTTATTAAACGTAATAAGATATAAATTTAAGTCAGAAGGTTATCGATTACAACGCGCGGGCGCACGCGTTATAGCACGAGCACTGATTTCATTTGATTTGATTACTTTTCAGCTACAAAGCCACAACGGCAGTCATCTTTGTTTTAGGATTCTGTAGTTATAATAGCGAAAACGGAAATGTAGGTTCGTCATGTCTCCCAGATAGCAATTTATACTTTAACTTGCTGTCTGGGAGACATGACATAGAGACATGTTTGCCATGCAATTTTACACACTTGGTGCAAGTTTGAATTGGACTTCCTATATACTAGGCCACCCATTCCCAAAGTGGGCGATAACGCCCCCCTGTGGGCGCTGCAGGCCTAAAGGGGGGCGGTAAGAGACCCAGAAAAAAAATGGGGGCGTTGTGTAGAGGCCTGGGGGGTGATTTGTAATTTCATTTAGCTAGGAGGCATCTTAGACAACGACTGCATGAGCTCTCGACTCAGTAGACAAAATAAGTTTGGGAACCTAGATACTGGGCGGACAAAGTACAATGTTGACATAACGAGCAGAATTTTTGTGTTGGAGTTATTCAGGTCCGACTCTCCATCGTCGTACTTGAAGATAAATAATTGTTTAGTAATACATGAAAGTAGGTACCATAGTATTATATATGGTTATTGTGAAAGGGGGTATAAATACGCCAGGACTTCAACGTGTCAATGTTGAGTGCTATATTGCAGATATAATAATTACGGGATACATTTATTTTGTTATCCATACAAAAAAAATGTAATAGAAAAAAAGGTACAACCCTATCATTCACAAATCGTATTCACAAATGCCAATTGCATAAAGAATGTGTACCTAGCGATCGTACGGAATGTATTAGAATATGGTTCTTGTGTCTGGTCTCCGTGTTATGGCGGTCAAATTTAGCGCGTTGAACAAATTCAATGAAAATTTATCAGCTACATAAACTATCGCTCATCGCATTCTCACTTGCCATACGAGAATGGGTGCCTAGATCAAAATTTAATGACCCTCAATAATAGAACAACATTTCTTGATATGTCGCTTTTATATGGTGCGCGATGAGATTGACTGTCCTAACTTGGTGGCCGAACTAGCTGTTTGTGCTCCGCGGAGGCGTACACGTCATACGAAGCTGCTGTATGTCCCTCTAAGAGGACAAACAAACTACACAAAGAATGAAACTGACTCGCATTGTACACACCTATAATGAATCATTTGTTGAAGCAGATCCATTTCAATCCACAAGGCGTTGCTACCGAGTGCAGGTTAGGCGTATTTTAATGGAAAATAAGGGTATTCAATGTTAACAGTTGTAGACCGCCATCCATCAAGTTGGTGGGGATGAAAAATGGATGGATAAAAAAAAATTAATTTCTGCAAATTATCTATGTTATGGTAATCTGTTATTGGCCTTTTGTGTATTTAATGAAATGGCTGTTGATTACCTGAATAAACAATTAAGAAAAAAAAATATGTGCCCTAGCAAGCAAACGCTAAAGGACTTTTTGGCAGGAATGGGAGGTGAGGTTGTCATTTTATTTAGATTTTCTATTTTTTACATTTTTGGGAGTTTTAAAGTATAAAAGTGATATATACTGTGTTTTAAAGTTCTGTATAAGTGATCTTTTCACTTATACAGAACTTTAAAACAGGAGTAGATCTAAATAAACATGTGTAGCTAAAGTTCTCACGCTCCTCCAAGACGTCCTATAAAACTTCAGTAGAATCTACTATCACTTTACTGGAGGAGTTTTACGATAACGATTCTGCTTGTTAATACAATACATGACATTGGCAAATGCGCTAATCTGTGCTCCATGCCATGAAGAAAGAAAAGAAAAAGCAAACGCTAAACGTCGCTAGCAAACATACCAAATGTTTGCTAGCGACGTAAAAACGCTGATATTAGGGTTGCCTCACCTTTATTTTTTTTTAAACTTTGAGGTCTTATACTAGAACCATCGACTTGTGGCGAAGTTGTACCTACAATGCAAATTTTCCGTTGTCATGGGTACTTTCACATTTACACATCCTTTCGAAATAACCTTGCATAAACAAAAACTTGATACCTACTAAAAATATTGAGATTACAGCAAGATTGTCAAAAACGATTATACTTTATCAATGATTATTAGTATACTCAAGTAAGTACTTGACATAATAGTTTCAAATCATTAAATAGTATGTCAAAAACTAGGCTCGTCATCGATTTCGCACTTACAATCAAAGAAAAATCAAGTTTGCAGCAACTTTATATGCTGTCTGGGTGTGTCAGTCCGTTTGTCTGTCTTCGTATATCACAGATATACCGTTTATTCCGTTATCTTTACACTTACTTAGTTTAAATTTTGTACAGAGATGTAAATTGGTTAGCCCAAACCCAGAAACGAAAAACGAAAAATGAAAACAAAAAATGGTTATTGTGGACTCAACTTTTAATTTTATTTTCTTAAATTTAACTCAAGTATATTTTGTTCGACATTGCTAAGGAACCCTAAGATGCATGTCCGACACTGTTTTCGGTTTTTCTTTTATGTAGGTAGGGGATACATTTATACTGTCTTCAAAATTGGTGAAACTTGCTATTAATTGCTATATAAAAACATAACGGCATACAATTAAATTTGCTTCTTCAATAAAAATATATTATTTAAAAAGATTTATAGACGCTATAAGATAACCATAGCCCCAATAAAAAAAAAATAAGGAATTATTTATAATATTAGCTTTTGCTATGAAATTTATTTTCTATATAGTACATGAATAAACATGACCAGCTCCGCGAGACCAAATACTTGGGTGTCATCACTCACAACATTATGGACTGCTATATCTTTCGACCCGCATATCAAGCGGGTGTGTGACCGGGCGGCGTTCACCCTCGGCAGTCTACCCGCTACTTTGTCCGCGTAGTAAGATGTCCTCTCGGTATAAGGTGTCTTTACAAAACGTGCATTCGTCCGATTTTTACTAAGCGGGCGTCGTATTCGTACACGTCACTAAGCCCCATCTCCGACTGCTCCAAGTTAAACAGAATAGGTTTATGCGCACTGCCACACTATGGCGAGATCGGGTCATTTTTCGTGTCATAAATCTATAACTTCTGTTTTTCAAGATATTTACATGATTTTTTTTCTGAAACTTAAATATATATGCTTTCAAATAAACACTTTGTTTGTATAAATTTATTTTTAATTATTTAAAAAAAATAACATAAAAAAATGAAAATTGGAATAAACTTATAGCTGTTATAAAATTTTTACACAAGAATAATAAAAATGAAAATGTTACAAGGTACTACAGGGAGATAGTAATAATAACAACAAAAAAAAAAATTATTGATATAAAAATTAGTTTGAATAAACTTACAACTATGTTATCTGAATTTTATATAACAATATAAAAAGGAAAATCTTAAAATGTCTTGCAATAAGAGGTAAGCCATTAGCATTAAACGACTTAAAATTCACCTAAAAGTTATATAGCTTCATCTAAAAGTTGTATAGAATTCTTATAAAAGGTTTTCTTAAACTCGATATAGGTATAAGGGTCGGAAGTATACAAAAGTGTGTGTAGTACGTCTTCGTTAGTGGCTATCCTGAAGCATTTCCACGCACGGTGAAGTCTGAACCTTTTATAATCTTTTTTTCGTGACTCGTCTTGGGCATCTTCGGAGAGTTGTCCAAGAGGCAACACAGAATGAAAACTATGCACAAAAGATAGCATGTAATACCGCATACTCGTATTTATTAACATACAGTTGTGCTGAGTCCAATGCGTACCTACTGACCAAATTTCGTGATATTGATACTTCTTCCACTTAATACAACTTAGTAAAATATAAAATCGTTTTATCAGTTCCTCAAATACACCACTTTTCTGATGCACAATGATAATTTTGAAAAAATGTTCTAACTGTGTTTCCATCATTAGTGTTGCCGCTGACTTGCATAAGTTTATCTACATATACTTATTTAAACCGAGTTCTTCTCTTAGTTAGAGAGCCAGCGACAATAATCGTGGTAGTGTTCGCAACTTCAGATGAAGCGCCTGTAGGTAGTATCAGTCCGCCTCTACAACTTTTTCCTCTGACGTTTCTCTTCAAACCTTCGGCGGAGCGCGCTAGAGCGCGTTTCAATCGATATGAGATTGATATTCATCAAGAGTGTTCGCGATGTCAGAAAATCATTTTATTCCATTGAGGAGGGTCCAATAACCACAAAAATCACATTTTCGGACAAATTCCCCCGATCAAAAACTTACGCGAGAGCGCCGAAAATTCGCAAGGCACAAATTCATAAAAAGTTTTTGCAACGGATAAAATTAGGCTCAATCGATTTGTATTTATTTAAAAATCGCAGGAAAATAATTTTCTGACAAATCAGATTTCACCAACTTTGGCATTTTCCATGTAAAGTGTGAGGGCTCGTAGATTCCGTGTAGTAGCGTATTCTTCAATCCGGACAGGTGTAAAAATGTTTAAAGATGCAACCAAACCGCCTCCCTCACCGTTTTTTAAGTCGCTCAACATGAGGGAGCCGGTCCCGCAATTTTTGTTCCCAGGGAACCCCTTCAAATTGGCCAAGAACCACCCCCGTAATAGGGGTAACCGACTTGAGCTCTTGAAGAATGCCCGAAAATGGAAGACGGCCGTGTTCAAGGATGGTCAAAATGATGGTAATAATATTGTTTCGCCCCTGTAATAGGCAATACGCACCCCGCCCCCCCAGAGGGGTAATTTTTTTTTTCAAACTAACAAAATGCTGGTGTCACGACCCGTTTTGAAGATGCTAAATAAGATGGTGATGGTAATTTCTTTTTTTTTGCACCCTTACTAAACTTTTGAGGGCACAAAATTGCATATCAAAGGGGTTGGTGGGGGTGCGAATGAAATTTTCATCAGTATTATGCGATTTGGAAATTGGTTTTTAATGATAAATAGTCTCGGCTTTTTCCGACCATCTGTTGGTATGTCATCACTAGAGATCAGTATTTTTCCGTTCACATAGCGGTATTTTCCTATTCCCGATGAAGACGGTATTTTCTGATTCGAGCGCGGTATTTTCTGATTTAATATTTATTTTTTTAAATTTAATCTGACAATTTCTAATTGATAAGTCGGTGATTCCCGACGAAGAGGCGATATTTTCCAATGAAGAATGAACGTTTTCCGATTCAAAGTTAGTATTTACTGATGAATAGTCGGTATTCTCCGAAATATCGCTACGGTCAATATTATATTGGATAGCACGCATTCAAACCAGGATGAGTGCCGTGTCATTGCAATATTGGTTCCCAGAAACGATTCTCTAGCAACTATATGTGTCATCAGGGTATTATGATTATAAGATACTTGTCAAATAAAATTGTTTTTAATAAACAAATTTCCCGATTCATAAGCATTAACTTCGCTATGTGCAGAGTTGATTCAAGTTAGTTTTTTCTCCCTAAAATGACTTCTGATTTTCCAGTTTTGATCTTTTCATGAATTGAGCGGACGAGGATAAAGTCAGAAAACCTTTTTTTCTCAATGTTTGAATGTCAAGGAAGCCAGGGTATCAATTTCGGACATCGCGAAAACTGTTTGCGAATTTTCATTTTTTTCATTAAAAAAAATGTATTATTAAAAATGGTCGAACTTAGGGGGTCAACATTTTTTTTACTGGCTCTTGTATGCTGATAGCATCATTATAGAGAATTTCAGCTCAAAATTAGCTTATTTTACTAGTGCTTGAAAAATACCCCTTTTTTACGAATTTTCGGCGCTCTCCCGTAAGTTTTTGATCGGGGGAATTTGTCCGAAAATGTGATTTTTGTGGTTATTGGACCCTCCTCAATGGAATAAAATGATTTTCTGACATCGCGAACACTTGATGAATATCAATCTTATATCGATTGAAACGCGCTCTAGCGTGCTCCGCCGAAGGTTTGGAGAGAAACGTCAGAGGAAAAAGTTGTAGAGGCGGACTGATACTACCTACAGGCGCTTCATCTGACGTTGCGAACACTACCACGATTATTGTCGCTGACTCTCTAACTATCTGAACCTTCTTTGAACGTAAGTTTTCTTTTGTTTTTTCAATGCTTTGTTTTCTGTTGTTGTGGCAGACCATTTTTTGAAGCCTAGATTGTAAGATAGATGTAAAATAAGCTTCATAAATCTAAGCCAATAATGCAAACTCGAAAGTCCGTATTGATAACTACTTTCATTGATAGGTTTCTTTTGCACTTTTTCTAAACTAACATTTTTTTACACACTTGTTTACAATTAATTCAATATTTGCATCAGAAGAATCGGCAAAGATGTCTTGTAAATAGTATGTGAAAGAATCAACGTAATCCCTATCACTATTAAATAACACGAGACTTAGATCGCGTCTAATACAGAAGATCTCAGTCATTGTAACAAGTTAATTAATGAAACTTAGTCACGATAATATTATTCGTTATTTAACAAATGGAGAATTGTTATTGTTACTATGAAAATATACTATTTTATACTGAAATATTGTTTAGAGACGTGTGCAAAATGATTACATGATTACTATCAATTTTTTTATTTTTCTGTCATATTTTGTGTAGTGAACTTAAATATGGTGGGAAATATTCGATAGCTTATCAAAACAATAACCACAAAATATTAAATACTACATAAACAAAACCGTTTCATTTGCGTGCTAAAAAAAAAAAACCTTCGTGTTTTAATAGATTAACCCATGTTACGCACTAAAATTACAAATTTTTTGTTCATCTTCCGAACCTAAGTATATTAAATTTCTTATAAAATAAGACCACTAACAGAACTTCGGTAAAGGCAACTATCAAAACTCAATTGAAAATTGAAGAAAAGAAAACTACATATCATGATATATAGTAGGTACGGCTCTAGTGGTTTAATATACGAATAAAGTGTATATTTATATAGACCATAATAAAGAATACATTCCAAGCTTTCTGAAATGGTATGACAATTGTATGATACTTATAACGATGCCATTAAAAAAAAGCTAAATTCAAGAATTATTTTTAACATTTTTTCATTTAGCGTGTTTAAGTCCTGTTTGTTATAAAATAGGAACAAACACGAGTGTAAATCATGTTTATAAAAATAGGTTGTTCCTTTGGCTACGATTTGAGGTTAAAACATATACCTGCGTAGACTTTTCAAAAAACCATTTATGGCATGGCTCTCTTAGGCGCTTACCTATAGTGCGCCGTCGGAGCGCTGTGGTACATGCTCAGCGTAGATCTCCATCGCGATTTGGACTTAATTCCTACCGTTAAAAAGTGCCTCAAGCAGGCATCTAAGGGCTACTTTGAAGTACTTAGAGGATACAGACAAACTACCCTAAAGACCTGAAATGTTTAAGAATTTCTAAGCAAACTATTCTGTCGAGGTTAGAGGAATGGGACGTAAGCGGGCGGCACGGTAACATCACGTACTAGATGAAAAAGTAATGTACTCGTAGATATTGTATATATCGATAAGTACAAGAATTATTTTCATAAGCTTATTTTAAAAATAGAAATAATATAATATAATATATATATATATAATTGTATTTATTATATCATACATATATAATCTATAAAATAGAGAATCTTGTTTTCTTAAAGATTCTTTATTTTGAAATAGTAACACAAAAAAATAAAAAAAATTAGAATAGAAATACAAATCAAATTCGTTTGGGTAGTTCGTTTGTTTTTCTTGATGTAAAACTTTTTAATAAAAATTTGAATTGACAAATTGTAGGTATTCCGGGGCTAAAGCATTACAAGCAAGCACCCACTCCCAGGCATGGAAAAATATTCCAAAAGCGAGCAACTGTGAACAATTAAAATGAAAAATTTGGTCATTTGATTAGTATTATCATTAACTTGAAGAAATCTAACGAATGTTTTTATAGAAAATCGACATCCCCAAGTCGTAATAAAAGAGCACACAATTTATATACCCACTCATTTATATAACAATTTTATAGGGACAGGCATTCTTTTGCAAATTTTACTACGTCGTTGTATAGCGGGTTATATTATACACCTAATCCACTTCTGTATAATATAGTGACAGTACTCTCCGAGAGATGTGGCTGTAACTTGCTGATCGACAGATGGACCAGGATGAAATTACAAAGGTCCGTTTTTGTCATTTGGCTACGGAACCCTAAAATGTGCGCCTTTATTCATTTTAACTATTTTTTTGTAGACTAATTTATTATATGCTAGCCGTACTCGCGACTTCGTTCGCGTGGAAAATGTTACCGTGACTTTTCTGGGTTAGTGTTTCCCTTTCTCTCCCTTAGACGTAGATATTTCATAAAAAATAGCCTTTTTTTATTACTTCCTACCATAGAAAATCCTCCATATTGGTTTTATGACAATATCACATAAACAGAAACCTTCTCCTTCTTATTCCATTTCATTTGATACCCATATTGCTGGGAGTTTTGAAAAAGTTACAGTTTTGAAACAACAGTTTTGAAAAAGTTAAAGTTGGATTTATGATGATGTCACATATACAGAAACCTTCTCCTGCTTAATCCATTTCATTTGACAACCATATTGCTGGTGTTGAACAGAAAACTTACTTCCAACCATGAAGAATCCGCCATATTGGATTTATGACGACGTCATATATACAAAAACCTTCCCCTGCTTATTCCATTTCATTTGATACCCATACTATAGGTGTCGAACAAAAAAATTACTTCCTTCAATGGAGTATCTGCCATATTGGATTTATGATGACGTCACATATACAGAACTGTTCCATGTGTATTCCATTTCATTTGATACTTATATTGCTGGAGGTCTTTTACTTTCGATTTATGATGACGTTACATATACAGAAACCTCCTAGGCGTGCGCACAACAATTCACTTAAGTTTCATCGGAATCAGGCAAATGATATAGGAACGCATAGAAAACAAATGTACAAAGAAACATTCATCTGTAAAGAAATAGACACTTTCATATTTAAAAAAAAAAAGAAACAATCATCATTAAATAAACAGACAGACACTTTCGCATTTATAAAATTAGTACGGATATCCGCTTTTATTTATTTTTATTGGTTTGAAATCTTAAATCATTAAATTTTCAATTTTCAATTTAAAAACAATCATACAAAAATGTATGTAATAAATATTTTAATTACCTAAGAAACTAATTAAGTTTGTAACAATAGTAGAAAAGAAAAGATATTATACTAGGTATATCATTTCAAAGAATGGTAGTCATAAATTCTCAAGATAATGGAAAAGATATTGACATATCGATACGTTTTCTCGCATCCCTACTTACACGTGCCATCTTGCAAGAGTGAGGATGCAACATATAATTATAGCTTGCTAGACAAGGACAAACGCTGACTTAAAGAATACCGGCAACCAGTATCACTAGAGCTCTGCATTTTTCTGTTATAAATTTTTATTATTAATTTTATATTTACCGATGAAACGTGATATTGTCCTTTTTGAAACTATTTTTACGACTGTCACTACCACACCACTTTACAGCGCAATTTGGCATTGTTTACGTATTTTATTCTAAATTTTTATATATACCCGTTGATCAAACTGCTTTATTTTAGAAAGAACGCCAAAATTATGGCGCTTTCTTGAATTTAGAGAATAATCTTTGTTATTTCAGATTTTTCATAAACAACATTTGCTTAGAATACGAGTTCGACTCCCATGTAAAAGGTTCCAATGCATATTCATTTAAGCGTCTGCATAAGCAGCCCAGTGCAATCGAATTCGTTCATTACGCCCGCACCCTCCCTGTGGCGACAATAAAAATATTTTTTTGAGAATTAATTTCTAGTGATCTGTAAGAGCTACCGTTTTCTATATGTCACAAAATAATAACATAACATGCTCGTAAATTATATAATTGAAGTGTTACGGTATCGTAAACTATTTGTAAGTGGAGATATAATCGATTTATGTATTATAAGATAAGTATAATTCTATAATTAGACACATATTAGTGTCTTACACATGGTTGTGTATAACTCAGTGAAATTAGAAATAATATTGGGTCCTTACATATGAAATTAGCGTTTTGTACGGGAGGAATATAAAGTCAATTTTTTTTTTTGAAAATATATTTAATTAATCAAGGTATGCACCATTGTTATCTATGCACTTTTGCCATCTCATAGGTAGTTCATTGATCCCTTTACTAAAAAAACCATGGGGGCGAGAATCAATAAACTCTTTGAAGCCGCTTTGGACTGTCGCATCGGAGTTGAATTTTTTTCCTTGTAAGAAGTTGTCCAAATTCCCGAAAAAATGGTAATCTGTTGGAGCAATGTCCGGGGAGTACGGTGGATGTCGCAGACATTCCAATTGTAGCTCATCTAACTTAGTGGTTGTTTGTTGTGCAGTGTGTGGTCTTGCGTTGTCGTGAAGCAGCAGTGGCCTAGAGAGATTGACCAATCTCGGTTGTTAAGCAGCTAGTTCTTCCTTCATGGTTTGCAGTTGCTGACAACAGATATCTACCGTAATCGTTTGGCCAGATTTTAGAAAGCTGTAGTGACCGACACCGGCGCTAGTCCACCAAACACTCACAAGTAACTTTTTCTGAGTCAATTTTCGTTTAGGGCAGGATTTGGCTGGGTCTCCAGGGTTCAGCCATTGCGACGAGCGTTTCCGATTATCGTATAGTATCCACTTTTCATCACAAGTAATGATTCGATTTACAATCCCTTCATTATTGTGTCGGTTGAGCAAAGTAACACGGCAGTCGACGCATTTTTGCAAGTTCGATTCACTCAATTCATGAGGTCCCTATCGTTCAAGTTTTTTTACTTTCCCGATTTGCTTCAAGTGGATTAATACAGTTTTGTCACTTACCCCGAAGCCTGCAGCTATCTCTAAAGTGCTTTGTGTTGGATCCGCTTCCACAATAGCCTTTAATTCTTCATTTTCCACTTTGGTCTCCGGCCGTCCACGGGGTTGGTTCTGAAGGTCGAAATTTCCAGAACGAAAACGTTGAAACCAAAAACGTACCGTGCTTTCTTTTGCGACACCAGCACCGTACAAATAATTAATCCTTCGAGCTGTTTCTGCAGCACTGGTGCCACGGTAGAACTCGTACTCGTAAATATACCGATATTTCATGTTTTCCATTGTGCGGTAATAAGCGACGCCAAAGAAAAAAATAATGAGGAAAAATCAAATGAATGACTGTTTTCAAAACTCAAATGTACCAGCTAAATGAATTTATAAATTTGAATTTGGAATTCTTAACCAAAGAGGAGATATTTCAGATCAAAGTGGTCAGTACGACAAAACGCTAATTTCATATGTAAGGACCCAATATTTACAAAAATCGAAATTATCATGTACTAATCTAATCTACTACGTCAAAAGGTGTCATTATTTATTAATAACCTATTTGATGCAAAAAAATTGCATAATGTTATTAATGTTATTACTTCAACTGTAATTATAAATATTGTTTTGTTCAAATATTTTTACGTTGGATTTGGATGCGAGTTTCATAAAAGGGCCTAATTGAGATACCTATTACCTATCCACACATACCTGTTGCCCCTGATATTTATGGAAGAGTTTCAGCAGGTATCGAATGTATGATATTTTGTTCCCCAAGAATTAAGGTATTATTAAAAATATCGGACCCGACAGACGTTGTCCTGCCCTAATGTTGGCTTGCCCGCTATTAGCAGGTTAAAAATAAACATTCCTAGAATCAGATTGCAGCGTCATCTACCGGCTCCAATTGTGCATCTAATTCTAAACCATCCAGGGTCCTACTCAAACACACAAAAAATTTCATCAAAATCGGTTCAGCCGTTTAGGCGGAATTCAGGGATTTTACAGTTCAAACACACGTACAGAAGAATATACATAGGTACTAAATAAAGATAATATTCTGATTAATTTTTTTCTAAAATCATGGAATTCTTGAGTAACAGTTTATTTATAAATATACTACATACAAACTTAATCTACATAATATGTTATATGTATGTAGTATAAATTGAGCCTCCGTATGTCTGTCTGTGTTAGCAAAACTCGAAAAGTAGTTGGTTGATGACTTAAAATTTTGACACGATATTGCATCCGAATTCGCACGTGTTATACATATAAAATGTATGTAAATGTAAACAGCTAGGTAGGTACGAGTACTATATTACACAAGTTAAAGAAATGGATAGTTTAGTGTTTTTATCTTTCTGTAATGTTTCAATTATTATGCAATTTTTATCATTTGTTTCGCGTGTAATGTTGTTATGTTATAAATGAATTAATTACATTTTATAGATGCTTAAATATATACATATACATACATATCCTCACGCTATATGCTTAACAGGCGAGCGCGGATACAACCTTGCTGGCACGGTGGGTATATATGCCCACAACCCTCATTGAGGTCGATAGGCTGATGATATATCCAATGCTTTAATAAAATTAAAAAAAAGAACGAACCGTAAGTGATTCTTACAGCACACACAAACACAGACACACACACACGCATTGTGAGCAATCTAATATAACCTTAAAAATCTTAGTTGTGGGCCACAACGGCACAGGAAAAACCATCCTGGCTAGCTCTCCTAAATGCAAGTATTTTCGATATTTTTGTCAGCTATTTGACCTTAATAAGTCAGATTTTGTCTTCATTAGCATCTAATTCTTTCGTCAACTTTTCATCACTCATTCTTCTGTGCACTCAAATTATCTAAGCGTTCCTTTCTTCATCTTTACTATAACATTGTCGCCCAACCTTGTCATAATTCGTATCTCTTCATTGCTTATCTTGTCAACAAATGTCGGCACCAACACCTCATTATTAATGGCCATTTTGGTGGATTTAGATATATTCACGCTGATTATAGATATTAATACGGAGAGTACCGTTCACTTTATAGCCAGGTGCTTCCCGCCTGTCCACATCCAACTCACATCTTCCATCCCTCGAAAACCCACTCTCCAGATATACAGTTTCGTTCGCTTGTTCTAGACATTTTCTATTTACCCGTATTCGTTTCTACATCCTTGTGTTTAATTGTAAAGTTAGAATAACGCGGTTTTATTTTTCTTATCATTAAAAGGAAGGTCTGATGAAAATGCCAGTAATTTCAAAAACGGTCTCTAACTAAGATTTCACAGAAACAAAACATTTAATGTTTTGGTTTTATGTTACATATTTATTTATTTTTTAAATTATATTATTAGTGATTATTATTATTGATATACCTCTATTTTATCACTAAAGGAGCGCGCGTTTGTGTTTGAACTTATATGAGCCTTTGTGCAAATTTATGGCAGAAAACGGTCCCTTTTCATTTCCTGTCTATAGGCTAGTTTGTCTGTGTTCGAGGAGCTTCGAGGTTTACGATAGCATAGGAAGACGTTAGGCGGCTGCGTGTTCATACTAATTTGTATGAAAAAATCTTGCGTGAAAATGTGGTATATTTGATGACCTACTGCAAAAAAAACTGTATATACAGGCTGTATAAACAGATTTAATTAAGTTGTTGCTTGATATTTTACAATGAGTTTGACATTCGTTTTGCTGTTTTATTACTCTTATTAAATCACAGTACTCGGAACGCGACAAGCATTGTCGCGTTCTAGTTTTGCATGAAATTTAAGGTTTTTCTGTTGTCACCATAAAATATGATTGTAATTTTTTTTATTGTTATGTTCCATTTCACAGAGCAGCGAGTGGTATTTATTTTGTTTAGAAATGTATACATATACTAGCAGATACCCGCGACTTCATCCGCGTTTTTTATTTTTAAAATAGCCTATGTTCTTCCCGAGAATTCAAGCTATCTTCATACCTTTCATCACTATCGGATGAACGGTATGGCAGTCCATAAAATACGAACAAACATTGATTTTTATATATTAGACTAGCTGATGGCTGCGACTTCATCCGCGTTTTTATTTTTAACTATGTCCTTCCGCAAGATTCAAGCTATCCCCATACCAAATTTCATCACAATCTAAATTAAAGAATGAATTTTAGTGTAGTGTTATAAAATTAAATATTACCATGTAATAAACAACATGAAAAAATAGACATAGCTTACATTGTTTAATTAAAATTATTAATCATGAACTTAATGACCAAATCTCTTCAATCAAAAAGCCAACCGTCGCATTAATTAATGCGACGGTTGGCTCTGTTTCTCACTAAAAATAATTTCTATATGTAGATCATCTTTGCAAACACTTAAGTAAATCATTTTAGAGTGATAACAGACGATTTCCGTATTTAGTTTTCAAAGCCACCATAGACGAGAAACCTTTTTCGCACAGGTAAGAAGTAGCAAAGGGTATCAATGTTTTTAAAGCTTCCGTTACTAGGCTTCCGTACTCACGTCGTTCAAGCCAAATTGTATCTAAATCTTGAGATGAAAATGCTAGCTGTAAAGTTTTATCAGCCGATAGTTCAATGAGTTGATTGTGCGTCTCAGCTCGTAACTTGGCAGCTGCAAAAATATTTTCATCAAACGGATTGAGAACTCATCTATTCGAGAAATCATTGTTGTCATCTGGAAAATATTCTAGTAACTGAATCTTTTTTTTTCTTTCTTCATGGCATGGCGCACAGATTAGCGCAATGAATAAGTAAAATCTAGAAGAATCGTTATCTAGATCGTTATCGTAAAACTCTCCGGTAAAATGATAATAGACTGAAGTTTTATAGGACTTATTGGAAGAGCGCGAGAACTTCAGCTACACATGTTTATTTAGACCTACTCCATTCTTTTCGCTTACACAGAACTTTAAAACTCCCAAAAATGTAAAAAATGCGTTTTCATGCTCTCCACCAAGCGGTCAATAACTGAATTTTCTAAATTAGCGTTTTTGTTAATGTAATCAGAAGTTGCAGTAAATGCAGTCAGAGAGAGCGGAAATGTTATTAATATTAGCCTTATCAATATAATATAGCATATTATTTGTTTACCATTATTAAACTTATTTTTTTCATGTCGGCGTGTCAAGTGTCAAAATCAAAGTGTACCAATATTAAATTGCTTCCATATTATGCGTAATTGCGAAGGGATACTACAGCGTGAAGATATCTACAATTGTACATACATACATAAGTACATTGTTATGTGTTACATCGTTATATGGGAATGCAACAATAAGTCATTACAATATTTCGGACTGTCATAACTACTTATAATTCGTTATTTTGCACACGACTAGACCAAAGAAATACCGCTATAGAAATATATAGTAATCTCGACCAGCGCCGATAATGCTAACGAAGCATGTGTTAGGTAATCTTTCTAGAAAATATTACCTAATGCTTTTTTATTAATCATTAATTATGTCTAAATTTGAACATCTGTCTGTAAGCTATTAACAACTGAGTCGTAAAACCAAAGAACCCGTGAGATGTCTTTTCGAATTTGTTATCTATTTATAGGTTTATCTACATATTATGTATAGGTATGTCGTCTCGTCTTGTAAAACTGCTTTAAACCAGTTCAGACCGACAATAGTGATAAAACACTCAAAAAGATATGGGACCCATCACGTAAAATAGGAATTACATTAATAAATTACATGAACATTTTTTATAGCTTCTAGATGTATTAGAATTTGCAGTAAAGCTAAAATATTATACATTTTAATATTAAATATTAGATATCTCCTATAATGAAAGACTGACGAAGAAAATCTATAGAGTGAAAGTGAGTGGTAAAAGAAGCCAAGGAAAACCAAGGCTAACTTATGAAGATAAAATAGTATCAATAAATCAATCAATAGTCGACGGAAATGTCAAAAGCACTCGCATACCTAAGCGACAATGTGTGAAGCGAATGATGAGATTTGAGGAAGCGAAAGAAGTATGTAAGGACCGCAATGCTTTGAGCATTGCTTCCAACTTCTCTGACTATCCCATTAGAGATACGTGAGGTTATGTATATATGTAGAATGTAGATAGAATATACTCACAAGCATAAATTATTTGAATAGTATCTAACATTTTATGTAAAACTTGGTACAAACTATGACCTATGATCTAAGTCGCTTCTTATCCGTTACGGTCATATCTTTTCTATGGCATTCATAACGTTTTTATAATTTAATAATTTCAGTATTGACAAGTATTATTATGATTATAAAAAACTGTGGCTAGTAGACACCTATTCGATGTTTGCATACAATATGTTTAGTATTTAAACGAGAAATGAACTGTAAAAGCTGGATAATAGGTACAGGTAGGACTCACGGCTCATGAACTTGATGGTGGCCGATGTCGCGATCCGATTAGTTAGTCTTTGGTTTATATCACACAACAGCTGCATTTGCCTTGCTAATCGAATAATATTATACCAATTGCGAATATTTCCAAAATTTTGTTGCACTGCTTACAGTGGTGGCGCACACGCGATAGAACGTAGGTAGTTCTTTTTATTTTTTTTATTTTTTACGGTTTTGCCACTCGTACGAAACGAGGTCTTAGCTCTTAGGTGTTAACATATCCCCTCACTTGAAATCAGCGAGGGTTTCAAAATATGAAACCCTGATGTAGCATAAATCGAATACGAAAATTTGTTGTTGGGTTATGATATATCTGTCTGAAAGATATAAATTCTAATATGGAATACTCACGTGTTCATAGAATAAAATAAATACCTAGCTATAAATACAAATGAATTCTACAATGGGAAAAAATAAACAATTTTTTTTTTACTACTTACTAAATTTATATCTACTTTATAATTTTATTTGATTAGGTAAATGATAAAATTTACTTCATCAACCGGATGTAGGAAGAGGGCAAATTTTAACAACGGATCTAGTCAGAGCCCTTTTAACAGTGTTTACCAGCTCAGCTGTAAGCACGTCCACCTCGGTAGGGTCAGAGGACAACTCACAGAGCGGTCTTGAATTTAACATTGCCTCGATCTTTGCCAGTATCGTGGAAAACTCCTCAAACGTAAGAAATTGTGAACCTATGACTCTTCTCAAATGGTGTTTTGTTAATCTGATACCACTTTCAAATATGCCGCCAAAATGTGGACCGGATCGGGGGTTTAAATTCCAAATAATATTTCGAATGGCCAACCATTCTGTAATGTAAGACGATTGACCTTTAAGAAATGTATAGAGCTCACTTAGATAACGTTTTGCACCGACAAAGTTAGTCCCGCCATCGGAAATAATTTGTTGACAAATACCCCGTCGCGGCACAAATCGTTCTAAGGCTGCAATAAAAGTTTCAGTTGAAAGATCAGAGACTATTAGTTCGATATGTATAGCCTTTATGGAAAGACAAATAAAAAGACAAATGTAAGCTTTGAAGGTTCTTGCGTTACGTCGTCTACTTTTCTTAATAATGAAAGGCCCTCCGAAATCAATACCCACATTTTGAAAAGGGTGAGCTTGTCTCAGGCGAGGTGCAGGAAGATTTCCTATTACGGGATTGCAGTGGATTGGCTTGACCTTGAAACATGTTAAGCATTTAGAAATTCTAGATCGAATCAAATTTGTCAAGCCGGTTATCCAAAAACTTCGCTGAATTAAAGATTGCAAAGTGCGGGGACCACAATGCAGGTAAGTTTTATGAAAATTATCAACGATAAACCGAGATAGATCCGACTGTTTATGCAGTAAGTACGGATGTTTAGTTTATTCAGATATATTAGCGTTTTTTAATCGTCCCCCCACTCGGATAAAACCCAGAGAACCCAGAAATGGAGAGAGTTTTTGAAGATGTTTAGGAAGGAATTTATTTGAATTTAGTTTTATTATTGTTTCCTCAAAATATTGTATATGACTATACTTAATTAATGTTTGAAGAGAATTTTTTAATTCCGTAGTACATAAAAAAGTTTTGACCCGTTCATTTGCAGTTCGTCGTAAATTTTGAACAAAGCGAATAGACCACGCCAACACCCGCTGCAGCCGTGTTAGAGATGAGCATTTGCTAAACAAACTGAACAATATCAGACCCATTTCCTCTCTTCTCAGTTCGAGTGAGATGTGATGTCGACTTCAACTCTGGGACGGACTCTTCGCACTTACCGGTTGATTTAATGGGCCATTGAGACTCTTCGTAAAGGAGCCACTTAGGTTCTGTCCACCAAAGTTCACAATTATGTATCTGCGAACACAGCAGATCTCGACTACAATAGTCGGCTGGATTGTCACGAGTAGACACATGATACCAATGAGAAATTTCTACTGCATTAGTCAGTTGAACAACTCGATGAGCAACAAAGGTTTTTAGTTTATAAGGTTCAGTATTTAACCAAGACAACACGGTTGAACTATCAGTAAACGCAAATATTTTATTTATGTTTAATCGATTACTAAGCAAAGTATTCATATGTTTCAGTACACGAGCCAACAACACAGCACCACACAGCTCTAACCGGTTGACAGTCAAATGTTTTAATGGTGCAACTTTAGATTTACCTATTAAAAGACAAGTCTGAACTTGATTTAATGATTTTGCTCGTATATATACGCAACATCCATAAGCCTTTGTTGAACCGTCGCAAAAGCCCAGGAGTTGAAAAGCTGTAGCATCATTTGGCACAACTAGACGAGGTGGTTTGATCGAATTTAGGTTATTAAGTTCGGAAACAAAATTTTGCCAATCACTTGATATGTCTCTTGGCACAGGTTCATCCCAAGAGAGTTGAAGGCGCCAAAGATCTTGAAGAAGTAGTTTAGCCAAAAGAATAAAAGGCGTAAGCCACCCTAAAGGGTCAAAAATACGCGAAATGTTAGACAAAATGCAACGTTTTGTACTGTGTGAAAATAGTCACCAATGGGGTCCCATTGGACTCCTAAAATGTTTAGCTTACACTTATTAAAATATTATTTTGATTTTCAGAAAACGCCTTAGGAATCTGATAATGATCTGATGGAAGATGATTGAGAAACTCGTTTGAATTGCTACTCCACACGTAATTGTAATTGAGCTTAGAAGGCTAAAGAGTTCGTCCTTAAGCTGAACAGCAGAATTAACATTAGAAGCTCCCACTGCAATATCGTCCATAAATGTGGAATGACGCAAAACCTCGGCGGCACGAGGCCATTGATCACCGTGATCTTCAGCAAGTTGGTGCAACGTACGTATAGCGAGATACGGTGAACTGCTAACACCATATGTTACTGTACACAATTCATATTCAATGACAGGATCATTAGGTGATTCCCTCCACAGAATATGTTGCCAAGGGCGATCCTCAGGTCGTAACATAATGCCTCGGTACATTTTTGAAATGTTACAAGTGAAATCTATAGTATGCAGTCTGAAACTCGTAAGGATATTTATAATGTCAGCTTGCAACTTCGGATCTGTGTACAATAAATCGTTTAAAGATAAACCATTTAATGTTTTACAACTCGCATCGAACACAACCCGCAATTTTCTCGTTGTACTTTCCGGACGAATCACACAGTGATGGATGAGTTATAAAATAGCGACCACTGGAGTTATAAAAGGCAACGTCTGCATGTGACCCAGACTACTATACTCTCGCATAAATTCAGTATATTCATAGCGCAGTTGACTTTGTCGGCTAAGCCGTCTTTCGAGATTATATAAACGCGACAAAGAACTAGTATAGGAATCGCCTAAATTGACAGTTTGTTGTTTTAAAAGTATAGGCACTACATATCGACCTATCGGTTCTCGATATGTGAGACTAGTATAAAGACGTTCACTTTCATCCTCTTCCGGTGCACTGATACATACACGAGGAGGCTCTTCAACCTCCCAAAATTGTTTTAGCACATCATTAATACTTCGCGTAGATGCTACCAGAGAAGACACAGTCGACGGAGGGCTTGAATTCTCAACATCAAGTGGACCGTTAAGTACCCATCCAAAAATGCTATGCAGAGCGACCGGTAAACCAGGCTCTGGCTTTATCTTGCAACCGTCGTAAATATAATGAAAAACTTCAGCTCCGAGCAATAGATGAACCTCCGAAGATTGGTCAAATCAGTATCGGCAAGAACTAAATCTTTATATTAATTTCGTACAATATAGTTGGGATTTTAACCGTTGGTATTTTAGTAGTTATACTGTCTAATACTATGGGTTTTATATTAAATTGAGGTTCGTCACTATTGCGAGGTTGTATGACACACTGTGTAGTACCCCGAACTTGATAAACAGTGTTCTGACCTAATCCATCACGGTTACAGCGACGTGGACTTAGACCAAGTTTCTTAGCACAAGTGGTAGTCATAAAACAATCTTGTGCTCCACTATCGATAAGTCCCCGCACCAACTGAGTCGCCCCGAACTCGTCGCAGACACGAACGACACAAGTACCCAATAATACAGTGGTGGATGCACAACTACGCCCCACGTGTGCGTAAGTGGAAGGCCTGATAGTCATATCCCCTTTTATTTCCGACTGAAGCGAAACCGGTACCGCTGGTTGGTCCCCCACGTGCAATGAAGTATGATGACGTAAACAGCATATTGTACACGTAATTTTTGACCAACATTTGTTGATTGTGTGATTTTTACGCAAACTTGACACACAATTTTTAGCTCTCAACAAAAGACAACCTACTACGTATATCTAAAGCTTGATATGAGGGACACTGATATATCGAATGTGTGGAACCACAACAACAACACTCCAATGAATTTTTTGAATTCGAATTGGTATTCTGAGAAGCAAAATGTGACAAATGTTTGTTATTAGCATGGCCAAATCGCTGCACGTTAGTTTTGTCGTGAACGCATTTAATGGGTCGAGGAGGTACGTTCGGAATGTTACACATGTGCTGACTCGTTTCTAAGATTTTAACATAATCTTGAAGAAACTGTAATAATTCTTGAAATGTAGGAATTTTAGATTGATTTTGAGTTTCAAATCGTTTACGTGTATCGGAGTCAAGAGAGGCTAAATTAAATAATATAAAATCACCTATATTCTGAATATTTAAAGCCTTTAAGGCATTTACAGATTGATAAAGAGTATTCGTTAATTTTTGTAAATCTTGAAAATTTGCCGATTTAATTGTAGGAAGATTAAAAATCTTATCTAAATAAGTCACCACTAATATCCGTTTATTTTGAAATCGATCAACTAAAGCCTTAAAAATCGTCTCGTAATTATCTGAGGTTACTGGTAATCCTTTGGCAATATCCACTGCAAAACCTGACAAACATGACAAATGATAATGAAATTTTTCGATTGAAGTTAGACGACGATTATTATGAATCATAGTAGTATAAGTATCGTAAAATGTTTGCCAGTTTTCTATTACACCGTCAAACTTAGGTAACATAAGATCAGGTAAGTTACTAGGTATATTTTCCGAGCATACACTTTTGTCATTTTTTGCATTTGTTTGCAATTGCACTGTCGACAGAAGTGAAGGTAGTTCGTCCGCCACACTAATGACGATGTAATATAACTGATCGAACGATTCTAACTTCTTGAAATCTATTTGAGTGTCAGGTTTAATTTTTAATTGTAAACAATTTATTTCATGCGTTAACTTCGTAAATTCTTCTCCTAAAGAATCTATTCGCGAATATCGGGATTTGTATATAATAATATTTTACTGTTATTTGTAATATCCTTTTGTATTTCATTGGAAAGATTGCATAAAATTTGCATATTTTGAAAAGTATATTCGCGTTGTGACGTCAATAGTTGAAGTTTCGCCTCATCCATTTTGATAAAATAAAATGTATTTCAACCTAACGTATCTATAAACAATACCTACTCGAACAAATAGAAGTCTGAACAATAAATCATAAAATTACACCACAATTATAAAACAATTTTTTTTTCTACTCACACCCTCGCTTACGATTATAAATACTTATACACGACAGTGCGGCACAAAACAAGTATTATGCCACCAAATTGAGACAGATACTCTGGCCGAGCAACCCACGAAATGAAAATAGAACTTGATAAATTAATTAATATTGAAATATGTAGTTGAAATATCAAGTTTTCGTTCTGAAATTGAACCTGATATTAACTAGTATGTTTTAAATATCCACAGGATCGCGCTCGTAACGGACCAATTTGCTATGTTTGGTATTTAAAAGAGAAATGAACTGTAAAAGCAGGATAATTAGGTATAGGTAGTACTCACGGCTCATGAACTTGATGGTGGCCGATGTCGCGTTCCGATTAGTTAGTCTTTAGTGTATATCACACAACACAGCTGCGTTTGCCTTGTTAATCGAATAATGTTACACCAATTGCGAATATTTCCAAATTTTAGTTGCACTGCTTACAGTGGTGGCGCACACGCGATAGAACGTAGGTAGTTCGATCTTTTTATTTTTTTTACTGCCACTCGTACGAAACGAAGGGATAAGTAGTAATTGGAAGGATTAGGAAAACAGCTATTAGGTCGTAACACAATATAAGTATTTCTACTTATATCTATCTACTATTATTCGATATATTAACAGATATAATAGATATGGCGTTGATGTGGTCACTAGCGTCTTTCTCGCTATGATGACCTACGTTTGGACCGGCATTTGCGGCCTAAAATACTGTATTCGACTATCACAGCACCCAAAAGACTTCATCTCGCATATATTTACAAAAGTTTTATATTAATTTTTCACTAATGAAGGTCAAAAATAATGAGAAAACTTAAAAGTACTAAGGAACGAAGATTTATTTTGTTCATAGGTCTATGTTCATAGGTGTAAGTGTCTAAGGGTGCCTTTCACCAACTATTTAAACTAGATTTAAGGATTTAAGGATTTGACGTCTCGCTTGCACCAACGATTTAATAGTTGATGCTTGGTGCAAGCCACCCTTAAGCTCTTGCATTTGATAGACCTAAGAACAAAACAAATCTTCGTTCCTTAGTACTTTTAAGTTTTTTCATTATTTTTGAACTTCATAAGTGAAAAATTAATATAAAACTTTTGTAAATATAAGTGAGATAGAGTCTTTTGCGTGCTGTGATGGTAGTACAGTTATAGGCCGCAAATGCCGGTACAAATGGAGGGCGTCATAGCGAGAAAGACGCTATACTAGAGGCCACATCAGCACCATAGCTATTATTAGTAAATCTGTGCTACAAGGCTATATTTTTTTTTCAGGCTCACATAATTGCGTAAATGTTTGGAGATCATATAAAAACGTGAACTGTTTTGGACTAGTATACTTATATTGTAAGCAAAAATCGATTAAGTGTCTATTAGCCACAGTTTTTTATAACCATAACAACGCTTTATCAATACTGAAGTTATTAAATTTTAAATACGTTATAAACAGTACCGCTTTTAGTAATTCTGGCGCCCGGGGCGAGATTTCTAGGGCGCTCCCTCTCTACTCTCCAATTTACACATGTCGAAAAAAATGAAAAATAAAACAAACAAAAATAAAAATACTTTATTTTATTTCAATTGAATTTTTTTATGTAAAGTAGGAGGCGCCTTTGGCGCCCTTTCATGTTTGGTGCCCTTAGGCCAGCCATTCCCAAAGTGGGCGATAACGCCCCCTTGTGGGCGCTGCAGGCCTAAAGGGGGGCGGTAAGAGACCCAGAAAAAAATGGGGGCGTTGTGTAGAGGCCTGGGGGGTGATTTGTAATTTCATTTAGCTAGGAGGCATCTTAGACAACGACTGCATGAGCTCTCGACTCAGTAGACAAAATAAGTTTGGGAACCAGTGCCTTAGGCGATCGCCCAACCACGCCCTGCCCTAACGCCGCTACTGGTTATGAATAATAGAAAAGATCGTAAAGGATAAGAAGCGTTTTAGGTCATAGGTCATACTTTGTACCAAGGTTACCTAAAATGTTACTATTCGAATAATTTATGCTTGTGAGCATGTTCTTTTTACATACATACATAGCCTCACGTTGTATCTGTAATGGGGTAGTCAGAAAGGATGGAGATCAAAGCATCGCGGTCCTTACGTATTTCTTTCGCTTCCTCAAATCTCATTATTCGCTTCACACATTTTCGCTTAGGTATGCGAGTGCTTTTGCATGGCCACGCCACGAAGAAAGAAAAAAAAACTGCAAGAAATTAAACTTAACAAACATGAAAAAATTATCTGTATGCTTGTTTTTCATTATTATTATTATATATTTTAAATGTATCACTACACGCAATGCTCTCCATATCTCACACCCAACGGAAACAACCCTACGTATCCGATCGAGATTAGGCTAAGAAGTTTTTATATTAAGCTTTCTTATACATATATACTTCTTGCAGTAGTCAATTCCGTTACGCACGAAGCGAGTCAGCCTTCGTTTCTACATATTCTCTGCCTTCGTTCCCCAACGCCGTTATTATATTCTGTTATACTCTATTGTACTCTATCTAAAAAAAGTAAAACAGTCACAGTATGCAACTATTTTACCTATTAATTTAACTTAATTTAATTAATTTAACTTAAATCCCAAATTCGATTAACACAGCTTCTGAAGAAAAGAAAACTTTTTGTCTTTCTTACTTACTCTTACATTCTATATTTCCGAAAAAAGGGCTTGTAAATCGGTGATCTCCCACCACATTTCCAAAGGCGTCGTTCAGAAGAATCTAGAAGAATCATGAACATTGAGAATATTGTGATTGTAGGAAAATTAACAGTATTGCATTAAGTTAAATGCATTTTTTTACAAAGAAAAAAACTTGGCAAAGTCTAAACGATTGGTATAGTCCGTGAGATATAATAGATCGGATTTGACGTTTCTTAATTTTCATGCCGCTATAACTTTGTATCAACGTTCCTGATATCTAATACAAATTCAATTACGTTAATGCTGAATAAATAAACGTTATTTATTTTTCCCACTACTGATCATTACACAAAACTACTAACTTGGATTTCTTTTAGTTAAAAACACAGATATTTCGTTATACGAGTATATCTTCAAAAGAATTTTCTAAATGGACGTTGTTACAATGTTATATCACGAGGCGTATTGCTCTAGTACTGCTACCATTTGCAATCGTTTCGTTACCAAACGAAATCGATAATCGATTGAAATGTCGTAATAATCGAATAATTTAAAATTAAGATATTATTATATTTTTTAAATAATTTTAGTTCTGTATTGTTTTTTTTGATGAGTTTACTGACAGAAGCATGTAATCAAATATCGAAGGATGACTGGGCTAAGGTGGTGGAGAAAACGAAAAAAATAATAAAAGAAGACTTTGAAAGAGACGTCAGAATAGACAATTTAATTGAAAATGAATTAATCATAATAGTGGGAGACGAAGATAGCTCTACGGACATGGATCCAAGCTCAGAAAATGATTAAATATTTATTTTTCACCAATATTACAGTCTGCCTTTATTTTGAGGAAGTTTTTTATATATTAGTCCCAAAAAATAAATATATCGAATTAAGTTTATTCATATACTTAAATATGTTTTACTGTAACAAATACCATATCTCAACAAACGTACTATGTAGCTAACAAACTAATAATCATAAGTGAAATATTATTATTTTATTATGTTATTAAACAATGGTATCGATTTTCGTTAGAATCGAAAAATAATCGAGACATATTTGTTTGGTCCCATAACTAGTCGCAGCCATGTGACAGATGTCAAATCCGACCTATTAAATCTCACTGACTATAGCAACTAAAATACAAGACAATAATCGAATAAGAGCGGCTTTCACTTGGCTAGTTGTTTTGAAGAAAAAGTACATACATTTAGTACAAAATCAGAATATAATTTTAGTTGTTCTGATTGGTTCTTGCAAAATAGTTGCTGATCAGTACCTATTCACATTTTTGTGAATTAACGCAATACCTACAGCTTACAGTTTTGCCACGGAGCATTGCGTTTCAGTTTCATCAGCAAATAAATTTTCTGCGCAATCATTGTCGTCTTGCAATCTAAATAGAATTTGACCAGGCACCAATTTGTTAGAGGTTAACTTTTAATATACCTATCATAAATAAAATCATCGTAAACGGTTTTGAATTGTTATGTTTTGCACAGAATTAAACTGATATCGCTTCAATATTGAATAATAAAATATTTTTAGAATATAATTCAGTTTTATCTGTTATCGTTTATTTTGACTGGAAACAATAAGATATTTACAATGTTCAAGTGTTCTTAGACAGTTACAATTTTTCACTCAAACAGAACTTATCATTAGACGGTATTGATACTTTCTTTATACACACCATATTATATGTAAGTATATAGGGTGAAGTCCCCTAATGGCGAATACCCAAGGTTTTCAGACAATAACAAATAAACTGCAACGAGAAATGTATATATTAGTGAATAAATAAGTCAACAGTTTATAATTAAAATAAATTAACAAAAATGCAAACTCCATAAATGTATTTAAGAGTCCTTTGGCATTTTTGTGCTAATACTGATATTTGAACGCTCTAATTCTCAGAAACCTTAAGATTTTTTAATAATTTGCTGGCAGTTTATAATAGATACATTTCACTTCTTGAATATTGGTGTTGCATATTTTCATATTTATTTTATAATATCTTACAATTACCATTCTACGATGTCAGTTCACAAGGAAAATTCTTAGACGCTCTACTTTAACGTCCTAATTAACATTGTTTCGATGAGTTCTAACAATTACTAAAATTATGTTGAGATCAAGTATTCTTATTGAATATTGCTATTCTGGAAATGTTATAAATGTCTTCCCTTTTACAAAAAAAAAATAAATTAAAAAGGATTATTTCCAGGATAAAGTGTCGTGATTAAACGTCGATTTAGTTCTATAAAAAGCAATAACTTACAAAAAAACGATATGAAAAACTTCATTCAGTGTACAACATACGACAGAAATTATTTTTTAAAATTAATCAGTGTAATAAACATAACTAAATCAGTAAAAAATACGCAATGTTGACGCGTGTATCTCACTCTCAAACTAGGGATAGAAACGGCGCGAAAAAAGTCGACTTTTGATTTTGGAATCGACTTGGAATTTTTTGATTCTTAAAGTCGATTAATCATTGCTAAAAGTCAACTTTTCGACTCTCAAGTCGACATTTTAAAAACACAATAACTATATAACTTATCGTTAAAATATATTTTATAGGTTTTATTTAACATTTTTATAAAATATATATATACTCTACATAGAAATTACACGTAGTATGGCACCGAAAATTAGTTTGTAGTATTTAAATTAACAATTAATGAAACATTAAAATAAATATTTAATATTAAATTTAAATAAAGTATTCATGAGACATAAACATATAACAAATGTATAATTCAAGAATCCCACATATCATCACTAACTGACTGTAAAAATACAAGATGATTGAAGTGCTGAGGTGATAAATGGCTCCTTAATTGGTTTGCAATCAGACCAGCATGAGAAAATAATCTTTCGCAGGGTACGGAAGTTGCTACAATTGATAGAGACTTCCTCGCTACACTCCATAAATGAGGATACTCATATTTGATTGATTCCCAAACAACAAGTGGATTAGGGTTTTGCCGTCGTTGAACAGCTGGGCGAATTAAATACTGACGCAACTGTATACCTGCTTCATCAGTATCTGCTTGAGAGTGACTGTAGTTGAAAGCTTCATGTGACCATATATCATCATTATTACCATCGTTTGAAGAAACTTGGGTTACAATGGCTGCAGTAACTTCACCATCGTCAAGTATTGCAGAAGATGTCGTTGCTTGTAATGCTAAATTTCTCTCAATCTTAACAAGATCACCTAAGTAATGAAAATAAAATGAAAAAGATATTAATCTATAAATATAATTAATTTTGATTTGTAATTAGTAAATAAACTAAGCAACGTTAGTGACTGCACAAGCAGACTCTCGAATACTATAAAAGGCGCACTTTTTATACTGAGGATCAAGAAGAGTTGCACAAGCATATAACTTTACTGATTCAATATTCCCATATCTTGTTTCAATTTCTTGAGTAAGCTTTCTTTGCAATTGTCGCCCAATCAAAGTATCTGACTTGAAATCTTCAGTTTTCTGTAAAATATAAATTTAATTGTCTATAAAAAGGAATCCAAATAGACATAAAAAGAATATGAAAGAGTCGATTCATGAAAACGGTACAAACTATAGACTATACTACCATCATAATTATGTTGTGTTGTTTAAAAAAAGTCGAAGTCATCGAGTAAGAATCGATTTCAATCAACTCGAGACAGGTTAAAATCGATTCTAAAAAGTCGATTATTTTCATGAAAAGATCGATTCTTGACTAAAGTCAGAGTCGACTTTCCTATGCCTATCTCAGACCCGCGCGAGCGCTTGTAGTGATAGGATATTTACAAGAAAATGCGCTCTTCATAACGAGCGATCGCGAGCGAGAACACAAATGTTTTGATCCAGTGTTTACTTCTCTGTTCCATGAGTCTATTATGACTTTCTGATTTCCTACATTTTTTTTAGGCATGTAAACATTGTGTTTTAAATATAATAACTAAAGTTAAATAAAAAAATTCTAAAGTAATGCTAGCCTACAGGAAATATTGCAAGCCAGGTATCAACGTGATATCTATTATATTTATAACAATGTATATAGAGTTTAACGTGACATTCACAGGAAGATAGAAAATTTTTCAATATTAATCTGAGCTTCCTATGTAAAAATTGAAAAACTAGAAATAATAAAATGTAAGTGATCCGCACCTGTTAATTAAAGATTTATAAAATAATAACCCGAGAGGTACGCATAACACTAATGAGAACCAAAACAGTTTTTGTTGAATTTTTATTTGTCTGTCTGTCTGGATATATAACATTAATGTACTTAAGCAGATGCTTAAGTATTGTGAGATCACAATAAGTACTGCAAGAATTTAAAGACAGGTTGAACATTAGGTACTGTGACGTAAATAAAATATACACTTACATTAAATAATAAAAATATAGAAATAAATGAATAACTTAAACTACGTAAATAAACAATATAAATAACTTAATAAAATAAATAAACAGAACAAAAGTAATATCTACGGAACCTACATTATAAATGTAATCACTGAAAGGTTCTCGAAACTGCGTCTGCGTAACTCTAAAGCAAGTGTTTGCATTGTTGAGGGTAATTTTTAATTAGCGGTCGCAAAGTGATATGAGTCAATCACAGATCACACCTACGGAGTTGACACTCGTCTAACGTCTACTTGTTGAGTGCAGAGCTAATTACTTGTATCTTCGTCTCTGCGTAGATACTACAATTGGAATCCCGCTGGGGTGAGTTCCTATTAATTGAAATTCAATTTAGCGCTGTAATAATAAATTGTAAGCTGTTTTAAGGCTTTTGAAATTATAAACGTTGCGCTGTTAGTGCGCGCTTGTTTTTCGAGACACTGGACCTTGAACGCTCGTCTATCTACCGATCGTGCCTACGCCCGCTCTAATACATGCGCTCTGGGTTTCCAGGATTCCAACTACAGGATTAGAATCAAAAGATTCCAACTACAAGGTTCCAACTACAACATTCCAACTACAAGGTTCCGACTACAAGGTTCGAACTACAAGGTTCCAACTACAATGTTCCTACTACAAGGTTCCAACTACAAGGTTCCAACTACAAGGTTCCAACTACAAGGAGATTCCAACTACTTGTGACTGACTGGGAACCTTCAGAGTACCTGCTCGTACCTCGTGCTCGTGCTCGTGCTGTACCTATATACTAACAAATACATACACCCAGAGGCGTCTTTACCTATGGTGCAGGGTGTGCGGCGCACACGGGCGCCGGGTCTAAGGGGGCGCCGAGCGCCCTCTAGTGCGACACCTCCAAAGATGCGTCGCTCGCGGCGCCGGCGCTCTCAAAGACCCTGCGCCTTTGTTTATGGCCGACGCCGGGCGCGCGGTAGCAAAGCAAGGCGCGCCACCACAAGCTACTCCTTTTCCTACTCTACACAATAACTTTTGTTTCAATGTGAAATCAGCCTTAAAACAGATAGTTAAAGATTATATTGGCGTAATGTCGCATCGCTACCAAAGGCTGTACTGTTCGTTTTGATTTGTTTGACAATACGCCGACTATCATTGCTAACTCGGCTGTATTGGAATGCTATAAAGTTCAAATTAAAATTCCCAGGGACGTGCGGCGGTCATTTTCAAAGGCTTGTGTACGCGTGTCGCATTTTTTGTTTTACCGCTACAGCGTAGTTTTGCGAAATAAGCCTTGATGCAATTGGATTAACTATCATCTTTGAGTAAACATGTAAATGTGAAGTAAATCGGCTTTTCTTTTGATAAAAATTATATAAAAGGTAAGATTTGGTTATTTGCTTGCACAATTATTGCGACAAGCATCGAGGTCGGAGGTCATCCAAAATAGCCAGCGAAATCCATGAAAAAAAAACAACTATCGAGGTGCTATCGAGTGATAGATAGTGATATCGAAGTTAAATACCCACGGCCTAGGATTTTTCATTTGTTTATCCTACTGCAGTGCGGAACAAACAACGGTAAGTTAAAGTGCTTTAATATGTTGTACCTACTAGTATACTTACTTAGGTACTTATTTAGGTCTTACTTTTACCTAACCTTTGAATAACAAACTACTTTTTTATTTAATTTATTTATTCTGTTTGATTGCCTAATGAAGGTACCGCGACGTTGATTGATATGTGTCATAATTATAATATATAATACTTAGTCCAAGTTGCAACTATTTCTCTGGGCCTATATTAATTTACATTGATAGTACTTTTAGGTGCCTATACTTAGTTTATTATTTATTTTAGATGTCTGATGGCGATGGAAAAAAGAAACTTTCTGGTGCACAAAGTCGAAAAAGAAAGCTGGAGAAGGAAGTGTCTCTGAAAAAGAATACATGTTCTATTAAAAAGTTTTTTGTTCGACCCGGTCCATCCTCGGACGAACACCTGGAGACAGAGACATATGAAAACCGCGACTCTTTTTAATAGTGAAATAGGTTACAAAGATTGGCAGCATTTGTCTACTGCTATAGAACGTCATGAAAAGAGCTTAGGGCACCTATTATGTCTTAAGAAACAAATTACGTTGAAAACTGTTATTTTAAAAGAAAAGTCGGTAGATTTCTTGCACCAAAATGAAATTGATGGGGAAAAAAAACGTTGGGTTGCAGTACTCGAACGAATAATCAACATAATTCATTTTTTAGCGAGGCAATGTCTGGCTTTTCGGGGAAGATCTCAAAAAATTTACGATTCCGATAATGGTAATTTTTTAAAGCTGGTTGAATATACCTCTAATTTTGATAATGTGCTTGCGGAACACATTGCTCTTATTCAAAAATCTGAGTCACGCCTAGCTCATTATCTTGGCCATAACATTCAGAATTAAATAATACATTAGGAGAAAGAATAAAAAAAGCTATTGTTTTGGAATTGACACAATCCAAATATTTTTCCATTATTTTAGATTGCACTCCAGATATTGCACACGAAGAACAAATATCGGTTGTCGTACGGTACGTTCTTTTAAATGCAAGCAACAACAAGGCTGAAGTAAAAGAACACTTTCTGGGTTTTTTCCTATTACAGACACTACTGGCCTGGGCTTAACTCAATTTATGTTAGATTGTTTAATCTCAAACGAAATTGACATACAAGATATGCGTGGTCAAGGTTACGATAATGGTGCAAACATGAAAGGGAAAAATATAGGTCTACAAAAACGAATTTTAGATTTAAACCCGCGCGCATTTTACGTACCTTGTGCGGCACACAGCCTAAATTTGGTGGTGAATGACGCTGCTAAAAGTTTATTAGAAATTGTCAATTTCTTTTCAGTTGTGCAGGAAATTTATGTTTTTTTTTCTGCGTCAACAGCACGTTGGCAAATACTTGCTAAAGAAGTGCCAACTTTAAGTCTAAAACCACTCTCAAATACTCGATGGGAGAGCAGGGTTGAAGCAGTAAAAGTTCTACGTTTTGAACTGGGAAAAGTGTATGATGCCTTGTTTACCATATATTCCGATAGGAGCAAAGATGCCGAGTCAAGAAATATGGCAAATTCATTACTGACAAAAATTAAGTCGTTTAACTTCATCTGCTCTCTGCTTATTTGGTTTGAAATTTTAAGCAAGATAAATATAGTTAGCAAGGCACTTCAAAAGTCAGACGTTGTATTGTCAGAAGCGGTGAAAATTATTGATAATGCAAAAATAAGTTTGTCTGAATTCCGCAATGAGTCTGCTTTTGAGGAGCTCCTTAACAGCGCGAAAACTGTAGCGGAAGAAGTCGTGGCAATAGCAGAATTTCCCACACCTGCACGCCCTCGCGCTCTTAAAAGGTTTTTTAATTATGAGGCGGAGGATGAACCGATAACAGACCCGAAAACACATTTCAAAGTAAATTTTTACTACTATTTGTTAGACACCGCAATTATTAAGTTCGACGAACGGTTCGAACTTTTGAATGAAAATAATGTAATTTTTTCATTTCTTCAAAAATTGAAACACTGGAAAGATTTGGACTCAGATACAAAAAAAAACACGTTCTAATTTAGAAAATAAACTTAGCCATGCTGGTTCTTCAGATGTGGAAAAGTTCGAGCTCTATAACGAAATCGAATTATTACCGATGTTTATTGATGATTCCACTACGCCGTTGGATATTTTAAATTACTTGTTTACGAATAAATTAATTTCAGTGTTCCCAAATCTGTCCACAGCACTGAGGATATACCTGACACTTCCAGTCACGGTCGCACATAGCGAAAGGTCATTTTCTAAACTAAAAATTATTAAAAACTATCTTAGATCAACATTGTCGCAAAGTAGACTGACAAATTTATCGTTAATAAGTATTGAACATGAAATCAAAATTGAAGTTAGTGACATTGTTAAAGATTTCGCTAATGCAAAAGCACGAAAAGTAACTTTTTTGTAAATACATTTGTGTGTGTGTACTGTGTATATATTTGTGTGTACGAGCGTCCTGTAATGTAACTATATTAGTTTTTAAATTAAATATGTTTGGAAGAACTACAAAGTTGTGATTTTTTATTCTTGATGTAACCCCTTCCATCCAAAAAAAAAGTTTTTGCTTTCCGACACCATTTGCACCCGAATTTCCGTTTGAAAATTATAACTGTTAGTATTCCATTTTGACCCCGCTTCTACTAGAGGGCGCCAGGGTACTGGTTGCACACGGGCGCCACAAGGGCTAGAGACGCCTCTGCATACACCAAACCAGAGCTTCTGAGCGGAACTGCCGGAGGATTCAGGCCAGTGACTCCCAAATATATATTACAAGGGACCGGATTGTGCGGCGTATGGCGAATTGTTGGCTTAATAAACCAGGACACTACATGATATAAACTGGTTTATTTGACCCACACTTTTAATCCATCTACCTTCCTGTTCACGGGTCACCCTAATTCAGACAACCACCAAAAACCCCGTGACAGTATGTTTTATCGTGATCCGCTGTGATCCGCTGGCGCCGTCTAGAAGTTGAGATCTAAAATGAACTCTTTTTAGTTAAGTTGCATCTGTAATATGTGTTTATCTTATAGCAGCTTTTTCGTTGATCCTATATTTCTTTCCGTAAACATACATAAGCATAGCAAAGACATATATCTACATCTATACTACTATATAAATCTTTAGCATCTGTCTGTAATTTCAATTTTTTTGTTAAATTTTCTGATAACTAGTCGTTTTATGACTCATTCACTTCGATTCTACCATTTTTAAAATGTTTGTGTATCTGTCTCTACGTCCTTTTATAACTAAAGAATGGCTCGGCCGATCTTGATGTAAATTGGTACGTAGTAAGAGCATGTGATTGTGCGCTTATTTTTTAGAAAGTCTACCACTAAAGGGGTGAAAAGGGGGATGAAACTTTGTATGGGAAATGCTAAACCGCTGAACCGATTATAATGAAATTTGACATGGAGATTTTCACCCTTCCCCCTTTTTCATCCCCCTGTTCACATTCTTAGGGGCAGATTTTTACTTTGAATGGGAAATACTAAACCGCTGAATTAATCGAATGAAATTTTTTCAAAGACAATTTTTGTACGTATATACAAACATGTAATCTAATCTAATCCGGGAAAGCAAGGAAAAAGTTTTTCGCGCAGATGAAGTCGCGAGTACAGCTATTTTTATTATAATAATAATAATAATAAATATATTCTCAGCCATTTCACACGGCGCCATCTAGTCCCAAAGTAAGCACCATAGCGCTTGTATTATGGGTACTAGACAACTGATGTACTACTTATATACTTTTCTTTTGTAAATAAATACATATTATACATAAACACCCAGACTCGGGACGAGAATCGAACTCGCAACCCGTAATGTCTGTACATGACGATCTTTTTAAAAATGATTTAACTTGGCATTTTAGACTTTTCTGATTCCAAAATAAATATTGTTGTTGTATGTGTATTTGTATGTTCGTTTCTTCTCTCTCTCTCTGAATCTCTGTTTGAAGAACTGGAGTCTCACTCACTTAATAAAGTGTATATCATCACGTTCATCTTTATTACAACGTTGCGAAGTCATTTTTAATTAGTAAAAGACGTGAACTTTAATTTTGATTAGTAAAAGATAATTATATTATCTAATCATGACTAATACTTAACTCTATTCAATCTCTACCTTAAAACATAATAATATGTATATTTCCTTTATAGGCATTTAACACGTCGAGAACATGTAATACTAATTACAAATATTATATGTCGGAAAAGACACGGGGCAATTCGTGCCCCCGCAACGTAGCCATGAGAAACAGGTACCCAATCTTACAAGAGGCGAACTACTCCATAAAATACAATGTCAAGACAAAGTTAATGTGCAAACGACAGAAAACTCCCCATAACAATCACTACGTAGGCAATTGGAAAATTCGACGTGTTAAACAATCCGTCGGAGAAACGCCACCGCACCGGCCGCCTCAGTCCAACAGACTCAACGCCGGCCCCGACGTTCCGTTAGCGCGTCATCGGAAGTCGCGCTTTGCCATAGTATAGTCAAATGAGTGCCTTTTATTATTTTCACCGACACGGCCTTCCTGACAACACGCACGTCCTCGTGCGTTATTCATCTCATTTTCATTCGAAAAGACATAAAACTAAATCTGCACTCTCTGCAACAAACATCTCTTCATTCTATCACAGACACCCTAAACGTCTTCACAAACATAATATTATGTTGTTATATACATAAATAAATTATGTTGTTGTAACTATAACAAGTAATATCTGAGCTCAATACTTGTAAAACTTTAATACTAATGAATTATTCTGTAAACTAATTAATATCTAAGTGCTGTTAGATAATAGGTGACCTTATTTAATACATATATAATAATAAACAGGATAATGTTGTTTAACCATTGCATTTAATCTTTTTAAATCGTTACTAACTTTTAATAATAAATACATAGTGAACTGATTGTATCCACCATAGAGATTAAGTTAGAAGAAATAAATGTTTTCTTTGTGTGATGTTTTTCTGATGTCTATTTAATTAACTTTCTATAATTATCCCATTAGATGTCGATTGCAGAGGTGTACTAGGCGCCCTTAAACAAATTAGGTACACCACTCTCCAGGTGACAGTAATAATAACATCATCAATTACTCAACTCACACCTCACTCTACCGGCCTGAGCAAGCCACGTTGCAAATTAACTTAATTATCGAAAGGTACTTGTTGGCTTTTGAATCAAATACTTTTCTTGGTACAGTAAAATGTTTTAAACCCTTCTCACAAGCACAGTAGTTGCCGTAACCAGGTAGGTCAGACGAACAGTCCATTACCTATTGATATCACTAAAATTTCTATATGAATCATACATTTCATGAAACAATGATCACGAGTTCTACTATAAAAAATACACTCGCCCGGCGGGGTTATTACCTAAAAATTTACAGACAGTGACAGCCACGTGATCACTGCGCGGCCGGTGATTAATTGTAGTAAAAACTTGGTATCATGTATGACGATTGCATGTCTATTATTCTGATCGTAAAATGCACTTATAGCGGTAGATTTAGCGCCACTATACAAATTACATTGCACAAATTCTCGCTGACAGCAGATATCGCGCGATATTGGCTGTCGCATGCTGTCTGCAAGTTACGTAATAAGCGTGCGGCCCCCGCCCCGTATCGTCCTCGCACGCACCACAATGAGCCAGGTCGTGTAACCTTCTTCTCCTGTTTTTAATCATATTGTGTACTATTTTTTAAATTATACTTAATAATTACTATTATTTCAGTGTCTTTAGTTTGGTAATTTAAAAAAACGTGACTGAAACTAAAAAAAATATGTAAAATTCATTAAATATACAAAATATAATATATAAATTACTACAAGTTGCAACTGGGCGTGTGGAATACGTAGGACTTTCGCAGTCGAAGACTGAATATTCGGCTTGTAAATCTCTATATATAGAGATTTATGATTCGGCTCTTAGCCGCACGTGCTGTCCAAGATAGAGTTATTTGGCCAAATTACTAGGTATTCGAAGTCTGGGACCGAGTGGCGTGGGTGATCCGCCACAGGGGGTGGACCAACAGGCGCTTATAGCTCCCATTAAGTGGAGCCTTAGCCTGCCATCCCAAGACCGCAGTGCGTAGACTTCATGTCTACACCCTTCTCGAGGTGACCCTGTTTCCACTGAACACTGCGGATCTAGACTGGAGAGTCGATAAACACTCCTGAGGGTGGTGCTTCGGCGGCGCCTTCAGTACCGGGTGGGGCCGATGAGGCTGCAGTGCCGAATGGGCCTGGCCCGGACCGGGGGGGGGGGGGATATGTGGACCTCCGGATATCCAGATATCCGGACCCATAAATGAGGACAAGTTGTGTTCCCCGTCCTCTGTGTGAGGGCGGAGGTCAGATGTCGGGGTCACTTGCCCCTCTTTCAGGAAGGGTATTGTGGCCCCGGAGGTGGAAAGAAGGAAAACTTTTAAAAACCCGTGAGGATACACGTAAAAATCTGAGGTGGAGAGAACGAAAACTCGAAATGAAACCCGTGAGACAACACGTTAAAATCAGCGGCGGGAAGAAGGAAAACTTGTAAAAACCCGTGAGTAAACCCGTAAAAATCAGGTGGGCGTGCTGACGCCCCTGCCGTGGTGTAAGCGGGGTGCGGAAGCCGCCACTTCGGAGGCCTGGGGTGTCCTTCGGGGGAAGGCGCCTCACCAAAGGCCTCGGGATGGTGCTCGCGATGTTCCCGCGCGCCTCCCAGGAGAGTGGGCAGGTAAAACTGCCCGCAAACGGAGGAGGGCCCGGCTCAGGCTGGGCATAGCCGCCGGGGTCGCGGCAGAATGCCAACGCGCTCCCGTTGCCCCGGCATCAAGGCTCTCGAGGAACACCGCGTCAGGTTTTAGTGGGTAGACTCGGCCTAGCACCCTAATGTCGAGGAGTCCCACATACCCCCCTGCCACCCCCCTACGGCAGGACGGGATGCATAAAGCATTTCCTGACGCAAAAAAAAAAAAAAAAGGTATTCGAAGTCTAGTGCTTCGTATACGGTCACGGAATTGTTTAAATTGTCTGGAGATAATTAACCGAAGTAAATATTTAAGAGATAAGAGAGAGTTATATTTTCTTTATTGTTACCTTCAAGAGGTAGTTGAACCGCTCAAAAGGTCATCTCATACATATTATCTCATATCTAGAGATCGAAACAACATAATACGGTGTTTTTATTCCATTAATGTAAACTAAAAAGCTTTATTTTTAGAGAACTATGCAATAATCAGCCCTCCTTACATCAATATTTTTGTTCAGCTATTGTAAGAAAACTATTATCTTTTATCATTGTATCAGGTTACTGGCCTTTAAATAGGCACGTATGAAAGAATTTATTATAAAGCGAGATAACCTTTCAATAAAATTTTTGCGTTTTACATATGTACATATTTTTTTGGTTATAGTTTTATCAATAATTAAGTATAGTTAATAAACGATTTCGACATTGTATTTATCTGGATAATTGTACTATAATCAATCGTACGTCCTCGCACGTCATACCTAACATCCGGCCTTATAATATAATATTTATTTTTATGTTACATAATCGATACATAAAAAATCATAATCAATATAAAGAAATATCAATTAATAAAACATATAAAAAGTCTGTTTGTCGTTCGTACATGCATGAATCCATCACGTAAAAAATTACTAAATCGATTTCAATTGAATTTTGACAAAAATATAGGGTTTACTAGGAGCAACATTTTAATATTTAAACTTTATCGGAAGTCATTTTATTGTTAACGAGATGCACAATAAAGTACCTCTGCCAATTGCCGCTATTTATTCGATATTAATTTATCCGCTATATTCAATTTGTTGTTGAGATTTCAAAGGAAATCGCGTAGGTACCTACACTCGTTATCTTCGACTAAATGTGTCGGTTTTTTACCATTGTAAGATTCGTCGTAAAAGCCATAGAAAAATAAAAATCGAAGGGTGGAAATGGCGTCTGTTGCTTTGGCATGACTCGTAAAACGCAGCAAATGATAAATTCGGAGCCACTTAGCAGTTATTATCTTCGTTGCATGCATAATTTTGCATGTCATATGGTAGTCTGATAATTTCAGTGGAAGCTGTCCGAAGTTAGCAATGAACAAATCTAGTATATTAGTATTCTGTGGAGCAAATCGACGACAAATAAAGTTGGCAGAAACCCATGCAGTTTCAGTGTCGCACATAGAGTTTGCGTATGGTTAATAAAAATATCTTAAAAATGTAGATCTACCTAAGTAATTATAAAATTAAATGTAATGTAACGAGCCTATGGTAGTCCTATATAAAAATAGGCATATTTCACGCTATAAATAAGCGCATATAATAATAGACTATATAAATATTATCCGTATGTACTACGATGAATAACCAAATTTTAAGTAACAAAAGGACGAGAGCTGTTGTTCTAAGCACCATGGGAAAGCGCGTGCAATTTAAAACGATTTACAATTTTTTGTTATATTCGACCGTCTCATAAACCATGCTTAAGCACTTACAAACGTCCAAGTAATTGAAAGACAAGTTTGGAGAAAACGAGAGATATCGCCACATGTGCAAGTTCTTTGTCTCCAACTATCGGTATGGTCATAAATTTAACAAGTTTATTAGGGGTTAAGTGTTTTGAGGAATATTAGAAATGTTTGACAAAAAATTGAAATACTACAAAAAAAAATAAATGCTTGCGAGTTTTGAAGAGAGAGTGAGCCGTTGGTTAAGGGACTGGACTTTCAGCCACGGCGGAGGATGGACGTCCTAGTACCGCGATCTGGATATTTGCCTAATACTGTGCATAGAATTAAATAATACCAGTGATAGTGATACAGTGAAGTCGCATTACTAGAGGACCCCGGTGAGCCCGTTCTGATTTCCATGCTTTATATAATTACTATATATTTGTTACGAATTTAATTATATATAAATATGAATAATGTATATTAATTACAAATCTAAAACCTCCAATTCACTACAGGAGTTCTTTGAACCCTCCATGACAAAGCGAACCATGGTATATTCCTGTCAGCCATCGAATGTATATTTGATTATTTATAATATTTATACAAACGCACTAACCTGCGCAGCGTCATAGTATCAGCTGTGATTTCCTTGGTTCTTCATAAATGAGGACGAACCATGTTGTATGAACAACAAGTCTAAACAGCAACTTGTTGACTACATTATTATATTATAATCGACAACAACCCATCAGAATTGTGGAACCAATATTTTGTCGCTGTTGCCCATGAGCTATGACCCGGGACGAGCTACGGAAACACTATCGCTATATGCGCAACGATATATTATACCTCATCAAGAAACCAACGACATTTTCTACAGAACCGAGCCTCTCAGTGGTTTATACGACTTGTGCACGTGACACGATGAGTATCAGGTTTCACAATTTCTTAGAAACGCAACAAACAGTAAAACCTATGAATAACGGTATTTGACATTTATTGAATGGAACGTACCATGGTGGACTGCCACATACACTCAACTGTTTTACACAGGGTCTCGCGACTCTAAACCATCACTGCACATTCGGTGACTTCAGCGTGCTCTGGTGGGCGATGCAACTCACTGGCGCTCATGACGGACCTACGATGATTAGGAACCCGGATCCTTGAGCGATACCTGCGGGTGCTCTTGTGTACGAAAGGTGTACAAAAGTCTAGGACGGAGGGGCGCCATGTGATTGTATCGTTATAAGACCCGGACCACGCTGGACCACTCCACCAAACATTAAACCATTCTGCCATCGGAGGCAGGCTAATAGGACACTTACACAATGCCTAGGTCAGGCTAGGGCCCCTAATACCGTCGGGTGGTGGAAGTTGAGCGAAGTGTATATTAGAGGGGCGCTGTGGTTTGTGCCTTGGCTCGTCAATTCCAATGCCGACTATAACTTAATATTATAAATAAATATCATAAGCATGACTTATTATCACGAATCATACAAGACTACTCTCCGAAGTCCCCACATGGCGTGCGGATGGATGAGTCAGCCTTTGATATGCACGGTCGGGTTGTAGGTGTGTTTGGGAGACCCGAATGCCCCCACGATATTAGGATATTATCACGGCTGGCAGACCTAGGTCTATCAGACGGGGCCTGATTCGCCTTGTTGTGCCAAGACTGTTAAATCTTATTGTTCATAGGAAACCTTATTATACGAGTACATATTTTATGGTATTGATAGTATATTGTGTACATGCTTGCATGATTAATAATAAGTATTATTAGAATTATATGCTGTCTTATTGGAATAATTATACGTCTCACTGTGTCTCTAGTAATTACTCATTCCTCATGAGCTAGAATAGACTTTAGTTGTGTGAACCGACTACCACGACTGGCCGACAATTAGAGGTGCCTAGAAGGGAGAACGGGATTCCTGGAAACTAAGATAAGACGCATGCTTTCTCCTCTCTCTCCTATAATTTATAATTATAAGTGTATACTATATTTCTTTATGTTAATGATAGACGAAAAGCATTATTCCACAACATTAGGGTCCGTATTAGGGAAATAGACGATCACGCCATGGCCAAATTATATTAGACAAGATCTAGGTAGACCTAGGTATCCTAAGTTAGGACACTAAAGACAAAGGTAGTGATAGGAAGCTATGATGTAGGGGATTACACATTAAATAGGTAGGTTGGGCGAGCGCGAATAGATGCGTGACGTCCGTGACGCACACCAACAAAAGGGTTGGTTGTATGTGTGGTTGGTGGGTGTCGTTACAGTAATTACAACATTTTTTTCCGAAATGGAGTTTTACTGAAAAATTTGGCTAAATAACCGTACGTATTCATATGAAGTATACTAAAATGACTTCAAAAAAAAATACAAAATTGAGTAATAATATAGGTTAATATTATTCAGCAACGTATAAATCAATTCAGTAATAAGTATTGTAAATTGTAATAAATAAGTATCAATCTAATACCTACTTAAACTCACACGTTTAGTCACTGCAATGTACAAACCTATAGCAGCCATATCACAGCAATGGTAATGAAATACTGACTGTACTATACTCGTAATATGGTTTTTATTTAATCCAATGCAATATGTATTTGAAATACAAACAAATCTAAATTTATGGTGCTGGGGTCGAGACATCAGGTGGAACGAATAACCAATAAAAGTCCCATTATAGATATTCTCGGAAGAGGGTGGAGCATGTGCAGGAGGCACGGAATTTGGGCGTGCAGATAGATAGCGAGCTCCGCTTTGAGGCTCATATACTTGAGGTCGCACGAAACTGCTTTTACAGACTCAAGGTTCTGTATGGGATTCGTGACTTTGTAAGCGAAGACGTACGTAAGAAACTTTGTGAGTCGCTTGTCCTCTCAAAGTTTAACTATGCTGACACGGTGTGTGGACCTAGGCTACGTGCTAGAACTGAACGTACAATACAGAGGATACAAAATGCTTGTGCGCGATTTATATTCAATATTCCAGCACGCGCCCATGTGGGACCTTTTTTATACACCTCAAACATACTAAGAATGTCCTCACAAAGAAAACTACATTTGGCGACATTCCTTTTTGGAATAATACAGCACGGAAAGCCTGAGTATCTTCGTGATAAAATAAAATGGCGGGGTAGATGTAGGGAGCAGAGTCGAGGCGGTTTGCAGGTGCCGCAGCATCACACAGCGGCGTTTCGTGGTAGTTTCAAATACGCGGCCACCAAGTCTTGGAATAATTTACTACCATCTATTCGAGATCTTTGTGCAGTCGGTACTTTCAAAGCAAAGATGAAAAACCATCTACTGTACCAGGAAAGAAGACTGCTTTAGTTGTGGTGGTCAGATTGCTCCACCATGTTTCCCAGTGATTAACACTTCCATTGGTAAATCAACATGTCGATTTGTTTATTTATATATTTTATTATGATATTTATTTTTGTATTTTTTATTCCACATTTATATATTAGATTTTAAATGTTTATTTATACATATATATTATATAATACATATATATTACATATAGTATATTTATTATAATTTCTTATATAAAATATATTTATTTTCTTTATTTTATTATTTACTTATTTGTGTCATATAATATATTATTCTATTATATATCAAGCAAATTTATGTAGGTATTTATTTTTAATACAAAAGAAGCATCATGTCCTGATTTTACATATATCTGTGCGGGCACCGCTGAAAATCAGTGCTGTAGCGCTTGCTTCAGCTTATGCTGAGTCGGTGTCCAATTTTGGCATCACATCACTCATGGGCTAAGTAAATTGTATTTAGTCTTAGGTATGTAGTGTACAAGTAATGTTATTCTGTGTCGATGTTTTTTTTTGATTTTGTATAAATTGTTATAATGCGTGATTGATGCCAAATAAATGTCTGTCTATGTCTATGTAAAAAAAAAAATGGTCTTTGAAGCAGACTGAAAATGAAAGAAATTACAATTGAATCACAATTACACATTGAGGTACAAATCATGTACAAACTCTCCCACTTTGATTCCTAGCCATTACCATAGACTAGTATGTCATTCAAATTGATTGTAATTTGCATTAATAAATACAACAAAATACGGGTGACAGCTGACAGCTAAATGACGCATGACAGCGCGATATTGGGTTATAATGTTGCCAGGACTTTCTCAAAAAACGTATGATTATTTAGCATTCATTCTTTTACGTATTAAATGAAATACATTATTATTACCCGACTACTCAAGAAGGAGGGTAATGATTTCGGATGTATGCGTCCGTACGTATGTATGTCTGTCTGTTTCTTTGTGACCTCCTGCAAGCTAAATGGTTTGATGGATTTTGAAGTGCAAGATATCGTGGGTTTGAATTGGCATAGGCTATATTTTAAGATGTAATCTTCAAATTCTGAAAACTAAAAGTTTGAAAATAAAAAAAGTTAATTAAAGAAATAAAAAAACCCAACTGTAAAAACTGTAAAAGGAACTAAAAAGATTTTAAAAATGATGTTAACCAGACAGATTTATAATACATCTAAAACGGGAAATTTAATGCGATTACCTTTTATTTTGGCTTGACGTTTTGACCGAGTTGCATCGGCCGTGGTCTCAAACTTGCTCGCAAACTCGCAAACTTGCTTTGCTAAATAAAACAGAGTATGGCAATTTCATTAGTTTTGTATTGGTTTTGCGTTTTGAAATTGCTTCATTTATGGCAGATGTAACATAATCTTTTTATTGTTTTTCTGCTTATGCCGTTTCATAAAAAACTAATCGATTGAAAATAAACCATTGTATGTGCTTTATAAAATGTATATGTATATTTTCTCTTACACACACTCCTTAATTAAAGTGACACTGGAGTTGCAGTTTTTCTTCATGAATTTAATGTATAAAAAACCGAAAATTTTAGGACGTTTTATTTTGTGATTCGATAATAATGGTATGCTTACTTCACAGATCTATTAATTGGACAACTTAATATAAGGACAAGTATGCGAATTTAAGTTTTTAAGTCGTTGCTAAATGTAAGCGAAGGCATAGGTAAAGAAAATGTTAACGCTACGTGAGTAGATACTTTGATTATTTAAAGAGTAAATATTACTCTGCGATATTGCTTCCCGTTCCTATGGTTTGTGCGTGAGACGTCAACCATCTTGAATTAGGTATATTTTTAGTTGGGACATGTTATTTTTGTTAACAATAGTAATAGCTCAGACTAATTACTATAATTGGTCTGAGAGTGATAGTATGACCTGTGTGTGTGACCCTTAATACTATAGATAGTGTGAGCTCACACCTTTTCTGAAGACACTAAAACAAAACAGATACAGGAACGTACGATGTCCGATGAGGAGGGAGTATTAGTCTAGAGTAGGGTCACCAGGTCCAAAAACATAAAAGTCAGATATTTTGTCCTAAAAACCGAAGTATTTATATAAATAGAAATGGAGTCGGTTGGGTAATTTCGATATTATTTAATACAGGGCTCCGTAATTGGGACAGACGGAAGGACAGAGGGCATAAGCTTAGTAATAGGTTAGCCCTATCGAGGTCATAATGTATAATAATCGGGTGTTCCGCAGGGTCCACATTTGGGACCACTTAAATATAATAATCATAACTAAAACTAAAAAAATCGGTCCAGTGTGTGTTAGAGTTGCGTAAAGAACGTTACGTACGATATTTATAAAATACACGCGTCAAAAAATTCTAAGCAATACACTATTTTCTGACGAAAAGTACTACAATATTAATTTCAGTTAAATTTTTCTATTTCCGTATATACATATAACCTCATTGTTTGAAAATACATACTGTCTGTAGGTATTAAAAAAAGAAAATGCTACGTCGTCTTGTTTTCTTAAATTAAGAGAATATTCTTCAAAGTGGGTTTATATTCGGCCAAGCTTTGGCCTTTGATCCTTAGTCATTGCCTTTGATCAAATAAGTCTTGCGATTTTAGAAAAGTTTGTCACTTCAACGACAAATACAGTTTTCAAGATTATCAGCTTTAGAAGTATCTTAGAAAAATAATAAACTTTATTGACATAAATCAGTACATATATATCTTAACGTTAATATTTACAAACTTAAAACAACATTATCTTAAATAATAGACTTTCTCAAAGACGCCGCTTAGAAAGCTGTCATTGCTTAGGTTGCCTAGCAGACTGGCAGCAATATCTCTTTGAATAGCCAAACTGATTCGTTTGCAGAAGAAGCTGCCAGCCCAACGGTCTCCTGAAGCCTCGACTAGTCTCTTACAAATATCAGGAACCAGTCGATGGGCTTCGGGGCCCCAGGGACCCAAAGTTTCACTGCAAAGGACATAAATACGAAGCTCTCAGAGATAGTCGCTGCATACTTAAAGAAATAACTAAAAGTATAGTTTACGTCATGGGACGACGTCGTTTGATGGAAAACAAAAAAAGGAATCTGATGTATCTCGGCATTTTGCAATAAATATTTTTCAAATGTACCCATAGAAATTACTAGTGGTCTAGGATCGTCTTCGCATACAGCAGAGACGTTTTTGAGCAAAAATATTGGAAAATGGTTTCCTAGCTTTCAATTTAGGTACACATCCGCACATGAAATAGAAAGGACGTTCAGGCTATTAAATAAAAAGAAAAGTGAGGATTTATGGGGACTATCAATTAATGTAATAACTAATGTAATACCTATATTATCGCCAATTTTGGTAGATATATTTATTAAATGTGTCGATCAAGGCGTATTTCTCAGTTTAATGAAACACAGTAAAATTATTCCACTATTTAAATCGGGCTGTATGTTAAATCCAACCAATTATCGCCCGGTGTCAAAATTGCCAGCGTTGAGTAAAATATTCGAAAAAATAATACTCAAACAAATGCTGGCACATTTTAACAGTCACGGGGTATTTCATGGTCAACAGTACGGTTTCACGAAAGGGCGGTCAACAACTCATGCGGGAGTAAGCTTAATCGGGACTGTACTTCAGGCTTGGGAGGGGTCCCAAGATGCTATTGGTGTTTTTTGTGATCTTTCCAAGGCTTTTGATTGTGTTAGTCATGAAACTTTAATTTGCAAGATTAAATACTATGGAATACGTGGTAACGCTCTCGATCTCGTGATCTCGTATTTGTCTGGCCGCAAGCTGAAAGTGAGTGTTAATGGGGTTTTGTCTGTGGGTTCAAAGTTAAAAATGGGAGTTCCCCAAGGATCAATTTTGGGACCTTTCCTGTTTTTGGTATATATTAACGATTTCCCATTTATGCTCAGGGACTTATGCGAAACAGTATTGTTTGCTGATGATACCTCATTGTTATTTAAACTAGACAGAAAAAATCTAGATATTACTTGGATAAACAGGATCCTAACAGATGTCTCGGAAATGGTTCGCTGCCAATAATTTACAACTGAATACACAAAAAACTAAATGTATTAAATTTTCCCTTTCTAATGTACCCAGAATCCATGATAAAATAGAACTGGGTGGGAAATAATTAGAATTCGTTAAGTCAGCCAGTTTTCTGGGTTTACAAGTTACAGTGGGCGGACCATATCGGGGCATTGGCTAGTAAGCTCGGTTCTGCGGTATATGCAATTAGACGCATTAGGCAAATGACGGATGTGGATACGGCAAGGTTGGTGTACTTTGCATATTTTCATAGTTTAATATCCTACGGCCTTCTGCTGTAGGGATCAGCGGCGCATATTAACTCCATTTTCATTTTACAAAAAAAGAGCAATACGTGCCATCATATGGTGAATGCACGAGAATCGCTTAAAGATCGTTTTAAAGACATTAATGTCCTCACCTTGCCCTCCTTATACATCTTTGAAATTATTACGTATACGAGAAAAAATATAGATCTGTTTAAAAAGAAAGGCGATATGAATGGTATGGAAACCCGAGGTCGTGATAAATTGGTTATTCCAAAATTTAATTTACATAAGTCAAATTTTTCATTTTTAGGTAACTGCATTCGTTTTTATAATAAAGTTCCTCAAGAAAGTACTCAATGAACAGAGAATAAATTTAGATTGATTATAAAACGTACATTGAGTAGACAATCATACTATAAAATAAACGATTTCATTGAAGATAAAACAATAGTCTGGAAATGATGTTCTCTGCACATGCGTTTACTGGCTTAATGAAAATATTGTATTTTAATAAACCTTTTGTAAAATGAAGTTGAAAAAATGATACCTGACTGAGTTTCTTGTTGGTTCTTCTCAGTGTCCAGGTTTTCTATTTGAACCGAACTAAACTAAAGTAGATTTGACGTTCAAAAATACCTTGTAATTGGGTTTACTTGAATAAATTGATTTGACTTTGACTTTGAAATAGGAGTGTAATTTTTCGTCTTTTGTGTCGTTATTCTAGTACTGGAGACCCTACCGAGCAGCATTCAGGCCGTGGAAGGATGTACTCCTTCTTTTACCTTTCGACAAGATTGTTTTAAAAAATTGACCGCATGGCGTCGGTCTGTGTTAACCACTCGAGATGTAACTTTAAGGCTACAAGTGTTAAGTGGGGTAGGAAGTAGTCCTCAAACTGTAAGAAATAGGCTGCACGAGTATGACTTACGTGCACGACGTTCTGTTAGATCTCCACCTATCCGCCACGGAAATTGCGCACGTCGAAACGAGTGGTGTAGTGAACGCATTGGCCTTGGATCAAAGGGATGAAATTTTGTTTCCTGATGAATCTCGTTTCGGATTTCGTCCTGATACGAGACGACTACGAGTATGAGTCTAACGAATTGCCAGAAATGCGGACGACTGAGGTGCGTCCAGGGAGTGCACACTTATAGTAATTCGACTGTGATGCTTTGGGCAGCAATAATTAAAACCGTACAAGTGCTAGTCGGACTCGCCGACCTAGGGTTCAGTACAAATTTGTAGGTACATATTATAAATAGTTCAGGAATCAAGTCTTTAACTCAATTCAAAATTTGGACTGCCGTTCCTTGCATAAAGACCCTGTTTTTTTTTTTTTTCTCTTCTGTACAAATTAGTAAGTTTAAAAAAATCTACAAAAAGATTTGGTCACCCATACAATTATGACCGCGCATACCGTTGCTTAACCTCAATGATTAATTACGTACTTTAAATAAAGACTATATTTTGTATGATTTAATTACAAATGTATAGTTTTCATATTTTTCCCTATACTTGTAGTATAAGACGGTATTACCTACTTGCCAAATTTCATAGTTCTAGGTGAAAAGAAAGTACTCTATAAATTTTGATTCCCTTGAGAGTGTCGAAATATACGTTTTTTGCGGCATAAACGGCCGTATCTTTTTTTTACGTTAACTTATAATTTTGATTTTTTCACAGCTTCAAGGGACTGTAGACCTGAGTATATGGTTTTAATTTCAACTCAATACCTCCACGCGTTCCCGAGATAAAGGATCTTGACAGACAGGCGGACGGATGGACGGACAGACAGACGGACAACAAAGTGTCCGTCCGTTCCTAAATGAGGTAATAAAGGTTCCGTTTTTCCTTTTGAGGTACGGAACTCTAAAAATAGACGCACTGAGGTTGTTTTTATAAATGGCGACATTAACGCTGAGAATTACTTCGCGAATGTTCTAAAACTTTATGTTCACCCTCGCTCCCGTGCAGCTAGAAAGGCTCAAGAGTGGTTGGCAAAAAAAAACGTCCGGGTACTGCCGTGGCCTGCACAGTTAACAGACTTCAACCCCATTGAACATGTATGGTACATGCTGCAAATTGCATTCCATGAAAAATTGTTGTCGACAACTTTTAAATATCGAGGAGGTCATACTCTATTGATTTTCATTTACAGAAGAATTAATGATTGATATTATTTTTTTCTAATCAAGTAGGTAAATTGGCTCAATTTGTACAGTGTAGGTGTACATGTAACAAAGTATAGTTTTTCGTTATATTATTTTTCGACAAAAATACTGCCTTTTTTACTAAAAAAGACAATAAAGTTATTTTATTCAATAAACAAAAAAACGTTGATACGACATATCGTTAAAAAGTTCAAATTTGCTGATGTTGCTCAGACTTCTTTGATGTGTGTATTTTTCAGTAAAAATCTTAGGGAACCATCGAGAAATACTTGCATAGTATGTAGTGCTCACTTTATCGATGATAAAAAAATTCTTTTGAAAATAACTATTTTGAAAAACGTACATTCATTACAGTTCGAATTGTTCCAACGGTGTAAGCCATTGATCGCTTTGATGTAGGTAAGCATGACAAATGAACATTATGGTATTGAAATAAAGGTGGACAATGAATGTAGTGAGACTACAACCAGTTAGGAATACTGTTAAAGATTTTGGTAAACTTTCAATACGAACGATAATTCTTCGAGTATGCTTTGACAGGTGTTTCCTTCGCGATTTTTAATCTTTTTAAGTACTAATACTTTCTGACTGCAAAATCTTAAAAGTAAATAAATAAAAAACACAGTTGTTGCCTTCGAACTCAAATATGATGGCAATTCAATCGCACTCAAAAGAGTATTTGAGTGCAAATTTGTTTAGTAATATTTGAAAAAGCTAACAGCAAACATGTGAAAACGTCTTATTTGATATTAAAAATAATGTAACGAAAAAGTTTGTTTTATTACCTATTGTACTGTTTTCTTGCAAATGTGTTGAAAAATGTTGTATGACACTCGTGCGAAAATTAATATTTATAACATAAATGTTTTTACAAACGAGTGGACGACGTTTGTACCGCACTAGTATCATAAATAACTATTAATCAATAGTAAGATGAAACGAAAATCTGTTTATGATAAGTATAAAAAACCTGTAAGTTATGAAGTTGGTGACATGATATTAGTTAGAAATGAAAAAGATTGAACCATTGTATCTAGGTCCATATAAGGTGTTAGAAGAAATGAATTGTAACATCAAAATAGAATAAAATGGAAAAACAGAAATTATACACAAAAAAAATTAAACTGACTTCAAAAAAGAACACTGAAAAGAATGAAATAACTATCCTTTACTAATCAAAACTTAAGTACTAAAATAACTATAAATACGATACAAATCTAACTAAAATTGACAATTATTGAAGTCCGTGCCAAATCAATGTTCGACAACAGAAAGTCTGTTAGTTAAGTAGGCTTGGCACCGACTTCAGTAACTGTCAAATTTAATTACATGGGTATTTAAATCGTATTTATAAAGTTATTTTTGTACTTAAGTTCTGATTAGTAAAGGATAGTTATTTCTATATACTACTACTACGATACTTTTCAGTGTTCTTTTTTGAAGTCTGTTTAATTTTTTATTACATTTCTTTATTTGTCCTTTTTGAGTGACCTTGGCTTAAATAAATATCTAGGGCAGGTCTACAATCAATTTATTTTCTAATTCTGGAGCGCAATGTGTTAACTTCCGTTCTATTGAAGAGCACAAACCGTGGGATTTCACAATAAAAGATGCGAATCGAACATGGGATATTATTGCCCATTATGAATATCATTATCATCAATATCATATCATATTAGTATCAATCAGTTATAAAAGAACAGTGTAAAGGTTACATCATAACTACACCCTAGCAGTATTCTTACAATCCGAAGACGACGGCCATCAGCCGTATTCTCTGTCCGCTACAAGACTGACTCTACTGAGTCAGTAGAGTCAGTCTTGTGCCCTACTGACTGAATTTATTATATTACAGGCAATTTATATCTTCTCCCTACTACCATTATACCACGTGCGGACAACGATAGTTAACAAATAACATACAAGAGAATCATCAACATAAATGAATAAAGGTTATACCCAGGTTGTGTTAGTTGGTGTATCTTCGAAACCAAAGCTTCAATATCAGTGAAATTTCAATGGGACCAAATCTGGAAGTGTATCCTTCCAACAAAAAATTTTTCAAATCGGTTCATAAAAAAAACATACAAGCGAATTGAGACATCTCCTTTTTTGGAAGTCGGTTAAAACCGCACTAAATGTTTTGTTGCTTATAAAAAAGAGAAACTTTTTTTTCTTTTTAGGAAGGAGCGTATAGTGTAGTCATACATGTAGCAATATTATTATTAGATCAATTATTATTATTAGATGTGTTTTTAGATCAGTAGTGCGATTCTCTAACGCAAATTAGTCAAATTTACTTCTGGATCCGCGGTGATTATCAACTGTGATTTGGCATTCTCTAAAGTCGACAGAGATACTAGCGCCGCCTCGATGAGTGGCGGCGGCGAGTTGTACTATCGTAAATGAATTTTATGAAGTTTCGCTAAATATAACAATCCAATCTATATAAACGAGTTAAAAATACTCTAAAATACTCTAAAACGAAATGTCGACTGAGATATTTACTCTTAAAGCAATCCCCGACAAACTCGCATCTAAGATCACTTCACTTCGCTCCTAGAATGTTTGGTTTAGAGAATTCCATTTGAAGGTCAAGTGAGTTCGATTGCGAAGTGGGGTGAATTGCCGAGCGAGTCTCTCTTCGGGTGATTCGAGTTTTTACAGAATTGCATGGCAGTAATAAATCATCTGCCAAAGTGCCAAAGTATGCGGTACTTATTATTTTCATGCGTTCCCGCCACATTACATGTCCGTCCGTCCGTTTGGTACAGAGATAAATCTTTTCTATTAAAAAAACAAACATATTTTTAATTTAATATGTAATTTTTATAATTAATACCTACCGAAATATCATCGCGCCACTCCAACAATTTAATACATATTAGACTTTTCATTAAAGTAGATTAAAAAGTAAAAATCCAAATAAAATTGGTTTAAAATGTATCCGTCATAAATTTAATAAAAACTGTTGAAAATAACGTTTTCTGACGCACGACTGCAGCAATGCATTATCGTCGTCAACCTAAGAAGGTCACTGACCGCGCTGATAACGTTTTATTCGTAACTAGCTGTTACACACGACTTTGTTCGCTTGGATCTAAAAAAGTACCCTATGCCCTTCCCCAGGGTTTAAACTATCTCCAAATGTTACCATATATAACAAATTTCATCAAAATCGAATTAGCGGTTCAATCGCGAAATCATAACAGACAGAAAGACCTTGGTAAAATTACCCGAGCCACCGTGCCTGCTTGGTGTCTTTTGAATAATTTAATATTGTCATCTGTAGCTAATATCTATAATTCTATAGTAAACTCTCTTACTACTGCGTTGTAATACTGCAATATTAGTACCTATATATTACATATCTTCACGCTGTATCCCTAACGGGGTAGTAAGAGAGAACGCAGCGCCCCGGAGTGGCAAGTGTCGCGGTCCTTACATACTTCGTTCTCTTCCTCAAATCTCATCATTCTCTTCACACATTTTTGCCTAGGTATGCGAGTGCTCTCGACATTTTCGTCGGATAGTGCTCTGACTATTTGATCTTCATATATACTATGAGATAACGCTAGAACAACAGAGAAAAAAACTGCGAAGACGAGTTTTTTCAGGGATGAAACCAATTAATTTGGAAGATAAAACTTATTCTAAATAAATTTGGGAATAAAACGTTGTTAAATACAAAATTTTATTTAATCGTCCCAGCTGTTTTTGATAAATGGGAATGGGAATAAATATTTATATCAGCAAATACGAGACTTGCTCGTCTAAAGTAATGTATACAAATAATATTATAAAGAGAGAGAGCGCATTTTGCAAGTTCATTTATATGTGGAGGGTAATTTCCTGAACCATTACACCTATTTGAAAAATTCTTTAAGCTATTTAAAAGGTACATTATTCCCGATGAATATAGGCTATATTTTATATATTCAGCCTGGGCGAAGTCAGAACGGGCCCCTATTAAGATAATATTAGTATGCCTAACATTTTTTGCGTTATTTTTCTGTTTATTCGATGTGGTAACATGGTTTTGGTGTTGTCCTTTAACATCACACTTTTAAAGCATGATTCACGTTACACCGTGTCCGGTGATAGAACCTCCAAACAGTTTCGTAAACGTAAAAGGCTGCGAGAAGAACCCGAGAGACCGTGTCCGGTCCTGGCAATATCATCATCGCTTCAAAATCGTAGATAACGATCGGTGTCCTTGTGATAACCAGTCATCGCAAACTTTCTCGCACCTCATAAAGCATTGTATTAGATTCGGCGCTACAAGAGCGCAACACAAAATTGATTCAGCTACTTACGAAATAGATCCGTATGATATTTCTCAAATATTAACCAAAGAGGCAACCGTGAATACCTTTCAATCACACATAATTTATATAATAAATAACCTTAAATCGTTTAACAAATAACACACGTTTGAAATGTGACAATTTTGCAAAACTGTTTCACATTTCATAATTTTTTACTTTACTAAATTGAATACGACCACATATATTGAATGGACATGACTTGACACCCCATTGGTTCAGGGTGTCGAAATCTCGGACTGACTTTTATCACATTTACACTTATACATTGGATATACTTTGCATTATGTACAACTTTATACAACTCTTTATACAATATAAAAGCGTCTAGCAATATATGATTATGCAATGAGACTCAAGAGTAATATACAATTTTATAATAAAATTCATTAGTCTGGTAAACACCAATACAAGCTACCCGGAGAGAGGGAATGTATTCCAATAGCATTCCCTCAATCTGAAGGTCACAGACAATCTATCTCACGATGCTGAAATCGTGATTTAAAAAAAAACATCTATAATATACTTTGTATGAAATAATTAATGTTCGACCGGGCCGAGTCCGTGCCACGGCCGGGCACAGTCGGGGCACTCCAACGGGCACTCCGACCCGGCCCGGCGACAACAACGACGAACTACAATGAACTAAATTGCATTATTTTATGAAGTTTCGCTAAATATAACAATCCAATCTAAATAAACGAGTTTTATTTAACATAATTATCTCAGAAGAAGTTAAAATACTCTAAGACGAAATGTCGACTGAGATGTTTACTCTTAAAGCAATCCCCGACAAACTCGCATCAAACACACTTAGTTAATTCAATCGATGAATGGAAAGTAATAAAAATATAAATGAAAAAGAAAATAGAAATAAAAAATGGACAGAAGCTTGACAACACTTACTATACTATACGCGGCCACGGGCGTGCAATAATTATTTATAAACAGCCCGGTATAACATGAATTATAGGCCCGGCGCCGGCGGGTGGAATCGACACGGCACGGGCAGGAGCCGGCCCCGACACGGTGTAACGTGAATCATGTTTTAGAGTAATTATTAAATTCTGTTCAAGAGTCTATCATCATCTCATCACAACGGCATGGAGAAAGACGAATTAACCATTTACCTTAACCAATTTTTAATTAGTAAAAAATCACCGACACAAAAAACAATAATTCTTTAAAAAATTCCGTAGAATCCTGTCACAATTAGACTCCAGAGCTGAAGATCCTGACGATAGTGGGTCGTTCTCTATCGAATGTTATAACATCATTCTAATTCTAAGGACGTCATTATCAAACGAAAACCCTAGCTAAAAATCTCACGTAATTCGGTTCATTTGTTCTATAGCTACGATACCACAAACAAACACACACACAGGCTGAATTATAGTCCGACGGATATATGGACAGGCAGACATAAGTGTCAAACATATAGTAAGTTTAACGAACCGTGTTGCATGCTGTTTACAACGACAACGAATTCGAAAATTCTTGGATTTTAGCCTGAAAATTATTCTTACGGCGCGGCGACGCCATATTGAGTATATAAATAAGTTTCATAATAAATTACTCGGCTGTCAAGAAAATCTCGAACTTCTTGCGTCTTGATTTTTTTACTATTGCTACTCAGAAGTCGCTAATAATTAGATAATACTTAGGTAATCATAAAAGTAGATAAAAATATTGTCGCTTTAGTCGATAAGCTTCAATGCTTAAATACCTAAGTAATTAACACGAATGAACTTATCATATTTTTAAATATCAATCTCTAGGTAGGTATTAGATATATCTGCTCATATCTATCTGCATTAGTACATAAGATTAGTAAGAGTTAGCAAATGGAAATTGGCTCACTGTATGATTTTTAGCTGAGGTTTGAGTTTTAAAAGCGTTAAACTAATTCTATTTGACGTCCGTATTTTATGATTAACTTTTACAGCTTTTGAAATTAAGTTTTGATACTAACCTGACTCAATTAGTATTCTTTATAGTACTTTTTGGAATTAACTCATTTAAAAACTATTATGAGCTAGAACATAGATTTCCAGCCTTTTCTGGACCATCGCCTCCTTCAGAAGAAAACAAAAATTTCTCACACGCTCCTCTAGTCGCAAACATTTTATTTTAAATAATAAAATATTGTTGCATATTATCTGTACATAATTGATTTGTTTATATCTGTTAAAAATCATAATCATCAAATGTACAATTAAATTGTTTATTAAAATTTTTAAAATGAACACAATCAATAAGAAATATAAAATATTTAATTAACTGTGTGGACTGCCTCAACGTCCCCGATTTGGCTCTCGATCCATCACCGCCCCCCCATGAAAGCTATGAGCTAGAGAAAGCGAAAGCCTGTCTTTGCGGTATTTCCCAGATTTTTACTCAGTCGTCTTTTCAAAAGAAAAAAGAAAAATGCGCGAATATGTAGCGCGGAGAGGAAACTTAACAACTTCAATTTTTTTGCTCCCCGATTTGTGTATCGCGAGCTATATATGAAAATCCAAAAAGGAAAAAGCACTTTTAGAGGAATTTCTTTCAATTTATTCAATCAACATAATATCATATTAGTAAAAACGAGTAATAAAATAGATAAGACGGAACAGTTTATGCCATAAAGATATTTAAAAAAAACGATTAAGATAGGTTCAAATTAAATATTTTTGAATTAAGTATTAAGGATTTTGAGTACTTAGGTACCTATTTTTTTACGGATTACGTTGGTAAAGCGCGGTTATGGAATTATAGTGCAAGTGGCTATAGATTGCGTTTTCGTGAACACAGAGCTTATCTTGGCTAATGTAAAATATGTATGTTAGTATATACCTACAGTGCGTTTTAAACCATACTGCCAAAAATGTAAATAATATGTTTGAGTTTTTTGCACAAAACGGGTGTTCGAAGAGACAATATTGGTGAGATATGACATTTATAGCAAAATACAAAATAACATAACATAATAACAATAATAATAAATTTTTGACGACCTCCGTGGCGCAACGGCTAAGCGCGTCGGAAAGTAAAAGGGGGTTGCGGGTTCGATTCCCGCCCAGAGTCTGGGTGTTTATGTATAATATGTATTTATTTACAAAATAAAAGTATATAAGTAGTATATCATTTGTCTAGTACCCATAACACAAGCGCTGTGCTGCTTACTTTGGGACTAGATGACGCCGTGTGAAATGTCTGAGTATATTATATAATTATTATACATTATTATTATAATGTATATGCCAAAAATTATCTCATGTATTTGAATGTCAAAGAAAATATTGTTTACGTTTTTGGAAAATTATAACAAACACGCATTCTTTACTCGCGGTAGACAGAATCAAGGCGCAATACATTCTCACCTTGGTGTCATTGCTGTAAAGATAAATACTGGAACGTACTGCCAAAGCGAATCCATGCTGAACTCAGATAGTACAGATTGTTAGTCCGTCGTTTATTTCAAGTTCCATATAGCAGCGATTCCTTAACTTCAAGGTCATAGAACGATCAATAAATCCTTAATAAATTTAATTTATGGAACCACATAGCAAACTTAAAAAGACATTTATTAATAACAATAAAGTACATACATACGTTAATATTTACAAACTTAAAACTACACATTATATTAAATAATAGACTCCCTCAAAGTTGCCGCTTAGAAAGCTGCCCTTCAGACTGGTAGCATTGCCTCTTGAATAGCCAAACTGATCCGTTGGCGGAAGAAGCTGCCAGCCCGGCGGTCTCCCGAAACCTCCACCAGTCTCTTACAAATAGCAGAAACCAGTCGATGGGCTTCGGGGCCCCAGGGACTCAAAAATTCGACTGCAAAGGGCGTAAATATGACTCTCAGAGAGAGTCACATACTTACGCCGCTTCAAGTTCTCGGCAGTGCTGGCCGCGGCACTACTGCTTTAAATTCGCCGGTACACTATTATTTTACGTTAGTAACTAATTAATCTGTGCTATTATAGCAAACTATAATAAATTTATTTATTTATTTAATACAAAAGGACCCTCTACAGCGAGTACATTCAATCCATCACCAAAATACATCAATTATGTGAATACAAATTAAATGCATCGCAATTACAGAGAGCCACAGCATGCAATACATTTTCAAACAGTATATAAGTTTGAAATATTTACAGTATAGAAAAAAAAAACAAAAAAAAACACAAACGCAACATAATACTACTCAATTTTCCTCATTATTTCGCTACACTAAAGAAAAAAAAGGACAAAATAAAATAATGGAAAAAATATTACATTGCAACTATTTGCACAGTATACCCAGTACTTTTCTTTTGATTACAATAGCAATGCAATAGCTCCGTCCTTTCTGACTACCCCGTTAGGGATGCAGCGTGAGGATATGTATGTATGTATGTACAATAGCAGTGTCCCTGAAAATGTCAATTTCAGAAGACATGCCATTGCACAGTGCTATTAGACAGTTTGTTGGGGAATCAAGACCTAATTTAGTATAAATAGGGGAAGGGAGCCGAAACATAGGAATTTGTATTCTTGGTTTTCTATGCGGTACGTAAAAATTAAAACCACCAAGAAGCCGTGGGCAATCTATTTCTCTATTTCTCTATTTCAAATAGTAAGTCTACAATACTCTGCGGTCTGAAAGTGACTGCATATGAATAAACTCCAATCTGTCCATGTAAGACGTGTATTTTTTTGCGATACCTTGGGATGCCATAAAAATCTTTTTTGTAATCTTTCGAGCTGCAAGGAGTTTACTTTATACCTAGGGTTCTACACCACACTCGCATATTCTAATATACTTCTCACAAGTACATTAAAAACTATAATTTTAGTAGAAGGCTTTTTGAATTCTTTACAATATCTTATAACAAATCCCAATGTTCTAGATGATTACTTTATTATTGTGTATAAATAAAAGATACCTACTGCAAATAAAATAAGAGTCAAAATCTTTTATTACAAATATTAGAAATAAAGATTACAAATATTAAAAATAAAAATTACAAATATTTGAAATAAAAATGTGATGAATGAAAATATTTCACTGCTTCCAATAAAAACTATTAAATTAATAGATCCCAAATGGAGCATTTTCATTGTGTAGAACCTACTATTGAATGAAAATGGTTGTGTTTGTCGATATTTATGCTTAGATCAAGTTACTCGCAAAAAATAGTGTAGCCACAATGACGATAGCTGTTTAAAACGAAATATTTAGAGAATACTGCTTTATAGTATGAACGAATAAGCCTCTCTTGGTCGACCAAAATTATCTGTAAAAATAAAACAACATTAACCATAAGCTGTAACTGACGTAATAATATTTTCAGTAAGAACAGTAACGTCATACACTATCGTATGCGGTTACGTCAATTGGATGGTTTTAGAAATGTTTTTACTTTATATCAATAAGATTTCAATACACAGCTGTTTTGTAAATCATAAACAATTAAACGTCATGCTAATATTAGTGTCGTTATTGGAACATTCTGAACTAATTAAAAACTCCTTATGGCTCACTTCTTGACATTCCCTTGCACTTTAATTATTCAAGAAACTTGCTAATCAATTAGTTTGCAATTGGCATAGATATGATGGAAAGATAGATTGATAAGGTTTACTTTGAGTTTAAATCAAAAATATCTTAGCACTCTATTCTCTGAGACCAAATATCTTTTTTTGTTTTGGTCTGAGTCTGTATTTAATTATATATAATTTTTATTTATGTATATAATCTTTCTTGGCTTCCGCTACCACTCTCTTTCGCTGTAGATTTTCTTCGTCAGTCTTTCATCACTCTTTCTTTCCATGTGGCCAAACCATCTAACCATTTCTTTCTTCATATTTACAATAACTGTCGTGCAATTCTATCATACTGCGTATCATATTTATTGTCAAAAGCACTTGTATACCTAGGCGAAAATGTGGGAGAATGATGAGATTGGCACTCCATTCTCTTTGACTACCCCGTTAGGGATACATCGCGTGCGTATGTATGTGTATGTATGCATATGTATTTTTTTTATTATGCAGTAATCTGCGGGTAGGACTTAGAACAGCAGTGCGATTCTCTAACGCAAATTACTCGAATTCACTTCTGATTTCGCGATGAGAAAGTAAGTTTGAATGCGAAGTGAGGTGAATTGTCGAGCGAGTCTCGTTCGGGCGATCCGAGTTTTTACAGAACTGCATGTCAGGGCCCGTTTTGATCGCTACCACCATCTTATTTGCTAATCCTGTCTATAAATAGGAGTGCTTGTACTGTTGCTTTCCGGTATAGAAAGTAGCAGCCGGTGTTTCTAGCACAAGAGGCACAACATCTTATAGTCTTCAAGGTTATACCCTTCAGAGTTATATCTTTGCCTTAATATTGTCCATGGACCTTAGTCCACGCTAGTATCTAGTATATTAGTATTCTGTGCTGTGCAGTCCACTTAATATCAAGTGCATTGTCCTTTTATATTTGATTGGCTAAAGGACTCGTATCCAGCCATAAATAAATTTAAAAAAAAATATCAAGTGCACTGTTTGGTCGTCTGTCGTCTCTGTCATAGTAATGTTACATTCTCTTTGGTGTCTGTATGTAGTGATCACTGGTTTGTATGTAGTGATCAGTGGTCTCTGTCATAAAGATGTTTACTTAAATAAATATAACATAGCAATTTGAAACAGAACCTATCCAAATATAAAAGTTCTACGTAGCTGGGATTAATTTTTGTGCTAAGCATTATAGACAGACAAACAAATTTGTTCACTTTGTAATATTAAGTATGATAAATTGGTATTAATCGAAATTGTTTTTGATAGATCTATTGATATAATATTTACTTAAGCCTATTTTATTCACTTAAATCCTCTTAAGTAGTGATCATAAAAAAATTAATCAAGGTACTTACCTACCTTGATTAATTTTTTTATGATCAATCAATGATAATTAAAATATCTAAATAATCGGTAGAACGTTTGTACGTTTTTTTATGTAAATTATATATGTAATGATTGTACTTATAATATTATTATTTATATAATTTTACGAGTACTTATGTAAGTCTGTAGGTATTAAATTATATTTAATAAATTATGCTTTAGACGAGTATATTATGATGAATATCTAATATAGAATATTATTGATTAACAATAATGGTCGGAATATAAGGAAATGCTTGCCTATTCGACTAACCAAAAATATCTCCCTTATTGAGGAAACAATAAATTAAATATTTTTCGCTGTATTGGTTTACCACCGTAGATTTAATTTTGGTAAAAAAATTTGAACGTTATCGTTTTTCTTTTGAACTTAATTGAGCATAGATTTTTATCTGGTGAAATTCAATTACAGACACTTTGTTTTAAGGCGACGAATAATACAATTTGGACGGTAGGGATTCCCCTTTTTCAAAGTGATTACAAATTGTATGAAAGTGATATTTGGTAACCTGATTTTTCATTTCATTGACTTAATTTTGTGTAACGCAATTGGCAAAATGAATTCAATGAAATGAAGAATCAAGTTACCAAATATCAATTTCATACGTTTTGTAGTCACTTAGAAAAATTAAGATCCCTGCCGTCGATTGGGTTAACATTTCGTGTTATTTGGATAATTTCCTCGTATTCATGGTAGAAAACAATATATTAATTAGAACTTTCTATTTGACTGACTACCATAGAATGCAATCGGCGGGTCCAGAAGTGCGAAACGTTGCACGGGAGTTCTCTAGAATCTAGAGATCTAGTCTAAAATATTTATATGATAACATGAAACCATGAAGAAAGAAAACGAATTTATTTCGAACGTGTTTCATGTCGATTTTACTTACGTAAGAAGAGAAAACGAATTTATTTCGAACATGTTTCATCTCGATTTCACTTATTAATACGTGACATTGACAAATGCGCTAATCTGTGCGCCATGCCTTGAAGAAAGAAATAAATAAAAAAAATTTCACTTTATGGGGATTAAATAGGGGATCAAAGTTTGTATGGAAATTTATCATTTTTGAAGTTAGAAAAATGAAAATTGGTGGTTAGGTTTCTGTCACTTGTATAACATTCAACCCTTAGGTAAATATTCCTCCTATAAATACACCGAATATATACAGGTTCAGTCACGGCTCAACATTTTCTGCTATAAGCTATTGAGGAATGGTTGAGTTCGAGAACCTACACAAATTATCCCTTGTTTAGGTAATTCTCCTGTGAATGTTTTAAAATATTAAAATAGTGAGTAATTAACCTATGTCAATAAAAATCAATTGCCAGATGTGGGGTGTGACGGAGCGTCACTTGAGAACGGCTCGATCGGGACTTTTTGGCGGGAACGGGAGAAGTGAGGTTGTCATTTTATTTAGATTTTCAATTTTTTACATTTTTGGGAGCTTCAAAGTACAAACTGATAGTATATTAGTAAAGTTCTGTATAAGTGAAAAGAATGGAGTAGATCCAAATGAACATGTGTAGCTGAAGTTCTCGGGCACTTCCAAGAAGTCCTTTAAAACTTACTGGAGGAGTTTTACGATAAGAAGAGAAAAAGAATTTATGTCGAACGTGTTTCATGTCGATTTTACTTATTAATACGTGACATTGGCAAATGCGTTAATCTGTGCGCTATGCCATGAAGAAAGAAAAACAAAATAAAAGACGCGAACGATTTGGCTAATTTCTTTTTTGTTGTGTTTGTAATTGTCAAGACGATGTTCGTATGAGAGAAAATTTTTGGAAAATTTACGAGAAAAAAGTCGGAAATTGGGATGGTAATTTTGTATGAAAATTTCAATAAAAAACATTCATCTTACCGTGTGAAGCCGATGCGGGTCGCTAGTAAGATATATTACATTTTTTTATTTTATTTTATATAAGAGGGGGCTAACGAGCAAGCGGGTTACCTGGTGGAAAGTGACCACTGATCACCGCCACCCATGGACACCCGTAACGTCCAGGAAGTCATGAGTGCGTTGCCGACTTTTAGGGAGAGAGGGAAAGGAGGGAAAGGAGGCGAAAGGGTAGTGAGCTACCGGTACTCTCACTCATCGAACGAATCACAACAGCAATAGATGCTGTTATTTCAAGCCGATAGCCGAGTGCTGCAATGCAGCATGGCTCTACCACACGTAATGCACCATGGCTCTACCACACGTTACTATGTCGACCGCACAATTTTTGATAACCGCTCGATAAAATGACGAACGAGTGAGTGATGAGGTCCACTTTTTCGTTAAACGTACGGAATCTTAAAACAATAGTGACGTTGGAGCACAAAAAAAGATCAGGAAAAAATTTAAATGATATTTTATCTGATCTTTTTTGTTGACTGTACTGAAAGTCGGCGGAACAAAGAGTGACGATGCATGCTCGCTAGGAGGTCGTGTGTCGTCGTTAATTCTATAATAAGTCATATTGTTTATTAATATTAGCATAAGCCATGACCACTTGTCAATCGAACGACACTTGGAAAGGTTGATAAGCTTATCTCCTATGACTTTTATCTGTTATTGTGCTTAGTTTTCATCCGCGGTGAACCGTTTGACTATTAGTGATAATGTGTCATAACCATACAGTACACTTTTCTGATAACGATTGGCGTAATTAATAATATTTTCCGGAGGCTGGTCTCGATGCATAAATATTTTTTATTTCTATTACGTATTAATTTCATCATTATTTCTCTATAACGTGGACACGATACAATACTTTTCTGCTCTAAATCATAGGCGTAGAGTCTGCATATATCCATGTTTTTCATTACCGTGCGTAATGTATATGAACAAGAAACTAACCAACATTTTACTAACTTGTCGCTGGTCGCTGGTCCGGCGTATTACACGCGTAGCAGTCTAGTAAAATAACACGGCTTTTCTGTTATATACACGAAACTATGAAATATTCAAAAATAACATTAATATTATCCTAAATACATCATCGGTAAAATTGAGATTTATTTGTCAAGCATTTTGTTTTTTATTTAATTGGTTTTATTTAGTTTGCTTTGTGTCATGTGTGGGTCAAATCTAGTAATTGAAATACCCCCTTCCTGTTGACGGATTAATCTGAAATTTGTTGACAACCTTTAGTTTTAATGACAATATAATTACGTAGGTATATTCAGTATCATTGTAAATCCAAGATAGCAGCCGCCACAAAATGGCGGTTTACATTTTTTTTTAAATTTCTCAATATGGTATTAAATGAAAGGGCTTCACAGGTAGAACGTAGTGCACTTCAGAAAGAAATTCCTAATCCAAAATGGCGTCCAGTCAATACATTGTAACCAACTGACAGGAAAGAAACCTTGTAATAATGACGCACTATAATAGAATGAGAAATATTAAGTACCTAAAAAAAAAATTAAAAACTAAAATATAATAAGTAAAAAAAATTTTAAGTTGAACGGTTTTATTGTAAAGAAACATAAGAATGATGTAGATAATGTACAAAAAGCTAAAAAATAATTAGGTAGGTACCAGGTACCAGTCATCACACCACTTTCCTCATCAATCTAGAATCTAGGTTTTAGAGTCTAGAGCATGATCAAACTAAAATAAAATGGTGGGGCCCGTCGAATTTCTATTATACTATTCCAGATGATACTGCAGCAACAAGTTAAGGTTACCATATTATTGTAATATCATTGAAGTCACAGGATACTAAATTTTGAATCGATCAGACTAGTAGAAATTGCTCGCATCTCTTCAATAATTATAAAAGTGATGACGGTCTTCAAACGACTAATCAGATATTCTTGAATTAAGGCTAAGAACACTCTCGATCAAGTCACCTTTCAAACAAGAAAAACTAAATCAAAATCGGTTCATCCGTTTAGGTGCTACGATGCCACTGACACAGAGATAAACAACTTAATATCCCCTCTTTTTGCGTCGGTGTTAAAAATAAGTGCGTCAAGGAAAACGTTACGCCAGAAAAAGTTTTAAATAGTTTTGCACAGAACGTAAATTAAAGTTGTTTTAGTTAATTAGTACTACTTTTGTAATCAATTCAAACAAACACGATTCACGAAACTTAAAAAAAATAAGTAAACTACATTCCAAAAATTAATGATCGAAATACACCTAGCTCAAAAATTCAAGTTGAAATTACTTTTAGTGCGTACGGTCAGCATCAAATAGATATAGTATACTATTATACTTCGTGGTTTTAACGCTTTTGATAAATTCGTGTGATAGAATTCGATTTATTGTTCAAACACGTGAAATATGGCGTTACAGCGACAAGGTAACTAAGAAGTGTACATCTATTTATTAATTATAATGCTAATATTATTGCTCACTGGCAATGCATTAGAGACATTGAGCGTCGACTCGGCTTTATCTAACTAAACTAAACTAAAAAAATTCGCTTGATACAAATACAGTAAAGTATTTCAAAGTAATGCATAGGTCAATTAGAGGCTCGTTTTTTGCTTTTAATACAACAAATATTAGTATTGTTATTGGAAAATTCTGAAAGAATTAAAAAATCCTTATTTCAGAAGTGTGCCACTTCTGAAAAAACTTCTCGAAATTGCAATATATTTTAATTATTTAAGAACTTGGTAATTAATTAGTTTTCAATTGGCATAGATGTAACGGAAACATAGATTTCGAATGGCGCACTTTAACCATACCGCTGCCTCACTGCCTGCATAATCACACCATCTATACGCTATTTATTTCTTAGCACTCTGTTCTTTTAGATCAGAAACAGTAAACGCATGCCCATTTAATGTGGACGGTGAGAGCTAGTCGACGCATGACGTCTATCTTATAAGCGAACCGAAAAATATTTTATTATAATCTAGCTGTTGCCCGCGACTTCGTCCGCGTGGAATTAAAAAATTAGCCTTCCCCGGTGCTTAATCTATCTCCATTCTAAATTTCATCAAAATCGGTCAAGCCGTTACGGAGAAGAAGAATTATGACCGCATGCAAACCGGAATTTTATATATGTACTAGCTATACCCACGACTTCGTCCGCGTGGAAAATATTTTCGTGGCTTTTCCGAATTGGAATAGTATATAGATGTACATGCGCATATGTATACTATATGTACAAAGGTTGTTTTTGAAAAAAGTCTACGTCTAGCATACGTCTGCCCCCGGACACATACTATCTACAGAGATAGTATTTGCTCGGAAATTTGGTACAGACCAATTTTTATCATAATTGGTTCAGCGATATAGCATTTCCCATTCGAAGTTTCATTCCCTCTTTCACCCCCTTAGGGGTAGGTTTAAGATAAAAAAAAAGTAGCCTATCAGTTACGCAATTCCATGTTCTTTCTCTATATTTACCAATTTTCTACTGCAGGTGTGGGTTAATAACCCCATATAATCTAGTTTCTCCCCGGTGGGAAGGGTATTTGTGTGCAGATTTTTTCTACGTAACCGATAACAACAAAAAAAAAGTCATTTATGGAACTAGTTTATAGCGGCGGTGTTCCCGGACCTTATGACTTAGGGTCTTTCAAGAAACGAGCCTACTCTTTCCTTACAAGCCGGCAACGTGACCGTGATTCCCCGGACGTTACGAGTGTCCATGGGTGGCGGTGATCACTTTCCATCAAGTGTAAAAACCATTCGGTGACAATAGTGACGCTCCATTACAAATTAATTTCTGACATAAGTTATTTAAATTACTTTAAATTGTTTTTGTTGGTGTTGGTGCCAAGTGCCAACTTTATTGTACGGTAGTGACGCCGATATTATGTGAGGACGATAGTGAGGAGGATATACCCGAAATCGTTAAAGTAAGATAAATGCAGTAGAAATGCGATCTCTTAGAAATATGTGCGGTGTCACTCCTTGCGGACAAAATGAGCAATGAAGAGATACGCAGTATGACAGGGTTGCACGACAGTGTGACTGTAAAAATGAAGAAAGGAATGCTAAGATGGTTCGGGCACATGGAAAGAATGAGTGATGAAAGACTGACAAAGAAAATCTATAGAGCGAAAGTGAATGGTAAAAGAAGCCAAGGAAGACCAAGGCTGACTTACGAAGATGAAATAGCTAATGTTAGCCGACGGAAATGTCAAAAGCATTTGCATACCTAGGTGAAAATGTGTGAGGAGAATGATGACATGTCCTCACATCTCATCATTCAAAGCGAAAGAAGTACGTTAGGACCACGACGCTTGGCGCTCCGTCCTCTCTGACTACCTCGTTAGGGATACGGCGTGAAGATATGTATGTATAGATTATTTTAAAATTACGGACACGGATAGACACGACACGATAGACACGGATACATAATTCCGTAACACCTGTTTTATCTACAGAGACTCCAAAATATTGTTTGAAGTGTACTAAAGATTCAGTGGATTGAGTTGTAAGTACGCTTGAATGTATGATGTATGTTAATAATATAGACATAATATGTTTGTCAGTTAGTTTCTTTTTTTATACTTAATCATATCGCAATATTACAAATGATTTTCATCATATTTGCTAAAAAATTACAACATCTGCCAAATCGGGATTTCCCAATAACACATATTTTATACAAAAACAAAATGCAAATATATATTTTATATCTACAAAAAATTATAAAAAGACAAAACAATAAAGGAAACTTCCTTATTTTTGTAATTCTGCATGTCGTATATTAGTAGATTTAATGTTGTGCCTAAATCATTGATTTAACCGTTAGATCAACGTCATTACATAGGTATGAGTAAAACTAGTATTTCGGATAAGGAAATTCCTGATTTGGTTAAAAAAAAATATTGTATTGACTCACGTGCTGCGTAAATTCTCCTCATACAATATAAGCACAGACATAATATATAATATATAATAATGTGTATGAGAGTATGAGTGGTTGACATTATTAGTTATAATAGTTTTTTATTGGAGAGCACTCATTATTCATATGTATAATTGTATATGTACATACACTCATACATATCTTCACGCTGTATCCCTAATGGGGTAGTCAGAGTGGACGGAGCGTCGCGGTCCTTATAATACTTCTTTCGCTTCCTCAAATCTCATCATTCTCGTCTAGGTATGCAAGTGCTTTTGACATTTCCGTCGGCTAACGCTCTGGCTATTTGATCTTCATAAGTTATCCTTGGTCTTCCTTGGCTTCTTTCACTACTCGTTTTCGCTCTGTAGATTTTCTTCTTCATACCTTGCCTTCCCTTCATACCTTTATATGTAAATATATGTGGATATATGCATATATACAGGGTTAATTGAAAAATACTAATATATAACCTCTTAGTGCAATATTCCTGTCATCATACCTAACAACTATTATTCTACGTCTTTTTTCAAAACTTAATATGTTCCTAAAAATATTTATTAAGTTTTGATTTGTTAAGAACAAAATATTAAGAGGTTATTAGTATTTTTAAACTATGTGTAGATTTTCTTCTTCATACCTTACCTTACTTTCACACCTTCATAATATAAATAGCTTGACTTACTCAAGCTGCAGCTTTCAAGTCAAGGGGGGGGTTATATATTCGAGACAGTGACTGTCGAGTGGACAAGCTCTAATTCGATTATAAAGAGAAGATAAAAATTTTTACTAGTCAACTTAGACCTAGCCCAGGGGCAGGGTCATGACCCCAATGACCCCTCCCCCTCCCTTTGATCCGCCTTTGAATGTACTTACCTGGATCTTGATCATTTTTTTTTCATATTTTAAATTCTTATTGTATATGAATGTGTGTCACAGAAATATAAAATATTACTTATAATTATTATTAAAAAGTGAACTCGCCGTATCGCAAAGAAACCTGATTAGATGTTTTAGCGAACGGGACTTATACAGACAATATCGTATTCTTGAAAATATTTTGAACAATAAATAGAATAAAATATATTAGTTCATTGCGAGGTAGTAAGCTGATGAAGATAAAATTTGACATATAAAAGCCTGATAACCCCATTATTAGATAACAGAAATCAAACAATCACAAAATAATATTTTCTGGCAGACGACGATACCGGATACCGGTCAGTGAATACGTTTACAGTGTTCCTCACCTGTCGTAATGCCCGATTTACATTGGTCAAAGACAGTGGTGAGTAGCGAGTGCATGTACAGTGGCAAGTGGAGAACGCCTAGACAGTGACCGTTCATACTACAACAAGTCAAGTGGCATTACTCCGTCGAAGTCGAAATGGACGAGCAACGTCAAAAAATACATACAATTTCGCGCAAAATTCTTTCCACTACAATGTAGCAAATAGAGAAAAATTTGAATTTGAAATTTGAGTATTTGACCGTTTACACTACGCCAAATCGAGAGTCAAGAACCGTGCGGGGGAAAGGCGCTCGCGCAAGGTGCCTCACACTTGCCCAAAAAATAGATAGCGATTCTATTTGTATCCACTTGCAAGGCAGCTTGCAAGTCAAGTTGACTCGATACTGTCCGGTCGGTTTACACCGCTGTACTTACGTACTGTGCTTATCTACTTAGCTAAACACTTGACCAATGTAAATCGAGTGACAGGCGACTAAAGGGGACTTCGGAGTCGCGGACAATTGGAATGTGGATTCCAGTAGTGCGATTCTCTAACGCAAATTAGTCAAATTCACTTCTGGATCCGCGGTGAGATTGTCAACTGTGATTTGGTATTCTCTAAAGTCGATAGAGATACTAGCGCCGCCTCGATGAGTGGCGGCGGCAAGTTGTACTATCGTAAATGAATTTTATGAAGTTTCGCTAAATATAACAATCCAATCTAAATAAACGAGTTTTATTTAACATAATTATCTCAGAAGAAGTTAAAATACTCTAAGACGAAATATCGACTGAGATGTTTAGTTTAAAGCAATCCCCGACAAACTCGCATTTAAGATCACTTCACTTCGCTCCTAGAATGTTTGGTTTAGAGAATTCTATTTGAAGGTCAAGTGAGTTCGAATGCGAAGTGGGGTGAATTGTCGAGCGAGTCTCGCTTTTGGGTGATTGGAGTTTTTACAGAATTGCATGGCTTTTGTCCATTCACGCGACGCTGAGAAGGACGACAGCGCGTGTGTTACGTGCTGGCAAAGAATATGTAGAAAAGAAGGCCGACTTCCGCCTCATGCATAACGGAGTTGCCTACTCTCGGCCGGGTACATAGGGTCGTTGCGTTGGGTGTGAGATACGGAGAGCATCTCGTTGAATTATATTTAGTACATAATAATAATAAACAATGCACACGGATAACGTTTTCGTGTTTGTTAAATTTAATTTCTTGTAGTTATATTAAAGGATGATAACTTTGCATTCCAATAAATAAAATGTTTTAGGCATCTGACATTATAATACGTTCGTTTAACGATTTAGGGTGGCTTGCACCTACTATTTAAACTCGATTTAAGAATTTGACATCTCGCTTGCACCAACTCTTAAATCGTTGGTGCAAGCGAGATGTCAAATCTTTAAATCGAGTTTAAATAGTTGGTCCAAGCCACCCTTAGATATTTTTGTATTTGCGACGATGTGAAGAACGAATTAAAGACAAACAGATAGTTACCCATATTCGTCCAAAATATTGCACTATTGCAATATTGGTCCCTCGTTGTTAGTATTATTACAATATTAAAATAATAAAGATGGATAGATCCGGTATTTTTAAGGATACGGGTCCTATGGTACATCTCTGCGGATCTATGTATATCTAGGTCCCGTGTCCGCGGACCTGTATTGGTATTTCGTACCGACTCGTCAACCGCAAGTAAGGATGTGGAGCTGGAGCGGATACGAAGTTACTAGGTAACACGACTCGTACTGGTGTTCACTCAGTACATGTAGTATCTCTTATTAGTCTGTGATTCCTAAGGATACGTGTCCGATTTATATGTATTTGGATGTACATAGATTTAATAGTATCGCTAGGAATATGGGTCCGTGGACACATATCTATCCGAGCGTACCCATCTTTAATTACCATTTTACTAGGTAATTAGATACTATTTACTAGTGGACAACATGTAAGCATGATACTAATTAATGTATTAAGATAGAACAAATTAGTGGCAATTCTGTACAGTGTCAAATATACCTATATACAGTGGCTGATAAGTGATATTAATAGTATGTGCCATAAACTCGCTAGCGATAAAGTTATTGGAATTACTAAGCTATTTATCTCATATCATCCTTTAGGTAATTGGAGTGATTCGTGGCAACACTAAGCACTTCTAATGCCGCCATCAATCATTTAAATCCACAGACAATATCAAGGTTTTGGCATAGACAATATTTCGAATGAACGGGTGTGATTAACATGCTGGCTGAACGTGATAATCTTTTTTAATCTTTTCGAAAATTTCGTCATAATACAATGAACTTGTGACCGTCGAATGTTGTCCTACGCACGTATATTCCAGATATCAGCAGTTATTATTAGTTTTTTATAACAATGGACTGTAATATTGTAATTACTGAGTGTAATTAACTTTATCATCACTCTCATGACTAATGGATAATGAATGATTTTGAGACATAATTAAGTACGAGGGGTGTATGAGTGGAATACCTACAAAGACGGGGCGTGCCATACGATAAGACTAGAATGTACCTACATTGTTAATTTCGTATCTGTTAATTGGGCAGACATTGTTATGTTAATTGGACTAAATATAAATAAATATTTAAATCGTGCTCGATGAACGGTGATGACTTAAGTAAGCAATAAAAAAATTCCATTTATAAACATTGTATTGGATTAAAAGTCGTTTGTCTGTGATATTCGTCTTTGATCTTTTAAACTCTATATTTCGTCACTGAATTAGGTATACATAGTCTTTTGCAGTTCAGTATTTACCTCCGCTTAAGGTTTTAAACAATATTTTCAAAAACAATGTTTAAAAACTATAAATTTTTACTACACCCATAGCTGTGCCTCGTGGTTTCACCCGCTTTAAATTAGGTATTTTTCGGGTATAAAAAATAGCCTAGATTACTCTCTGAAAAGTCTTGCACCTGCCAATTAAAATCCCGTCAAAATTGGTGCAAAATCAAATTCAAATTCGGGGATTAGCCCGAAGAAACAAACAGACAGACAGACAAAAATTGTATAAATGCGCGTTTGGGTTTTGGTTACATGCAAATAACCATATAAGCTTAAGAAAAAGTCTTTATTTCGAAATCACACAAACATTTTAATTACATACATAGATATAGATGTATAAATATGGATGTATAGATTGTACAAGTCAGGTGCGAGTATTTATTGTAGGTACATGGCGGTATAAATTGCTTTGATGCATATTTTATCTGTAGACAATATTAAGTAGTATTCTTGCAGATGCAGATGTAGGTAGCCCTTGTATCTTGCAACACAATTATACGATGAACTTATTATTATAGAATGCAAAATTACGCCGTAGCGTCCTGTAGCATGCACGCATAACTAAGCATCCGTGTTGTAGAATGCACTACAGTTTCCCTAATATTATTGTAGTGCACTTTGAAAAATTATAACAATGGCCACGCTGTGTTTATTTTATGTATGTATTGGAACCATTTCATGAGATAATGTCTTCTCTTACAGCTCCTTTCTAGAAAAGTAAAAATGCAATACGTTTGTAATCATTTATACGGTGTGTGAATTTCAAGACCTTACTTTAGTTACTTTCCTATGTTTTACGCTTAAGGTGATACAGTGATAAACAATGACAAATAAATAATTAATCTAAATAGACCGTCTGTATCACACAAACGTGCGCGCACTAGCTTACGAAAAATACGAAAAAACAGTTAATTTCGATTATTTGAAAAACCATAATGAATTTTAAAAAATCCAACTGGCATTTGAAGAGTGTGTTTAGATTAAGTATACAGAAAATTTAGAAGCATAAATCTCGGTCTCGTTACTCCGAAAAATGTAAATCTCCGTTTTAAAAGTGGTTTCTTTAATATTTTTTTTCTGTTACAAAAGATAAAGATAAATCGTATCACGCAACTGGCAAAACGAAGTCAATGAAATGAAGAATCAGGTTACCAAATATCACTTTGATACGTTTTGTAGTCACTTAGAAAAATTAATATCCCTGCCGTCAAAATTTCCAATGCGTTGTAGCCTCAATACATTTTTCCTTTCACCGTATACTAGGCCCACCATTTCTTCAAATTGACTTCTCTATTGAAAGATCTAAATATATTTCATGCTTATAAATAAAATTGAAGTGTCTGGCTGTGAATTTGAAAAAAAGACTTTTTCTTAAGCTTACATGGTTATTAGCACTAACCAAAATCCAAACACGCTTTGTGTTTGGATTTTAAATTTTTTAAAATTCTTTGAGAAGAAATTTTAAAGAGCATTCTAGGCTACTGTTTACACCGGAAAAATACCAAATTTAACGCAGATGAAATCGCGAGGCATCGCTAGTTTTAAATAAAATCTAAGTACAACTCAAAAATCCAATGAGAATAATAAATTATTCTTAACTTTGGATTCATGTATCTAAATCGTGAAAAGAACTTATGCATATTTAAAAGTATCAACCAGAGTTGATCTTGGTTTGAGTTGCGGCTGTATTATTATAATAATATTTTATTTTGATCCTGACTGACAAATTTACTATCACTGGTCATTGCTTATTGTGTTATATCATAGAACGTTATAATTGTCTAAAACAAAATATTATAGGAGCTAGAGAAAATTGTCACATAAAATTTACGCGACTTGCCCGTATTGTTTTTTTTTTGTTATTTATGAGTAAAATATTGAACCATGTTTTGCATTCAAATTGATTTTGGCTGTATAGAAGTTCTCTTCCTAAACATCACTACATATAAAATATCTAAAAACACGGGAAATTAACGCGATTACCTTTTATTTTCTCTTGACGTTTCATAGCTCATACATTGGCCAAACGAAGCGGACTATTGCTGAAAGGATTAAGGAACACATTGCAGCTGTAAAAAACCAGCAAACTACCAAATCAGCGATAGCGGAACATCTCCAATCGGATACGAATCATTGGATAGAATTTTATCGCCCACAAGTCCTTTCCACTGATCGCCACTTTTATCCAAGAGTCGTGCGTGAAGCAATTGAAATCAAGAGACACAAAAATTTCAATCGGGAAAGCGGATACAATTTATCAACAGCGTGGAATCCTGTGATTCAAATGACAAAACCTCGTTTTTCACATCCGGTTCAGTGTGTGGACACCGTGAGTGTTGTGTGTAGGAACCCTAATAATTATTTACAAATATCGGGGGTAGATGAAATAAAATCTGCCTCTGACACGGAGTGAAGCTTGCTGCGACAGTTTACTTGAGACCACGGCCGATGAAACTCGGCCGAAACGTCAAGAGAAAATCGGGTTAATTTCCCGTGTTTTTAGATATTTTATAATGCAGCGCGAAAGTTTAAAAGTTTATATCATTACATATAGTTGTGACCATAATATTGATTTACAACCCAGATAGCACATAAGGTTGCTGAATACTCGATTTTTCATGGATTGTAAATTTTTGACATTTAGTGATTAAATACTGCTGTCATAACAAGATTTTTGACAATATTCCTGCAATCTTATAATGTTTTTTATATCATGTGCATGATGTACCTCTATTTGGAGTTAACTCCTTAAGAATCGATTTACATATAAGGCCCCCGGTATGGAAATTTTATGAGGAGTAAATTGAATAGAGTAAAAGAGTAATTTATACAAGCGTTAAATAAAAGCGTTACGTTTTTTGCGCAACGTACTATCGACTAATTCACCCATTCCCAAAGTGGGCGATAACGCCCCCCTGTGGGCGCTGCAGGCCTAAAGGGGTGCGGTAAGAGACCCAGAAACAAAATGGGGGCGTTTTGTAGAGGCCTGGGGGGTGATTTGTAATTTCATTAGCTAGGAGGCATCTTAGACAACGACTGCATGAGCTCTCGACTCCGTAGACAAAATAAGTTTGGGAACCTAGAAACTAATTTGACACCGACCACCTTTAGCCCGAGAGTTCCGTGTGATCGTATCCTTCGCCACCACTGCGCCACTAAGAAAGCCACGCCCTTTCCTAAGCGAGTTTGTTGGGTTGCTTTTGTACTATGTCGCGCTTGATTCATTTTGTCTCAGCGTGTTTGTTAATACATGGTTTGTAGGAAGATTACGAATGATAACTAAGAATATTTATTGGTTCAAATAGCTTCGTGTGATCTTCGCTACCGGCACCACTTGTTCCTTCGATCCGAAACTTATTTTTATTATATATTATTTTGAGAAAGATCTTACTATGCAATAATGCAAGAAGTTACTATATAATAATGCAGTAAGTTGAGAGAAGTTATTTAGGGGATTTAGGTATACGATCTCGCTATGAAATTCCCTAACATAAGTATTGAAACTTAAAAATATAGTTAACATCTTATTAGGAAATATCGTGACCTAAGTACAATTTGTGACATTTTATTTAGGCGAGTTACGACAATGAAATCTATTAAAATTATAAAATCTATTTTTCACAATTGCATGTTTAATTATTCTTACGGTATGTATCTAACGGAGCGGACAGATAGGTAATGTGATACTATGTCTGGATAGTAGGTAGCTAGTGATAGCAGTTAAGTTTATTATTACAACTCAGAATTCTGAAATTTTGAATTAGGTCAGTTTCATTCTAAAGGTGCGATATGTTCTTAGGTGTATTTAATATTCCAATAAGCGATATTCTAAAAGCTAGGAGTTTTTAACACGTACGTCTTATTTTCTTAATATATAGCTTTAAAAACTATAATATTTGAAAACATAGTAAAAATTGCAACTTTTTTGATGAGAAAATTTAAAAATTTCTTAAAATTAATGTCCTTGTTTTTTCTTTTGAGTAATTTTTATAAATTAAGTAGGTTTATATATTTTTAAGATATTCGTTTCATAAGCGTTTAAATTCTGAAAATAATTAAGACAAATATTTTTATAGTAAGTACCAAATTAGTGTTCGCGACGTAGAAAATTAATATGTTGCGAGTTCAAATCTCGACTCGGTCGCTCCACATTTGATTTTATATCTATTAATATTGATATTGAATATTATTGTATACAGTGAAGTGAATAAAAGTATATAAAATATGGAAAAAACCAGTAAACTCCAGTCGTGCGTCGGAGCTTTTTTAAACACACTTTTTTTTCATATTATTTTTATTCTTTATATTATTTTGAATTTAGAATATAATTTAAAATATTTGACATTTTTTTTTGTACGCTTTTGTTATGTATGCTTTTGGTAGCTACGGAATAAATCGGTCGTGTCTGATTTTGTTGCCTTTTCTTCCATTATCCCTGACTCTATTCACATGCAGCCCTTATAGTAGGCATAATAGGTATCAAATTTTTGTTTTATTTTGGAACCTACTTTTGTGTAATATCACACAATGTCTTTTGATACGACGATGGAGTGTCGTCCCTGAATAACTCCAGCGCTATACACTATTTGTTATGTCAGCATTGTATCTTTGACGCGTGGTAACTAGGAAGTTTAATTTAAACTTGCTTCAAACGTGCGCAGTTGCGTTGCAAACTTGACGCACGCCCGGCTGAAGTTTAAATTACTATATCGGAATGTTTCCTGCCATCGTCAACGTCATATGACTGTTATGATATTTAAGTATATATACCTATAGGTTTTGGTGACAAAACAAATCACGAAAAGTACAAAGTTAAAAGAAATTCTTTTACAAAATTAAATGACGTCAAAAAATCCGTATCCGGAGTAAAGTTTTAAGATTGAAATAAAAGTTTGTTACATAATCTACTTATGTAATGTAATGTTAATGGTATGATGTCATTTGGAGACCTTAATTGGAGACATTGGCTGATTACCTAAAGTTATCATTTTAATTGCACAAAATTTTTTCTTTGGTAGTATAGATACTTATAATTAAACTGTAAAATCGTTTTCTTTTAATGTACGAAAATATCTAACACAACCTCATTGCCAATGTTCACGATTTTTCCCACAGTAGAGGGACAGTAGGTAGGCTAAATATTATTAAGTTTTTTTTTATTGATTTAATCCTCCAAAGCTAATTCAAGTAAAAATTCAACTTTCAACGTTCACATAACGTTGAAAGTTGAATTTTTACTTGAATTAGGAAACATAAGTTGGGTTAGTTAATCACTACAATTATTCTAAGTTCTAAAATAATAATTGTTTACTGTTCTTAATAGTCTGAGTGAAACGTCTGTGACTAACAAAAAGACGAGCAGATTCGTAAGCGTAGTACTATTCTCACGGACAAAGGAATAGCAGACAAGAAATTATCCGCTGCTTATAGAAGACGTCCGTTCTCTTGTGCTGGGTGTATCAGCACCATATATGTACGTCTGACCAATGAATACGCCCATTCTGGGTTCGTTCCCTTTTCTTCTTAAAGGGGCTTTATTTTATTTTATTCTGAGAAGGGAAAAAGCGCAAACAGCCGGACTTTACGCCGACTGAGTGGTGTTGGACTCGAATCAACAAAAAAAAAACGTAGGACAATGTTAACAACTTGAAGGTTCCTCTAGCCAGACTCTAGTCGAGGGATACATCGTATTGACGGACTTTAGCTCTGGGCGTCGCCAGGGAATATCTTCATCTCTGTGAATATTACGGCATTCAATTCCGGCCAGAGGAATGGGCGACGGTCGGAGGGTCGATTTCTGTGAATTTGAGTTGTTGAAGTGTTTTACATTGCAGAAGTTGATAGTGTTTTACATTGCAAGTTTACAATGTGATTTAAGGCCCGCGTGTTACGCATCTATGCACTTCCAAAACTGCTGACACGACCGTTGACCCAAATTATGTTGCACACGGCACCGGCAGCGGTACGAGGCACCGACGCAGCAAAACGCGAGGCGTTATAAACCAGCGTTGCACCGCGACTTGGCGAGTTACTTTTGGTACAACCATCGACCAAGGGACAACTTACTTAGTTATAGCTAAATTAGTTAAATTGTAATATTTTTTTATAATTAAATTTTAAATATAATTTTGTTTTTTTGCATCCTACGGCTGCAGCATTCTTAATTCGCGTGTGTGTGTGCGTGTACTACGACGTGATCGAGTTTCCGAACGTGAGTCCTTACCGGTGTCGTGGGGGATGTCCTAGCTTCCAACGCCCTGAACAATAGAAGGTTCGGGTGAACGGAGAAAAGCGGTAGAAGCATTCTGACACCTTTTTAATATTGAGCTATAATGGGCAATTCTAAGTCGCAGTGTAAATCAATGTTACGCAGTCTGAGTTAGTTGGAGGGAGTTTATCTGAGTGCGCGCAGTGAATATTATTTAATAGTAGTCTGGAGTAGGTAGATGAGCATATTGAGACGGCCGAAGACGAACGTGGTCGGAGGCGTGGTCGCGGGCTGTTTTGATCTTGCGACGAAATAGGTAAAGACACTGTCAAGCGTGACTCCTAGGTATTTGACTTTCCTCGTTTAGGAGATATTCTGTCCGAAGAGAATAACGGTGCGGAGGGTATTAATATGGCGCGCGGTTGGTCGTTGTACCGGTTATCTCGGGGTTGACCTCGATTCTCCAACGTCGGAACCACTAGGCAATAGCTGTATTCATAATTCTTAATACATTTTTGCGGAGGGATGACGATTTTATGAGCATCCCCACGATGCACGCGTTCATTATTCAGTCGCAGTGCTGATGCGTCCCGCACCGTAAGAATAAGACGCGTTTTGTAAGCAGCAAATAGATTCAAATTTTGCCCCCTGTTCTTAACAACTATAATTTAATAATAAATGTAAATTATAGTTAATTATAAAAAAATATAAGTAAAAGTAAAACCAGACAAATCATTTAACAAAAAGTTACTCCTGGAATTCATTATTGAAGTTCCCTTGCTTCCAACCAACATTATTTTTATTTAAGTACGTGCATTTTTTTAAATATTCATCTATGTACCTTTTACCTCATATGTTACAGTATCAAATGTCCTTTTAAATTCTTGGGTTTATACCCATCATTATAGGGTCTGATGGATTTTTTGTAGTCCTCGATTACGTCGCACCATAGAAGTTACATATTATGTACATACGCCGCTAAAATGATCTCTCTTTTTGCTTCGCCGTGTTGGGTAGTATATTATATACAATTAATTACTACTACTACTTTCAATTGTTACGATATATTTTTATTTACAATTGTTCATGACACACGATCAATATCCACCGTTGCTAAGCAATAATATTTTAATAAAAGAATGAATCATATATGACACGTCCCCCCGACGATTTCTGGCTGCGGCACCAGAGACGCTGGTAGGAACTGGTCCAGGTGACGCGTCCACTGCAATCCTTCGTCGGTCTGTACCGCATAATGCAGTCTTCCGAGACGTTGAGTCACGGTAGCAAACATCCATCTTTTCTCAATTTTAGTGTAGTTTCTCGCCTGCACTCTATCACCAGGTAAGAAATTTCTAATAGGAAGTACATTTTCATTTAACTGAGGTTGAGTGGTAGGACGGTTCTTAAACATGGTGTCTAATTTAGTTCTCACATCTCTGCCAAACATAAGTTCATATGCTGTCTGACCACTTGGTCCTGGTGTGCGTCTTAACCGAGATTTAATACTAACAATCTTTTCGGCTAAATCACCTCTCTCACCCTCCATAGAGCGCAGTGCTCGTTTAATGGTTTGTACGAATCTTTCAGCTTGTCTATTGGTAGCCGGATGGTATGGCGCTGTGGTTCTATGCGTAGTGGCACATTCAGACAGAAACTGATTGAATTCAGTCGAGGTGAACTGTCGACCATTGTCTGATACTAAAATGTAGGGCATTCCAAATGTGCAAAACATCTCGCACAATTTTTTGATACACCAAACGCTAGTTATTGTCTTAGTTGGAATAATTTCTACCCATTTCGAATAGGCATCTACGACGATGAATAGATATTGTCCTTGGAGTAAGCCGGCAAAATCTACGTGAATTCTCTGCCACGGAGCAGTCGGATCTTCCCAATGGTGAAGAGGGGCTTTGGTTGGTTTGTTTTGTTCTAATCGACATGCTCTACATGACTTCACCTTATTTTCGATATCTCGATCTATGTTTTTCCAATAAATATAACTGCGTGCAAGCAATTTCATTTTTAATATACCAACATGTCCTGAATGTAATTCATCGAGAACACATGCTTGTAATTTTCGTGGAATTACAACTCTACATCCTTTAAATATGCAGTTGTTTTGTAGAGTGAGATCGTTATTATTGTATCGGAGCTCTTGTGGGGGTGTAGATATGGTTATCTAATTACACCACACACATAAAAAAAGAAAAGGACACTTAGTTGACGATCACAAATAACTGACACGAACACTTCACAAAGGTAACAATATATTTTTGAAACACACGATTTACAGTCACAGTTATTATAATATACAACGATATGCAGATAGGACAATAATTATGAAATAACAACAGATATGAAGGATTATAAACAAGGCAAATATATCAGCACAATTGTTACATGTAATAATCGTTGAGAACGAACGCGGAATGAATTTTTTTGTGTCGTACACTGTGTCGGCGTGACCGTTATATTTTGTTCGCACGGGCGTGCACAGTGTCGTGTAAAATGTTGAAAAGTGTCGGTAGGTGTAAAATAAAATACGTATATAAAATGTTTGCATGTCCAAATTATATTTAATTATTTTAATATATAAAATTTATAATTGCGTGAGTTTGTGTGTATGTACAATAATGAATATTCTTATAATATAAATAGTTACATAAAATATAAATAAAGTGTAAGTATATATGTATGTAGTGTAGTGTGGTATGTGTCCTACATCACTCCCCCGCTGAGACCATGGCTATGGTCGGTAATAATCAGGGAAGCGAACTCTTCTACCGCTGCGTGTGCGTTTCTCCTGAGGGTGATGAACGTCTTTGCCATCTCTGGTTCCTTCAGGAGATTTCAGAACTGCCGGTGGTAGTAATGAAATGCCAGTAGGTCGAGCATTTAGCACCTCTTTAGTTAGGTAGGCCGGCTTCAGTCTGTCGATACTGACAGTTGCGCTTTTACCCTGGACTTCTATTCTGAAGTACTTTGGTGTTCTCTCCAGTACTTTATATGGACCAGCGTAAGGTGGTTCAAGAGGTCTTCTCACGTGATCCTGGCGGAGAAATACGTGAGATGTTGTGTGAAGATCACGTGGTATGTAAAATGGCGAAGCAGAAGTATGCCATGAAGTTGGTCTTGGTGTGAGCTTGGCCATAGAAGAGCGTAGGCGCGTCGTGTATTCTGTGACGTCAGCTGTTTTGTAGTCATCTTCGGGAGACAGGAATTGACCAGGTAAGCGTAGTGGTTCCGCGTACACAAGCTCAGCTGGAGATGCATGGAGGTCTTCTTTCCAAGCGCTGCGCATGCCTAGAAGTACCAGTGGAAGAACTTCGGTCCACTGTGACGAGGAGGCATGACACATGATGGCTGCCTTGAGCTGGCGATGAAGACGCTCGATGATGCCGTTTGCAGCAGGATGGTAAGCTGTGGTGCGGAAGTGGCGGGCACCAATCAAGGTAGTAAGAGCCTTGAAGAGGTGGCACTCGAACTGGCGACCACGGTCTGTAGTCACCCTCGCAGGACAGCCGAATCTGGCAAACCAACCAGACACGAGAGCAGCTGCACAGGTCTCCGCAGTGATATCTTTGATAGGGATTACTTCTGGCCATCGCGTGAACCTGTCGATGATCGTAAGGCAGTATCTGTAATCAGAAGATGGTGGTAGTGGCCCTACGATATCGAGGTGTATGTGAGAAAACCTCGAGGAAGGTGTCAGGAAAGTGGATAGAGGAGAGGTGGTATGTCGGGATATTTTACTTTTTTGGCATGACAAGCATTGCCTAGCCCACTCTCTACAATCTTTTCGAATCCCTGGCCACACAAATCTTTGCGTAACCAGTCGAACTGTAGCTGAACTTCCAGGATGATGAAGATTATGCACCATGTCGAAAACTTGTCTTCTGAACGCTGGAGTGATGAACGGACGTGGTGACTGCATGGAAGTGTCGCAGTACACCGGTAAGTCGCTACTAAGTGATGGTATTTTCTTCAGTTTCAGAGACGAGCCATGGAGAAGCAGTTCTTGCAGTTCTGGATCCTTGTCCTGAGATCGTGCAAGAATCTGGTAGTCGAGAGTTGATGCGACTTCTTCGACACGAGACAAGGCATCAGTGACTACGTTTTCTTTTCCAGGTATGAACCTCAGATCGGTAGTAAACTGTGCGATGAAGTCTAGGTATCGGAACTGTCTAGGCGAGCACTTTTCTCTGTTGGTTGAGAAGGCAAACGTGAGTGGTTTGTGGTCTGTAAATACAGCAAAGGTTCTGGCTTCAACCATATGACGAAAGTATTTTATCGCTTCGTACACAGCCAGAAGCTCTCTGTCATAAGGGCTATACTTTTTCTGAGAACCACTCAACTTGTGCGAGAAGAATGCCAGTGGTTGCCAATCTTTCCCACTACGTTGCTGTAATACAGCTCCGATAGCAGAGTCTGAAGCGTCAGTGACTATCGCTAGTTCGGCCGATGGATCCGGATGAGCGAGTAGTGTTGCTTGAGACAACGAGGTTTTGCAATTTTCGAAAGCCTGTAGTAGTGCTGGAGTCATTTCAACTGGGTGTGAGCCTTTGATTTTAGGACCTGCTAGAACTTCGTTCAATGGTGCTTGAAGTTTCGCCGCATTAGGAATAAACCGACGATAATAATTGAGCATGCCCAAAAAACGTCTAACTTCTTTAACCGTTTTTGGGGTGGTGAAGTCCTGTAGTGCCTGCACTTTCGTTTCTAGAGGCTTAGTACCAGCAGCAGATACACGGTTACCTAAAAATGTGACCTCTGGTTGACCGAGTATACACTTCGTCGTATTGACAAGAATGCCGTATTTTTTTAGGCGATCGAACAGTTGCCTGAGATGTGCCTTATGCTCTTCGATTGACGATGAGGATACCAAAATGTCGTCGATGTATCCGAAGCAAAAGTCGAGACCCAGAAGTACTTCGTCGATGAACCTTTGGAATGTTTGCGCAGCATTTCTCAATCCGAAGGTCATATATTGGAATTCGAATAATCCGAAAGGTGTTGTGATGGCGGTCTTGGGTATATCCTCTGGATTGACGGGTATTTGGTTATATGCCTTCACTAGATCAATCGTAGAGAAGACAGAGCATCCTGACAACTGGTGCGAAAAATCGTGGATGTGGCGTATGGGGTACCTGTCTGGCACGGTTCTTGCGTTTAGGGCTCTGTAGTCTCCACACGGTCTCCAACCGTCATCTTTCTTCTTGACCAGGTGTAGCGCCGAAGACCAGGGACTCTCTGAACGCCTGGCTGTTCCACTTGCGAGCATGTCCTCGAACTCTTTCTTCGCTGCTTGCAATCGGACTGGATCGAGACGACGAGGCTTGCAGGAGACAGGAGGACCCGGTGTGGTCTTGATGTAATGTAGCGTATTGTGCTTGGATGGAAGATGAACGCCTGCAGGTCGGGTTATCTCCGGGAACTCACGCAACAGCTGGTGAAATACAGTTTCTCCGGTGACAGCTTTGACAGACGCGATGTCTTCAGGAACCTTTAATGTAGTTGCTGCCACTGACAGCGTAGTCGTCCCGTTAACCAGGCGTTGGTTCCTGCAATCTACAAGCAAGTTGTAATAGCTTAGAAAGTCCACACCAATTATAGGCTTCGATACATCAGCTATAGTGAAGCTCCAAGTGAAAGCACGCCTAAGTCCCAAGTTCAGATGAATTTGAACTGGTCCGTAAGTATGAATGATGGTGTTATTGGCTGCTATTAAGTCATACTTGGACTTCACACAGGGCGTTCTGACAGCTGACCGCGGAAAAACACACAAGTCTGAGCCAGTGTCCACTAGGAACTGCATTTTTGATGTGCGGTCAGTGACGAATAGACGGCCTGTTGATGAAGGGCAGTCGTTGGCCGCTACTTGCGACTGCCCTGTGAGTTTTCCGACTGAAAACTACAGGGTTGCTTGCACTTCTTCGCTTTTGACCCGAACGTGTAGTGGTAGAAGCAATACGGGTGGTTCGACGGTGGTTGTCTATGTCTAGAGCAACTGCGCGAGCGGCTAAACCGGCGAGATCGAGAGCGCGAGCGTTCGTTCTGACTAATTCTAGTAGTTAGTGCAGCTACTTGCCTTGTCAGTTCGCTTATCTGTCTAGCCATGTCGTCGTAAGCTGATGATGGAGCAGCGGATGTGCTTGTACTTGCCACTTGAGCCGTGGATGGAGCGATCTCGTGTACCCTGTCTGCCAATTCGCCTAGTTTGTCTAGAGGTAAGTCCATCTGTGAAGCAATCACTGTTTGTATGTTTTGTGGCAAACGACTAGACCAGAGGGTAGCCAAAAAATCTTTAGGCACAGCTGGACCTGCCAGTCCTGCAAGATGTCGCAGAAACTGGGAAGGTTTGCGGTCTCCGAGCTCCTCATGCATCAGCAGTTGCTTCACTCGCTTTTCCTGTGAGGCTGAAAGGCGTTTTATCAGCTCGGTTTTTAATTTGTCATATTTGTTGGTAGCTGGAGGATTCGTAATAATGTCTTTTACCTCTAGAGCAAACTGGTAGTCTAATTGTGAAATTACGTAATAAAATTTAGTGTCATCGTTAATAATTTTAGATAACACAAACTGACCTTCAACCTGAGCAAACCATAAAGCAGGTTCTTCCGGCCAAAATGGAGGAACACGTACTCCTACTCGTAGTACCTCGTCCTTGCTGTCCACTCCATCCAGGTCATGTACTCTGCTAGGTTGACTCATGTTCGAAATCGCTCACAATTGTGTTCGGTCACAGTTCAAAAATTGTGTCGGTACTTCCGAATAATTTGTGATAACGAATTCTGATTTTCCGAAAATCCAAATTTTCTTCGTCGGGGTCACCAATATGTGGGGGTGTAGATATGGTTATCTAATTACACCACACACATAAAAAAAGAAAAGGACACTTAGTTGACGATCACAAATAACTGACACGAACACTTCACAAAGGTAACAATATATTTTTGAAACACACGATTTACAGTCACAGTTATTATAATATACAACGATATGCAGATAGGACAATAATTATGAAATAACAACAGATATGAAGGATTATAAACAAGGCAAATATATCAGCACAATTGTTACATGTAATAATCGTTGAGAACGAACGCGGAATGAATTTTTTTGTGTCGTACACTGTGTCGGCGTGACCGTTATATTTTGTTCGCACGGGCGTGCACAGTGTCGTGTAAAATGTTGAAAAGTGTCGGTAGGTGTAAAATAAAATACGTATATAAAATGTTTGCATGTCCAAATTATATTTAATTATTTTAATATATAAAATTTATAATTGCGTGAGTTTGTGTGTATGTACAATAATGAATATTCTTATAATATAAATAGTTACATAAAATATAAATAAAGTGTAAGTATATATGTATGTAGTGTAGTGTGGTATGTGTCCTACACTCTCTTAACGAACGTGCTGATTTAAGTGCTTCTAATAATATTTTGAGTTCTGCATCTTTGTTCGTTTCTATGGTAATGGTTTTCGGGTTTATTTCTAATTTATTCATTTGTCTAATTTGAAATGCACAGCTATCTATAGAGTTTTCTTTAACTTTTTTCACAGGGAATCTAGAAATGTAATCTACTACTACTACTACTATGTTTTTGCGATGTTCGATATTCAATGTCGTAATCAAATCCGGAAAGAAAATGAGCATAATGAAACAATCTCATTGTACTGAGTGCTGGTAAAGTTTGATTGGGATGAAAAATTGACGTTAAAGGTTTGTGGTCTGTAACTAGAGTGAATTTCCGTCCATAGCAGTAATGAAAGAATTTCTTCAGTCCCCAATATATAGCTGTCGCTTCTTTATCTATTTGGCTGTATTTCTTCTCGCTAGACGTCAAAGATCTTGATGCAAAAGCTATAGGTCTCTCTGATCCGTCAGGATATTTGCGCGAGAGAATTGCGCCTAAACCAGTTGGTGATGCGTCTGTAGCTAGCACAAGCGGTCTGGAAGGATCAAAATGGGTAAGTACTCTCTTACTCAGAATTTCCGTTTTAATTCTGTCGAAACTTGCTTGGCATCCTGAAGTCCACTTGAAGTCGGTTCCTATTTTTGGCAATTCGTTTAAAGTTTTTGTTATAGAAGCAAAGTTTAGTATGAATTTGTTGTAGTAATTTGCCATGCCAAGAAATGTTTGTAATTCTGCTATGTTTTTGGTGGTTCAGTGTTAGCTATTGCTTTAACTTTATCTTTATTCTTATGTAGACCTTTTTTGTCAATGGTATCAGATGGTATCAATGGTATCATATCTAAAAGTGTTCGCGACGTAAAAACAATATAAATGTAAATAGTGTTCGCGGCGTAAATTATAGAGAAAGAATGTAAAGAAATAGTAATAATAGGTACAGATAGTTAGTTATAAGTATAGATGTCAGTAATAAAGAAATAGATATAGGCAAATAGATACATGTTAATATAGACATATTGTAATTGTAAAGTATAGATAGATATAGGACAAGAGAATTGTATAATATAGTTAGATATAGATATAGAAATAGATATGTAATAGTATTAAGGAAATAAATAAAGAGAGCTTATACACACATTCACACACTTACACATCACACGAACTCACCACAATGACTCACCCGCCCACTGGTTTCCCTTGCCCAACAAAGTAACTAATCAGAGGTGTCCGCAGCGCGGAACGCCCGGTCAGATAGAGATACAGAGCTACAGTCCATAGATAGAGATAGAGCTACTGACCGGGCGCCCGAATCGGTATCGCTACAACCCGCGCTAGTTGCGGACACATCGTTTGGTACTTTAGTGGGCAGGGAACCAGTGAGCGTGACTACCACACCTCCGCGTCTTACTCGGCCGTCGTTTCCGCCGTCGCTACAGTCGCGAAGCCCCCGCCGCGCGAACCAACCAAGCCGGCTCCCGTTAGCGATTCGCCCGCTTCCCCTGACCCGACGGAGGCTTCGGACTCCGAAGAGGAAATGGACATAGCGCTTCCCTCCTCTTCGGAGGACGAGGCCACTGAGAGCGCCGATTGGCGCTTAGTGGTCAAGAGGAAGCGGGCGAATTCCCCGAGGGAAGGCGACATACATAAAACCGGGCACCCACGAGTCAACTACCTCCGCGCGCATCAAACCGCGCGGGCTCTCAATCTCATTTTTTAACGCGGACGGACTCCGCAGGCAACGCGACCTTCTTCACGAGTTTACGCGAGACCACCAAATAGATATAATGCTAGTGCAGGAAACTTTCTTGAAACCTAGAAATCGCGACCCCGGCCTCTCCGGGCTTAACATCGTGCGAAACGATAGGGTGCCCGCCCCCAAGGCGGCACTATTATCTACTACAGAAGGTCCCTGCACTGCATTCCGATCGATACGCCCGCCCTCACCAACATAGAGGCGTCGGTGTGCCGGGTGGCTCTCACGGGGCACGCGCCTGTCACACTCGCGTCTGTTTATCTCCCTCCCGGTAAAGCGCTAATTAGAAGCGATCTAGAGGCCCTCCTAAACTTAGACGACTCTGTCATACTCGCCGGCGACTTCAACGCTAAACATCGTCGCTGGAATTCGCACACCACCTCGCGAAATGGCAGAGCTTTAGACGAACTAACCGATGTGCTTAACTTTGACGTTATCGCCCTCATGACGCCCACCCACTATCCCAGAGTTACAACACACAGACCGGACGTACTCGACATAGGGCTTCTAAAGAACGTAGCTCTAACGCTGCACTCAATAGAGGCGTTACACGAGTTAGACTCTGACCATAGGCCGGTATTACTCAAACTAGGACCTATGATAGACACTAGGACGCTCACAAAAACCGTGACGGATTGGCAGAGTTTAGACTTTCGACGATGTAGACAAAGCCAAACTCTTGGCCGACACTCTGGAGGCCCAATGCTCCCCTAGCTCTCAGCCTGTAGATCAGAACCATTTAGACATGGTCAATCGCGAAGTAGGCTCCCTACCGCCCGCGACCGCCCCCTGCCAACTCAGACCCGCGACGGTTGACGAAGTTCAGGACATTGTCAAGGCTCTCAAACCTAGAAAAGCCCCCGGTAGAGACGGCATCTCAAACCGAGTAGTCAAACTTTTTTCGATGCGCCTTCTCGCGCTTTTAGAGCTATTATCAATGCCGCCATGGCGAACCGCGTCTTCCCAGCCGCCTGGAAGGAAGCGATCGTCATCGGAATCCCGAAACCGGGTAAACCCCGCAGTAGCCCCAATAGCTATCTTCCAATCAGTCTCCTTAGCGTGCTAGGGAAAATTTACGAACGGGTCCTTCTGGCTCGTCTCAAAGCCCACTTAGACACTTCCGGTCTCCTCATAGACGAGCAATTTGGCTTTCGAGCCAAACACTCGTGCATACAACAAGTGCACCGCCTCACGGAACACATCCTGGAGGGCCTTAACCGCCCGAGTCGCACTATAGGCACGGGGGCCCTCTTCTTCGATGTAGCGAAGGCGTTCGACAAAGTCTGGCACGCCGGGCTTGTGTACAAGCTGCGCCGGCTCGGCGTGTCTGACGATCTCGTACGCATAGTACGGGACTTTTTGTCGGACCGCTCCTTCCGCTATAGAGTCGAAGGGGTGCTCTCCTCTCCCCGCCCCATCAGGGCAGGCGTCCCACAGGGCTCCGTTTTATCGCCCACGCTCTACTCGCTCTACACGAACGACGTCCCCAAAACCCCCGGTGTAGAGCTTGCCCTATTCGCGGACGACACCGCACTATTCACATCAGACCGTAGTCGCCTCAGAGTCTTCCAACTCCTCCAAGTCGCGGTCACGAGCCTAAACGAGTGGTTCCGTCTTTGGAGAATCGAAGTCAACCCCGAGAAAAGCGCCGCCGTGTATTTCTCGAGGGGCACGACGACCAGCCGCGCCCGCCGCGCTAACACTCTCAGAACAATCACGCTTTTCGGCCAGGATATCCCTTGGACTAGGAAAGTCAAATACTTAGGAGTCACCCTTGACAGTGCCATGACCTTCGGCCAACACATCAAAACGGTCCGCGACCGCGCCGCGTTCGTCCTCGGTCGTCTCAACATGCTCATTTGCGCTAAAAGCAAAATGTCCCTCAGACATAAAGTTACTTCATATAAGACGTGCGTCAGGCCTATCATGACGTACGCCAGTGTAGTATTCGCTCACGCTGCGCGCTCTCACATCAACTCCCTCCAAGTTATTCAGAATAAGTTCATGCACAGGGCCACCGGTGCCCCTCCTTACGTGCGCAACGTAGATCTCCACTACGACCTAGAATTGCCCTCTATAACTCAATATCTAAAAGAGACGTCCCAACGCTTTTTTTCACCGTTCCTCCTTACACCCGAACCCCGTACTGGTCAGGGCGTCATCGTACACCCCCGAACCCCGCGTCCGCAAACGCTATCGTAGGCCTAGACATGTGTTAGGCGACAGCGATGACGACATTACACGTTCGAACTCGAACATGCCAACCTACACACTACGACCGCACCGCCCCCACCGGCGGAGGCGAGGACGACCCCCGCGACACCCGTAGGGTCTCACGTTTAGAAGCTCGATCACGTAGCTCTACACGCACACACGCGGGCTTTAAGCCACATTGTAAACTGCCACGCGGAACACTAGGCACACTAACCGGCCCCCAGCCGCCTCGCCGGCCGGGTCCGCTAGAGGCCCGGCCCTCACCCGAATAGGAAGCCCGTTAAGATGCACGCAGGTGCGGAAAGCTCCCCTGGCGACGCCTTGAGCCCGAGGTCCGCCCTCCATAAGAGGCATCTCTCGACTGGACGAACCCTCAGACGGTCGACCATCTGGCAGGGCGCCTTCAGCGCTCGGCCCAACGCGACCTGTGACGCTGTTAAAGCCACTAGGGCTAACAGCAAAGAGGGGTTTTGTTTAGTCGGTTCGAGTCCGACACCCTCCAGTCGGCGTAGAGTCCGGATGGGTAGTCCGCGGGGATTTAATTTCGCCTCTCAGAAACCAAAAAAAAAAAAAGAGCGTGACTGCTCCGCCACCGCACTAGAAGCTTATCATAGAAAAACAATAGAAGAGTCTCATTTTCACCAACCCACCCCGCTCCTGTCACCGAGTTGAAGTTAGCGGACTGTCGTACACGCGGTTCAGTTCGGGTGTGCATAGTGGCCTCGAGGCTATCGGGGAGCGTATCCCAGCCGGGTCACGCACAAAAAGTGTCATTTTCTTTATTTAATCTCAAATTATTGTCTTTCAGTTTTTGAAGAACTGATTGTAAACGCGCCAATAACTGGTTTTCTGAATATCCTTGAATTATAATGTTATCAAAGAAAAACTTCACGCCTTCTAGCCCTTGTAAGAGTTGATCCATAAACTTTTGCCATAAACTTGGTGCTACTTCGACCCCGAACATTAGTCTGTTTACTTTATAAGTTCCCTTGTTACTTAAGGTTTGAAGTAATGAACTCTTGAAGTAATGAATCTTTGCCCATTTCCATATTTAGGTAGGCTTGTGTAATATTAAGAGTACAGAAATATCTGCCTCCGTTCATTTCAGTAAAAATGTCTTCTATAATAAAAATCGGATATTTCTCATCTTTAATAGCTTGATTCAATATTACCTTGTAATCTGCACATAGTCTTATTGAGCCATTAGATTTTACTATTGGGACAATTGGTGTTCCCCAGTCAGAATGGTCAACTTTTGTTGTTACTCCAATGGCACAGAGACGATCAATTTCTTCATCGACTTTGTTTTTCAGGGCGTAAGATATTCGTCGTGGCTTAATAAAGATAGGTTGAACGTTTTTTTTGAGGTTCAGATGGGCTTTGAAGTTAGGAATTTTGCCAAAGTCCGTTCTAAAAACTGATGTAGAATAATTTTCTAATAATTTATCTAACTTGGTATTTTTATGTTCTGTTCTGTTCTACACTGTTCCAACTAGTCGTATATCTACGAGCTCCACATTTAATTCCTTCATTGAGCTTGTTCCGAATATACGATCTAGATCTTTGTCAATAATGTATAGTTTGCCGTAAAAAATCTGATTCTTGTAAAGCCCTTTCACATAAATAACTCCAACTGGTTTAATGATTTCTCCTGTGTAATTTCTCAGTTTCATATCAGTTTTAAATATTTTCTTATTTAATTCAAATGTTTTGTAATGTTTAAGTGACATGGAAGATAAATTGGTCCCTGTATCAAATTCTATTTGAATTTTCTTATTTTCTATAGTTACCGTGATCATGTCTCTTTCTGATATTTCACTTTTGATAAGATTTATATCTGCTATGCTTTCGTTGCTGATGCTATTTGAGGATTCACCTAGTTAATTTGTATTAGTACACTGAAGACAGACTCTTGCTAAGTGACCTTCTTTTTGACATTTTCGACATGTAGATTTAACAGCTTCACATTCATTGGCACGATGGTCAACCTTCCCACATCTGTAGCATTTTCCTCGCAAGTCACTTATTGTTGTAGGTGATTTTGTATTTGTATTGAGCGATGGCCGTATCGTTGTAGGTCTATTATTAGAAAGTTTGTGAATGAAGTCAGGTCGTTTTTCAATGTCAGACGCAATTTTTAAGTTCTCCACTTTTCCCCTTTTCATGGCTGTGGCTATTTGCACTAATTTTGTAAAAGGTGGTGTTTCTCTATCTTGTAAGATTCTAGTACGAATATCACCATCTTTAAGTCCGCGTATAAATTGTAATGAAAGGAACTTTCTGCTGTGGACTTCTTACAATTCTGACATTTGAATTCACAGTTTGCAGTCAGCTTTTTAAATTCGGATGCGTACATGGAAATAGTTTCACTTTCACCTTGAATACGAGATATAAATCTATGATGTAAAGCCCAAAAACTGGGTTTAGGATCGATATATTCGTCTGAAAGTTGTATAAGTTGTTCGAAACTTTTAGAGGATCTTCTGGTGAACATAAATCGTATAATCTTTCATGTAATTCCAGCGATAAGGTACATAGTAATATGTGTATTTTTGTTTTAAGTTCTACGATTCTATTTAGAAGAAATAGACATTCAATCTTTTAGTGAAGTTATAGAAGGTCTCATTCTGATGTAAGGGTTGAAAATTTAGTCTTGGTATGTGTTCTGTTGCTGTACTCGTACTATGCATTGTACTTGGTAATACGGAATTATCAGTTAGTCTATTTACGGTACGTAATTTCATTAGTTTTGTATTTAAGCTGGTACACATTTCTTCAATGTCATACCTTTGTTCAATTTCCTGTTCCAATGATTCATTATCTGTATATAATTCAATTTTTTCTTGTATTTGCAGAAATTTTTGTTTTGTGTTTTCAATTGATTGTAACCTGGATTCAATTTCTTCATTTGATATATTTTGGTGTAAGTCAAAGTAATGTAAAATTCGAGTTAGGGTTCCTCGTAATGCGGATCGCACTCTGGTGTAATTTTTTCTTCACTCGACATCCTCGTCGCCATTATTATATACAATTAATTACTACTTTAAATTGTTACGATATATTTTTATTTACAATTGTTCATGACACACGATCAATATCCACCGTTGTTAAGCAATAATATTTTAAGAAAAGAATGTCATATATGATAGGTAGAAATTAACGAATTTCGCAACAGACTGTAAATTGGACTTCCGTTTTGGACCAATCGTTTTATTAATCGAAACGTGCACTTACAGAATGTTATTGACGCGATAAAAATTATACTTTGTACCTTAACGTATGTATGTATGTTAAAGATAAAATTAGTGACCAATTTTAGTAATATATAAATCTTACGAGGGCGTGGTACGATTCGACGTAATGTTTAGATTATAGTATTAGTTATTTTTAAACAACGCGCCTTCTTTTACCAGGATGATAAGAGCTGAATAATGGCTTTTTATAACGGAAAACACGATATCATATGTCAATATCAATGAATGCTCCACAGATGCTCCGGTATGTTCCGTAGGGGATCCAGGAGCTTCACGACAACGCGTCGAGAGCGACCACTGCAGAAGTTGTAGTGGGTAAAAGGCCCACATAACACTGTCTCGCCCCTAGGGTTACCTCTTTCGTCGTTTCTCCGGCGTTCAGGTTTCTTCTAGATAATCAAAAAGATCAGACCATATCAGTTTTCTCATTCAACCACTGTTATGCCTTTAGCTTATTTGTCTGGAGGACTCCCCACACTGGACGTATATGGTCTCCACTCGAGAACTCAATTATAAAGTATATATTACATAGAAACAATGATTAGAATAGAATGGTATTTTAGGCGGCATTTATTAATGTAAAAGAAATTTAAACTTGCTATCATGCAACACCTACCTACAATATTATTCTGATTAAACACCGATTCCATGGATTATTTAACACCGATTCACCGACTAACTTGAAACAAATTTGCGTTCTTTATAACAGGTGGCCGGCTGGTCAGCGACCCGACATTACTAGATCCGATATAGTTTAGAAAAAAATACTTCAATAATTTATTGCTTGTAACGTAGTGTAATAACTTGGTCTCTGCGCCTGGTTCAATTTTCGTGATTTCACAAAAATGTGAATTACTTATTATTTAAACAAAAGTATGTTGGAAAAAATAATGAAAAATAAACACTATACATGATTAATTAAATAAATAAATAGGTATAGGTGAAGATGAAACATAGAATTTTAAGTAAAGTTAGAGTTTTTGATTAACTATTACAACTTAAAATTAAGAAATTATATTAAAATTACTTACTCTATTTTGTGACTCCAAACTATAAGCACTGAATTGAGAGAGCATCTAGTAATAGGTATCCATACCTATTGAAAACAACTTAGAAAAATTATGTTATTGGCCGGCTGGGTTACCTAGCTGTCGCACGACATTTGTTTTAAACTGGTATTTACGGTGCCATGCGGTAAAATGACTTTCCGTAGCATAAATAAGGTCTATAGCAGTAATTTTTAGTAAACTGATTAATCAACAGAAGCAGATATCGAGATATCGTGCTCGATTTAACAATATATTGCGATTGATCGCGTAACAATACGTAATAAGGGGAGTCTAATTCGAGCCTGGGGTTGTAGTCTCGGACCAATTATCACGATGGACGGATTACTAATAAGTTTTTGTTTTAGAGCAAATGCGCTAAAAGTGTGTCCCTAAAGTGTTCTTTTTTGTTGACCGACTTTCTGGATTTTTACTAATGTGCGTGACTAGGGAAGGTCACAGTACAACGATGCACAGCTGGACATGACATATTTTTATTTTTGTGAATATTAGTAGACAAAACGCTTAAGATTTATGAGTATTTTGAAAATAATTATTGCATGACCATAATTATAAGCTAACTCCGAATTCGTTGGCTGACACGAAATACACTGACAGCGCGATGTTGCCATACTTGCAGCCCACTGTTTTACTCGTGGTTACGCTCAATGAGGTAGAAAGAGACAAGAAAATTCGTTTGACACACGGTGGTAAGAGCAGCAACTTCTTATGACTCCGTCCATTTGTTTCTTGGGCCGAGTGTAAAGTATATGCACTAGTGACGGCAACAACGGGATAGTTACCTTTTAATTCCAATGTGCCAATGGAAAAATTCTCAATAATAAGTAAAAGTAGGTAACGACTATCTAGGTATCAGGAACATTTCCATATTTAGAAATTTTCCACTACTTAGTAATTTTCCAAATTTGGTAAATTACTTGGGAATGATAAATATCTAACTTTTAAAGTTATGTCTATATACCTACGTACACAGAAGTTTATAAATACTAGTTATATTTAATGAGTTGTCTTCAGACTAAACATGTATTCGTTCATTATCCAAAAACGAAGATTAAATTGTCATTAAAATTCGTTGACTTGTGTTTACATTATTTATAATTATAATTATTATTACCTTGGTATAATTATTCAATATTTGGTAATATTACATCATCTATTAAGAAATCACTATCTCGTGACTGTATCACTATATGCTTGATACTTGTTTTAAATTAATATGGCGTCTGTACGCCGCGCTCTGGCCGCGCCGGCTCTTTTGAGCCAGATAACCTGTCCAGAAAATCAGCTTATGGGGGTCTTCTATTGCGTCATTTTACGACAGTTAACTGTTAGGATTTTCTAGTTTAAATTATAGACACATTAAAACGATAATTCCGCGTTGCGCACTTTAAAAGTGAATGAATTAAAATGAACCGGGCTGCCTGGAATGAACAGGTAAGTCAGTCCAGGCTAAGGTAAGTCAACCTTTGTGCCTGGAAAATCACTGAGGTGAAGCAAGAAAACCTCTGTAGGTACATAAAATACACATCAAATAAGCCGATCGCTCGCCATTACCGTAACCTATTAAATAATGCGCCGTTTACAGTAAAATAGCGAGCGATTTGCTTTTTATTATAAATAGGACTCCTATTTCCGTTTCCGTTTTCCGTTTGGTCACAGTCTTGCCAGATGATAAGAAATGACGTGATCACGCTTGGTCAGAAGTAACCTTTTCTGTCTAGTCTTGACAGTATCCAATTTATAGGTGCGAGGAAAGACCGTTCCATACCTTAGCAGTACGCGTTATGAAAGAAATAGTTTCGTATCTACATGACAGAGAGAATATAGGATAGAGTCACCCCCTACGTCTAGTCTATGATAGAATTAAATCATGTAGTTTTAAGTTTGTAAATATTAACGTTAAGATATATATGTACAGATTTTAATAAAATGTACAATTTATAGTAATAATAGGTAGGCCGGTTTGTTGTTCTTGCTTCACTTTGAGTTTATTATGCGCAAGATAGGTGGCTTGGTTAAGGGCCTGACTTCATTCTTGCCTGATATTTATTAGAAGCCATAAGCAGATTAAACAAAACCGTCTAAATACGATTTTAAATAGATATTGTAAGCGTATACACACTTAACAAACGTGAATATGTATGTAACACAATGAGTATTAGTCGTTACTAAAGATGAAAAGAGATGGAGGATTATATGAAGTCGAGATGTTTCGAGATTAAAATTCTCGACTTCAACAAGTCGAGAAATTTAATTTCGAAACATCTCTGTAATCCTCTATCTTTTTTCATCTTTTTTTCTTGGTATATCTATATATAGCAATATATCTCTATAGAGTCTCTATAGAGTGCGGTGTCATGTTTAATGCTCCATGTATAGGTAAAGCGGATTTCGATTTGGCGCTTCGCCGGCCGCTATCGCGGCACACTCGCTGCGCTCGCTCAGCTCGCGCGTTGTGGTAAAAAGCCCTAACCTAACCAAAAAAATGTTATAAATATATCGTCGTTTGTATAAAGTCACAAAAAAATTGCAAAATTTTACCCAATGTGAAGCAATCTAAACCTTAGCCCGCATTCGTCCTTACGATTTTCTCCCAAGCATGTATTATAGCCATTACACCACATTAAAGTTTCAGTGATTGTAGTTGTAACCAACATTTTATTGTGAAAACTGTTAATTTTGAAATTTACCATTTTTTTTATAGCACAGACCATTAATTTTAAAGAAGATGTGATTTATTCACATTTTTTGGTTTTTATGGGTAGAGTTTACTTATATGCGGGTTATATATATATAAGTACTCTTTGTCAATATTAAAACGTGTTTAACTGCGGAAAAAAAAATCTGTCAAAACGATACCAAGTAACGAGTGTATAGGTGGTGTGTTGGTAACCGCCTAGCTACAAATATACAACCTACTCTTTAAAATCAAGGAATGTCTTTTGCAACATAAGTAGGTACCTATATATATAATAATACTCATAATTATAATAATAATAATAAGTTTTTATTGACTGGCAGAACCCCAATATCAAATATAAACAAACAATAGGTAACAATAAATTGACAATAAAATTAAATAAAAAAATTATAATTTTAAGAAGTCGCATCGCCCCATTTACCATAATTCATTTGGCTTCCGTACCAGTATCTCAACAGATCAACTACCTCAGGAGCATGCGCGCCGTGCAATTTGCTCCAGAGAATATGATTATTAACCAGATCAAAAGCGCGACTCAGATCTAAGAAACATGCATACACTGAGGTCTCGCGGCTAGTGTAGTGGATGAATCTGTAAAGAGGGGGTTATTCACAAAGGTCGGAAACTTTCCGTCGTGGAAAGGTCGATCGTCGAAAAGCATAAATTCAATCCGACGGCTTGGATTTGTGAATATGACTATTTATAATATGATATATATATAATATAAATATAATAATATTTCGGATTCGTGAATCGCGTATAGACAAAATCATCGAAAAGTTTTCTGTCGGATACGGAAACTTGAGTTTCCGATGTTTGTGAATAACCCCCCAGGACAGAAGCCAAACTGAGCATCATCAATGACAATCATCTTTAATAATTCGGGTTGCAATAGTCTCTCAAGGATTTTACAGAGAACTGTCCCCTATGAAATCGGTCTGTAGTTACTAGCGTCACCGAGATCGCCCGTTTTATTCTTAACTATTGGTACCACAACTGTTTTCATTAAGTCGTCCGGGAGATACGCATACTTTATACATAAGTTATATAATACGGTTAGTTTTCTATACACCAATTCACCAGCGTGGAGTATATGTTCCAAGCTTAGGTGATCATGACCTGTTGACTTGCCTCTTTTCATTTGACTAACAGCCTTTGCAATATACTCAGCAGTAACAACGATACATTTTTCACTACCAATAGGCCTAGCGATATGCTCATTTCTTTTTGTTCTAACTTGGTTATATAGAAGCCCGCTCCCGAGAGTTTTGTGCTCTCTCTGCGGGACCCATCTGTATATCCTATTAGTGTCTGTGTATTTTTTCTTGTCTCCCAATCGTCTCTTTCGCCGATGTGTATTCTATACTTCTTGTCAAAAGTTCTTAGTTTCTTTATTAGGTCATTGTTTTGTAATACCATTGACAGTTTCCCCGCATATATGGTCTCTATTTCTGCATGTCCCTTGTCTAAATGGTTTGCTTTCTATTCTTTGTGTATTTTCATGGCGTACCATTGTTCTGTTGCTTTCTTTTTAATTTCTATTTTGAGTGGATTCATGCCTAAGATAATTTCCAGGGCTGCCGTTGGTGTCGACCTTAGCGCTCCTGTCATCATCAGGCAGGCCATTCTCTGTATTCTATCCAATTCCTTTTGATTGCTCTTGATTTGTGCTTTGTGCCACCATACCACCGCGCCATAGCTTGGTAGTATTATGGTTCTGTATATCCAGTGTGTCATATGAGGCTTTATACCCCAGGTTTTCCCCACCGCTCTTTGACATTGTATTAGGGCTGTTTTAGCTCTAATACTTACTTCTTTAATATGACTACAGAATCTTAGCTTGTCATCTAGATTAATACCTAAGTATTTGATTTCTTTGACTATCTCTAGTTTCTTGCCTGATAGCACTATGTCTGGCATTACCATTATTTTCCTTTTCTTGGTGAATACTACCAGTTTGGTTTTGTCCGGGTGTATCCCCAGATCCCTGTCCAGGCACCATTCTAGAACAGTTCTTATTCCTTTCATTATTACTTCTTTAATACCGTTCAGAGATTTTCCCGTCACTAGTATTACTCCATCATCCGAGTATGCTTGCATATATATGTGCATTTCGTTGATCTTTTTCATCAGTGAGTCTAGTAGTAGGCACCATAATAGTAGAGACAGACATCCTCCCTGCGGGAAACCTCTCCTCGCCTCCGCAGTGTATGTCGTGTTTCCTAATTGTGCGGTAACTATTCCATTTTTAATCATTTTTATTGTCCGTTCTGCTATGCAGTTCGGTATGCCTTTCCTGTTCATCGACCTTCCAATCGATTCAAAGGTTGCTATATCAAAGGCTCCCTTAATATCGAAGAAGCATGTTACTGCGTATTCTTTGTCGTTACTTATTGCTCTGTCTATCTTTACAATTAGACTATGCAGTGCTGTTTCTGTTGATTCCTCTGTCATGTAAGCATGTTGATGCTTGTGGATTGGGAATTTGCTTGCTTCAAGTAGTGTCCTAATGTGATTGTCTATTATTTTCTCTAGTATTTTTAACACAAAAGAAGATAAACTGATACATCTGTATGCTTTCGCTTCTTGGTATGTCTTTTTTCGAGGTTTCGGAATGAAGACAACTCTCACTTGTCTCCATGTGGTTGGAACGTATCCCAGTGCTATACTTTGTGTGTATAGGTTTTTTAGTGTGGGCATAATTTTCCTCAAGCTTCTTTGTAGAATTTTGGGGAAAATTTCGTCTGGTCCCGCCGCTTTGAATGGCATGAACGACATTACTGCCCATTCTATCCGTTGTTCTGTAATCATCTCCTTTGCTAATGCCCATGCTGGTTCTTTGTTTTGTTCACACATGGTTCCTTCGGCAGTGTATTCTGTACTGTCTGGGAAATGTGTTTCAATATTTTCTTTAAAACTTCTTTTGGTTCCTTGATAAGACGGTCACCATCCTTAATGCTGCTCAGTGCGCAGGCTGTGTTGCCTGCTAGTATTTTCATTATTCAAGAGGCTTCAGAGTGCGTAGAGATGCTTTCGCAGTATGTTCTCCATCCTTTCCTACTTTATTCTGAGCATTTATTTTTAAAACTATTTCTTTCATTTCTGTATACGCTCCAGCTATCTTCGTCACCCTTATGAAGGGCTATCCTCAGGGCTTTTCGCGTTTTCTTCCTTAGCTTGCCGAGTTCTTTTGTCCACCGTGGTTGTCCTTTCCCTACTTTAATTTCTCGTAGTGGACATGATTCGTGATATTCTTGCTTTAATAATTCTTTAAGTTCCTCAGCTCCCTTTTCAAGGTCCTGAGTATTCCCGAATTCTGCAGTCCTGGGTATCCAATCGTTAATGATTGAATCAAATTTATCTCAGTCCGTTTTTTTGGGATTCTTATTTTCTTTATTTCTACTTTACTATCTAACTCAAAAAAGATTCTTCTATGGTCAGAGAAGGCATAGTTAGTATCCACTTTCCATCCCTTCACAAGTGAACTAATCTGTTTCGAGCTATAGGTGATATCTAGTACTTCCTTCCTATTTTTGGTAACGAATGTAGGTTCGTTGCCAATGTTTAGGACGTCTAATTCATTAACTAAAATAAAGTCTAAATATCTTTCGCCTTTCCAGTTTGTGTCCGTGCTACCCCAAACAGTGTTTCGAGCATTAGCATCGCACCCTTCCAGAATAGGAACATTCTTACCTTTACATCTGTTGATCAGTTCTTGTACCTTCGCCGCAGGTGGGTCGAAGTCTCTTTCACTAGGAGTGTAACTTGAGGCCACGCAGATGCTCATGGCCCTGCCTTCCTCAGTTTTCGTAGGGACTTCTACAGCCACTAGATCTCTGTAACACATAATGGCCGTATAGCCTACGTTCTTTATGTTCTTACTAATGTATATACATGCTCTGGGAGGGAGCTCACCTTCCGTGTGGTAGATGATTTCACACCCCAGAGAACCGACTCCTATTACCCGGTTGTTGTACATGTATGGTTCTTGTAGGAGTGCTATGTCAATATTCTTCTCGATGATGGTTTTGCAAAGGTCGTGCATCGCCTCTTTGCAATGGTGAAGATTTATTTGACATATTCTTATTGATCTTTGTGTTTTGTGTTGTGTATTGCGTGTCGTGGATTGTGTGTTCTGTGTGCTATACTGTGTGTTATGTGTGTTATTCTGTGTGTTATGTGTGTGTGTAGTGTTACTATTTGCGTGTTTGTCCATTTCTGTTCTTTGTCTTGAAACCGGTCCTAGAAGCCGGACCCCCCCTAGACGCACTGCCCCCGCCAGTCTTGGCGCGACCAGCACCCCCAGAGAAGCACTCGCCCTCCGTCGGTTTCCTCTGTTCTTTGTTGTCCTGTCTCGGTCCAGTCGGAGTACTTAAAATCCTAATGCTGTCATCCTCCTGCACCTGCGTGAACTGATGCCCACCTCCACTCGTAGGTGTCCCACCCACATTTGAGGGCGCGCACCTGTGCACGCACTTGCATACGCATGTACAGCATTTGCATCCTGCCTTCTTGACTACTGCATCTTTGGCCGCCGGAAGCTCACCTCCTCTCAGGCTCGACCTAAGTAGTCTTACCTGAACTTGGGTTGCCTGAAAGCTTAGCCAACGATGGTAGTCCTTCCAGCTTTCTGCATCTTCGTGAGGAATGCCTACTATGAGGCGCGTTCCCAAAGGCAGTAGCTCCTTTGAGATCTCCGTCCAGTCGCATGTCCTCGTGTCTGTCAGGTGTCTATTCTGTCTCACCAAGAGCTTGAATGGGTCCTTGGGGAGGTGTTCTTTCGGGCCCGGTATCCACACCATGGCCTTAGACCTGTCGGCTCTCCGCGCAATGATAGAGACGCCGTCGTGGTCTCCGAAGGAGCACGCCAAGAGCTAATCCCTCGCCCCTTGTTCATTGGTGTCACAAGGTAATGACCTTCCGACACCAACCCCGAGGTGGTAAAAGAGACCCTCGTTGTATCTGCATCCTCTTCTTCCACCGCCTTCTCTATCATTTCGCCGAGTTTTTGTCGTATGACAGAGGCCAGGGCTTCATCTACCGGTTTCCCGTCTGTCCATCCTATTGCGATGGCGAGTCCCGTCTGTCTTCGCGAGAAGCCGCGCGATCCGTCATCGTTGTCGGCAGCTCCCCAGTTAACGCGCTTCGGCGGTGGCCTCAGCTCCGGGTCTGTGCTCTGTCACTTCATCTTCATAGGTCTCTGGGGGGCAGAGGAAGTTGATGGTGCTGTTAGCTCCGCATCTCTGCTCCTTTCGGCTCGTACCTTCCTCCGACGCCGTGCCTTCTCCATTTTCTTTTCTTCCTTGGTGGGAACTCAACTGAAAGGTTCCCCCTCCTCCATAGTGTTACCTGTGGAAGTGGGACTTCTCAGAAGTGTTTCCTCTTCTAAGTGCAGTTGGCAAGGGAAAGTGCATCCTCAAGCTCAACTGTACTTGGCTTTGATTCTATTAGTTCTTTAGGAGGTACTCCCTCAGTGTTACCTTCGGGCTTCCTCTCCATTATAACGTTTTTATTTGAATTATCCATGCAACATAAGGTTTTTATGGTGAGAAATAAAATAAGGCATCCCCGGCAGAGCTCCCTTGCCCAGGTGCCAGCTACATTTCGCGGTTACAGGAGGCGCCGCTCCCCTGTACTCAGGCTCGTCCGACACAGACGTTATGAGTGCTGGGTTCCTTCTCGGGTTCGGAAAATTACTCGGCGAGTTTTTTCTATCTGTATAATCAGTAGGTACCGGATGAGCAATACCTCTTATGGCCTCTTCTACTTTCCCTACCTTTCTTCTGATATCTCCCTCCGAGTCGCTTCCCGTCCCCGTTGATGAATCCAGCACTCACGACCCCCGTCTACGAAACGGCTCGTGAGTTGGATAACCCAGCTCTCGAGCCGCGGGATCGTTGGCACGAGCTCTCCAACCGTGACCCCAGGGGGTGCAAGGATGTTGGGATTACATGTCCGCCACCTCCTCGCTTTAGTGACGGGTGTAGGAGCAGGATAAGGATTTGGTAGGATGGTTTGGATTGGATTTGGGAAGGTGCTAGGAAGGGGGCGATTCTGTGCATCACATACGGGGTTTTCCTCCGCATGTGATGCACAGCTGTGAGGATAATATCTGAAGCCGAAATTCAGATATCATCCCCTGTGCCCTCCTCCTTTATCCGGGCTTGGGACCGGCACCATACTGGGGTTTTTGGCTGAGACATAATTCGTCCCATGCAGAAAACCCAACATCGAGGCGGAGTTACACAATATGTAAGGGAAAATGTTCAGACCAGTATCCATTATACATTACATCTATCGATACTATAGTATTCCACGCCGACTGCGTAATTAGACAGTGATCTAATATATAGGAGATTCATTTTCTCTAAATCACTTACTTGCGGATGGTATTAATTTTTCAAACTATTTGTATCTATACTTATACATGGGCTCGCCTTATAAATACAATAAAAAAAGCATGTGTGTACTCATGTACGCACGTAAGAAATTATACTTCTTTGATATGAATAAAAATAAAAAGCAAAACTGGCCACATTTAAAAAAATAAAACTGGCCGCTTGAAATGAATGAGATAAAATACAAAAAACAAAATTGGCCTCATATAAAAAAATTTAAACTGGTCATTTCAAAAGAAAATAAACTCTCTCGTTGTTAACTTCATGTTGAACTTTTTGGCGGGAACGCGAGAAGTGAGGTTGTTATTTTAATTGGATTTCCTATTTTTTACATTTTTGGCAGTTTCGAAGTACAAAAGTGATAGCATTTTGTGTTTTAAAGTTCTGTTTAAGTGAAAAGAATGGAGTGGGTCTAAATAAACATGTGTAGCTGAAGTTCTCGCGCTCTTCCAAGAAGTCCTTTATAACTTCAGTAAAGCCTACTATCACTTTACTAGAGGAGTTTTACGATAAGAAGAAGAAATGAATTTACTTCGAACATGATTAATACGTGACATTGGCAAATGCGCTGATCTGTGCGTTATGCCATGAAGAAAGAAAGAAGAACTTCATGTTGTGTTAGATCGACGTAGAGGCCCGCAACTTCCTTTGCCAACTTCACTTGTGTTACATCAATGACGATACATCCGCTACATGCTGACATTACACTGATCGGTTTTTCCAAACGCGCCATAAGAAGTAACATCGTGGAAGTGATTTTAATCTCGAAGAAAAATATTTTTAGGAGATTACATTGGACATTTGCGAACAATTGCAGATGTCATTGTAGATGTTAAAAAAATTCCTTAAAATTTTCCTAAACAAATTTCCTTGATATAATATGCAAGGATATATAAGGTTCATTATAAAACAAATTTTTCTTAAATTTTTCAAAAAATAATGAAAATTAATGCAATATGAATAATCAATTTAACCTTCATATTTTGTCATTTTTTGTAACAAGTGCAAATTCTTCAATAGTCTGAATAATCACAAGAAAAGTGTGTTGAGTAAACAGTCTAAAATCTTATTTTGTCCCTGAATCCTCGATTTCACACACATTCACTTTTCTGAGGTTTTACCTGATTTTCTAGGAAGCGGACATCCTGCTACACCTATTTGGTGAGTAAAGCGAGTGAGTGACAGAATCTAGAAACATCATTTTCGAAATTGTCTATTTATCCCCTGTCTGTTTCCTTATCAGTTCCCTCACCACACAATTACTGAACGAATTTGATCAATTTTATAGCAAAATTTTAGTTCATGCATCAGGGTTTAGGTTGTGAAGTTCCTGCAAAAACAAATTAATCTATACTAACATTATAGAGAGACCGCATTTTGTAAGTTTGTATATGTGGAGGGTAATCTCCGGAACCACTGGTATATCTTACGTACTTATTAAACCTGGGCGAAGTCGGGGCGCGCCGCTGGTTTGTAATAAAAATTGTTCTGTTTTTGCAATTTTTAAGTAAGCAAGTAAAACATTGAAAAAACGATCAAGATATAAAATGAAGAGAAATAAATAATATTAACTGGTTGATGGCCGCTGTGGTCCATATGACCCATATTAGAATGCGATAGAATTTACAAAAATAACTCCAGGACTGTTGATATAAAACCGATGTACCTATCATTATTTAACCCAATTAGATAAATATTTTATGTTAGGTGCACGGGTCTATCTGTCGATGTTATTTACATAAAACGCGCAAGGTTTTTAAATCTCATTGACCTAATTAGGTGATGTAGTAAGATTTACGAGGTGTAGTAAGTAGTTATGGTAAATAATCTACTAGGTACATACTATTTACTAATTGATGAGTAACTGTCTTGATAATTACTACCTAAATTATATGATTAGTATACTCATTTTGTTATTGGAACAATTTTTATGTAATGGGTATATTACAATTGTACGCGACACATACATTCTAAACATGTTCAATATTATCTCCACAAATTACTTTGACTAAAGATAGTAATATCTTAATTAACATTTTTACGCTTGGATGAGCTCCTATTAATTTTGAAAGTCGCCTAAAAGATATGCGCATCAGACTTTAAATTATTACAGTACAGTAAAATTATTCCGATATCTCTAGCTGACAAAATTGAGATAGGTCATATGATACATAATATTTTAGAATCCGGCTGAAACCAGAGATATTTAGAAAATGATTAAAACAAGGGATAAACCAGTTTTTTTTAATATAAATTTATTACCGTTTACCTAAAGACACGTGCTTACTATGTAACACATAACGATAAATTTACTACAATGAGTGACGAGTGACATTGAACAGTCATCGAACTTGGGGCGTTACTACGGATCCGTTATTTGTAATAATCTTATTATCGTGAGATATAAGTACTTATATATGTACGTAAATGCTATCTTGTTTTATATATTTCAAATATACACGAGGAATGCGAGCTATAGGTACAGTAGTAATGATTAATATATAACGTAAGAAATATTAAACTAAAATTCGTAACTGTTGAGGAAACAACCGACTTCCTGTTCATTCGGATTTGAAATAAACTCGAGTACGTCTCTCGTATTTTCGTAGTAGTGACTCTTGACCAGTATCACATTTTGGCGGGTTATCATGCACGCGCCAGATAACCCCAGGCTCTATATAAAACGAGAATCTTAATGAAATCTCCAGTACACTTCCATACGCCAAACGATAAAGAAGAAAATTGTCCTTGGAATAAAGCAAATCTTCAAACTGCATTCTGTATTTACAAACAAAATTTCAAACGAACATTTGGCAGTGAACTGATTCTGAAATATTCGGATAGGTAAAGATTGTTCAGTTGCATTTGAGTGAGAAAGTGAAACAAGATGCGTTTAACGTGTATTCTATTAGCGGTTTTAACTGTAGTGCTGCTTCTATCTTCGGTCAGTGAAGCGAGGCCACGACGTCATAAAAACCATGTGCATAGACGACGGGCGTCCTTCTGTCTACTGAAACTGTGTAGCTATCCACCGATACCACACCGAGTGCACAGAATACGGAGACTTCGGTAACATTTCTTCTAAGCAAAGTATTCGAAGAAACATTCGCTGTCGGCTAGCAAAGGGTTAAGGAATTGAAAGTTTTCAAGCAAAAACACACTATGGGGAATGAAAAGAAGAAGAGCTCTATATTTAAATACGTCAGCATCAGCCAATACTAGTCCACTGCTGAACATAAGCTCCGATGGCGTCTCAACAAGACTGATCTTGGATTTACGTATTCAGCTTCCAACTGCTCGACGTAGATCGTTGCACCATCTGACGAGGGATCGACCTGCATTACTTTTGTCTGCACACGTCTCTCAGGAACTCTAAGAGTTCGTTTGCTTCAGCTATTGTCGGTTCTGCGACAGATTTTTACCAGCTGGTTAACACTTCAGCTTGCTGAAATAATATGTTTAAGACTAGTATATTATTTTGGAGTATACACTCGTTTATGTTGGCCTATATTAGGTCGCCGCCTTTTGAAAGATGTTTGTACTTAATTTTGTAAATGTTAGTATTGTTTTGGAATTAGTTTTAAAAATTATTTATTAAAATTAGATTATGTAATAAATTATAATATTGTGTAGAAAAAGCATATTGTTTTTACTTAGGGCGTATGCACACAACGATTGTTTAACATGTTGATCACGCGTGTTCGTTTATCGCGATTTCATAGCACGTAAAAGACCTGTCTAAGTAGCTTGTTTGCGTTGTATAGATAGAAACGCGCGGTAAACGCGATACAGATATATGCGCTTTTATTTATGCACTTGTGTCGATGAATCTCTGAACAAATTCTTGGCATTGTAGCGGGTTTGATTCGCGTGTTAGAACGCACAGCTCATCAAATCACAAATGTGTAAATACAGTCGACATCACGGCGACATCATCACGCTTGTAGCACGCCTTATTGCGTTTAACGCGCGTGATCAACGTATGAAAAAGTTGCCTCGTGCATATGTGCTCACCGTTACTATACATCCCATCAAAATATTCGCCATGTTTTTTCGATATTATTTTTATGTCAAGACGGTAGAGATAACGTGAAATAACAAGGAGTATACATAAACTTTAACAAAACTTAAACAATGGATGTAATAATACAACAATATTGTATTATAGTAAAGATAACCTCGGTTAGGGAATATTAAAACAAATAATAAAAATATGCCTATACTGTGACGAAAGTATAAATAAGTAAAATATACCTTTAATCAAGGCCCCATCGACCCCGGGATAGCCTCTTGGGATCTAGACCAACTATTGCCTATTGCCTCTAAAGTCTTGTAAGACGTCAAAAGAAAATGTACTGATTGACCAGGCGATCATGACCCACAAAATTGGATCCACCTTTCGGAGCGTTGTCCTAAAAATAGCTATGGACCCGCGTCTACCCCAAGCTGTGCCCAAATGGATTCTATTGATTCGATTCGACTTGATTAGGTACTGACCATTGCTATTAACTAGAAATGCAATTTGATGATCATTTATCGATGTCACTTTATATCTCTACTTTCAATAATTCTTATTTCTGACACACCTCTCAGTTTTTTGTATTTATATTTATACTTACATACCTATATATGATAGTGCGGTTTACAGGTCATGGTAAGTAGTAACAGCCTGGAATTAAATATAGGGTAGAACCGGGTAATGCCGATCAGGAGATAATACCGGTCATTACGATTTCTCCCATATTACTGCATTCCCGTGCAGGCACACGTACAAAACAGGTACCTCGTCCATATCCCGCGCCGATGCACTGGCTCCCGCTCATTTCCCTTTGTGCGTTTCCCAGCCAACATCTAGGATGAACCCATGTCAATTGTTTTCGCGCTTACTTGAAGTAAGTTTTCAAGGTCAAATAATAACAGGTCAGTGTTTCTTATTTCACAATTCTTACTTTGTTACCTATAATAGTTGTAGCAGTATTATCAAAAATCCAAAGTAATAACAGATTTTGAATTTGTTTCGACAAGTTTTTAATCTAAAAATGTTTTTACGGAAATGTTTGACGTGGATGATTGTTGGAAGTGGATGAAAGAAAACCGATTAGAAAAGCAGCTCGATCTACTGGCGTCGTTTTCAACGCTTTAAGAAAGATTAAAGAACAAGAGTCGTGGTAGCCCACAGTCGGGAAGAAATCCAGTCGTTACTAGGGAATAAGAAGATAAAATGGCTTCTCAAGTTAAGAGCCCTATGACAAATCGTAAGCACTTGAATTTAGGTACTGGCGGGCTCGGACACTCATATATGCGTGCGACTTTCGTAGCTTTATTGTAGTAACGAAGCGACTTCAGTATAAAATTAATTTTGATAATTTTCCGAACCAAAGGTTTCGATTTTTGTTATTTCGTTTTATATATACTATAATATTTGTGTAGAATTAAGTGTTCTCGACGCGTTAAATGCATGTAAAGGAAATACAATAAAATTCCTTAACACACATTATTGTATTTAGTTACATAATATTATGTTTAATGTAGGTATTTTAAAAGTAAAAATTGAATAGAGGTAAGTATTTCCCTGTCTAGCATACTAGTATTCGGATCGGTTACCTAAAAAACACTATTTACGTCAATGATGTCATAATACAAAAGAGGTAGGTTACGTTAGTACCAATCCAAGTAAAATATTGTCTCGGTTACAACGTTACAAAGTGAGACAAATATACATTGCACTGCGTCGCTATGCAATGTAAAACATAATTGCATTTCAAACTAACAAATCACATAGCTGTCTAAATCATTGTGATTGGTCAATTTCATACTACATTTTAAGCGAATCCGTGACTAATTCATAGAATATTAGTAATTAATGCCACAGAACAGACATTAAAAAAAAATATGATTGATATGATGATGATGATACCTAATGGGATCAGACAGTAAAAAATTATGTTTGCTTTTTTCGAATTTCGTTTTTCTTGAATCATGCAACATTTCGCCAACATTTTTTAATTATAAATTTGAAAATGATGAAAATGAAACAACTAATTTCATATAAAATGGATATTATTTTTTATTATGCATTTTCTATGAAAGAAAAACCGAGCAATTATTATTTCTAATTACCTTAAAATAAATTTAATTCATTTCTTTTGCCTTTTTGATATTTTTTTCCATTTTGGGTTATTTTTATGCATAGAATGAAGTCGGACATTGAATTGTATTTTTATATTATTGCTTTTAATAAGGATGATTAAAACTGGGTGGCTGCGTCATCACATGATCGTGTATATTATAAAAAACGTTTGGATTATTAAAAGATTTTGAATACGCAATAGGCATTGCAAGACATTTTGGTTGTGTAACATTACTTTTCATATTCTTTGACCAAGTCCGGGTTGGCTAATCAGCAAAGTTTTGGGGTGCCACTTTTCGAGTGCATGTAACCTATCTACCTCTTTTGTATTATAACATCATTAATTTACGTAGTCATGATTAGATATAATTATCTTTTACTAATAAAAACTCAAGTTCATTAATTATTCATTAATATTCATAATATTCATTAATTAAAAGTAACTTCGCACCGTTGTAATTGAGATGAGCGTGATGATATTATGCACTTTATTAAGTAAGTGAGACACCATTTCTTCAAATAGAGATTCGTATAGAAATTCAATGGCAGTTTCTTAGCTTTGAAGAAATGAACATACAAACACACAAACGACAATTCTATAAGTATTTATTTTGGAATCAGAAAAGCCTAAAATGTCTAGCTTAAAAATTTAAAAAAAATCGTCAATGTCCAGACATGGCTTCTTGCTGTTTTAAAAAAATATATAGATAGATGTCTTTGCTATGCTTATGTATGTTCACGGTAAAAAATATAGGATCAACGGAAAAACCACTATAAAATAAATCCATGTTACAGGTACAACTTAACTAAGGAGAGCTCATTTTATAATTTCAACTTCTAAACGGCGGATCACGATGAAACATACCTAATGTGCAACCTGACTCTAAGAGATGCAATCATGAAAGCCATCTTTAAATTCTTGCAGTACTTATTGTAAGATGCTTAAGTACATATATGTATGTTGTATTTCCGGAAAAGCAGATAAAAATTCTAAAAAAAAGTGTTTTGGTTCATAACACTAATGTGTTTTTTTTATTTTTTTTTATTGTACTAATATAATATTTATTAACAACAAAAAGTACATACATACGTTAATATTTACAAACTTAAAACTACACATTATCTTAAATAATAAACTTCCTCAAAGTTGCCGCTTAGAAAGCTGTCATTGCTTAAGGTAGCCAGCAGACTGGCAGCATTGCCTCTTTGAATAGCCAAACTGATCCGTTGGCGGAAGAAGCTGCCAGCCCGGCGGTCTCCCGAAGCCTTGACCAGTCTCTTACAAATATCAGAAACCAGTTAATGGGCTTCGGGGCCCTAGCGACCCAAAGTTTTGACGGCAAAGGGCGTCAATATGAAACTTTCAGAGAGAGTCGCATACTTACGCCACTTCAAGTTCTCGGCAGTGCTGGCCGCGGCACCTGCTGACTTGGAAGTTGCCGGCACATGGGAAACAGCAAGTGTATCGACACAAGTGGCAGCCCACACCAGCGATCTTCCAAGTTTCCAAGGAATGAGCGTCAAACGATCCGGTCTCCTGCCGTCGCTGCGCACAATACCTACAGGCTCTAAGACTGCAGGAACGCCAGCGGCGACAAGAGCCTGCCGAATGACGTCATTCAAAGCAGCATGTCGTGACATGCGGCCTGCACTACGTAAACAGGATAAACCGTGGTGTCTTAGTACATCGACGAGATCACCACAGCGGCAACGGTGAAGAAGGTTAGTCCTGGCCCCCAGACGAAGGGATACTATGAGAGAAAGCGTGGTATTGTCGATTAAGGTTCCTAAGTTTTTTGAAGGTATTACCTTCAACCAGTGTCCTGACTCCTCAGAAACAGCTAGGAGGCGAGATCGATCTTTTTCGGTACTGCAAGAATCTAAAAGTTGTAAATGAACATTTTTCCATAGAGGCTCATCCCAGTGTTTCTGAGAAAAGGTCGAGGTAGGCAGGTTAGTACTCGGACAAACACTTAACCAAGCATTTCGACCATCAGTCAAGCACGGCACCTCAACAGATCCTAAGGAAGGGCGAATAACAGATAGGAAAAAGTTTTCCGTGCTGTAGGCTGACGAAAGAAAAGCAGGCAGTGACACACTCCGGATTTTGCGTATGCCCAGGCCTCCATAACAGATAGGAAGCGAGGCTTGATTCCAGACCCTGTCATCAACAAAGGAGCAATTTAATATTTTAGATAATGTATTTTTTAGAATACTGTCTACAGATTTTAAAAGCGTTTGGCATTTAAAAAGCTGAGAACAGCGAGAGCATATGTAAATTTTGAAACAAAAAGGCAAAAGCGGACAATGAGGAGAGCCATGTGGGAATTAATTTTGAAAAATTTGTCTGAAGACTGGCTAAATTTTTGTATTTGATCATTGATAAAGCAGGGTATGGAGTCATCTAAAACGGGAGCACCTAGAAGGTACAGCGATTCTTTTGACAAGACTTTAATATTTGGTGCCAGATTGTTAAATTTATTAATTATTTCATTTTTTGTAATAATTGGAACTGAATCGGAAACAAAGAATTCACATTTGGAAAAATTTAATTCTAAGCCAATATCGTTAAACCTTTGAATCAGGGTTTTAAGGTCATCTAAAACAGTAATTGCTTTACCTCCTATTGTACCGTCGTCAAGGTACCAAATATTAAATTTGGAATTTAAATTACAAATCGCAGGATGGATAGCCAAACTGAAAATAGCTGGTCCGAGAGGATCACCTTGTTGACAGCCAACTTCGGAATGTAATAAATTATCTTTATATATTAATTTTGAAGGACTGCTGTAAGATTGCCAGAGGTAGGGATATATGAACATGCATTTTTATCTGCGTCAACGAGGTGGATCTATCAACAGAATTAAATGCATTTTTTATGTCTACTTTGAGGAGTACCTCACCTCCATCATGTGTCAAGAAAGCATGCGCCGCATGCACTGCCGCTTCACATCCTCTCTTTGAGCCAAAACCTACTTGTGTAGGACAAAAATAGTTTGATACGGTAGAGAGAATGTGACGGCAACAAATTTTGGAGGCAATGCGGCGTATAGTTGCACCTACGGCAATTGGCCTAACGCCACCGTCTTTTTTTTCAGGGCACATAAATTAGCACCATATAGGATGTCGGTTATATCTGGGGGCACCTTACCAGCCAGCATAATGTTTATTGGAGCTGTTAAACTAGATAATAGTGTCTTATTGGTATCACCGACAGAGTCTGTAATCAGATCTTTATAATGTTGTGGCGTTAAGCCATCGAGACCTCCCGCGGATCCGCTTTTAAAAGAATTTATTGCGGTAAGCACATCTTCCTCCGTAGCTCGAGTCGACACATCATTTGGATGTGGGGGATCTGGCAGACAACAGGCCACAGAGGAAAAGGGGTGGTTTGATTTTAGAATTGTTATTATTATTATTTTTTATTTTTATTTATTTAAATATTTATTGCACACACATAATACACAAACAGAAAGTTACGTGTAGAGAAGATAAGCAAACACTGATAAGCAAAGGGTACAGCTTATAACCTAGCTGCTTGGACAGTAAAAGATTTGGAAAACAATTCAGTGGAGTGAGAAGGAATTTGAAGTAGTTTGAATTTGAATATGAGAGCGACAGAATTTTAGGAAGGTCGGAAAACTGTGAACCGCTCTTTAAGATAAGAAGGTGACGAAGAAGAATGAAGAATATTAAAAGGCAAGGAAAGTATATGTAGATTTCTGCGTAAGCCGATGGGTAGCCACTTGAGATGGGACCTGAATTCCGAAACGTGGTCATATTTACGCAGCCCAAATATGAATCGTATGCAGAGGTTTTGTAGTCTTTTTAATTTGTTGACTAGGGTTTCGGTAGCATCAAGGAAACATACGTCTGCGTAATCGAGGATAGGTAAGAGTAAGGTCTGAGTTAGATAGATTTTGGTTTTTAAGGGAAGGAATTTTTGGAGACATTTAAGAGAATGGAATGAGTGATATACTTTTTTGCAGATTCTTTCAATGTATACGGACCAAGATACATACATTTCCGTCAAGTAAAATGCCTAAGTTCTTAACAATATCCGCAAATGGTATGGTAACACCGTTATACTTCACAGTAGGTAAGGTAGCATAATCTACTTAATTACACATATAGCGACTGCCAATGATGATTGCCTGTGATTTGTCGGGGTTAACTAATAGTCCATGGGCATCCGTCCATACCCGAACATTCACCAGATCACAGTTTATATAGTCAATAACCGCACTAATATCTTCAATGTTAAAGTGACGATATAGTTGCACGTCGTCTGCATAGAGATGGAAGTTACAAGAAAGTCGTTTAGTAATAGTGTTTATGAATAGTGAAAATAGAAGCGGAGAAAATACACCGCCCTCAGGAACGCCGGTTGTGATGTCGCACCAGTCTGATGTGGATACATCTGAGCGAACACACTGTAATCGATCGCGAAGATAAGAGCTGAACCACAAGGAAGCCGAAGGAGACACGTTAACAGAGCGAAGGATACCAAGAAGAATGTCAAAATCAACAGAATTAAAAGTACTGCTGAAATCAAGAAGAATAAAGGACGGTGAGAGATTTATTTTCCAAAGCAGACCGTATGTCATCAGTGACTTTAAGAAGATAGTAACGGTACTATGACCAGGCCGAAAACCGGACTGAAAGGGGCTGAAGATATTATTGGAGGTCAGAAAGGAAGACAGTTGTTCATGCACAATATGTTCCAGAACTTTAGAGAGAAAGGGTAAGATAGAAATAGGTCGAAACTGTGAAGGGGAGTTAGGATTAGCCACCTTAGGCAGATGTATGATGTATGCCTTCTTCCAAGCAGCAGCGAAGGAACTGGATGATAAAGAATGATTAAAAATGTGCGTAAGAATATACAAAAGCTCAGGCAAGAGAGTTTTAATCATTCGTGAACAAATTTGGTCTTGACCTACTGATGTAGAAGTGATGGTTAGGATATGTTTTCTGACCTCTCCCTCAGTGATCTAAAGATGAATGAAAGGTAAGACGAAACAGACGAGAGATATAGGTCAATCAGAGTTTTGTTTTTCACAGACTGGTCAAGTTTTACAGGCTGCTTAGAAAAATGGCAATTAAGCGCATTAAGATTTTAATTGGAAGAGGGGCAAGCTGAGATCTTACCTTAAAACTTGTGCATGAAGAAATTTCCATAGCTGAGCAGCATTTAGATTCTGCATTGAATCGTGGAAGTAGTGCCTCTTGGTCTCTCTACACAGACGATTACATCGATTACGATTATCGATTTTATATTGGGATAGATAAATATCCAAAGTGCATTTCGTAAGTTTATTTTTTGTTCTGTTTCGAAGTGCCATGATCTTTCTAATGTCCGCCGTAAGCCAGGGTACAGGAGAATGTTTGATTCTGACTTTTTTAAGAGGTGTATATCGATCATACAGTTGAGACAAAATACTATTGAAAACGAGAACCTTTTCATCTACGGTAGAACCTTGCAGAACCGGTGACCAGTCGACTGCCATAGCATCTCTCTTTAGCGCCTCCAAGTTCATATTTTTAAAACTGCGTAGTAATAAAAATTTATGTGTAAGTTTGGGCAATCTAATTTTGTAAGAAAGAAATACAAGATCATGATATGAAAAACAGGATGAGAGTTGGCCGTGGGTAGAAATTTTTTCTAAGGAAGAAGTAATCATGAGATCGAGAAGAGAAGGGGAAGAGTTAGGTAAATGGTGAGTAGCAGATAAAGGCAAAACGTGAAGATTGAATGAGGAAAGAAGAGAAAGAAGCCTTTTCGACCGTGAATCATTTTTAATAAGGCATGTATTGCAGTCTCCGAGAAGTAAAATATCTTCATAGGTAGGACAAAGGTCATGGATGAGGTCTTCTAGCGTAGATAAATAGTCGATTTGAAGGACTATAGAAAACACCTAACAACACTTTAGTATGTCGGAGAGTAACCTCAATGAATAAATATTCAGCAGCTTTAGAATAAGCACTAAGTTAGATTACAATACTACAAGGCACTAGGGTAGATTACAATACTATAAGGAATATCGGTACGGGAGTATATTGCGACTCCACCTCCACCCTTGTTGATTCTGCTGCCATTCCGAATGAGCGTAAATACAGGTAAATTGTAAAGTAAGGAAGGGAAAGATGGTTTGAGAAAAGATTCGGAAATAAGTAAAATATCAATACTGGAAGTACTGAACGAGGCGAGAAGGTCACTATAATGTGCAAGAATGCTTTGGGCATTAATATGTACTACATTTAAATTGTGTTGGTACGAAGAAAAAATGGAGAATTATTCATCACTCAAACACCTCGCGCTCATAATAAACTCATGGAACAGAGAAGTCAACACTGGATCAAAACAAGGCAGTCGGCATATTCTGCTCGCTATTTAATGTTTTTGCTTACGATTGTTCGTTATCAATAGCGCATAAATTTTTCGTACAGATCCTATCTCGTCAAGCGCCTGCGTTGGTCTGAGAAACGCGTCAACATCGCGTATTTTATACTGGTTTTATTGTGTTTATTATAGTTATTAAATTAATAATTAATAATAAAATAATAATTAATTTAAAAAAGAATTTCTGCCATATGTTGTACATTTAATAGTTTCATTTCGTTTTGTTTTTTTTTATAAGTCATTGCTTTTTTGGAACTAAATCAACGTTTAATCATGACACTTTATCTTCGAAATAAGCCTTTTTAAATATTTTTCTCTAAAAAGGAAGAAATTTATGACATTTCCACAACAGCAATATTCAATACGAACATGTATGAGTAAAGCTTCGGTGTTTTGATCGGAACGCACAACACTGCGGTAAGCGGTTCAAAGTCAGCGTCATGACGCTGCGTTGCATGAAGCGGTCAGTTGATTTTGGCGCAGTTACCAAAGTAGACGTGTCAACATGTTCAACATTTTTGAAATTTGTGCTTTGTTTGAGGAGGAAGAAGAAGAGGAATTGATTGTGCTTCAGAAAAGAATTAGAAGGAGCCCCAAAAACATGCTTTTACAACGAAAAACTGCCCACCTCCGAATAAACAAAATATGAAAATGTTACTTATGTGTTTATTTTAACTTCTCAGCTATTTCCCTACAGCAATTATCTTTTATTATTAAACTTTTGTTTGTTATTAAACAAAAGTTTAATAATAAAAGATAATTGAAATAAACAAAAGAATTAAACAAAAGTTTAATAATAAAAGATAATTGCTGAAAAAGATAATAAAAGATAAACGTAAAAACGTTTCTTGTTTTTATTTCTGTATAAAGAATTACGGATTAATTCTATTAAATTATTATCTATTAAATACATTGCGAACCGTGACGCATACCGCAGTGAATGAACGAGCACGACGCCGCGTTGTGCGGAATACCCGCTCCCCACTCACCGCGCTTGCCCCCTCACCGCAGACGCATACTGCAACGGAACAAAAGACCATTCCTAGGTTTTTCATACAAACAACGCGCAACACTTACCGCAGCGTTGTGCGTTCCGATCAAGAGACCGAAACATAACTAATCACTATGACGAATATGTACCTGATAACATAATTTTAGAAATTGTTAGAACTCGTCGAAACAATGTTAATTAGGACGTCGACGTAGCGCGTCTAAGAATTTTCCTTGTAAATCGACTTCATAGAATGGTTATTGTAAGATATTATAAAATAAATACGAAAATGTGCTACACCGATATTCAAGAAGGGAAATGGATCTATTATAAACTGCCAGCAGAATATCAAAAAATTTCAAGGTTTCTGAGAATTAGAGCGTCAAAATATCACTATATCGCGCAAAAATATCAAATGGCTCTTAAGTTCCTCGATAAAGTCCTTACAACGAAGCTCTGTTCGAGAAATAAAATAGAAAAATGACAGAAGAGAAATAAAAAGTAACTACGAAATCAAAACTGAAAAAAAGACAAGGAAAATAAAAGTAAAATCAATTGATGTGAAAAAAGCTAAAAAGAATGCTTCAAGACAAAAAAAAATTATAAAAAAATTATACCGACTTCAAAAAAGAACACTTGAAAAGTATGAAATAACTATCCCTTACGGGTCGAAACTTAAGTACAAAAATAACTTTGTAAAAATACGATACAAATACCCATATAATTAAATTTGACAGTTACTGAAATCGGTGCCAAGCCTACTAAACTAATGGACTTTCCGTTGTCGAACATTGATTTGACACCGACTTCATAACTGTCAAATTTAATTATATGGGTATTTGTATCGTATTTGTAAAGCTATTTTTGTACTTAAGTTTTGATTAGTAAAAGATAGTTATTTCATACTTTTCAGTGTTCTTTTTTAAAGTCGGTTTAATTTTTATATAAAAAAATTTTATTTTGGCCTTTTGAGACCTTGGCCTAAATAAATATCTAGGGCAGGTCTACAATTACTTTATTTTCTAATTCTGGAGCGCAAAGTGTTAACTTCCATTCTATTGAAGAGCATAAATCATGGGCTTTCACAATAAAAGATGCGAACAGATCGAACATGAGATATTATTGCCCATTATGGCAATGATATTGATAATTATCATCAATATTATATCATATCAATATCAATCAGCTATAAAAGAACTGTGTAAAGTTTGCATCATAATTGCACCTTAGCAATATTCTTACAATCCGAAGACGACAGCCACCAGCCATATTCTCTGTCCGGCGCAAGACTGATTCTACTGACTGAATTTATTATATCACAGGCAATTTATATCTTCTCCCTACTATCATTATACCATGTGGGGACAACGATAGTTAACAAATGACATACAAGAGAATCATCAATATAAATGAATAAAGGTGTTAACCAATTCGCGTTATTTGGTGTATCTTCGAAACCAAAGCTTGAAAATCAATGAAGTTTCAATGGGACCAATCTGGAAGTGTATCCTTTCAGACAAAAAAAGAATTTTCCAAATCGGTTCATAAATGGCGGAGTTATGAGGTAACAAACATAAAAAAAAATACAACCCAATTGAGAACCTCCTCCTTTTTTGGAAGTCGGTTGAAAACAAGAATGATGATGTACGAAATAAAAATGACAGACCTGCGTGAAGGTGAAAATATTGACTCTGGACTGAGGACTTGGTGAGGACTTGGAAAATAAATGTATACTCTGCGACGATTATGGGTAAAACAACGAGTTGCAGTATATGTGTGTGGTGGTGGTCACGTTAAGTGCTCAGGATATATGACTCTTCTAAGGGTTAAATCTGCGACAACAAAGCTTACTGCATATTGCTTCTCCATTGTACCGTGGACGGTAAAAACGTGGGGATAAAAATGTTCAACGGAAAATTATAAAAGCGTCCATTGGTTCCATAAATATGCCGTATGTGAAAATGTAAAAAACGCACAGTAGTAGACCGCCATCCATCAAGGTGGTGGGGATGGAAGGACAGTCGATTGCGTGACGTACGGTAATGGAACAGTAGCGGGCAGTACTCCGAACAATTCCTCAGAATATTCCCCATGATAGATGCGGCAAAATAGAGTTCTTGAATAAAATAAGAATCAGTGTTCAAACATTTATTTAGCACAGTTCACGTTAATGTAGCGACAAAATATTAAAAACTTAACTACTTATTTAAAATCAGTGTCGAGGTCATAATCGATTAGGTATCCGCGAAGTCACATACGTATTCGACACAAAAAGCAATCAACAAGGACACCTACATATTAAAACATATACAAAAATACAATAAGCGATAAAAATTTATTCATATATTTACACAACTGACATATCAGGCCACTTTCTTAACAAAAATAATTTAGTGATTGATAACACCCAATTATCTATTTATTAATGGGCCTATCTTTGGTGAACACGTTTAATACCTTTTCATTTTATGTTCTATCTAATTTCAGTAGTCTATGATCATGTGTATAGAATATTTCCCTTTAGCACCGCTATTCCAAAAGTCAGAAAAGCACTAAAAAATTCGAAATACTTTTACAACGTGTCTAGATTGTTAAGAGCCCGCCTATGCAGACTGATGTGTTTGGTGACCTGAATCTCGATATCTGAGAAGACTGAGAGTTCGATATTTGGACACATACAACTTCAATTCTTTATCTCGAAACCCTTAAACGTGGAAACATGATTAGATAAAAAAGTATCGATAAAAAAAATCCAGAAAAATAACCCTGTTTTGCACAAAGATTCAGTTGCGTCTCCAAAATTCTACAGAATTTTGAAATGATTTTCCGAATTTGGATAGGTGATATAATATCTCAAATGTCTTAAACCAGTTTATTAATTGGTAATGTAGTTTTTTTGCAAATTACAATTACGTGCAAAAACAAATGTTGAGATTTCTCCGCGCTAAATATGGTCAAACCACAACTGCCAAAATCAACTTTATTGTTATCGTTATAGGGCGTGGGAGTAATGAACGAATTCGGTTACGCTGGGCAGCATAGACGGACTCATAAATTTATGCAGGTATTAATGCATAAGAATCTGACTTTTGTACACAATGATGAAACAACACCTTACAATTGATAATAATTACATGTGATTATTGAATGGAATGAATCTTTGAAAACAATGTTATAGTTGTAATTGTTTTTACAATTACATTTTACCCAAAACTGCCCCGAGGCAAGTCTCTCGATACAGAAAGGCTATTGGCATATAGGTACCTATGATGAAGATGAGGCTAGAAATTGATATTTGATTACTGTTTATTACAATATAAATGCAACTGGATGATGTTTTACATATAGTAAGAGATAGGATTCAGTGAAGGAAAACGAACGTTATTATGGAGAGACTACTACCATCAGAAATGAAGTACAAAAGGAGAAAACGAGTCTCAGGCAACGAAAGCTAAGCATGGCCAAGGGCACACTGATGCTCAGATAGCTGCTTCTCTGGATATAAAGGCCGCTGCATAACTATTCTGTACAGCTTATACTACAGTGTTCTCATGTGATGTACTAATATTCTCTTGAAGTGAAGTAACCATTGAACGAAGTTCTTGAATTCGAATTTCCCAGTCGCTATTATCTGGTCTCTTTAGCAGTGCCACAAATCAGCAGACCGTCGTATTTTTTCATTTGCCTCGACGCTGTCTCCACGTTTACATCGGTTAAATAATACGCTTCGAAGTTCGGAAGCGGTCTTAGCATCGAGTAGAGACGTTCGGCGTATTTTCTGAAATATCAGTTTCTAAGGTCATTTCATTATTCATTACCATCACATTAGGTAAGTACATCATAGATCGAAAACACATATTATGTGTGCTGCGAGATATTTCTGTTGCATCACCATGTGCATTTGTGTGACGTGCGTGCGTGATGACTCGCGCATTTGTGTGACGTCTGTGATTGGTGATGACTATCTATTAATGCGGTATTAAAATATTACGTGATATCTGTATTGTATTATATACAATATTTGTAGGTTTGGTATGTGATATGCCTTACATAAATACTTGAAAATTAGTTTTGAAAATGTATACATATATAATGGAGCTATAGAATTAGTAATTTTATCTACTTTCAACATTTAAAATTGAAGGTTTTCTCTATAAATTTGCTACTTTTGATATAAATCACATCTTCTTTAAAATTATTGATCTGTGCTATAAAAGATGGTAAACTTCAAAATTATCGGCCGCTGCGCGTTGTGGTAAAAAGATCTAACTTAACCTAACCAAAAAAAATGTTATAAATATATCGTCGTGTGTTGTTAAAGTTACCAAAAAATTTACAAAATATTTCCCAATACAAAACAATCTAAACCTTAGCCTGCATTTGTCCTCATGATTTCCTCCCAAACTTTATTATCGCCATTACACCACATTAAAGTTTCAGTCATTGAAGTAATAAACAAAAATTTATCGTGAAAACTGTTAATGAAGTTTACCATATTTTTGTAGCAAATACCATTTATTTCAAAAATGTGATTTATATCAAAAGTAACTTTATCGAGAAAACCGTCAATTTTAAATATTGTGATTTTTAGATAAAATTACTAATTCTATACTTAAATTATATATCCCTTTATATAATTATTGTACGGAATCTCTCTGCCCGCGAGTCGATATCGTATTTGTTGTCTTAGCAACAGATAATAATATATAGGCTCCATCTCCGAGCTCCACCGTGCCAAAAACAAGACTGTCGACTTTTTGGTGCGGTATTTAAGTTTACACTTTACCCTCAAGTCAAATTAAATCATCGGAAATGACGTCACAAATTAGTATTACCATTACAATTTTATGAAGTATTTCTTATGAGTCAATTTTATTTTAAACTGTCCAAAATTAAAATTGATTTAAATTTATCTATTCATTATAATGGTTTATTGTCTCTATTTATTTTGTTAATTTATTCTGTCTTATTAATTAAATTAGCAACAATGACAATGCAAAAATCGTTTGCGCCCATATTTTCGATGACTAATACTCGTCAGGCATCGTAACCGGTTCCTCGGATTAGACATGACTGCCCAATTTGATTCATGGGGATTTTTTAATCACATTTCCACGAGATGGTTTCTACACGGCTCGGTTTATTACTACGCAGCTCCGGGTAGAAAGTGACCGTATTTTTATACGAGACGGTGTATTCTAGACATGGTTTGTGATAACTCAGTTGTGCGGTCTGACATTGCAATCAATATAAATGGTAGTACGGAAGTTGTGTATGTGTCTCGTTAGTGATCTGTACAAGACTGACAACTGGGTATAGACCCGCTAACTTATTACCTAACTAACGACCCGCCCCGGCTTTGCACGGGTAAAATTTTTTTATAAAATAAAATGCAGTCCATGTCAATCGCTGATAATGTAGCTTTCTATACGTGAAAGAATTTTTGAAATCGGTTTAGTTTTTGAGTTTATCCATTACAAACAAACAAACAACTTCTTTATAATATTAATATAGATTGCAACCAGAAGGTATGCGATAGTCGAATCTCAATCATCCGAACAAATTACTAGTGCTGCCGGTGTCGACAAATCAACGAAAAAAAACGACGAATAGTAGCAGTACTTCTGCAACGAAAAGTTATTTTATCGTCATGGCACCGTACGTGAATTATAGATACATGTCCCGCGACTGTGGTGCAGCTATCGCTGTCTGCAAATTACGTGATAATCTAGCTAGTTTTCGCCGGGTATAGAACTGTGGTCTTGTGGGAATACATTCTTACGGGGATACAGTTTTCACTGTTGGCAACGATGTCCTCACCTGGCATCTGTGCTTTTGTCGTCAAGCAATGCGGCGACCGCCTGCAGGCAATGCGCTCGCGCGTGAGCGGCGGCTGCGGGCCGCACTCTCAGCACGGCGCGTCCGCCGCCCGCTAGCGCACCACAAATTACCAACAGTCGCGCCGCCGCGCACCGCACCAGTGCGCTTTTGTGTCTGCGGCACAGATCGATGTCTTAGATGACGCCTATGTGGGCATGTGTGACTGCCCACACTTTATTAATATATACATACATACACACATTCATATATATATATATATATGATCGATGGACGATGTATATATATATATGTATATAGATATAGATATATATATATCTATATAGTACTAATTTCTAGCCTTGTTTTCATTATATAAAAGTCTTTCTGTATCGAAACAGTTGCTTCAGGATCATATCACACAAACAATATAGGTAATAATGTATTCACAACTACAATGGCGACCACAGCCACAACTCTATGTCTTCGCTTTTTTATATTCAAAGCCCATGCTTGATGTATTTTTCTTTTGTTTCTGAGAAGGGAAAAAATTCCATGTGAACAAAAAATCCGTTACATCCAACACGCTTCAGGAGAATACGTGAAGACCGGCTGGTTACTGGCGGGCTCGAACCGACTACAAAAACCCTCCTCTCGCCACTTGATGCATAGAGGGGCAGCAGCGGAAGACGCTCTGCGTCGGTCGACAAAGCCTGAGGACAGGGATTGCAAGGTGTACCCGGGGCGGAGGACGAGACCTCTGCTCAAGTCGTCGCCGAAAAAATATGCACTTGCGAGCGGTTGAGAACCTATAGAATGGTTATGACCGACTGGCGATTGGATCGACTTAAGGCCCGAAATGCCTATCGTGTGAAGCAGCGCGGATAGAAGGTCCACGAGTGTGGCACTAGTCGTGTGTGTAGTGCGAACGAACTGAACCTACAGAGGGTCTTAGTTTGGACGCGCTGAACGGCGATATCTCCGCCCCCGAGGGGGACTGTGCGGTGTCGCATCGTGTGATGATAGAATTCGACACGGTGTCGTTTGCCACTGTATAAAATCGGGTCAGTTAAAACGTTTCTCCGTCGTCTACGGTGGGGTCGAGCTTGATGTAGCATTCTGTGGTAAGATATTGATACAACATACAACATTCTAATAACGAAAGCTTATTATTGTTTTTCTAAGAGATTCTTTAAAGTAAACAGCTGTGGGTAGTTTCGAGAATTTAAAATGTGAAGAAGCGAATGAATGAAGAAATGAAATATGCGAAATTGTTATGTATTTATTATTTATTCATCTATCCCATTAGGGATTTAGCGTGAGGATAAGAATGTATATATTATTCATTATGTTTTTACGGTGGGTAGGTTGACGGTACATAGGTAATGTGAGCTAATTGCATAAGCATATGGCTTACAAAATGCTAATGGCGGATATTTTTATTTCACTTTGCACCCAAGCAATAATCTCATCGCGTGCCGTGATTCACAAAAGTGCCATCCTGTCTTATTAAAAATTAGTATAGGTACTAACCTAACGCCATGTATGCATAGTGCGGTGATAGCGTGGCTGAGCTCAACTGCGCACACGATGTCGTCAAGAGCGACGTTTGCTGCTCGCCGCACAGGCCGCGCGAAACTACCAGTTTTACTCAGCAGAATGGACATCGCTTCGTAAAAGTCCTTTTAAGACAATTGCATAAATAAGTAATTTTAGACAAATTAATTATTTCAAAGTTACCTCTACGCACATGCAATACTATGCATAATGTAACGAATCGAGCGACTGCATGCTTGGTTTTTTTTATTGTGAATTGCGAAGTCCGATATGATTAAGCTCGTTTTTGACATTTAATAAGCTTTTAACGATTAAAAACTGCTACGTCAAATACGATGACAAAGTTTTTGATAATATTGCTGCAACCTTGTTATTTTTTGTAGGAATGTAGGTATCACATATTTATTTGTATTTTTGACGATGGAGCTTCGTGCCTGAATAACTCCAGCACAAAACTGTTATGTCGACATTGTATCTTTGTCGCCTGGTAACTGGAAAGTTTAATTTAAACTTGGTGTAAGTGTATACAGTTACATGGCAAACATGTGCACGCTTGGTTTAGGTTTACATTGCCATCTGGGAAAAAAGGAGTGATGAACTCGTTTAGAATCCTGCGATTAATATGGTCTATGCCTCTACGGGAGATTTTGACGGGACTTCCTATGGCAGGAAAGGGATATTTTACAGAGAAATCTAGGCTACTTCATAATCATATGCCGTAAAAATACCAAGTTTAACGCAGGTAAAACTCTAGGCAACAGTTTTAAATAAAAGAATGAATTGGTCGTACCGGCTTTTTAGTGTAATTAGTGTTTTTCAAGATAATCGCTATAGTTTGACAGGCAGCGCGCGCCACTTGCGTCCGAGCGGATTCCACGTGACATATCACCTTGTAAAGTGAACAATAAACTTAATAATTAAAGGGACATTACACATTAAAACATATATGAATAAATAAAATTAAAGTGTCTGACTATGATTTTGAAATAAAGGCTTTTCCTTTAGCTCGCATGTACTTATTTTCTCGTTACCAAGACCAAAGACAGTTTTTTAAATGACGAACAGACAGTTGCTTGTCCGTGCTAATCTCAGAAACGGCGAACCGTTTTTGACGATGGGTTATTACCAAAAAATGTGCAGACAGCGACAGCCACGCGATCACTGCTTGACCGGTGGCTAATCGTAATAAAAAATTGGTATCATGTATAACGATTGCGTGTCTTTTGCGCCATGACCGTAAAAAGCACTTTTCGCGGTAGACTTAGCGCCACTACGAATTACATCATACGAACTCTCGTTTGACAGCAGATATAGTACGAGAAAGCGCGCGGGTTTTCATTGGCAGATAGAGAACTTTACAGAAAGTATAATAATATCTAGACTACTAGGTCCCGTCCCGCGGTTTGCGCGAGACTGGACCCGAAAAGAGACAAATATTCGCACCCTGGCATCAGTGATAATCACTAATTCAATTGGAGAGTCTGAATAATCAAGTGCAAAGCTGAAGTTTTCACATTCTTCCAAGAAGTCTATTTTAACTCCAAGTAAAGCATATTATCACTTTGCCGAGTGTTAGGGACTTAAAAAATATGTCATTTCATATATGCGCCACGACGCGTGCGCAGAATATTGGCCTTAGGATAGCTAATTTTGTCTTTTTCTTGTAAAGGGTATCATCTCCCTCTCGTCAAGAAATTGACGTTATTTCCAGTGCCTATATTTTTAAGTTGTCTCGTAAGGAAGAGCGCTTCATTTGGATTTCGCATATAATGAAAAGTTGTGTCATGACCTATTATGTTTTATCAATGGATATATTAGTTAAACTTATAAGTTTTTACTTATAAGTTGATGCCCGGACAAAGTCGCGAGCACCAGCTAGTAAATAATATGAGTTTGAGTGTACTTGTCTTAAAAGATCCGCTATTCGTTGCTCGGTTATAACATTCCAAAATTTTTCCAATACTCTTGGTACATCCTCTAACGTCTCTACGATTTCAAACCTGCAAAATATTACGTGTAATCTTGTTAAGCGTTGATATAAAAATACATATGTATGTGTATAGTTCAACTTTTAATTCGGTAGTGATTTAATGTTTCCAGGGTTACCAGTTTTTGCCACTTTTGAAATAGTGATGTTCCCCGATGTCGACTTTTTTATTATTAGTCTGTAGCATTGCACCGCGGCATTATCCGTAGGTCGATGTTATCCGCATGAAATCTTTTTGGATCGTTCCTTTCATGAGATAGCAGTAGCCTCGAAAATATAAAATTAATATTTGTAGCATTAAAAATTGTAAAACAGAAAAATAAAATATGATGTTTTATTTATTCGAATAATTCAATACATTATGAAATAGCGACGCTACGCGGCCACGGTAGCCCCAAATAAATCTAAATATTGAACAACGATTGGTTTAGTTAATCAATGAACTCTAATGCGACAAGCACATTAATTCTGTCTATGTCACGTATTGCAGAAGACACTAATGGAGATCGATAAAATTAAAAAAATTGATTTACTGTTTTCAGACATATGCATGTACCTAAAACGTAAAGGTACGCATTTTGACACACACATTTACAATAATGTACTTACATAGATTAGATTACTCTTAAACAAACAAACAAAAATAGAACACAAGACATAATGAAAGTGGGAAACTAACATTACAACTTGATATAATTATCACGTAGAAATTTATTAAGCAATTTAACAAACGAAGTATTTACCAAAGACAAAACAAACTTGCAATAAATAGGACGAGGGCCAGAAGGGGGAAGAATATCATACAGAGAATAACGTAATTTCGGGCTGCAGAAAAACAAAGAATCCAGACTACCCTCATCTGTGCCACACTTGCTTTGTATCTCTTACACGTATCTTAGTTAAAAATCGACATAGGCTTAGGTACATCACTTGAGAACATTATTTTAGCTTGCCACATTATTTAGGACGTTGCAGGGTTGGATTTTGTATTACTATAGTAGTATTAATTTATGCTACAATTCTATCCTTTGTACTACATACTACCCAGTTCTGTGGATAGTACGCTAAAATACTACCGTTTTACTACCACCTCAATTTATCACACAATTTGAAAGTAATCATGTCAGCACATGTATAGTGCACTTTACTCAACCTGAAAATGGATGAATGTCCCCACCAAATCAGATAAAAGTTGGTACGAGTATTTTATGCTATTTTGGAGTAGGTATGTGTGAACGAGAGATGAATGATTGATATAATCTCGACGTAAGGGATTCCCCTGCTTGCTTTTTGTGGAGGCGTCTTGGGTAGGAGTGAAAGAGGAACATATGCTTGCAATAAACGGTACCTATCCGGTTGAGGATTTCGACCAAATAAAATAATTCGTCTTTGGTAAGTAAGATATAATATATACATTGTCGTGTTTATAATTCAACAAGAAACAAAATCAATATTAAAGTAATAATCAAACTATACTATTTTTGTGAAATACTACTTTTTTAAATTCCAAATAAGTACTACTATTTTGTGACTGTCAAATTCCAATCCTGGATCTTTTTACACATTGAAACGTCTAATCACTGTACCTACCGAATTAAAAGTTAGACTGTAGATACAGTATACTTAATATATATGTCAGAATATAATGTATTTGACTAATAAATCGGGTGTAAACGTTGTTGTACCTATAAATACAACACATGCGTGTAATGTCTCTGTGTTGGTGTACCTATACCTATGTATAGGTACAGACACAGAGAAATTACTCGCATATCGATACATTGTGAACTTGGGTGTATTACTCACATGCCAGCAGCAAGAGACAGAATGACGTAGTAGATTGCAGCAGATATCTTCATTCATTCGATCAAGAACTTATCACGTTGCGTTCTTTAAGCGGTCATTACATGCTCATGCAATCGCCATTCAAAATGAATAATGATTGCATGATCATTTGTTACATATTTGTACGTCACTCAACCACTAAATCAGACACTGTGTTACACATTATTTCACAACGGCGACAACCAACATACGGTGTAATTAGGGTCGTGTCGGATGGCCAAACAATCTGAGAAAACCCCAAAATTTTGATTCTTTATATCGTGTTCAGTTCCTATGCATTATAAAGTCCCGGATATTTTTTTTACAAGTAGGTATAGGTATATCTAGTCATAAGTGTATTAATAATGTGTTGTACTAGTTTAAAATTAAGTTTTTGAAGACGATGTTCTAAGAAGGATGCCAAACCCGCTATCTCGCTAATACTAGATTGCTGCCAATATACCTACTCTTAAGAATAGTGTGAAAATGTGACAGCCAAAGTTTATACTTCTGCGCTTCATCCTCTCTAACTACCCCGTTACAGATACAACGTGAAAATATGTATGTATGTATTTATGAAATACATATAGCAGTTTTAAGAGCTGTCATTTAGCCTCTTACCTACGGTACTTACTTATAGTTTTTAGATTGATTTATGTGTTTTTTTAATACTTGTTAGAAAGAGAGAGACTATAAGCAATAACTATTACAACAGTATCGTGAACAAAAAAAAAATAATTTGTACTATAAATATGACTACTAAAAAAATTGTGTAATATATTTTGAATGATCGACATTATATTTCTATATGTGATCTCTGAAATGAAGTCTAACCAAGAATCTAACCAAGAGGCCGATCGTAATCTTTTCAATATCTCAGTACATATTGCCTCACAGCCTCTCTCAGCTGGTAATAGATCCGGCGATGCGCTGCTGCCTGGAGAACAATTTCTATTCTTCGCTGACCAGTCAGGTGACCTGCTGAGTTATATCAGATATTGTCAAGAAAAGTATGAATAGCTATCATTTTAAAGTATAATGGGTAAAACTGAGTCTTTTCTGTGTTATAAAGCCTGTGATGAATATCAGTGTGTATACAGTGTAGCTGTTGTACAGAAAAAATCTAAATATTTCCAAAAATAAACTTAAATATTCATTTTTGTATAAGGAAAATATTTTATCAGACACGATACTACTTATAATGTAATCAAGGTTTGTAGTACCTAGAGTTTTTTCTACTGTTATTATTTATTTTCAGCTCTTTAATTTTATCTTTGATGCTAATTGATTCGCTCACTGAATCAGTGGAGGCAATATCAACTTTCGACACTATAGGAACGACTTCGATATTGTCATTTTTACAAACATTTTTTAAATGATCTTCCACATGAATAGGAGGCAACTGTACAACTTCGATGGTCTTTCGTGCGGAATCTAAAAATCATAATTAAGAATTAAAAATTGTCTCTACCCGTTATTAATTTATGCCAGGATAATCTTAGCTTTTTTTACCGGCTTTGCCCCTAATAAGTGGGCTTTCTCCTGAAGCCAAGTCTTTAGTTTTAATTTCCCATCTATCCAATAGCTTCTGACGTTGATCTTTCAAAGAAGTTGTTTTGCCACTGGCATTAGGAGTTGTATTGGTCGCGTTGATAGAAAAAAGAAAGCTTAAGTGTGGACTACTTGGACAAGAATGGTTATTACAGATAGGAGGCAATTTGAATTGATCCGTTGTGCTCTCTTTTTCCTTTGGTAATGCTTTAAATTTAGTTCCTGCGCTGTTAGTTAGGAGTACGTCATGATCTATTTCAAATGCATTAATGTTTGGTGTGATATCATGTATACTTTTTTTTTTAATTGCTGATTCTTCGCTTAAAGGGGTTAAAATATCAAATTGTTTAGTATTCAAATGCTCAGATCTGGGCATCTGAAAATCTATGCTCTCTTGTAGCTTAGTATACAGTTCTTCAACATCAGTATCCACCGACTTCGGTATATCACTTGTATCGCTGTTCGCATCCTGATCATCGGTTCTATTTTCGTGAAAATTTAATCCATTCGAAGAGTCTTCTTCAAGGTCTGAATCAGATGTTGATAATTTTTCGAAATCACTGACATTTTCCTTTTGGCTTATTACATTATCGTTAGATTCTGTATCTATAATATGTATTAATTTTTCACTAAAGCTTCTATCCAGTACATCTTTTTCTTTATTTACATCATATACTGAGCTTTTTGTTGATTCTTTATCTTCTAAACTTGAATATATTAAGGAATTACATGTGTGATTGGAAGAAGGTTGTGAATCTTGTATATTATTGCTTACGCTTTCCATAGTCGAATTCCCCGAGAAGTTAGTATTATCACCCGATACTTCTATTCTGTATTTCACTGACTTATTCTCGGTTATAGATATAAGAGATGTTTGAGTTTCTAAAGTTTTATTTTCTGTACATTTTCGTATATAACCTTCAGATTGTGCTAATTCGAATATTGTTTTGCTCGTTTGAGTGAAAATTTCTTGAGATACCACTGAAGTGGTAAGCTTGTGAAAGCTGGTAGAGATAGCCTTATTTATTTTGTTTACAGCATCACATTGTACGTTAACATTACAGCTGACTGCAGCAGATGGATAGGCTTTCTCTCTTAAGTCTATAACGCTTTGCTTGTGGCATTTCTCGAATGTATCACCACTGTCATCACTATCCCATTCTATTACGTACGTGTCTTTGCCAGATGAGTTGTGTTTCTCTGATCCGCTATCTGTAAATTCGACTGAATACACGTTCGAAGTGGTTACACTTTTTTGGGAGTCTGTATATTTAACGTCACCCACGATATCTTCAATTTCCTCCTCCTGAAATATAACAATGAGGAAAAAATATAGACGTGACATTGTCGTAAAGAATGTATACAAAAAGAGTATATAATAGCAAAAAATAAGGCATTTTTTTCATGTAACTTCTTATATTTCAGATCGACCCTGGCAACAACTATTTGGGTAGTGAGATTGGATTCATCGCTACTATATTGCAGTGGTATTACATTATGACAACGTTAAGACGTTTACCATATTTTATAAATTTTGAACAAAAACTAAATAGATGACATAGGATTATCGTGTAACCACTGACGCGTATAATATATTTTTATGTATTTTTATATATTTCAGTGCAATTCTGACAGGCCATGACGTCTATTACATAGTAATTTTACATTCTCTTTGATGACGACTCTGCACTTTGGAATTTTATTTTAAAGTCACTTATTATTGCTTATCAGTAATTAAGAGAAAAATGAGGTTTAATTACGTGAAACAACAAAATAAGATGTATACTAACCTATACGTACCCTACCTGTAATAAAAAATCTCCACTCTGAACAACTTCGTAAAGTAAGCACTGAAGGCTTAATTTCCAGATAAGTATGTACAGCCAATATCCAAAGCAATTGTTCAAAATAAACTATATTGATGACTTTTTTTAGAATGATTTGATACGAAGAGAAAAATATTATTGTCGACATCTATTTACCTATACATTATGCACGAGTGCCTGTGAACCATGATCGTGTCACCCTCTTTTTACCGAGCAATGATTTTTTTAGAGAATGAGTAGAATCTCTACTACGTTTAATCTTTATAATACACACACACACATATCTTGACGCTGTATCCCTAACGGGGTAGTCAGAGAGGACGGAGCGCCAGGAGTCGCGGTCGTTACACACCTCTTTCGCTTCCTCAAATGTCATCATTCGTCATTCATTAATCTTTATAATATTACTATACAATCTATATACTGTTAATCTTTCTAGTCTCCGACTACCTCCCCCAAGCAGGTAGCATAGAAGTTTGTTGCATGCTTGATTTTTCTTTGATTGTTAAAAGCCAAGTCAAAATTTGACGAAGCAAGCTTTTGACAAGTAAATGATTAAAAGCTGCTATGTAAAATAATAATTTTAAGTATTTATACTTGGTAGTAATTTTTGATTATACTTTGACACCTATTTTTGTGTATTACCACACAATTAATTTATTTCTGATACGAAGATGGAGTGTCTTACCTGAGTAACTAATTCCAGTACAAAACATTCTGATTATTATATCGACATTGTATCTTTGTCGCGCGGTTATTACCGAACTTGCAGTCAGCATATGACATTCAAATATCACGCGATATCTGCTGTCAAAACGAGAATTTGAATAATATAATTTGTACAGTGGCGTTAAATCTACATAGAAAAGTGCACTTTACAGTCACGGCGTAATATACACGCAATCGTACAACAACGTACGTAATACCAATGTTATATTTATAAACATAGTTACGCTAGGTATACTAACTTTATGGTTATATTACAATTAGTCACCGGTCGCGTGATGATCGCGTGACTCGCTGTCTGCAAATTTTTAGGTAATATCCCGCAGATATGTTTGTACATAATCTCTTTTCTGGACAATATCTCTGAAAAGTACAGCTATAGAATAAAGTTATAATTTCTATACATTTAGTAGAAGGTACCCCTAGTATAATATTTTTAATACATGATGCAAGTACATGTGTTGATAGGAATTGCTCGATTAATTATAGAATAGAAAAACAACTTAAAATGTCAAACTATTTATTCTCGTCTAGTAAATCGTCATAGTACACGGTACACCCTAGCATGAAGGATTAGTAAGTGTACAATATCACAACGAAATATATCCCTAATGTAAGCGTCACTTACATAAGTTTAATAAAAAGATAGGTCTTTGATAAAAAGTATCTGAAATGAAATTTACACTAGGAAACAGTTGCAGCTGTGAAATTGGAACAAATAACAAATTTAAACAGTCTTAACCAGCTCTATGTCAGAAATAGAAATCTATGGACTGTATTGATAACATTATCAAAAGTGGGCGTCCAAGCAAAAAGGGTCCAGTGGTCGGCATTTAGTTTCCGAGATATACGAAGTTTTGTAAAGTTGGGTCTAAAAATGGCATTTCGCAATTAATTGGTTATTAATTGATGCTCAATTATCTACAAGTACACATAGTAAATGACTTTACAAGTAGAAGTGTTTTTTTTTAATCAAACTTTAAAAATGCTTTTTCTCAAAACAAGCGTTTTCAAAGTTTCAACTTTAAATGTCTGATAAAAAAAAATATGCCAGTTTTTGAATATTGCTTTAATCCTTATTATCAATTTACTGTTCTAAATTCCGAATCTAGTCTTAACTCATTATTCCACTACTGGACCCTTTTGCTTGGACGCCCACAAATTACGAGTGCGCTATTAACTGCAGGTACATCGAACACTACTATAGGCAGTGCCGTAACTAGCCTTTTTTTGCGCTCGGTGGAAGTTGTATTTAGCTACTACCATGCATGATCTAAAACTTGGTCCTGGTCTGCGTCCTGTGCCTGGGCACCGCTGGCACCGCCTTAGTTACGGCACTGACCGTAACACATTTAAAACATTTAGGGATATATTTTATAAGTAACAGGAACCATGTGTGCAAAAAACAATATACAAAAGTTAAAGCAATACGAGACAAATTTTACGGTCCCTCGTAATTAACTTGATAGATTGCTAAATATACTGAGATCAACGAGTGTCACAGAAAGGAACTGAAATTAAAGGACTGCAGGTACTTCATCGATGAGCTCCGGTATTTTCTATAGATGATTCGTACCCAGATAAAAATTTGCACTATAACCAGGCGTGTGCCTGGTTTATAATGCAACTGTATACACTTGAGGCAAGTTTAAATTAGACTTACTAGTTACTGCGCGACAAAATACAATGCTACGATACAATATAATATACGATACAATGTTGACATAACAAATAGTGTTTAATAAAGTTTTAATCTTTCGCGTTGCATTATAAATTTATCTAAAACGGGAAATTTAACGCGATTACCTTTTTATTTTGGCTTGACGTTTCGACCGAGTTGCATCGGCTGTGGTCTCAAGCAAACTATCGCAGCAAGTTTTACTCCGTGTCTGAGGTAGACGTTTTGTCATCTACTCCCGATACCTACACACAACACTTACAGTGTCCACACGTTTAACCGAATGCGAAACACTGATTTAAGGAACAAAACCTCATGTTTTGCATTCGATTAAACGCGTGGACACTGTGAGTGTTGTGTACCCCGAAAACTATTTACAAATATTGGGGGTAGATGACAAAACGTCTACCTCAGACACGGAGCTAAACTTGCTGCGACAGTTTGCTTGAGACCACAGCCGATGCAACTCGGACGAATTTTCATGTAGAATACTAACTAATTTGTGTTGTTCTTGTTTAATGTTTATGTTGTCTGTTTTTAGGGCCTCAACTGAATCGTCACTTGGCCAAAATTATATATCATTTTTAGCATACTGCACAGTGTCTAATCCAAACAAGACATTGCCAAAAATTATCTACGGGTAGTTGCCACGATATTTACAAAAAAAAAAACTCGGACGAAACGTCAAGCCAGAAAAAAGATAATCGCGTTAAATTTCCAGTTTTAAATAGTGTTTTGTGGTGGAATTATTCAAGTATGACACTATCGTCGTACCAGATGGCAATTGTGGTATTAATACGAAAGTAACACAATATAAAGTTAATACCTACTTAAAGTTATAAGTTTGCAGCAATATTGTCAGAAGCTTTGTTATCATATTTGACATAACAGTTTTTAATCATTAATAAAAACTTGCCTCGTCATATTTGACTTCGCAATTTATAATCTAAGAAAAATCATACATGCAGCAAACTTGTGCCACAGATTAATTAGTTACTAACGCAAACTTGTGCTCATCTTACAATATTTACTCACGGGTCTATGTCGCGTTTATACTTTAAAGCTAATTACCTATTTTATCCTGACGTTTCGACCGGATTGCACCGATCGTGGTCACGGGCAGATTGATAAAGATGAATTAGCCTTAAAGTATAAACAATAACAATAAACAAGGGATAAAATAGGTAATTAGCCTTAAAGTATAAACGCGACATAGACCCGTGAGTAAATATTGTAAGATGTGTACAAGTAGTGAAAGTTTAAAAACATTAGTAAACTTGTGGTGTCTGGGTTAAGAAGTGAAATATGATGTTTGAAACTGGACGAAAAAAAGCTAAAAATATATACTAAATCATTTTTATAATACATTTGTTATTTACTAGCGGTGCCTCGCGGTTTGACCCGTGTTAAATTTGATATTTTTCCTGTATAAAAAGTAGCACTCGCTGAAAAGCAAAAATGAAAGCCGTCATAATCGGCTCACCCGTTTCGGGGATACCCATTAAACTTACGTAAAAGACAAAATTTAAAAAAACGGGCAAAGTGTGTCTCGAGCTACGCGCAGTGTAGGGTTCCGTAGTTGCCCGTCACAATGTGTATTTAGCAAGAGGCTTGATATCACGAGTATATTGAATTCACAGTTTAATGGGTAATAACGACTAAAACTGGGCGTTGGTAGATTATTAAAACTTGACTTAAAACTACGGTTTTAAGTCAAGAACAAACAAATACCATATTGAAGCTGAATATTTCGCAAACGGATCCCTAAATCGAAAAATATTCTTCACGTAGGTACCCGTAACATTTTTGAAAAACATTTCCAACGACACCCCACACAACAGAATAGACGACTATAAAACATTATGACCGCTTTACGTACCTACATGAAAAAAAAATTTTTCAGTGTTTTTTTTCAGTTCTGTCGGCGTGATTAATATGTATAATTAGGCCAAATTACAACTTTTTAATACCTACCAAGTCTCCGAGTCTCCAAGGACTCAAGCCCCTTAGAACCCCCCCTAAATCCGCCAGTGTGTTGTACGATTATACGTAGTACGACAAGGTTGCACGATTAGTGTTATTGTAAAATGAAAAAAGCAATGCTTAGATTAGGGATGTTACGGAGGTTCGACTCCAATTCCGAAAAGTCGGAACTTGCGATTGAAATTACACTTCCGATTTCGACTTCGGTTCCGACACTTAAATCGGAAGTTATAATCGGAGGTCGAAGCACAGCACCGGCAGCCGCGGTTAGGACGTATGAACAAGTTTATGCTTGTCGCGCGGAGAATCACCCTCCCTATGTGCTTTCTGTCAACATTACTCTTTCATTTGTTCTACCAGGCTCAGTAGTAAGCGAACAAGTTTTTAGTGATGCTGGTGAACAACTCATTGAAAAACAGATGAGACTGTGATAACTACTTTGTTCATTAAATACATATGCTTCTTTTGGAGTCACTTCATTTTTTTAATTGACTACTAGTAAGTACTGTTTAAGATTTAAGAAAATTCTATTATTATTTTCAACGCCTAAGTAAGCAGGTGTATTATATTTTGAACTGAAATTAAAGAGGCAGAGTAACATTTGTATTATTTTATTTTATTAGACTTGCCCTTAACACTTCTCTTTCTCTTTTTGCTTCCGCCTCCGACTCCGATACCGATTCCGGTTCCGACAAAACCAATTTAAAAACTCCGACTCAGACTTCGGTTCCGATAAAACCACTTCCGTAACATCCCCAGCTTAGATGGTTCGGGCGTAATGAAAGAATAAGTTATAAAGGAATGACGAAGAATATCTCGAGCAAAAGTGAGTTTTAGCAGAAGCCATGGAAGACTAAGGCTGACTTATGAAGATAAAATAGCCCCCTCACAATCAACACTCGCATACCTAGACGAGACTGTCAAGACAATAATGAGATTTGAGGAGGCGAAAGAAGTAAGTAAGGACCGCGTTGCTTCTTATTTTTCCCTGACTAGGGATACAGCGTGAAGATATGTATGTACAAAAGTACATACATACTTTAATTAAGTTTAAGAAGAATTAAGAGACTCAATGGACACTGTTACCTCAACGTAGGTATTATATCTAAATAATAGAAACACAATGCAGTTTATTTGCCGGTATATAATATTTTTTGCACACAATCTTGAAACTTTTAATAAGTAGGTAAGTATATACATAAGTATTGAAATAAACATCTATAAACCGGGTGAAATTTTGTTAACAAATGGAATTTCACTCTTAAATACAAAACATCTATAAATATTTTATTATTAAGTCTATTTATTTATTATTATCATAATATATATACCCTTTAATCCAATACATTTCTACACAAACTTAACATATTAATAGAATCTAAAACGATACATATTTCTTGAAATGTTTTAGTGTCTCACGAAGTACTTTTTTCTAATAGGTACTATTTTTTTGATACTTCTTAAAAATAAGGATCTATACATACGGTGAGTAATTGTTGCATTACAGTCGCAATACCTTCACTTAGACTCTAGTTTGTAAGTGGTCTTCGTGCGGTTTGTAAGTGGTCGTCGCGCGGTTTGTAAGTGGTCTTCGTGCGGTTTGTAAGTGGTCGTCGCGCGGTTTGTAAGTGGTCTTCGTGCAGTTTATTAGTGGTCATCGCGCGGTTTGTAAATAGTCGTCGAGCGGTTTGTTAGTGGTCGTCGTTTGGTTTGTAAGTCGTGCTGTCTAGAGTGGGCGGTAATAGCCATGGCGGAATGAAATGCGTGGATCGGGTATCTTTCGGCCGCGTGGCGACTGACGAAGGCACACGGCGGCCGCGTAGTTAGGTTATTCTGTAAATGTTGTTGCCTAGTAAAGAAAATTCGCACTTGCCATTAATAAATACGAGTGCACGCCGAAGAAAGTTTTTGGGTCGTTTAACCGCAGCCTCGGGTTCATGATTGCCTGCCCAACACAAGCGTGTCAAACTGCTCGGTGCTCCACACGTTTATGTGTATATAAATTGTAGAAATATTATTATTAGTTGCGGAGTACCGCACCGATCGACAGGGACAGCGCGATACTTTCTTTTCTAACTTATAGCGAACGGCAACTATTATTTTCATGAAATTAAATAAAATTAAAACATCTTACAATTCTAAATTAAACGGGTCTATGTCGTGTTAATATTCAAGGCTACCTTTTTTATCCCGACATTTCGATCGATTGTACCGATCGTGGCGTAAAGAAACAACACTCACCTCCCCTCGTCGGTTTTACGTCGCTTGCACACAAGGGTACGGTCAAAGGTACGAGCATTCATCAGTTCCGCGGAGTTATTACCTAAAAATTTGCGGACAGCTACAGCCACGCAATCACTGCGCGATCGGTAACTTAACGTTTTAAAAAATTGATATCATGTGCAATGTGACGATTGCGTATCTATTATTCTTTGACCGTAAAATGCACTTTTCGCAGTAGATTTAGCGTCACCATACATAATACACTACACACATTCTCGTTTTGACAGCAGATATCGCGCGATATTGGCTGTCTCATGCTGTCTGCCAGTTACGTAATATGCGTGCCGTTCGCTGTCAGCCTGCCCCCACGATCGGTGCAATCCGATCGAAACCTCGGGATAATATAGGTATAAAGGTAGGCCTCGAAGTATTAACACAACATAGACTCGTTTAATTTGGAATTATGTACAAGTCGTGAAAGTTTAATAACATTAGAAATTAAAACATTTAATTTGATTCAAAATAGAATTTTGTATAGGTCGAGATCGAGAGCAGTTTATAGGCTTTAGGATTACGGTTTGCACTATTTTAATCAATGAAACACGTAGCTATGCCACTGGCTGCAGTAGGCGTTGTAAAAACAAATGAGGCATGGTAATTGGAAATGGGAATTATGTCGTACTGCCATAGTGTGAAATTCTTGAGTGCAACGCGGCTAAAACTCACCGACTGCATAGTTCATAATAAAAGTATACACTGCAAGGGATTTGACCAAATTATACTTTTTTAAATTGTAAGATTTGCAGTTAATTTACTTGTAATAACATCATGTTTTTAATGTTCTGTACATTTTAAAATGATAATTCTTTTACGAATTTCCCAATAAAATCCTTATAGTCCTCATAAAGCAACAGTGCCGTCATAGTCATAATTCAATAACTCTAGTTTAATTATGATTATTTCATTTATCAGGTGTTTTCGAAGAGATTTCATTACTGTTGTAACTTGCGGTTTCGCTCGCGTTAAAATTTGTATTTTTCCGTATAAAAGTAGCCTAAATTACTCTTCTTCTTGCCAATGAGTCTCGTCAAAATCTGTTCAGCCGTTTCGGCGAATAGCCCGGACAAACAAACAGACAAAAGTTCCAAAAATGCGTGGTTGGGTTTTGGTTACGTGCAAATAACCAAAGCCTTTATTCCAACATGACAGACGGACACTTCAATTTCGTTTTTATTTAGATGTGACGTCACGAAGCATTTTAATGGGAAATTCACATCTAAAAATTAGGCAAAAGATCGAGCTTAAGGATGAAAACATATTTGCAAATAAAATCGGGTAGAAATATATAATTAGAAAACTATTTTTAGAAGTATGTCAACTACTTTGTTTTATCCTTGAACTACCAAGGGAACTACTGACACTATTATTATGGTTCTCTACAATCCCTTAGAGGTTAGGTTCTCTGGAGAAAATTCTAGAGAAACGTTCAATAGATTTACTTGCGAATGAACGATAAAAAATACTAAGTACAATTACTTAGAGGCACTGCACATATAAATACTGACATGTACAAACGGAATATATATGTGTGTTCATGATATGCACATATTTACTTTCATATGTAACACGTGGGTAATTATTACTACAGTAAATTAGTCTTTTACTCCGACCTGAGAGAAAAACACCATGCAAATAAATTTCATTACATTCGTCTGATTCACGAAAAATATTTAACGTCACGATTTTTAAAATCTGATTATATTCAGAACAAATTTTTTTTAAATGTTTATACTCATAAGATTGTATGTGCGATAATTTGAACCCTAGAATGCACAAAGGGTAGTTTTGCTTTATACTTCATGCTCATAACAAAAACGCTTTCATCAAACATTCCCAAAATCAACGAAAATCATGGTCAATGACTCGCGAATGTTCATCATATTTTAGCTCTATAGGTTAAGGCGCTTCCCCTTGTCTACTGGTTCCCAAACTTATTTTGTTTACTGAGTCGAGAGCTCATGCAGTCGTTGTCTATGATGCCTCCTAGCTAAATGATATTACAAATCACCCCCCAGGCCTCTACACAACGCCCCCATTTTTTTTTCTGGGTCTCTTACCGCCCCCCTTTAGGCCTGCAGCGCCCACAAGGGGGCGTTATCGCCCACTTTGGGAATGGCTGCCCTAGTCGAATACTGTTTTTTTGCAAGTTTTAGAAGCTATGTTCATGTATTATCAAAAAGTATAAAAAATAATAAAAATATAGTAATAATCTTCAACATTTTAGCAATAATTTTGCCGTGTCATATTTTTCATTTATATATAAAATACTGTTAAATATGAAATGTGACGGGAGCACTGATCACTATGAACACGCTATTAATTCTTCATTACGTACTTGACTATTCGACGGCTTCTCAACAACTGAACTCTTACAAAACCAAAATCAGACTTTTATGCAGCCCCACTACACGTAGGAAATCCATTCTACCCTCGTTCTTCTTACTAAAATGTTACAAAATATCACACGTGGGTAAGTTATGTCATTAAAATTAATGTGAAACTAACACTACATATAAAATCTGTATTCAAAAAGCCTAAAAATGTGAAACATGTGCATTGACGTCATAAGTAGAAGTTATATTTACTTGCGATATCCACCAATGTATAGATAATTTTATGATATAAAACTTGATCCATTACATTTTTTCAAAAGACCCTTTTTTTCATAAGTAAACCCATAATTACTAGATTACATAAAGAATTTTACGAATTCTAGAATGGGGGGCTCTATACGATTGCTTGTTTGCCTGGGGGAGCGCCTTAAGATTTCCACTCTATACGTTAAGTACTCCATGTGAATGTTTAATAAGTGAATTTGTGGCGAGGTGGGAATTCAGATAGACCGCGTCGACTATTTTAATGACTGCATATGATTCGAGAAAATATAAGAACCTGATAATAACTAAGGAGCTAGTTATTCTCTTTTTGAATTTGGAATTACACAAATAATACCTTAGACTTAGACCTATTTTGTGACACACTAGCATTTCTTTGTCGGATTCTAGGGTTTAAATCTACGCCTCATACATATATATCCATAACTTCGTGTAGAGAAACTAGTAACACAATAACCAACTTTTAATTGCTAGAATCTCTGATTAATAAATAAATAATAGTTACAAATTTTTAATACAGCTAAAGACAGCACTAATAACTACTAAATAAAATTCGTGATTGCATTGAGATTGAAGGTAGGGTGACTACAAATTATCAAATTTTATTCGTAATATATGTAACTTACATCTATGCTAAAATAAAGGCTAAGGCAGAAGGCATTGGCTTCACTGCACTCTCTTAATAATCCAGTGAAACCGAACCTTAAAGTCTTGCCTGGTCTTCATAACACCACATCTAACATTTTATAATTATCGGTTCATAAATTAACAGCTCTTTTATGTAGCAAATAGAACCTGCCGTGCAATTCTGTAAAAACTCAAATCACCCAAGCGAGACTCGCTTGACAATTCACCCCATTTCGCATTCGAGTTCACTTAGCCTTCAAATGCAATTCTCTAAAGACACTAAAGCTCTAATCCAAATATACTAGGAGCGAAGTGAAGTGCTCTTGAATGCGAGTTTGTCGGGGATTGCTTTGAGAGTAAACATCTCAGTCGATATTTCATCGTAGTGTTTTAACTTCTGAGATAATTACATTAAATAAAACTTGTTTTTAAGTTTATTTAAATTAGATTGTTATATTTAGTGAAACGTCAAAAAATTCATTTACGGTACGACTCACCACCGCGCTCAACGAGGCGGCGCTAGTATCTCTGTCGATTTTAGAGAATACCAGTTCCAGTTCCCAATCTCACCGCGGATTCAGAAGTGAATTTGACTTATTTGCGTCAGAAAATAGCACTGTTTATTGATTTAAAAGCTAAATTGGTTGAAGCTTAGGGGAGATGTATTTGGGGCTATACGTAGAGGAAACTAATTCCTGGAAAATAACCCAAAATGGGGATATTATGACTAATCGAAATTATTCATATTGTATATTGGAAATTTTCCTAAAATATCAGTAAGTATAGAGTATTAATACCTTCGATCACAAATAAAAAACTAGATACACAATCAACGCTCCAAAAATGTCCAAACCAAATGTGCACTCAAATATTTAGTAGTATTCGAAAACGCTAACAGCGAACATGTCAAAGTACTCCTTCAAAATTATAAAAACATGTAGAACGCTAAAAAAAGGAGATTCTTATTTTCGGGTAATAAATTAAATAATATTATTACGTGTTCATTATTTCATTATAGTAATAACGTTACATAGCTCTTTTTTTATGAAATTCGTAATAATATTTTTAAATATTGCCTGACGATATGTCTTATCCTTGTCACTTTCACGTAACAAATCAAAATGACGTAAATAGCAATGCAAATAGATTATGTGAATTATACTTTACGTATGAGACGTAAGATTGCATTTTAAATATTTTTTTTAATAAACTTCATTTCAATGTCATGCAAGAATCGTTAACGAGCTTTTATAACCTTATGGTTTGACAGTAAGGTCTATTTTAGATTAATACAATATTGCCGATAATACTATACGATATTAAAAACATATATGTTACTTCGGACAATAATTTGTTTAGATTTTACAGGAAATTGTGAATCTAGGTGTTTATTTGTCATCGAAGATTAATACAAAAAAAACTGAAGACATAAAATTACGATATCTTGTGTAAGGGCCGCAAAAGGACACAAGAACAAGAGACGTCGCAAAGAATAACTATTATCGTGTTTTGCTCTCGCTATAATCTGTGTCGCTCTACTCTCTTGCGCTGCTAGTGTATAACTCACAACGCATTCGTATGTGAGTAGTGACTCTTTGTCGAAACTGATCCATCAGTCCAATAAACAATGTTCTAAAGCACCGCCACCTTCTTTTTCGTTTATAACAATGAGGTGAAAAATATTTTCCTCGTATACACCTCTCCCTGCGCCACTTCGCCTTCACTCTGCTTTGTACATATTGAGTCGTGTTTTGTAGTTTTTGTAACACTATGAAAGCGAGTGGTAAAAGAAGCCAAGGAAGACAAGGCTGACTTGGCTGATAAGATCAAATAGCCAGTGTTAGCTGACAGAAATGTTAAAAGCACTCGCATACCTAGCCGAAAATGTGTGAAGATAACGATGAGATTCGAGGAAGCGAAAGAAGTATGTAAGAACCGCGATGCTTGGCGCTCCATCCTCTCTGACTACCCCGTTAGGGATACAGCGTGAAGATATGTATATACGTGTATTTTAATCTTGGCCTGGGGTGATTCGAGGATATAATAAATATTTACATCGAAAGATTTTCCATTTCCAATTACTTTTGGAAGAGTCGAGAAATGAAATTTCATTCAATTTCATAATTAGTGTTGGGCAAAGTAATTGAAAAAATTGTTTACCTAACAAAATGTGTCCGCGATTACATTTTACAATTTCAATTTTTAATTGTAATCGTTTTTACAATTACATTTTGCCCAACACTGCGCATAATAATATGTAACAATATGCGTTAATTTATGAATCGTTAATCGATATTACAACAACGCATGAATACTAAGTCTTAATAGTGAAGAATGATATATCTAGATACATTATATTCGATTGTAACAGAAATTTTCTTTATGGTAAACAAATTTCAAATCTACGTTTCTAATCTACCTCATATTATTTTGAATGGTATCTAATTAATAGGCAGAGCTGTAGCTACAATCAGGGCAGTACGCCCAGAGGTGGATGCTGCAAAATCTTCCTAATGATAAAAAACCTAAATCATGTAAATGGATTTACAATATAAAGAAACCCAGATGTTCAGTTGAAAGATTCACAGCGCGCTTGGTTGTGAAAGGCTTCAAGCAGCGCAAAGGTGATGATTAATGTAACACGTAGTCCGGTAGCACGTGTGGCTACAATTCCGTATTAAATAAGTGTTGCTGCTAGTGAGAGGATGTGTCTAACTCAGTTTGATGTAACAACCGTTTTCCTTTATGGAAATATAACAGAGGAGAGGAGAGACTACGAGCTGAAGATTTCGAAGTGGAAGCTTTAGTGTGTTGCCTAAACAAAAGTTCACATGGCAAAAAAGAGGCACCTCGATGTTGGAACTATTGCTTTCATGTATTAGATTTAGGTTTCAAACAGAGTACTGCATATCTTTGTGCAAAAAAAGATTGGTAAAAAGAAACTCTTACATTGTATGTTGATGATGGATTTGTGGCAGCATCAAATCAAGACTTCATTGAAGAATTCCTAACTGAATTAAAAATAAATTTAAAATATCTTTAAAACCAACCACATTTTATCTAAGTATGGAAATTACAGTCACCAGATGAATCTATATTTTTAGGTCAAGATACCTACACAGAAAATTCTAGAGAGATTTAATATGAATATATGCAATCCTGTCACGACACCTATGGATAAAGAAGGAATTGTTGAATCAGGGAAAGTAGACGACACGTCTGATGGTGAAGAATTCTCAGTTCAAAACTAGCTGTGAAGATGCAAAATTCAATAAGTGATAATACTTCTGAACAGAACCTTCCTTTTGTTCACTGTTCTGTAGTTGATTCTCTCTATTTTTTTATTATGTCCAATGTCAATAAAGGAGTATTATTTTTGGATGACATACCCTAATAGTTTTACTTACAAAAGAGAAAAACCACTGCTGACATTCGCTAACGGTTCGTAGAATAGAGCACCGTAATGATAAAACAGTCTATATTACACGTTATTACATTAACCTTATTATTATTCCTGAAATTTTATTGTTAATTCAACACAAATATGTCCCCATGAACAACAATGGATTTCATGCAAAATAAATTAGCGTTTGTTTACCATAACGGAAATTTCTAATGGAATCGTTTTTATCTACGAACACCAAAAAGGGTATATAAAACACGCAGTCATTTAGATATAGTAACTTACACCAAAGTTATTCAATTAGACATAGCAGTACCACAATAGTAAGTCATCTCGAAGTTCAACACAGGAGACAGTAGTTAAACAAATGTTTAATCAATTATGTTGGCACAAAAGTGATGTTACCATAAATAATAGGCTGATCGCCTATTTTCCAAACTATTTGCTACGACAAAATAAAGATATCATCCGAGATATTTTTTTATTAATAAGCTATTTGCCTGATTACGATAAAAAAATATATTCGAATTTATTATAATTTTTAATTGTAATAGTTTTGACGATGAAACGCAATTTTTAGAGAATTAATCTACATGATATTTCCTAGTATGTGTCCATTGCCTCTGCGTGATTCAATGACTCCGAATCAACTTATAATAGTGGCCACGCTATACATTTAAAATCACATGAACACCATTATAGGATAATGTTTTTAATTCATTCATGTACGATGAGAAAATGCTTTTGATATATAATCTATTTAAGTTTCTACAACAGATGAGATTTGAACATTTATGGTTTATTTAGAGGTCTTATATTTTACGTTAAATCTATTACCATAGTAAACTGATAACAGTATAACATCTATTAGATATTCAAGATTTAATCCTTTTTAGTCACTCGCACCAATTATGTGGTTCGAAATTAACCTGGATGCAACACAATGAATTGGGACAGCAACCGATAACACCCAGACATCTAAAATGACACTTGACATTATTTACTACGTTATGAATGAAATGTGAAGATATTAATCTCATATTTAACAAATTTTTGCTGTCATAAAACATAGGTAATAAGTATTTCCAGACATTAAGAATAATATAGTTTTTTAAAGTTTCATTATACAGAATAAATGAATGAATTCTTACCAGGTTTAGTTTCGCCTGTTAACCCGTGATCATGGTGCTTGCAACAGTATCGAAATATTGGAAAACTCAATCATAATATCACGGTAAGAACAAATTCATTAATATTGTATAACTAAAAAATAATATCATAACAATGGAAACGATATGGGAATTACAATTAAGATGACATACTTTTTCGATTTACTATGGTTTGCGCAAAATGGTCCTATTTTGCTCCATTATAGGCGAAAATGGCAAAATTCGAGAAAAATTTACTGGTCGACATCAATTTCAATAAAGTAACTGAAAATTTTGAATATATAAGACAGGATAATTTCAAAACAATTTTTTTTTAAATTTGAGGTGATACTCCCCAAAAGGATAAGGAGCATTGCCTCTTTCACTTATACATATAAATATTTTTTTAAGGCTCACAATCACTTAACTAATTTTTATACTAGCATAAATACCAATAATAGATTTCATTTAACATTCGAAAACACTTGGAATCAATTTGATTTGGAATAAATTAATTTAAATATTTTGGAGCCAGGCCATTTTACGTACAGGGAATATTAGGAATTGATTATTAGAAGATCATTGGGGCATAGTGGAGAATGCGTTCGGTAACGCCTAACTTTTTCACACCTTACTTCATCAAAATTGTCACTTGCGATTTTCAAAAGGTCTCGTCCGTAGCACAATTGTATTACAGGACCACGACATCTTTCGTCCGTGATATCTATAAAAAATAATTTTATTATTTATTCCTTTTAATTATTTTGTATAATATGATATGGCATGTTTCAGTTTTGTGCAGTTGGTACAATCGCGAGGTGATATGTATGTGTATATGGTGATATGTAATTTTTAGCTTTCAATGAGTTTTTCTTGATGTCAGTAACTTTTGCCACTCATTGCATTAAAAGTTTAAAAAAATCAGAGAATTTAAAATGAAAGCGTAGAGTGATGAACACTGTGAAGATTTTGGATCTTATCCCACCACTCGTATCGAGAGCAGCTGTATGAGCGATGCGATTAGCTGATTAGACAAGCCCCGAAAGCTTCGCAATCCCATGCAACTCTCAGAGCTAACACCAACAGTCACTTCCACCAGTGTTGAATATTTATTTATTTACTAGCAAACTTTATAGCTATATAATTGAAAGAAAGTACTTGAATTAACATTTACATTGCCAATTATGAAGTTCGACAAACTACAAACCATTTATATAACAGAAGAGGGTATAGAATAATTGTTTCCGACTATAAATGTGCGTGTGTGAGTGATGTTAGTTAATAATGGATATGTATGAATGTATATGTAGGTATGTACGTATGTGTGTGCATTTGTGTCAGCGTGTGTGGGTGTGTGTGTTTCTCTGTTTACTTGTATGCGTAAGAAGGTGTGTATGTATATGTGTGTCTGTATAAGTGTAGACTATTGACTGCATACACACTGTTCTAAAGATACTCATAACTTATTTCATCACAATAATATATTATACAGGTGAATTGAGACTCGTTCGACATACCAATCGATTCTCTCGCTGTATACATACATTAATCTTGTACTATGTTTTATGTAAATCTTAATAACAGAAATATTAGAAATACAGGATACAGTGCAAGAGTATTTTCATAATTTAATATTTATTATTTGTTTTTGTTCCAATAGTTTAGAATTTTTAATAAGTATAAATTCATTTATGGGACCACTCTATTACCTATTATGTTACTTTTTACTCAAATACGGTGAACCCAAAAGAAATCGAGTCCATTTGAAGTCAACTTTAATTGAATGGTTAAGAATCATATAAAATTTATTCTATACTATATCAAAAATACAAATCCCAGTTAAAATTTAACTAACATTTTCAATGTCACCTGTATTACATCATCGTCCATTACATTTTGTGAGTTGCAGTTTGATATTATAGTTTATGGATTGTTACCGATTGACAAAGGGACCATAGATCTTCTTCTTCTCTTTTATATTGACGAGCTCCGTGGCGCAACGGCTAAGTGCGTCGGAAAGTAAACGGAGGTTGCGGGTTCGATTCCCGCCCCGAGTCTGGGTGTTTATGTATAATATGTATTTATTTACAAAAAAAAGTATATAAGTAGTATATCAGTTGTCTAGTACCCATAACACAAGCGCTGTGCTGCTTACTTTGGGACTAGATGGCGCTGTGTGAAATGTCTGAGTATATTGTCTGAGTATATATATCTGGCAACCAATAACAGCGCAAGATTTTACCGTGAGAATTGCTCAACTCTACCCTTAGTACATTAGTTTCCCAAGCTACTAATTGTCTTCTGCGCAGGTACATCGCGACTTATATTTTTACACAGGTTATTTTGTTACAAGCTATAAGTGACAAAATGACGGTTAAGAGCGCAAAGTTTATTTCATTACACACAGGTATCGAGGGTAAGTTAATTACAAGGTTTTAGTCTTCGTGGTCGCCCCTTAAAGTACTCGCATAGTAGTCGTTGAAGGTGATGTTTCACTCGCAAACAACCTTCCCGAATCGCGGTAGTTTCTTTTCCAGAGGTGTTGCAGTAGTCGTCGTAGTAGTCTTTGCAATTCGCCTTGATAACCCATTGTTATCGCTTCGATATTTAGTCTAATAACTGACCCCCTCTGCGGACGTCTGGCCCTACGTATAGCCCGACAAACAAGGATGGAAGCTTCTAGAGCGTTTCCATCGCCAATAATAATAATATATTCATCTCGACGCCGCTACAATGCATGAATTCGTGACGTTATCGTTCTAGAATTTTCGAATTACGATGTCGTTCTTATTTCTATACTTACACTAATCGATAGGAGACCTTCAAGTTAGCAATGCGTTTTTAAGTTGTGTATCACATATCATTCGATAATTAACATTATTACATTGATATACGGTCCCGCCGTAACAATATTTTATTAACAGCCTCACCAGTCATTCAGTAAGGGTCCTATTAAACGATAGGAAGCCCACGTGCGATGATTGGTAAATAATTCAATAACGTCTAGACCCAAACTTAAGAACTAGACTTGCACTATGGACGCTATACATACTATTGCATATTTTAATTTCGGTTCTGCTAGTCAATCGGTAACAGCCAGAGTACAGTGATCAGCAGTGTTAGGTGTGTATGTATTATGGATGTCGGATAATGAGCAGACAAATGAAGAATTGGAATTTGAACTGGGCTTATTATGGTGTTCTGCTCATTGTACACTAACGGTTAGAGTAGACACGCAGTGATTGATAATTACGATTGGCTAGAGTGGTAATTACGATTGGCCAGAGTGGTGCTGGGATGTAAGTGATACATCCATGTTTTAATAAAAATGTATTGAAGTTTGCCTATAATGTTTACAATTGCCAATCATTGATATATCGATGTTATTTTAAAGATGTCTAATATCGATATGTTGTGACAGATTTTCAGTTAGTAGTTTTAAAATATACAAGGTTAATTAATTGAAAATTGTTAATTGAAAAATACTAATTACGTCTTATTGCAAAATTCCTGTCATCACACCTAACAACTTTTGTTCTATTTTTTTCAAAATTTAATACGTTCGTCAAAAAATATTTGTTAAGTTTTGTTGTACTGTCTGAAACATAATTACTCTGTACGTATTCCAATGGAACAGTGCAAGCGCACCGGGCCTCAGTGCCGCGCAGCCGCCTCTTTTTGGCAATTATATATTAAATATAGATGATTTTTCTAAAACATCAATGTATCAACATAATGATTACAATAATATCGATGTTTCGATACATCGATGTTTTGTAGGTGACGTTTTAAACATAGATGATTATTTCAGATCATTGAACATGTATCAATACATCCGACGTTTATATTAACGATATTTGCGTGTGTAGACTGTAGAGCGGTATGACCTCGGATCAAGAATTACGATGGACGGAGTATTTGGCCTAAAAGCGTGTTTTTAGTGTCCTTTAGATTTTTACTAACGTGTAACGTGTCTAGATTTTTACTAATGTGTGTAACTAGGGAAGGTCCCAGTACAACGATACACAGCTGAACATAACATATTTTTATCTTTTTGGATACTATTACGCAAAACATTTAAAATTTACGAGTATTTGCAAATAATTATTTCATGACCGACTCATAAGCTGAAACGAATTAAACTGACAGTACGAGGTAGCCATACTTACTATAGCTAACTGTTTTACTCATGGTTACGCTTAATAAGATAGAAAGTGACAGGAAAATTCGTTTGACGAATGGTGGTAAGAGCGGGAATTTATCACGGCTACTACATCCATTAACTTTTCTTGATCCGAGGCTGACACGAATTACACTGACAGTGCGACTTTGCCATCCTTACTATAGCTAAATGTTTCAGTCATGGTTATGCTCAATGAGATAAAAAGAGACAAGCAAATTCGTTTGACACACAGTGGTAAGAGCGGCGACTCGTTATGGCAGCCATTATGTTTGTTGGTCTGAGATCCAAATGATGTATGCATGTGTGAACTGTAGAGTCGTTTGGCGCCCTAGACAAGTGGTCCAATTGTCGTAAACGTTAGTAGAATAGAATAACAGATACCACGCGATATAGCGTAATGAATTTTATATTGGTAGTGTAAACCTTTTAACTTTCTATTAAGGCTGACTGCACATTGGTTACTATAGTTTGAGCAACTGGTAGATTGCGCGATCAAGTAAAAGTAAACGCGACTAGCGGACGCATCTCTATCTCAATGCATCTCAGTTGCTCGGCTTCTACAAAGTAGTTCAGTCTATACACACTCAACCTTATGCATGCAGAAACCCCTCTATACAGACGTGTGTACTATCAATCGTGTCGCTTCAGCAACTAATTTTTCGAAAGAAATCGACAAGTGTTACGTAACTCATCTAGAGAGGCAAACATTGATAAAGGAAGTGCGCTATTTGAGAAATAAAGTAATTAGTTTTAGCTACTTATGCTGCCACTCGGTCGCTCAAATGACAGAATGGACGTCCGAGGGGCAAGGTAGCAGCGTACACAGTCGCTCAGTAACTTAAGCGAGAGGACGGTAGCCTATGCAACTATTGCTTATGGGATAATAGCCAACGTAATAATATATAATATACTCAGACTTTTCTCACAGCGCCATCTAGTCCCAAAGTAAGCAAGCAGCACAGCGCTTATGTTATGGGTACTAGACAACTGATGTACTTATATACTTTTCTTTTGTAAATAAATACATATTATACATCAACACCCAGACTCGGGGCGGGAATCGAACCCGCAACTCCCGTTTACTTTCTGACACGCTTAGCCGTTGCGCCACGGAGGTCGTCAAAAAAGGTTGTTAATGTGTGGTCAGCCGATATCAAACGAAACGTAAAGTCGTGTGAAAACCGCTGTATAAAATGTAGCCAAATGATTTTTGACGAGCACCGACAAGTCCAACACTACCCAGTCGGCGTAGTCTGGCTGGTATCCGTGGAGATATCATTTTGCCTCTCAGAAACAAAAAAAAATTGACGAGCAATAACGCCAGCTGTCGATATCGCGAACGTTTTCCACTTGTCTAGACGGCCTGAGTGGAAGGTGACTAATTGGACGAGCAATAACGCCAGCTGTCGATATCGCGAACGTTTCCCACTTGTCTAGACGGCCTGAGTGGAAGGTGACTAATTGGACGAGCAATAACGCCAGCTGTCGATATCGCGAACGTTTCCCACTTGTCTAGACGGCCTGAGTGGAAGGTGACTAATTGGACGAGCAATAACGCCAGCTGTCGATATCGCGAACGTTTCCCACTTGTCTAGACGGCCTGAGTGGAAGGTGACTAATTGGACGAGCAATAACGCCAGCTGTCGATATCGCGAACGTTTCCCACTTGTCTAGACGGCCTAAGTGGAAGGTGACTAATTGGACGAGCAATAACGCCAGCTGTCGATATCGCGAACGTTTCCCACTTGTCTAGACGGCCTGAGTGGAAGGTGACTAATTGGACGAGCAATAACGCCAGCTGTCGATATCGCGAACGTTTCCCACTTGTCTAGACGGCCTGAGTGGAAGGTGACTAATTGGACGAGCAATAACGCCAGCTGTCGATATCGCGAACGTTTCCCACTTGTCTAGACGGCCTGAGTGGAAGGTGACTAATTGGACGAGCAATAACGCCAGCTGTCGATATCGCGAACGTTTCCCACTTGTCTAGACGGCCTGAGTGGAAGGTGACTAATTGGACGAGCAATAACGCCAGCTGTCGATATCGCGAACGTTTCCCACTTGTCTAGACGGCCTGAGTGGAAGGTGACTAATTGGACGAGCAATAACGCCAGCTGTCGATATCGCGAACGTTTCCCACTTGTCTAGACGGCCTGAGTGGAAGGTGACTAATTGGACGAGCAATAACGCCAGCTGTCGATATCGCGAACGTTTCCCACTTGTCTAGACGGCCTGAGTGGAAGGTGACTAATTGGACGAGCAATAACGCCAGCTGTCGATATCGCGCAACGTTTCCCACTTGTCTAGCCGGGCCGAGTGGAAGGTGACTCACGTGCGGAGAGCAGTGGAGCGATGGAGCGGCCGCCTAGGCGCCTAGCCGCCGCCGGGGCCGGGTGCGAGCAACAGGCGGCGCGGCAGGCGGCCGCGGGACACTCAGCGCGCCGGCGCGGGGAGGGCGGCGGGCGCGGGCGGCGCGGCCGGCGCGGGCAGCCGCTCGCCCAGCGTCGCCATGTGCTGCGCGTGCAGACGCACCAACTCGCACACGATCGACGCCTCGATGTCCACACCTGCGCACGCACTATTATATGCCCACGGGGTTCCTCTTTTACATAATAACAAGCAGTTTCCCGCCCGCTTCGCTAGGCAAAAAAAAGTTCAAAAAATAAGTAGCCTATAACCATCTACAACTAATGCGTCTAATGGTCTTGGTCCCATGCCGATCGGTCCAGTAGTTTTCAAGTTTATCGCGGTCAAAGAAAAAAAACTTTCATTATATATAATATATATAGATAATATAATAATTTACGGTAGTAAACTAATTAATCTGTGATAATAATATACTCAGACATTTCACACAGCGCCATCTAGTCCCAAAGTAAGCAGCAGAACACTTGTGTTATGGGTACTAGACAACTGATATACTACTTATATACTTTTCTTTCGTAAATAAATACATATAACACATAGACACCCAGACTCGGAGCGGGAATCGAACCCACAACCTCCGTTTACTTTCCTATGCGCTTAACCGTTGCGCCACGGAAGTCGTAGGCACATAGGCATATCTTTCGTATTTATTAGAAACATTTCTGCCGTTATTAAGTGGTATATCTCTTAAGTAAAATATCTGTGATAAATTCCTATAAACCTTTAGCTATTCGCCACTCGACAAAGCATCCTCAGGATATACCAGAAATAAGAGTCGGTCAGCCAACCAGCACCGAAGCTGATCGAATCCTATCCGAAACACGTGTCGATTGGTGGTTTTTGGAGTTTGATCGGAAAATAGCAAAAGATTTTAGGAATTTATCACATGAAATGGATTTCCGCAAAGTAACGCCTGAGTCTATATAATAAAATGTCTGTCTTCTTATTACTAAATCCCTAACACTCTCCAGTAGTGATAGTAGGCTTTCCTGGAGTTAAAAATGACTTCTTGGGAGAACACAAAAATTCCAGTTGCACACAGTTATTCAAACTTTCCAATTCTTAACACTTGCACAGAACTTTAACGCATAATATACTATCACTTTTGTACCTCAAAACTCCAAATATGTAAAAATAAAAATTTAAATAAAATGTCAACTCACTTCTCCTGTTCCCGTCAAAAAGTCACCCGCGGGATTATTACTTTAATTTTCTTTACAAAAGAGGGGGCAAACGGGCAAGCGAGTCACTTGATGAAGCGACCAATCGCCGCCCATAAACACTCGCAACATCCGGAGAATCACAGCTTGCGTTGCCGGCCTTTAGGGAAATGAGGGAAAGGACGGGGAGGGGGTTATGGACCACTGGCACTCTCACTTACTGAACGAAACACAACAGCAATAGATGCTGTTATTTCACGCCATTATTCTGTGAAAGGATGGTATTTCACCGGGCGAGCCGCCCCTATTTGTGTTGCAATGCAACATAGCTCTCATTTTTTACTTAGTTATTAAAAATGTTATTGCTTATTTAAAAAAACTGGTATCCTACATGACGATTGCGCGTCTATTGCGTCATGACCATAAAATGCACTTCGATTTAGCGCTTACAAATTACTAATAAATATATTGACAAATACTCGTTTTGACAGCATATATCGCGCGATATTTGGCTGTCGCATGCTAACTGCAATTTAGGTAATATACGTACCGATTTCACCAAAGCTATTTAATCCTAGATTTCACCAAAGTCCCATAATACTTAGCGAATCCCTAATTATGTGGCGATTTATCCCCGATTTCACAAGTATCCTAATACTTAGCGAACCCCTAAAAAAGATAAGGGTCCGCTGACGATAAAAATCATCGTTAGCGGACTCCTATCCCTTTTTAAGGGTTCGCTAATAGAGATGAGAAATCATCATTAGCGGACCCTATCCCTTTTCAGGGATTCGCTAAATAGTAGGGGACTTTGATGAAATCGGACATTAGTAAACACTTCATTTTATAATCAAAACTCCGAAACAAAACAAAACTATTAAAAGCTCACATAATTATTAGAAGCGAATTTTCGTGATAATCGAATTCACAGATTACTGATTTAATTGGTTCCCATTTCTAATTACATCATAATGACGGCTTTCAAAACGGGCCACTTGATTTTGACGACTTTATGAAGAAACATATAGGTAACATCACAAATAATGAGACTCGACTAACGTAATTAAAGTAAATCTTGAGATCTAGATTAGCCAGTTTAGAAAAGCTCATTTCCTAAACTGACGTGACCGGGAATCGAACCCAGGCTTAGAAGGATAACCTACCACCGCGCCACCAAACCTGTTGATAAATTCTATAAATTATATTGTACTTTATTAGTAGTGTACTACGTATACTAATATTTTACAGTAGTAATTTCGATCACAAATATAAAACTAGATGTATTAATCAACGCTCCAAAAATGTCCAATTCAAATGTGCACTAAAATGACAATTTGAGTACATATTGTTTTAGTAATATTTGAAAAAGCTTTCTTTACAATTTTGTAAAAACAAAAAACAACACGTCTAGAATGGTAAAAAAAGTCAGAGATCCTTATTTTTGACAAATAATTAATATCATTTTATTGATGTTTTCATTATTTCGTAATAATAATAACGTTACATAGCTCTTTTTTTATTAAATTCGTAATTACATTTTCCAAATGATATGACCTTAATACCATTAAATATAAAATCATGAATAACAAATTTAGAACCATAATATCGCATTCACGTCTAATTTACTCGGGTTATATTTTTATTTCTGTTTTGATTAATAGAATAGAATTTTTAATCTTGTAGGTGCTTGATTTTTTTAATATATTTTTGCTACTGAAAATTAAAGAATATAAAAAAGGATTTGCTGTACTTAATTATAAACTTATAAACACTGTAAAATCATCATAGTAACATCTTTCTCATAATTAAAAAAATATAGCTTTCCTCTACTGATCGTACCTTCTTACAAGCAAGCCCTTTTTGCTACTGAAAATTAAAGAATGTAAAAAAGGATTTGCTGTACTTAATTATAAACTTATGAACACTGTAAAATCATCATAGTAACATCTTTCTCATAATTAAAAAAATATAGCTTTCCTCTACTGATCGTACCTTCTTACAAGCAAGCCCAAAAGCACGGCTCGCCTTACTGAAATGCTCAGTGAAGAATAAATGATGAGTAGATATCAACTTTAAAGCTTATCAAACGGTTTTAAAAACTCCCGTGAATTACTTATCAAACGAAAATAACAAAAGAAAATGGATACCCCAAGTCGTGACCAATTAGTGGCAACAACGAACCAACAGACACTAACAACCTCTCAGGACATAATCAGAATAATCAGTTGTCTCTCACATGCTGGCTTGCAGCCACCTTTTGTAAGCTGATTTAAAAAACCGGATTTCGTACTGCGCTTCGTACAGATTTATAGTAAAATGCGCACAGTATGTAAGAATGAAATGTAAATAGCGTCCAATACGATTCAACTTTATTCTTCATTATTTATTTGTTTGTCTGTCTCCGTTATATTTACCTAACTCTTCTCAGTTAAGGAATTTTATAAATACTAAACGTACGCGAAACGGTTGTACCTCGTTGGTATGTCTTTCTATTACATTAAATAATAAACTAAAACCAAAACCGTTTTATATAATGATTTTAGATCATCTAACTGTTATTCATCAAAGTTATGATTTTTAGACAATTATGATATATTCAATAACAACTCGCTTATAATTTCTTAATCGAAAATAAAAAAATATCAACAATTGTATGCAATGCAAAAAAAATGCAACTCCCAAATTTTCTCTGTTCCTCGATTGCGTCTGAATACGTCATTGTCTGACGTGCAACTTTTTGTTCATTGTCTAGCATTATAGTCTACATATGTTTTATCCTTTTCACGTCCACGTAACAAATCAAAATGCCGTAAATAGCCATTCAAATGTATTACGTGAATTATACTTTAAGTACGGAACATAAGATTGAATTTTATATACTTTATTTTTAACAAACTTCGTTTCTATGTCATGCAAGAATCCTTTACAAGCTTTTACAACCTTATGCTTTCACGGTATGGTATAATTTAGATTAACACGATATTACCGATAGTACAGTACAATATTAAAAATATGTATGTCAATTCAGACAATAATTTGTTTAGATTTTACAGATTGGAATCTAGTTCTTTATTTGTGATCAAAGATAGTAACTAATTAATCAGTTAATATTATAAAGAGGTAAGCTTTCTTTGTATGTATGTAATGGATAAACTCAAAAAACTACTCAACCGATTTCAAAAATCCATTACAAATGTTTTTGGTTCATAATAAAAGTTGCTACTGGTGATGACTTCTACCAATTGGCACAACTTTCATATATGTACAATAAGTTTTAAAATTTTGGAATTCTGAATGAAAAACACCTACTGCTCAGACATGGGCTATACATAAGCCACTACTAATACAACTATAGGTAAGCGCCATTTCCTACCTGCATGCACCTCCTCCCGGGTAAGCAATATCTCCTGGGTAAGATCCGGTGAGACCAAAAGCACCCTATGATGCCGACTTTGGAGCAAGTTCGCTACAACCAACTGTAATTACACATTATGATAATTTCAGTTTTACAGCCTCATAGCAAACATAACATTTTGTTTTATTTTGAGGGGAGCTCACATAGGGTGTAATATTCTACCTTAAAGATACATATGACTTATTGTTTTTTTGTACTCTTATATCGAAATAAATAATTTTGTTTTGGTTATTATAATGTTACTTTCTCCTCTCATACGTGATGTTGTCGTGCCGCCCGTTTACACCCCATTCCTCCACAACCCTGACAGAATTCTTTGCTCAGGCATTAGTAAAGTGAATTATCCCATGGTAGCTGGTTTGTGACGATGTTACCTTATGTTTATACTTGTTGAGGGCACCCCTAGCCTTCGGTACAAGAAGGCTCTCGTCAGTCTCCAACTTGAAAGAGACGACGTAGGCCGTTGGTACCCAAAGATTGCAAAGCGGTGCCAACATCTTGGGTACCAGCTGCAGTTGGATTATGGGCGCACCTTGCTCTGACTGCATCTTATGAGTTGGCTGGGGAGTACATATTTTCAAATAAATGGACAGTAATACTGGACAGTCAAAAATAAATTATTACTAGCGCACTAGCGCAGTCGCGAGCTAGATTGAGTTTTATTTTGAACATCACAAGAGTAACTGTTTATTTAACCGCCATTGTAGTGCACTTTCCGTATTTATAGTACTATTACCTATTCTGTGCTATAACTATTTAATTCCTAGCTAGCTCTGTACAAAGTAGTTGAAATAAATTGAGAACTGGAGACTTGCTCAGGGTCTTTTTATGGACAAACATTTGGCCAGTCGTGCCTGTTGTTTTCGCAACATATTGTGTAACGTGTTATTCACGCTACATGTTGTTTCCTTTATTCTTCCCAAATTTAATCCTTATTCTTTAATTCTAGTCTCCAAAATTTGTTCACGTTTTGTCAAAATTTATAATATTTGGCGTTTACATTAGCTATTTGTTGCTCCAATGTTTGTTAATTCGTAAATTTATTGAAAGCTTGTTTAATTAATTTTAAAAACATTATTTTACCAATTGAACAAGCCCATAAATAAAGTAAATAAGTAATTTTTTTTTTGAACACATTTTTGCAATAGCCAAGTGAGATGTGTCAATCATTAATACTGCATTTCTTTTCAATCTGCGAAGGCGTCGATGATCTCTTAAAACGCAACGTCATCCGGCACTTTTCGCTTCATTTGGACAACAGACAACATATCTTAAAAACATACCGTCTTACTACAAAACATAATTTAAACATTGGTCTAACACGTGTTTAGGTAAACACAGTTTTAGAGATAGACATAGTTTAAAAACATGTAACATGTGTGACGTTAGCAAAGTTAGTGTCAATATATTACAGCGTTTCAGTGCTTTTAGTCACACGTTAAACTAGCTCCAGCTTGTGTTTACATATAAACATAGTCTACGCCGTGTCTATCTTTTTTGTAGTCTTGTAGGTTTTATTGATTAAATTTCCATCGTGCTACATTTTTGGATAATGCTAACTGAGATGGAGTGCACAAATTATTTCAGAGTTGTTGTTGTTGTCTTAGTTCCTAGCCTTGAAGCCTGCGTCCAACAAACTAGTTTGGAGTAGATTCACTCTTAATATTGATCACCACTTGAATATCTCCTCTATCTTATATTATGTAATCTTCCAAGGTATGAAGTCATCAGAGAACAACTGCTGTTGGCTGATTGTAGAGGTATATAAACTAGTGGTGATGGTGACTCACCATGGTCTCTTCTGGTATATAGAAGTCTGAGACGGCAGCCGCTAAGTAGAGTAAAGCGCGTGACCGCAACCGCGCGAGGCACTCGCATGCGGCGCGCAGGAGCCACAAGTATTCTGACACAGTGGTGAAAGTCACGGGCAGCACGGCTCCCGCCGCTTGCGCCGCTTGGTAGCGTGATAGTACTGGCGCCAGTACGTCCACGCTGTCCGCCCGCACTGCGCACAAACGTCAAAATTATATTATTATTTTTTTGTTAGTAGGGACATTGTGAGGGTTCTCGTATATGATATCCCATTTGAAAATAAAAAATGTCAATAATTGCTAACTCCACATTATTTCGTATATTCCTTCATTACTAGATTGATTCGTCTGAATTACGTCATTGCGTGACGTACAACATCTTGTTCGAACAAGGTCAGAAGATAAGCCGGACATGCTTATATGTAACAATGACCTGATTAAGAAAAAAAAAGGTGTTCGATAAGAAATATAGAATACATATAGGACATTGGGACAAAATTGGGAAATAATAATGGAGACAGAAACGACAGTATGTTTTACTGGATCCAGAAGAATCTCATCGCAAATTACAGGAGCAGGTGTCTTCATTCCCTTTTAGAACAGAGATATTTTCAAAACACTAGGAAAACTCGCGAGTGTATTTCACGCTGGAATGTTCGTAATAATGGTATGTGTGATAGAACTAATGGAATCACTAGATAAGATTTAAGAAGATATCATAATATATTCTGATAGAAAAGTAGTTTTCAAATCTTTAGACAAGCCGACACGCACGTTAGATCTAGTTGGGGAATGCAAAGAAATCGTAAATAAATTATTAGAAGTACGTAATGTCTGTATCGTCTGGAGCCCAGAACACAGTGGTACTATAGAGAATGAAAAAGCATATGACTACCAAAACAAAGTGCAACTACACCTACAATAGAATCTGAACCCGAACTGAATGAATATCACTAGATACACCTACATCACAACAAACAATATAAAATTACAACAAGGTACATTAGAATGTACCTTGCTGTAATTTTTAACCTTTTCAGTTTTACCTTTTAACCTTAGAAGGTTAGTAAGAAGGTAGGTATCATTACAGGACACTGTACATTAAAACGACTCCTGTCGATACTCAGACTAACACTAGATTCTCTAACTCCCTATGACATCACAGCAATAGGGAAGAAACAAGCATACACTTTATAGCTGAGTGGATTATGTATTCAAACAAGATTTCACACACTAATATTCATGGTAAAACAAATCATTGGTAAAATTATCTGCAGGTAGCCTTTAAATTAAAAAAAACACATCTTTGTATTTATGTCATGTTTATTACCTGTAATAGTAGTGTTGGGGCCTCGTTCGTCTATTTCTAGCATATCAAGGAGCTTCTGCCCGCTGAAGTGTCTTGTAAACGGCTCCAATGACTTCTGTCTGTGCATGAAAATGACCGCATAGCCTTGCTCTAGGAAGTATTCAGCAGATGCGGCGCCGCGCTTGCCTGCACTGAAGTTATCGACGAACCTGACTGTATTATGCTCGAGGGGAACTGCAGTGCCACCCGACTGGAACCAATTTCAAGTCAATTTCAAGTACTTTTGGCCGGGCGCTTAGAGTTCGTAAGTACGCTTCTTGGTTTTTTATAGAATCAAATGTATAATGCATATAAATAGGCAGTCTTTCTTTTTGAATCTTGTCACGAAACCCTTAGTTATTAATCGACTTCAAAAAAAGGAGGAGGTTCTCAATTCGTAGGTATGTTTTTTTTTGTATGTTTGTTACCTCACAAGTCCGTCATTTATGAACCGATTTTGAAAATTCTTTTCGTTTGGTAGGTAATACTTCAGAGGTGGTCCCATTTAAATTTCACCGATATTGGCGCTTGGACTTCGAAGATACACTAAATAACGCGACCTGGTTATAACCTTTATTTATATTGATGATTCTCTTGTATATCGTTACGTTCCGGAATTAGAAAGAAGTTAATTGCACACCTGCCCTAGATATTTATTTAGGTCAAGACCACTCAAACGGGAGAAATAAAAAATTTTTAATAAAAAAAAATGAACCGCCTTCAACAAAAACACTGCAAAGTATAAAATAACTATCCTTTACTAATCAAAACTCACACATATCTATATAATTAAATTTGACAGTTATTGAAGTCGGTGCCAAATCAATGTGCAACAATAAAGTGCAATAGTAAAGTCTATTAGTTTGGTAAGCTTGGCACCGACTTCAGTAACTGTCAAATTTAATTATATAGATATGTGTATCGTATTTATAAAGTTTTAATTGTACTTGAGTTTTGATTGGTAAAGGATAGTCATTTTACACTTTTCAGTGTTTTTTTTGAAGGGGGTTTAATTTTTTTTAAATAATAATTTTTTGTAAGTTATAGAACAAAGAATATGTGTAAAAGAAGGCCGACTCCCACCTCACGCGTAATGGAATTGCCTGCTCTCGGCCGGATAATTAGAGTTTTTGCGTTGGGTGTCATTTAGTTATACATTTAATATATACTAATAAAAACAATACATACGGAAAAGTTCTTCATGTTTGTCAAATTTAATTTCTTGTAGTTATGTTGAAGATTGATAACTCAGGATTTGAATAACTTAAATTATTTTAGCATCTAAGGACATTATAATATGTTATATTTTGTGACGATGTGAAGAACGAATTAAAGACAAATGTAAGCATATTGAGTCGCGTGCCCGACTGGCGATACAATAATTACCCATATTCGCCCAAAATATCGCCGTTGTGTGCGTGCCACGGCGCGTGCGTATTAGCGCGCACACATACAAACAGCGCACGCTGGCTGTCTATGAAGACATCCTACTGTTATATTTATAGTGTGGTTAGAACTTAGAAATCAACTCACAGTGACCAGCACAATCTTGTTTCCATACTGATCATGTCGTTCACAGAACTCCTTCAACAGCGACCTGTTGTCTTCAAAGTCGGTTGGAGGCAAGTGGACAGAAAAGAACTCCTCCCAGGAGCTGCTCGCCATTGTCGCAGGAATGCGACACTGTCAGATTCTGTGTAAGAAAAATAGAAGAATGAATTTATTTATATAGGTTTAATAGTGCGCTGTAATTTGAAAAAAAAAAAAATGGCGGTCGTTGAGTATGACAAACTCTGAACAAAAATCTTCCAACTCCTTTTTAGAGATTGATAGATCTTTTGTATTTTTCTCAAAAGCTTTGATTTAATATTATAAGCAGTCGGCCCTAAGGCCCTTGATACTATTACTTGAACTAAGTTGACCCCACCAAAATCTTAATTTATGATTAGTGGGGTTAGGAGATGGACAATACTTTGAAAGAAGGACCCAGTGCTGATTTGTGGAGGTCTTTAGGTCAGCCTACTTATAAGACCCACATAACATTTTCCTCAAAAGCTTTGATTTAATATTATAAGTAGTCGGCCCTAAGGCCCTTGATACTATACCTAAACTAAGTTGACCCCTTCAAAATTTAAATTTATGATCAGTATGGTTAGGAGATGGACAATACTTTGTAAGGAGGACCCAGTGCTGATTTGTGGAGGTCTTTAGGCCAGCCTATTTATAAGACCCACAACACATCAACTATTGTCAGATACTGATAATTGGACCGAATATGGAATGGAAATTGGAATTGTTAATAAGTCACCCGTGCCAGTGCTAGGCAAAATGTAATTGTAAAAACGATTACAATTAAAATTGTAATTGTAAAATGTAATTGTTTTTGTTAGGCAAACAATTACAATACAAATTGTAAATGTTTTTACAGTTACAATTTGTAATTATTTTACAATTACAATTACAAATTGTAACTGCTTTACAATTACAATTGTTTTTAAAATTACTTTTGCCAAAAACGGCCATGTGCAACATTGTTTAACTTCAGTGATTATAACAAAAATTGAAGTATAATTTACGCTACACGCCTAAACATTCTACTAAAATAAATTCATTTGAAGCTGTTCGGGAGTTTCAAAGACAATCGAGGACATATACATAGTCAAGGGCCAACAACATAAGTTGTTTCAATTATCTATGTAATGAGGTATCTATTATTTAACTGGCTTATAACCTCTATAGTATTATAAGAAGTTATGAAAAAAAAGAAAAATATTTAATACATGTGTTTTACAATGTGTGGCATATGCCAGACATGGTTATTTACAGAAAAAAAACTAAAGTATGTCAGATTGAAATATAAAAAAGCGTAAAACAATTAAAAGACAAAGAAAACCCAAAAAAAAAACAAATCAAGAAGTACACTAATTGTAAATTTAAACTTTATATTACTTTAATAAAGCATTGAATATGTTAGAATAATGATAAAGAAGTTAACGTAGGACTGGACAGGCATGGGGTGCTGGGTCGGGCAACCTCCACGTGGTGTATCTTGGGCGCCGACCGGTAACTGCTCGTTGTTTAATGGGTTGTTACCGGGCAGTGGCTAATAGCTCGACAAACGGGGTGGTAAGGGGTGCCCATCCGCATGTATCCTGAAGGATGCACGTTGATGGGCTTCATCTTCAGGAGGAGTTGCGTCGTTGTTTTCGTCACCTGCTCCTCTGCTTTCAGAGGAGTACGGTCGTCGTGCGTGATGGCGCTTTGTTGTGTTTTTGTGTTCTCTGCGGAGGACACAAAGTCAAGGTGGAGACGCGGCCGGCGGCACTAACCCTGTCGCTGGGTGGCGTCTGGCTGCTCTCCCCGGGACCCCGTGCAGTCACTTCAACGACCCCCGTCATGGTGCTAAGGGGGTACGTCGTGGCTGCGCGGACCGACGACGGGCTTGCCTTCATTGGCCGACCCAAGAGAAGGAAAACTTGAAACAAACCCGTGAGCCAACACGTAAAAACCTGTAGGTACCTGGGGACCCCCACAGTATGTACCCTAGCCCTCGGAATGAGCGTCACCCGGGGGTGGTCATTTAGTTCGTCTCATAACTCATGTCCCCTAGTGGGACGATCATGAAATGGACACAACCACAAAAAAAAAAAATCAAGACGTAAGGCAGGAGGTTGATGAGGAGGAGCGACAACAGGAGGTGGAGTTCATGTCGGACTCTCGTAGTGCGAGCATGGAGAGTTTGGACTCGCGCGGGTCGAGGACACCCAGAGCGGGTGTGAAACGCACCTCTTCGTGGGAGCGCATGGTCGACTCATCGTCAGATGATGACGATGAGTCGACTAAGGTTTTGAAGAAAGAGGCTTGGTACCTGGACCTACAGGAGGATAGGCAAAGGAAAAAAGCCAAGGAAGCCGAAAATTTGGCTAAGAGAGGCAGGGGCCGGCCGCCGACAACTGGCCAATACGTGGGCCTGGCGAAGGCCAAGCAGGACCTTGTCGACGCACAAAGGAAGGAGATGGAGCTGCGCGCCGAGCAGGAGATGGCGGTAATGAACAAAGAGCTCGCCAGCGCTACAGCTTCGCGTTCCGTAGCCGCGTCATCAGCTGATGGAGGTGGCGAGAGTCGGGCGGATTATGCTGCGGACCTTCAGGAGATCTTGGCGAAGGACTTGGCCGCCATCGAAAAGGTAGCCAAGACCTCAAAAAATTTGAAGGGGCCCTATATAAAGGCCCTCAACGATGCCGTCGCCTCCATCAAGGCGACAACCGAGGTGTTGAGTTCCCGATCCTCAACTGAGGAGACTCGGCAGTTGCCGGACGAGAACAGGCGCCTGCGAACTGAGTTGGAGGAGCTCCGTTCCCAACTAGCGAAGCTTAAGCAAGAGATGTTCAGCTTCATGAACCGCCCTGGACCGTCTTCGTCTGTGGCAGCGAGGGAATCCGTGGCGCCCACACAGAAGGAGGTGACGCGAGCAATTGTTGCGCAGGTGGGCGCCATGATGAACGCCCGGTTTGAGGCCCTGGAGGATCGGCTGCTGCCGGAGAAGCGGTTTCGTCCACCATGTCTGGCGAAAAGTGTGGCGGGCGTAGAGCCGCTGCCGATTCAAAGCATGTCGGGGAGTGGCAAATCTGCTGCTCCCAAGTCCAGCGTCGCGTCGTCGGTGTCCGGCGTTGTTGGGAAGGCAAAAAAGGGGGCAAAGGGGAGGGAAAGTGTTCCGGCGTCGTCTGGGGCGGGGGTACCTCCAAGGCCCCGTCCGCTGCCTCCGGCACCGGCCTCCATGGAGAAGGCCTATAGTGTTGTCGCCCGAAGGGGCAAGAAAGCTCCGGGGGGGACTTCTCAGTCCCCCCCAAAGAGGACCAGGCCAAGGGCAAAAAGCCCAAGGCCAAGCCTAAAAGGAGGAAGCCGAAGCTCCGAAGCCCGCGGACTTCAGCAGTGGTCCTAACGCTTCTGCCTGAGGCGGAGCGTAGGGGGGCGACATATGCCTCCGTTCTGACGGAGGCAAAAAATAAAATCGACCTCAGCCAGATAGGCATCACGGAGATGAGGTATAGGAAGGCGGCGACCGGGGCTGGAGTGTTAGAAATACCGGGCGCCACTAGTGGTGAGAAGGCTGACTCCCTCGCGACCAAGCTGCGGAAGAGTTTAAGCCCTAAGGTCGTCCGAGTCTCCAGGCCCACGAAGTGCGCAGAACTGCGCGTATCGGGTCTGGATGACTCGGCGACGGTTGCGGATGTTGCCGCAGCGGTCGCTAAAGCCGGAGGTTGTGCCGTTGAGGCACTAAAGGTGGGAGAGATCCGCCGCGCCCCTTCGGGGATCGGTGCAGTCTGGGTCCGCTGCCCTGTGGATGCAGCGAAGAAGGTAACGGGTGCCCAACTGCTAGTCGGATGGGTCTCGGCCGGGGTGCAGCTCCTTGAGCCGAGGCCCTTAAGGTGTTATAAGTGTCTTAAGATGCGGGCACGTGCGGATCTCCTGCACGTCAGAGGTGGACCGCAGCGGACAGTGCTACCGCTGCGGTCAAGCGGTCATAAGGCCGGCGGGTGCAATGTGGCGCCTCACTGCACGCTGTGCGCCGCCAGCGGTCAGCCGGCCGGTCACCTAACAGGAGGGAAGTCCTGTGCGGGGGCAAAGCCCAAAAAGGGCGAAAGGGTAGCTTCTGCCGCCGCCCGTGTGGCTCCTGACGGGCCAAGATTGGAGGGGAAGGTCACGGACTAGTGGCCTCCCCAGGTGACCAACGCCTTTGGCGTGCATTACCTCCGCCGTCAAATGTAGCGGCGGAGAGCCCACCTGAGGCTTGGGGTGCCATTCAGGGGGAATGCCACCCCTCAGATAGCCTCGAGATGGCGCGCGCGGTGTTCGCTCTCACGCACTGAAGGTGGGAGTTCTGCCCTCCCACCCATAAACGAGACGAGGCTGGCGGTCTAGCGCCGGCCGTTGCCCGCCGGGGTCGCGGAAGAATGCCAACGCACTCCCGTTGCCCCGGTGCAAAGGCTCTCGAGGAACACCGTCAGGTTTTAGTGGGTAGCCCGGCATTGCACCTCACAGCCGTGGAGTCCCACATACCCCCCTGCCATCCCCTATGGCAGGACGGAATGCATAAAGCATTTCCTGACGCAAAAAAAAAAGAAAAGGACTGGACAGTCATATAATGAGAGATCTGAGGGACAAATCCGAGATAAATGAAAAATGGAAATGCAGAATGGTCAGAATGCAAGAGACTGCAAAAGAAATAGAGGACGACGATTTAAGGTGTCAAGAGTTATATTAGAAAGATTGCAGGATTCTTATGTTCTAGCAAAACAAAGAACAGAGGCCTATGTCAGAAAACAATCTGCAAAGGACTAGGAACCAAAGGATAGCTAAATTCAACTACATTTAATATATCTACATTAAATACAATACACAGAAGGCATGTTTTTTATATATTGGGTATTATATGTTTTAGTTAATGCCAATGATGTTATATTTAAAAGAGGTAGATGAGTTATTGCGCTCGAAAACTGGCACCCCAAAACTTTGCTGACGCTCATTCGTGTAACAACGTGACAGTGACAACTCGTATGTACGTTTCTAATATTAATATTAAAATGCCGTCCTATGTTATTAGATACTGCAGAAACTATACTAGCAAGACTTCCAAAGGTTCACGAATCACGTATCATGCGTAAATATACTTATTTAATTCATTTACGTCACAATTTTTTCCAAAATCTAAAATATCAGTAAAATATTAAATCATAAAAAAATGAAATGCGATAGGTAATACCCCAATCATATTTTTCGAAAATGTCTGTTCTGTGGCATTAATTACTAATATTCTATGAATTGGTCACGGATTCACTTAAAATGCAGTAACAAAGTGAAACTGACCAATCACAATGGTTTTAGAGAGCCGTGTGATTTGTTAGTTTGAAATGCAATTGAAGACTTACATTGTATAGCGACGCAGCGCAATGTATATTTGTCTCACTTTGCTTATGGTAATTGTCATGCTATCTTATTTACACTTCATCATTTTATTAGTGTGTATAAACTAAAGCGTATGGCTTATGTGTGTGCGTAACCGACACAATATTTTACAAGCATTAGTACTAACCTAACCTATCTACCTCTTTTTTAAATATAACATCATTGGTTAATGCACATTTGTTAATCCTATGAAATAAAAACTTTTATTTTTTTATTTATTTATTGCTTGAAGTTGTTTAAAAATACATGATTCAAATTAAAATATTTGAAGAATCTATTGCTAATTCCTGAAAACAGCAAGAAAATCAGTAATGCTAAATTACTGTTTACTGAATTGCTATTTACTGACAAAGTTAACGTATTTTTTGCTCAATGTGTTGTTCATGTAACTACAAGCAAATTAAATGGGATTATACAAGCACAAAATGTGTAAAAGAAATGTGATACTCTTGTATAGGTCTTAAACTTGTATGGATTCTCGATGCCTAAAACACAATATATTTGTTTTGATTGTGTACATAATCACCTTAAAGTAATGAATAACTACATAACTAACATGATATTAGTATCATAAACAAAATATTGTGAACGTAATAAATGATTTAGACAAATTACACCAATTTTAAAATCAACCAACAAAGATGGCGACGGACGGGCCATATGGTATGGAATACTCAAGACGATTGGCAAAATTGTGACAGAATGATAGCCTACAGTTAGCAAAAGGAATAGGTACAGATAATACAAAAGATGAGGAGATGAGTTAAAACTTAGGTAGGAGGGTTCCGTGTTCAAACACAATAACTACAAAATTATGACTTTTGAGTATTAGATCATTAAAGTTTATGGACAAATAAAACTTATTTGAACAATTAAATTCGTCCTACCACTAATTGCATAAATAGGAACAGTGTCAAAAACACCTTTTTTAATATAAAAACATATTTTTATAGAAAACATTTTCTATATTTTCTGTATGTAGTTTTATGATAAATAAATAATTTATGGCATCAGGTAGCGTTTATTTTTTATATAGATTTTTTTAGCAAAAAAGAAAAATACCGATTTTTATTAATAAAAGGTTTTCATATTTACTTAACGTGACTATCACACCTCAAGAGCGTGGATATATAGCACAGTACAAGCATTGTTCATTCTTTACTCTCACGCTCCATATTAGCAGTAATAGTTGATATTTACAGTTGCAAGTTCATCATATTTTAGCATGGAGAAGTCTTTTTTATTTTTGTACCTACATACTTCATTGTATTCAGCAGGAAAGCAACATTACTAGTTAAAAATTTGTTTGAAAGATTTGAGATAGTATAGTTATATGTCCAATGTAGTAAAAATTATTTTAAATTGTTAAAATTCGAAAATCTTACTGAATTTTTGTGCAAAAAAGATTTTTTTATGTAAATTCTGTATAACATGGAAATGACATAAAATTGAAACCCAATAACTATATTTTATTGGTTTGGATTTTCTTTAAAATACGCTTTAATGATAAATCATTATGGGTACTCGACCAGTTAAGTTCTAATACTTGGTTCTATATTTTATATGTTCTGTATAGTAAAAGAATCGCAAATTGCTAAATACCACTTAATATTATTTGGTTCTTCCACTAAATATAAAAGAAAACTTAACCTTTTAATATACTTACTATTATGTAAATCAATTTTAAACCAGTGTTGCCAAATTATATATTTTATTCTCATAATCTCGACACGTATTACAAATCTCAGGAATCATTTCTTTAGACAAGCACAGATAACAACAACTATAACACATGCATCCTACTAGTTTACACATACACAATACTTACATTATTATTTATTAAACTAAAATTAAAAATATGCACTTAATGGATTATTAACTCGGCAGTTCCAAGTTTTACACTTTGAATTAGATTTATTTGTTAATGTCATGACACAGAGCATGAAAAATATACTATATTCGATTTTAAATCCAAAATTTCAATTTTTGTCACTTATCGGGTTTGACCATACAACCCTCGGCTGTTTTCTAACTGGAAAACAATTACCAGAGATCGAAAACAGTGGAAGATGCCAAAGCTGACTTTTGTCAAGAGACATATTGAATTACGAGACTTTTATAACTACTGAAAGACATTTCAACATAATAATCTACATAATCTATGTATGTAAATAAAAATGATTTCTTTCTTTATTCATTTGTCATCAATGTGTTCCTAAATCATGCAACAGATCATGATGAAACTTTGACGAGTTGTGCTATGTCTGCCCGCGAAGGTTTCTGAATTATTTATTTAAATATTTATATTTATTTTAATTTAAGATTATGCGAATGACGTTGTAGGTAATGGCTAGTAATAAAATTAAAGCAATGTTTAGGATAAAGTTTATTAACCATTGAGACATTGAGTGGTACTTACACCAATTTTGTGGCTCTAAACTAATTTTATACTTGCACTATGAGTATCACACAATGAACTGGAGGAGCACCCACATAGACTACAAGACAATTTATAAAAGTAAATTTTCTCCATTTATATTGCACCAAGCATGTTCCAAGACTCCTATTTTGATAAGCAGAGTATGCATGCAAAGTAATTATGTGTCTGCCTCTATACTAGTAGTCCAATTGATCTATAATATTTTAATGTAACAATTTAAACCACAAATGTATGATTTTTTAAATTATTTTATGCTAAATTACTTAAATTTTAGTGTAAGAAGTTCAGGAAAATGTTTTTTGTCTACTTGTTTTCTGTTTAGAAATCCATGGATTGGTTTGATTTTTACTAGAATATATACCTATCTTTATTTACCACATGTAAATTGGATAGATAATATATTTATATTATTATAATATTAAAATATGACAAAATGACCTCTAAGTTTCTTTTGAATATATCTCCGAATAGTATATTCACAGAAGCATTAATAACAGTTATATTTTATTACACAATGTTTACAGAAAACCAAACTAAAATTGATTGCTTCATTTTACTGAAAAATCAATGCCTGTGCGGGCTCCTACAGTGACATTTTACAAGGACAAACGACTATTTATAAAGCATTTACCTTTGTAGTTGGATGCGTCCTTGAACGACTTACACTTTGGATCGGTGCGCAATGTTCTGTGGGTGCGCAACTGGTCTTCTTGTCTTCAGGGTTTATATAAAAACTAATCGTTATCACGCGGTTGACGGATGACGGCTGACTCGATTATTATTTGACAGTAATGGCGCGTTTACAAGATTATTTATTGCGCGCAACAGGTTGTGTGCTTTCTTCATAAATGGATGTAACCTTAGCCAATAGCAGCATTCATTCTTTTTGGCGGTTTATTTGGGTTTATTATAAATAACTGACTGAAATAAATAATGTTGATAAGTATCATAATAGAAATGTAATGGAAATCTTAGAATAATAATAATAACCGTCTTTAAAGAATAGAAATAGATGTATTAACAGTAGTTGTAAATTAATTTTTAAGCTTGGAACCCATAAGCTGTCTTGCGGTAACTTACAGACTTGGAAGAAAAGGTTCTTAATTTTTCTCGCACCAATTTCGCGACAGATATCACGCCCTAAAATATTAATGATTTGAATTGTTATTATTACATACATTCTTTATTTATTAAACTGTAATTTAGACGATTAGAAGGCTGTGACTTTAAAAAAAAAAGGTTTAAACCTTAAGGAAATTTTTGAATCGCTTTTGAATTTTTTTAATTTCCTAATAGTTTTTAACATGTTTTTACCCTCTCATTGTTGTGTTTAGTGATCGTTTGGTGTTATGCGAATGGAAAAAAATACGAGTTCGACGCCATATTAAACATTTTAGGCGAATTGCAGGTGCTTCTATTTAAATTATGCTGGGTAGACTTCGTTCAAGTCTCGGACGTGCCCTTCCCAGGTAGCATTTAACGTCAATGACGTAATTAATGACGTCATTCATGGGTCAATTGGAAGTTGGGATTGGGACCTTAGGACATATAACACAACGTTTAAAATATGGTTTTAAATAGTTTCAAAAAAAGATTTGATCAAATGATCCAATCTATCATTCATTATTCATTCATTGTATACAGATAATATCATAGTATACTTTCCACTAGATATGTTCTCGGACTGGTTTACCATATTATGTTCTTCATCTTCATCTCTGTTATGTACTGACAACTCGTTTCACATTTATTAGAAACATTTCTGGCATTTTCATGTAAAAAGGTAGTGCATCTCTATGTGAAATGTCTGTTTTCCTTTTACTAAGGCCCTAACACTGCAGTAAAATAATATAATAGGGTTTACTGGAGTTATAAAAGACTTTTTGGAAAACGCGAAAACTTCAGCTGCACATATTTATTCAAACTTTGCAATTCTTAGCACATAACTTGCACAGAACTTTAACGCACAATATACTATAAAAAATAGAAAATTTAAATAAAATGCTGACTTCACTTTTGTCGTTCCCGCCAAAAAGTAGACTGCTATGTTATTAACTTTATGGATACAATCTTGTATTTTTGATTAAAGTGAAAGATCGAACCGATCGAAGCATCAAACCTTGGCATGGAACCATTATATCTATACTAATATTAACAAAAAGTAAACTTTGTTTGTATGTAATGGATAAACCCTAAAAACTGCTCTATTGATTTTAAAAATTCTTACACCTATAGAAAGCTACATCATCAGCGAGTAACATATGGGCTGTATTATATTTTCAAAAAATTTCTACCAGTGCGGAGCAGGTCGCTATAAGTATACCAGTATACTATGAGGCATACTAACTTTATATATTGTATTTATACTATGTACACTCGACCAAGAAAGTGGTTGAGCCCTTTTGAAACTACATATGTTCTAATCTAACTAATGAAAATATTGCTTAGCCTGCTTCGATCACAAATATATAAGGTGTTACAATATTAGTTAACGGGATTTAAAGTATACGTTGTATACGTCCTATAGATCACATTTACGGGTTAAATAAATAGATATAAATAATTATTAAATTTCACATGAAAATAAAATAATAAATATAGACACAAAAGCTTCTCCACAATGTTCGAGGCGCTGTAGCACGTTGGCGTGTAAATGCGTGCGGGTGAGGCGCGCGTCACAAACAACTATGGAGTCCCTTTGCTTATTTCAATTATTCTTTTTTTCGTAAGAAAGCAAATTTAGTTAAGAATTTAGTGTTTATTTTAGTTTTATTCTGCAGCTATATTAATAGTGATGCAAACCTTGAAAGGACGTTAACTAATATTTTAACACATTATATAACAAGTAACACAATCAGCGTTCCAAAAACGTCCGAACCAAATGTGCGCTGAAATGAGAATTTTAGCGCACTCAGTCTTAGTAGTAATTTGTGAGCACTAAAGGAAACATGACAAAGTGCTCCTTCAAAAATTGTAAAAATAACACGTCTAGAACGTTAAAAAAAGATGGCGTTTCTTATTTTCGGTAAGTAATTACGATTATTTTATTTATGTGTTCATTATTTCGTTATAATAATAACGTTATATAGCTCTATTTATTAAATTCATAATAATATTTTTCAAATGACAGCTACATAATACATTATTATACGATCGTGAATAAGACATTGAGAACCATACTACCGCATTCTTATTTCATTTATTCGGATTATACTTTTATCTCTGTTCTAAAATTATAAAATGGAGTTTTTATTCTTACACTTTTATTTTTTTAAGTATATTTTTGGTGTTGAAATTTCAATGATGACTAGTAGTATAGGATTTGCTGCTAATTATACATTTTAATGTAATTTATGTAATTATATATTCTTTTATAAACACTGCAAGTTATTGCAATATTTTTCTGGAACATATAAAAAAATATATAGCTTTCCTCGGGATCCTATTCGATGTGAAAAATACTTCTATAGTAGCACGCCAAAAATGCGATGTATACTAAATGAACGAAATGTAGTTTGCTCTGATCACTTTTTAGAATGTGACGAATATATCACAGAGAAAAGCTTAAAAAGGCTACATAATATTACGTATTTACTTAAACCTGCACTGTATTTCTATTTGACAGTAAGTTATTATTTGTATTGTGGCGTTGTTAGAAGATTAACGTTGCCACTAAATCGTTTGAAACTAAGATTTTAGATTCTTTGATTGTTTTTCATCAAAATTAAGATTTCTAGTCATGATATATTTCTCTGACTACCCCGTTAGGGATACGGCGTGATGATATGTATGTATATATTAAATGATGACCCGCATACAATTTCCCATTGAAAAATAAAAAAAATATCATCACTTTATTGCGACTTCACTCTGTATTCCTAGATTATGTCATTGCCTGATATCCAACATTTTCTTCCTTGTCTCGCCTTATAATCTAAATATTATGTCTTATCCTTATCACGTCCACGTAACAAACCAAAATGATGTAAATAATTTTTGACAAATTTCGTTTCAATGTTTCAAACTTTATGTCTTTAAGGTCTACTATTAATTAAAACAATATTATCGATAATACTGTACGATGTTCAAAATTTATATATCAATTCAAACAGTAATTATGTATTTAGATTTTAAAGAAAATTGTGAATTATTATTTGTGATCGAAGAAACAAAAATAAAAATATGAATAATTGTGTAACAATGCTGCTCCGTCCCTTTCTCTATTCTTACATTGCGTCTGAATATGTCATTGCCTGACATGCAACATCTTATTCCTTGTCTAACATTATAATTTCTATGTGTCTTATCCTTGTCACTTTCATGTAACAAATCAAAATGACGTAAATAGCGATACAAATAAATTACGTTAATTACACTTTAACGATGAAGCGTAAGATTGAAGAGCTTATATTGTTTCATCGAAGTATGCAGGAAATAGTATTATTTGATAAATTACATATGCTAAATGTAAAATAGGTAAATTTTTTACTCATAAATGGCAACATTATGTCACGCGAGTACAGCGCTGCGTCTGGGGGACTTCTTTCATGAAAAGGACTCTACCACTGTTAGTTGTCAAAACATTCGAGCTTGAGTTCGTCACACTGTTTGCTAGCAGTACCAACCTCTCGAAAAATGGGTTGGTACCATCTGACAGCCAATTCTACCACCGCGCATGCTCATTGGTCAAATCAAATAGCGCGCGCTTCCCCGGCTTCCTGTTACACACTTCCGTCCCTTTTCACGAAATCACTCCCACAGATTGCAGGAAAGCGAGAGGAAAAATGTTACACATAAAAAAGTTTTCCTAGATTCACTATTTTCATGCTTGTTACATTTAAATTTAAAAAAGATTTTGACAAGCTTTCTTTTGATAGCGGTGCATTGAAAATATACTATACATACATACATATCTTCACGCCGTATCCCGAACGGGGTATCAAAGAGGACGGGGCACCAAACGTCGCGGTCCTTACATACTTCTTTCGCTTCCTCCAATCACATCATTCTCGTCACACATTTTCGCCTAGGTATGCGAGTGCTTTTGACATTTCCGTCGACTAACACTCTAGCCATTTGATCGTCATAAGTCAGCCTTGATCTTCCTTGGCTTCTTTAACCTTTTTTTTCGCTTTCGCTTTCGCTTCTTCAAATCTCATTATTCTCCTCACACATTTTCGCCTTGGTAGACGAAAATATATAACTGTTGTAATTTACCTACGATTAATTAAACATAATGCCTCGTAATTTATCTTTAGCTGAAAGAGCAGAAGTCATAGCAATATTACATAGAAATGGTCAAAATAACAGTGAAATTTCAACTTTAAATATATCCGTAACTATGATTATCTGAATGGTCTGAATGTTATCTTTTTTGTTTGTAATCGGTTTAGTATACAAAATGTAATAATATTAAGGTCTCGGTTTTATAATTTCAGCGAAACATCGTTTCCTTTGGTTTTCGCGCGAAGGTGAAGAAAGTAACCTTCAAGATCATAGAAGAAGTGGTCGTCGGCCGAGCAGAACTAAATATGCATAGGGAAACGATGAGACGTGTATTAGAAGAAAATGGTTTTACACCTACGTCTCATTTTGCGGAAGAATTTGATGTCAGTACTAAAACTATACGTCGTTCCAAAAAGGTTCGTTTAGCGAATAGCCATAAAGCAGCGTTTGAATTTGGCTGAAGAATTTTTAAATTTTGATTGGCCGACTAAAGTATTTACTGATGAGAAGACGTTCAAATCCAGCCAACATGGCCGGTTAAGACTGGCGTTACAATAACACAAGATACGATGAAACTAATTTAGTTCCAAACATGGAATTTGTCTTAAAATATGGGGCTGGATGTCGGCTGACCAAGTCGGTGAACTTTCAATATTACCTCCACGAGCTACCGCTCTAAATTATATTGACAGCCTCGAAAACTTAATGTTACCTTAATCTGTCAGGATTGTCTACCTTGAAAATGAGCTGCCTGAATTTAATTTTTTACATGACAACTGTAGGTTAGATACTACTGAGCACAGATCTATCAGTGACCCGCAATTGGTTTCAACGAGATCAATGTATTTGACTGATTCCGTGGCCTACAAGATCTCCTAATTTGAACCCCATAGAAAACCTCTGGGGACTAATGGTGCAACGATGGACTAACCGAAATGAAAGAACACGTGCAGCAATTGAAAGCCCTTGCATTGAGGTATGGGATGCCATGCGAGTTACGTATATTTGTACACGACTTGTTGGATCCATGAGGCGCCGACTGTCAGAGGTTTTCAAGCTAATGGTGGATATACTCGATAACATAACATATCTTCACGCTGTATCCCCAACGGGGCAGCCAGAGAGGACAGAGCGCCAGGAGTCGCGGTCCTTACACACTTCTTTCGCTTCCTCAAAATTCAACATTCTCTTCACACATTTTCGCCTAGGTATGCGAGTGCTTTTGACATTTCCGTCTGCTAACACTCTGGCTATTTGATCTTCATAAGTCAGCCTTGGTCTTCCTTCGCTTCTTTTACCACTCACTTTCGCTCTGTAAATTTTCTTCGTCAGTCTTTCATCACTCATTCTTTCCAAGTCCCCGAACCATCTAAGCATTCCTTTCTTCATTTTTACAATAACACTGTTGTGCAACCCTGTCATACTGCGTATCTCATCATTGCTTATCCTGTCAGCAAGCGTGACACCGCACATATTTCTGAGAGACCGCATCTCCACAGCATTTAACATACTTTCACTCGATTTTGGGCATATCCAGGCCTCACTACCGTACAACAAAGTTAGCACCAACACTGCATTGTGGATGGCCATTTTAGCAGTGTTAGCTATATTCACACTACCCACTAATGCAGACAGAGCACCGTTCACTTTATTGCCAGCTGCTACCCGTCTCTCCACATCGAACTCACATCTTCCATCCCTCGAAAACGCACTCCCCAGATACACAATTTCATTCACTTGTTCTAGATATTTTCCATTTACACAAATCACACATTTCGTTTGTACCGCTTCTCTTTCAAACACCAGAATCTTAGTTTTGTTCACATTCATTTTCAATCCTTTTACTTCACAATCTTCTTTCATACACGTGACTAGTGTCTGCAATTCTGCTTCTGATGGTGCTATCAGCACAGTATCGTCAGCGTACCAGTTTACCACTGTGTCATCACATCCCATACCACTCATATTACTTTCAATCTCTGGAGGCAACTGTCCAAATACAGCACGAACAGCCAGGCAGACATCACGCAGCCCTGTCTGACACCAGAACAGACTTCAAACCAGGACGACATGTCACCGTCTATCCTTACACAGGCACTGTGGCAACGATATAATGACCTCACAGCCTGCAGTAAGGAGCCCTCCACGCCATATTCAGGCAGAAGACTCCACAATTTCTTCCGCACTACTCTATCGAATGCTTTTTCTAGATCCACGAAAGCGCAGAAAACCTTCTGGCCTATAGCCAGAAACCTTCCCACGATAACGCGAAGTGAGAAAATCTGATCCATACAACCCCTACCGTACCTGAAACCACCTTGCGCCTCCCACAAATATCTTTTTGAAACGCCTTTCATACGTCCAGTCAATACCTTAGTATAGACTTTACTCGCTAAGCTGACCAAGCTGATGGCCCTATAGCACGCACAGTCTAGATAGGAACCTTTCCCTTTATATATAGGTACTATGACTGCCGTGCACCAGTCTGTCTGTCTTTCATCAAATTTTTCATACCACAGTCATTTTTAGTAGTAAGGTAGTCCCGCCATGCTTTCTTCTTCTTATGCACAGACACTTTCACCTCATCATCTCACCACACATCACGCTTTTTACCATTACCAATATTATTCATTCCACACACTTCTTTCGCAGCCTCGATCATGCTATCCCTAAGGTTCTGCCAACATTCTTCAACATCCTCGCTCATCACTTTCAATCTATCATCAAGCTTACCGGATAATACCCTTTCATATTCATTCCTGGTGGTCGCATCTTGGATTTTCCAGCTTTTAATGCGACAAACCGCTGCAGGCTTGGACACTACGCGATGTCGCCATGCCGCAAACAGACCCCTTATTCTAGTTACCACTAGAAAGTGGTCCGTTCCCAGATCGACTCCTCTGTGTGCTCTAGTGTCCATAGCCTGTTTTTTGAGCCGGCTGTCCACCAGGAATAAATCAATCATACTTCCTTCATCCTTCCTTTCCCACGTGTACTGATGAATCCTTTTGTGCTTAAATAAGGTATTAGCAACAAAAAGATCCTTGTCCATACACAGTCCTAACACAATCCTACCAGCATCATTCACTCTCTTATCTCCATACTTGCCTAGGACAGACTCAAATCCTGTTCGAGCTGTCCCAACCCATCCATTCATGTCTTCACACACTATAATTCCCTCATTCGCCTCATTCGTCTCTAGAACTTCCCTAACATTCTCCCAAAACTGCTCTAGCTCGTCCAAGCCGACAGAGGACACTAGGGCATACACCACTAAAACAAATAACCTCGTCAACCCTGTCTTGAGACGCACCCAGAGCAGTCTCGGGTTTACACACTTATACTCAGTTACACAGTTAACCAAACGAGAGGATAGTCAGACGCCTACCCCCTGGCATCCCCTTTCTTCTTGTGGTACACCTGACCACAAAGCGATGCCCCCTCCAGGCAAGTCGACAAGTTCACTGCCCTTTCGCTTGGTTTCACTCAAACATAACACATCCAATCTTCTTTCTTCCATAATATCAATCACTTCATTCATCTTCTCTTCAATCCCACCTCTCACATTCCACGCAACTATTCTGCACTCCTCCCTCCACTTCCCGCCGCTAGGTGCACAGCGTGTTGGATGGCGGTCCCCAACGCCGAACTGCATTCTGCTCACACCAGCGGGGTCAAACCGGTGTATGTCGCTTTCGGGGGACGCCCTAGCTTTCATATTTGCACTGTCCCGCATGATGTGCACAGAAGAGGAATTGCAGCCCTGAAAAGGGCTGGCAGGGGTCGCGACGAGCACGCTGCCTCAGTTGACCCCCTATTATACTCGACATTAATGTAAAATAAATTTTACAGTAATGAAATATAAAAAACTCGTTTTATTATCGTCCTTTTAAGATTAGCGCACATCACAAACATGGTGAGGCTCATCGCAATGCACTGCAAAATTGTAATAGCCCATATTAGAGGCGTACCGTGCTGCAGTGCATCACAATTTTGATTTCATTAATAAATAAAATGCGTGCACTGTGCTGCAGTTATCACGGGTTGTCTGTAGTGTACGATCTATACAATATGTATCAATAAGATCTAGCAGGATTTTTTCAATGTAATGCGTGGCGATGTGGCACACCTATACATGAATGATAAACTTTATCAAATGCCTAAATTTTGAGTAGCTTTTTGTTGACAGTGGCATCACTACTTCTATCTCTTGCTTCTTTCTTTGCTTTTATTTCGTTTACCCTTCGAGATTTTGTAATTTACCATTCTGCATTGAAATTGAAACCAACACGTCACAAATGTCATAATATAGTGGTAAGCGAAACTAGTCCTTGTAGTTTTATGACCCGTAAACGATAGCACTCTTAACTTTATGCCATAAACGCATTTCTGCTAGGTATTTTAACTTTATGATTATTCCACTCACAGAACTTACTTGAAATATAAAATAACCCACACTTAGATTATAAAACTTTATTTTAAGCATTATAATTTACAAAAATAAATTTAGTTACATACATGAGCTTAGTTTAAATCAGGTACATCACAAAAAAGGAGATCCACGATGTATTGAGTAGGTATCTTATGAATGACTTATTAATCTATCTACACAAGCTGGAATAAAACACAAAATTATAAGACTGCCAAGAGCACGGTACACAGGTACATATCTACCATATCTACTCCTAGGTTTCTAGGCCTAGAAGACTCCTAGCGGACTGGTAAATTAATAAATTACCTACTGTGTTTATATGAAAGATGTTCACATAGACCTATTGAAATTAATTTACTTGTCTACTTTTAAAAAAGAGTAGTCTATTATAAAATAATGAGGGTCTTACATTCTCGTGGTCGTCCTAGAACACGTTGGTTTATATAAAAAAAGTTATACACCTAATAAAAATCATGATGACCTCAATCAAATTACAAATATATGTTACAAGCGTATTAAGTATCTATAATTAATTATGCAGACGCAACCTTTTTATTTATTCTCTAAAAAGTCTATAAAATTTTATTTACTAATTAAATAAATACTATATACTTATTAATTAAAAATAAATTATTTTTTCTTTTTCTCTAAGACGACTAGAAGAAGTGATTTTATTTTTCTTTAAACTCCTAAGAAAAGAATGAGAATCACCGAAGAGATAAAGAAAAATGAGATTACTTTATGGAAGTAATATTTTCAACTTTTGCACTAGCAGTTGCACCGATTTTTCCCAGGATTGAGATTTCTTGCGATGTAAAATTTTTCTGTAGTTATAGTGTTCATTTGTAAGAATTTTTGTCTCGTGGCAAAAACCAGCAGAATACTATTCCACCTGAAAAGAGGGAAATATTATAAGAAAATTCTTTAAAAACATTTTAAATAACGACATCTCTAAATTGAAAACCATTGAAATACTAAATCGTCTATTACGTAATAATTTGAAAACAAATACTTAAATACTTATATATCTAATATGTACAAAGGTATACCTTAATTAAACTAAATTATTATTTGTGAATGTTTTAAAGGCTAATATTATGATCTTATTTGAGGAGAAAACTTATACTTACTAAGCAGAAGGGCGGACCATGCGTAGAAAGTAGCCTCGCAATTGGCGTTGATTAGAGCACCGATTGCGTTTACACCAAGGAACGCACTAGATCTGCCCAGCATCACAGACAGACACGACGCCATACCCCTGATATAAGAAGAGCATATTTCATTGATAAGTAACATTCTTTTGTATTGTACGTATTATGTAAAAGTCCTACTTCGTACAATGAGACGAAAAACACAATCTTACCTCAAAGACGTTGGGTAAAGCTCCACAAAGTAGACACTTAAGATGCCCATAGAAAGAGCACACATCATGAAGAAGAAAAAAAAGATGCCACCAGCAATAGGTATTCGTACTAAATTCAGTAGTACAGCAGATGTAGCTGACATGGCCAAAATACAGACCATGGCCATGCGTTTGCGATATCCACAAGTTAGCGATAGAACGAGATTGGAGGAACTCGCAAGAGCACCGTAGATCATTGCTGAGAAAAGAGTAGTCTCTTGAATGGTGTCGTTGCAAATCGTATCCTGAAAAAAGTAATGAAATATTCAGTATTGTACATAAGCTGTTCAACAGAAAGAATCAGGAATATATATCTAAAGAAGCCTCTTATTTTTTTGTCGCGTTTAGTAAATGGAAATAACAGAAGTATAAGCAAGGCACCCCATTGCTGGATAAATCTAGGTTGAGACGAAAGCATTTTTATCTGCTATACGAATTCAATGTGGCGGAGGATAAGTGGAGGCGAGCTTGTAGTTCAAAGCTACCTCCTGCTTTGATTATAGTTTAACGATTTCCACCAACACTTCCTTATACCATAACAATGCTTAAGATGGTTATTACTAGTTCGTTTAACCAGTTAGTAACTATGCGTCACTATTACCTATAATTGAATGGCTATTTGTTTCGTTACTTCCAAGTAGGTACATAAATATTAATTGGAACTCAAACTTTCCACCAATTATTTTAATTGTTTCCTCACCGTATTATTGCCAGAAAATGCGAAAGCTTCCGTTTCCGAATGCCTTATAATGGTACAAAGGTTCATGCCTTCTCCAGCCCCAGTTTCCAGTACTGTGAAAAGGTTGTTCATGATGTAAGGCAGCCACATGATGAAGCCACTGCCACTAGAATTTTAAGAACACATTCTAAATGTACATATCCCTACACATACTGAAGTTTAGGTAAAGAATTAGTGTTCAATATATTTTAGATAATTATGATTTCCGAAGAACTTACGTCATGTAAATTATAGCGACCAAATAGAACAGTCTCATTGTCTCCTTTAACAGTGGTGGCTGGAAAAGCGGTACAGTCTGTTGCCAAAGAGCACGGAAGAAGGAACAATGTTCATCTGTAGTCTGTTCTTCTTCCTGAAGCAACTTTTTGACCTGAGACAAAATATAACGCAATTTATTTCATTCTTAGAGTGTAACAACACTTTATTATCGTTTTTTATAAAATATTCGTACCGACGAGTCGTACTTACTGGAAAGCACTCAGGGTTCTCGCCTGTGTTACAAGCGTAAACACTCTTTAACACTTGAAGAGCCTCTTCATATCTTCCTCTTGAAGCTAAGAACTTAGGACTTTCGTGGAACAGATTTAGTAAACAGGCTGTGGCAAGGCAAGGTAGCGACAGCACGAAAGTCAGTAGGCGCCAGGACCGAAAGTTGATGCCCAAAAAATCGATCCAATAGGAGAACTCCAGAGGCAAAATTGGATAAGCGAACACTGCAAAACATTGATAAAATATATAAATAAAATGGATATAATCACATTTTACCCGTGTACGTACTTTTTTTTAATAGATAAATAACTGTAACTGTTTTTTTAATAGGTAAATAACAACAAAGCGAATTAAAATAAGTCCTTCGATGAAGAAAGGTTAAACAAGCAATCAAGGCTGGAAAACTCGTTTTCATAATAGACCTAATTAGACTGATAAGAGCAGTTCTTATTACTGACATAACATATCTGATTTGAGAACTCATTCCGTCAAAAACAATTGATAAACTTACTGGTCATAATATTATAAATAATTGGTTTTGTATATACATTACAGTATTTTTTTTCGAGAGATAGTTAAAAATATATTACACGTAAATAACTTTAAATCATCTCCCTCACTCATGCTGCACAGAACACCATGGCAGGGACATAAAATCATACTTCCGCGCCATTCTACAATAAGTATCTGGACTTACAGATCGAAAGGGGAAACCAGAAAGTAAGAGATAATCTATCGCTTATGCAAGCTCTTTTGTAATAATCCCTATCCTTGTGGAAGATTTTATTACTCGCGTATGAGTAAATATCTGGTTCATTCTACATTCTTCTGTTTCTCCCAGACCAGCGTGTAAGCACGCTTAAAAACCATTAAAAACAATATGGCCGTGTATCATTTATATAATAAACCTTCTTGCTATTGCTATATAAATAGACAAATACATGCATACCTTCACACTGTATCCCCAAGGGAGTAGTCTGAGGGGATGGAGCGCCAAGGATCGCGGTTCCTAACACACTTCTTTCGCCTTCTCAAATGTCATCAATCGTCATTCTTCTCACACGTATATATACAAGATTATTTTGAAAGTATGGATAAATACGAAAAGGTATAAAAGCACTCATGACAACGGAAAACTTGGGTTCTACAACTTCACCAAAAGCCAATAGCTTTAGTATAATAAAGTTAAAAAATAAATAAAGGTGAATTAACCCTAATATCAGCGTTTTTACGTCGCTAGAAAGCCTTTGGAATATAGGGCATAATGATAATAATAATAATATTGAATGATAGGGTTGTACATTTTTTTCCTATTAAATGAATGTTTTTTTTTGTATGGAGAACAAAATAAACGTATCCTGTAATTATTACATGTGCAATATAGCAGTCAACAATGACACGTTGAAACCCCGGTGGATTTATACCCCCTTTCACAATAACCTTGTACACAATACAAATATTCTGTTTACTATGTAATGAGTTTCATGGTTGGTGCCTCAGACCAAATAAAAAAATATCCGAGGTTTGTGCTGTTCTGCTGACTATTGAATGAGTTCGAAACAGTCTCATCTAGGACGTTTTAAATTATCTTTGCATCATATGGTCGTAGGACATAAAGAAATGGGTATTTTGGTATAAGGAAATAGGTTTCCTTACTAGACTTGCTCTTCTACATGTTCATACAGGGCGTTAAATATGTATTAGTGTAGACATTGGTGGCTATAAGGGGTAACGTAATGAACACCTTAGGGATGCCAAGGACAACAAAAAATACAATTGTTTTTTTGTAATCGAATCTCGATTTATTTGATATCTGTGCCTCTAACTCTAAACTTCTGTGAAAATGTTAATACGAGATCCAAGGCCTTTCCTAAATCGAAATCTTGGATCCGCCCTTCGATACATTATTTAACAAATAACATTGACTTTTGCTCTCTTTCTGTATATATATCTTTCTACTTTATATATGTTGTTGTGTGCGCAAAAAAATTGTTAAATAGATAAATAATTAAATTGATTGTATGTGTATGTATACAAACCTGCAGCCACCGCATGGGAGCACATGAGAGAACATGTGCAGAGTAACATAGCACGACCACGCGAACGTGATGAACAGCTCTCTCCTAGGAGAGTATAAGCGCCGGAGTTGCTTGCAGATGTACTGTGAATAAAGATTGTTTACGTATTATTCTTAATTATTTAGAGTGACATAACGATGTTTTGCATTGAGTGACAATAGGACATCTAGCTGTCACAAATCGCATTTTCCAGCGTTAAATACTTGTGTTGTACTCGTAAATGGCAAAACGAAACTTTCCATAATAAACCTCTCTTGGCCGACTTGTACGACTACCTCTCCGGTATCACCATATTTCTTCATTTTCGCCTAATAATCCGTCTTGGCTGAATTCTTTATTAGGATAGGGACTTCTTGGGATTATTAATAAGGAACCCGTCTTCGCTAGTTTTCATTACATGTTTTTAAAAAGGAATTACAAAAAATTTTGGAAACAAGACGAAATACCTAAGTAACATGATTCCTTGCTTTCGTTGCCAGAGTTGTAGCCTATAACAATGGGCAATTATTTTGTAAGACTATTTACACTGTCACTTAAAGATATGTAAGTAACAAACATATTTAGAACAAGTAAGTCGATTGGAAGCCATTTCGTTGCAAACCAGCGTATTGTACCTATTAAGTACTAATACGCATCGATTTTAATACTTGCAAAGTTGCGAGTTGTTTTCTAGCGCAATGGCAGCCAATCAACTAAATTGATATACTTATGTAATTAAATACTGAAGTTAACAAATCTAACAAAGTAAAGAATCACAAAACGATTAAAATACGAACCTGCACGAATATAGGCAAACAAACGTCATTGATAACGTTCGATTTTGACGTAACGGAATTACACGCATTATCACTTTCTTATCACAAACAAATCCGTGCTATTTCCGCCACGTACGTAAATATGTCGTACTCTAGCGCTCATTATCAGGATTTGAGTTCAATAAACTTATCTATATTTTATTTGCATACATAAATATATAGCTTCACGCCATTTCTCATTCAGGATGCAAAGAGCATCAACAAAATCACACTTTGATTTCCCTTCCAATTGGTTATAAATATATTGAGGCTCTCAGATGGCTAAATGGAACCAGCTACACGAGTTGTTACCCTATGACCTGTTTTCAATAGTACCTGTCCCCTGCGACTTCGTTCGCGTAGTCTTTTATTTAATAAATTGAATAATTCAGAAACCTTCGCGGGAGTACGCTGAACAATGCACCAAAGTTTCGTCGAAATCGAATGAATGGTTTAGGAGCGGATAGAGGACAAACTAACAAAGATACATTCATTTTCATCTACAAGATTAATGAACACGAATTGTTACAAATTCGTGTTTAAAGGGAATTCGTTCTTCATCCCCGCGTCTTGTAGAAACAGCAATAAGGTTGATTGTCGTATTGCTGCCTTTGTATATAATAGCTATGATAGTAGTTAATTTGTAAGAATTGTACAGTACTGATTAAAAAACTGGTTTGAACCATTAGAGAATATTTATATTTGTTATTATACAAATGGATGTGGTCATGACAATCAGAAAATGATCGCACCAGTCGCAAATTATTTAAGACTTGAATTGTTAATGAATAATCGTCAATTTTTAAAGATCGAAATTCAACTCACAATATAGAGGAGCATAGTTTAAGCAGAGCCATAGACCTCCAGTCAGGAGCGAAACTGCTGAGTGCTGCAAATATGAAACCTATTGACATGGAAAGCACCAAGGTTAGACGTCGACCTTTGGTGTCCGATATGTATCCCCAGATTTGAGCACCAGCCACCACGCCTGAAATATGTATTTATATTTATGCATGTATGGATATTAATTTTACTGCCAAATAAATGCTAAATCTAAATACACAATAACAATTGTAACAACAACTAAAAATAATGAAATAACAAAAATAAAAAAAAATAAAAAAAATGGCAAGAATAATTGTAACAATAACACACTGTAACAATTGTAACAAAGTAAATGTAACAGAATTAATCAGAAACCTGAACTTGACTAAATTTGCGTGAAATTAGTACATTTTAGAAAACTCTGCTGCACTCTGAAAAGTGTACAGAAGGAGAGGACCTGTAAAGGTACACACTAACTGACGGCACGGATATGCCGCCGTCATTATAGGCGGTATACCCGGCAGCTATCGGCAGCGATCTCAATTTTTCTAAGTGATTACAAAACGTATGAAAGTTATATTTGGTAACCTAATTTTTCATTTCACTGACTTTATTTTGCCAGTTGCGATACACGATTGGTTAACTTTTGTAACGCAAAAAAAATATCAAAGAAACCTCTTTTAAAACGGAGATTTACGTTTTTCCGAGTAATGGGACTGATTTATGTTTTTAAATTTTTTGCGTAATTTAATCTAAACATATTATTCAAAATGCCAGTTGGATTTTTTAAAATTAATCATAGTTTTTAAAATAAACGAAAATAACTGCTTTTTCGTATTTTTCGCCAGCTAGCGCGCGCACCTTATGGAGAAGGTCTATTTTAGATCAAATTATAGTTTATCAATGCGTCGCCTTATCCTGGTGGCGTGTCGCACAAAGCCGCTGGAACCGCGATGTGCTGGCGGGTGACAAATACGACATAAGACAAATAAAATGTCTTTTAATTAGGACACGAAGCCATGCTGCTTCTAAACGAAAAATTTCATAAAAATAAAATTTTAATAGTAAACTGTGCACACCACCAGCGTTCTGTACGACTGTCACAACCGAAATGATGCTCCTCGGTGTTTTGTGTCATATTATGCCGGCGGGCCATTGATACCAGCGGCATACACGCGGTGCAAAAACCCGGGGTCTGTACCGCTGGCATAGTGTGTCGGCGCCTTTATGGCCGACATGTTTAATACGGTCAAATTCTGTAGGTAATTAAGAGCACCTACATATCATAATTAACGCGGCGTTAATTAATACAAAGGAACACTGAAGTAAACCACACTGATTATATCTTAACCTATCTTCAGACTCGATGAACGAAAATAGAATTCTTGATTTGATTATAATTACTATGCGAGCAGCTGCGCGATCGTTGATTTTATACTAGATAATGTTTGTTTTTATTTCTGTGCAACGACTTACTTAGTTTAACAATGTCACTCATTTGTAGTCAAAATCAGTTTAAAGTTTTATAACCCCAAGGTATTCATTCCTCTTGCCGCTACAACAATATGTCCGAAGCCACGACCCGCAACTTCGATTGCCTGATTTAATCGTAATATTCCAATTTCAGACGTCTGTGTCCCAAATGACGGGTTGGCGGAACGCTTATCGTTTCGATTTTCAATTATTTTTGAAATAAATACGCCAGGCAATATATACCGATCGTCCAATCTCACACTAGGGAATTCCCTGTTATAAGAAACAGACAACACCTGGGGGCGGTTCCCAGTACACCCAGACCCGAGACAATATAGAAAAGTTCGTTTCCTAAATTGACCCGGCCGGGAATCGAACCCGGAACCTTCCGTGCGTGGACACAACGCCTAAACCACTGCGCCATCGAGGTCTTCTTTGAGGTATTTTTTTATATAATTTTCCTGCCGTATTCATTGTTAAAAATATATAAAAGTCCCTACTTTATTTCACATATCCCGATAAAAATTCAATAAATAAATCACTATCGGAGTTGAGCAACCTACTCGCAACGTACGTTTTTGTCATACCTATAACTTTATGGTTTTTGTAGTCTGTGAAATGAGAACAATGAACAGTTAATAATTGTGATTGTAAATAAAATACTTTCCACTTTCAGGTTAATTCTGTTATACGTACATACTTTTAAATTCATATTTAATTCATGATTGAAATAACCAAAAAAGAAAATACAGTACGGTGAGCGAATTTTTTTTTAATGGCGTGGCGCAAATTAAACGCATTTGTCAGTTGAGCGACTTGCACGTGGACCTTATAAAAAATGTAGTCAATGTGACACATCCTTTAGTAATCAGTTGCAAATGTCAATAATTACAATATATACGTATTATCTTGCTTTCGCTATAATATATTGAGTTTTTATATTTATTTCTCTGCTGGCGTATCCTCTTTTGATTTTTAATATTAATAAAACTATGTCAAGAGGTTCAAACCTCTTCCTAAAGCATAATCCAAGGTTTAAAATTAATTATAAATTACTATTGTATATTATTTTTCTGTATTTTAGTTACAGGTTGGTTACAGGAGGACTCCTGAAGGATTTAAAAAAGTTACTGCTGACATTTACCTATCAGAGGCGTGGCTGTCAGAAGAGCTCGTTGCTGCATAGAAAGGTCAAAGTCGCAGACAGCGGCTGCGACCACGAAGCTCATTCCAAATAAGTCCAGTCCCATAGCCTGTAGGGTCCAACTACAGATCAGTAGCAGGCCATAATTGTATTTTCCGAAACCTTAAACATGTAATTATTTAAAAAATATTTTCATGTACGTTTTCTATGAATGCATAATTATTTTTAACAAGTACAGCAGACAATTACAGAAATTTTGGGAGTCAAAACTAAACGCTTAGGTTTTTCCTGATTCCATGAAAAGAACTTCGTTTATCATTTGAAGAAAACACTACAATATAAAGTATTTAAATCTGTGGCCGGAGCTAGTGTGAGATTTGCAGTAATAATGTCAGACCTACATAGATCGGCCATTATTGCAATATGTTTGGTAGAACCCTGTGCGAGGTCCATACACGGATTGTAACTACCATGTTACACTGAAAAAATGCTTAAGTCGGTTTTACAAATGTTTTTCTAAACTTGCGTGTTAACGGTCTAACACACACGGAAATTGTTGATTTCACTAAACTTAAAATGTTGAAATATTTACAAAACCGTTTTGTGTAATTAACAAATGTATTAAGTAATAATAATTAAGGTAGGTCCGATCAACATACTCTTAAACCGAACTCTTTAGTAAATTGAACATAAAATTTAGTAAATTTTATTATGTTAGAACGTGTAACTTCAATCTTTTTTATTTTGTAAATAGAACATTCGTGATATTGTAAAAATAATTAATACTTTAGTGAACTTTGGTTGGTTATACGATCAACCCTCGGAATTAAACTAATGTATTTTTTCAGTGTACTCATTAATCCTGCCGTCAAACAGCTGTGACCGCTGTGACTGCAATGTTGTGTTCCAGTGTGGGGGAATGAGACAGACGGTGAAGTTTTTGGAACAAGAGCACATCTTTTTTTTTTAATTTTTTTTATATTTCTTAGGGCATTGGTAACAAGACCTAATGGTGTAACTTCTGGTGAAACGCTAAGTTTCCTAACACTCCTTCAGTAAAGTGATAGTAGGCTTTACCGAAGTTAAAAAGAACTTCTTGGAAGAGCCTAAAAACATCAGCTACACATGTTTATTTAGATCTTCTGCATTTTTTTTACTTACACAGAACTTTAAAACACAACATACTATCACTGTTGTACTATAAAACTCCTAAAAGTGTAATTTGTATTCTCAATAATATGTTCATGGACTTCAGTCCACTTGTGGAATGTTGGGTCGCTTTTCTTCACTGTAGTCAAAAAAATTACCTGTTACAGTTAGTGCTTCATCAACTGTTGCTGCATCGACTGATTTATTCTTCTGTGATTCAAATTCAACGTCGTTTGTTAGTTGCTTCTTCATTATGAAACTGAAATCAAATTATAACTAACTTTATCATTGTATAAATTACATTTTTTTTTAATTCATATATTGAATTTTTTTTCTCTTTTCATGTTACTCATTTTTAATAATTTGTGCATCATTCTTCTTCTTTTGGTGACACTTCTTTTTTTATTTGATCTGAGATACCACTTTTCATATCCTATCGCATTTAGCTTGCAGGACGTAACAACCTATCATTATATTTCCAATTTACTATCCGTATGCCCAAACACTACTGCCGAAAGTGATAATAATAATTACCTATAATTATTGTATGTAGTCAGACAGACAATAAGGAAAGTTAAAACTTTTTTTGGTATCTAGATATGCAGCTTCTGATAGGTGGATCCGAGCTCGCTTTTTTAGCAATAGCTACTCTCGCTGAAGTCTCTCTATATATAAAGCCTTACAACGTACGTCACTTTGTCGCAGGTGTCAGAGATAACCCATCTGCCATCGTCATGGGAGGTAAGCGAAAATTGTAGTCAACACATTAGATATACGTGCATAGCATCTCTCTTCTCTCGGCTCTTCTAAAAATAGATTCGAATACCAATTACTTATCTCCTAATGGAATTATTTGTTGTTATTCGAGTCTACATTTTGTTGTCTTATTAAACAAAAGTTGTGTTAAAACGCTTAAATATGTTTGATTGTTTCTTTACACTGATATTTTTGTAGTAACAATGTTAATTCTGTCTTATGAACAAATATGTAAAATGTTAATAAATTATAATGTATCAACCTGTCAACTAACTAAATAGTAAGACATTATCTAAAACAATGTTTATTTTAGTGGTAGCAGAAGCTAACGAAGGAAGGCTGACTTACGGAGATCAAAAAGCCAGAATGTTAGCTGACAGAAATGTCAAAAGCACCCGCATACCTAGGCGAAAATGTGTACGTAATTAATTTATGTAATTTAAATTTTTATATTAGCAAATGTAACTTAGTTTATCTTTCCTGTTTATTTAATAAAAAAAAAGTATGTGTAATCATGTACGCACATTGTACGCACGTAAGAATGTATACTTCTTTGACGTTTAAAAGCAAAACTGGCCACATATGAAAAAACAAAACTGACCACATTTAAAAAGAGTAAAACTGGCCGCTTGAAATGAATGAAATAAAAAATACACAGGCGCGCGCAATTTTGACTGGCCCGTTGGTGCAGTGGCATATGCATCTGCTTTCCAAGCTACGGTACCGGGTTCGATCCCCGGTCACGTCGATTTAGGAAACGAACTTTTCTAAATTGGCTAGGAGTCTGGGTGTTACTGGGTACTCCCAGAGTTCGTTGTGTGATATCCATAGTACAAGCTTACTGCTTAGTTTGGGGTCACACAATCTGTGTAATTGTCTGGAGTATTATTATTATTATATTATTATTTCGTCACACGTTAAAAAATATGCTTTGGATCTGTTTTTCCCTGTTTTCCCAATTTTTCCAAACGCACCAAAAGAAGTACAACTTCAAAAAAGATCGCATAGGCGATTGGCTAGCGACCTATGTAACTGTTTGGTTCTGCTTTGCCATTTGTGAAAGTACTACCAAAAGTAACGCCTAGATACCATTATGTTGTGCTTTGATGGTCTGTCCACACTGCATTCAGTCCGGATAGAACATCAAGGAAAGCATTACATAACGTGTCACCATTTCCCATTGGAAATAACGGAATATTACGCATTTTATTCGTACGTATATTTTATAATATTATAATAATACTTTTAGGATGGCTTGCACCAATTATTTAAACTCGATTAGAGGATCTGACATCTCGCTCGCACCAATTATTTAATAGATGATTAGCGAGATGTCAAATCCATAAATCGAATTTAAATAGTTAGTGCAAGCCACAGTTACACAAATATCTTGTTGAATGTTACCATACACACCCGCGGGGTTATTACCTAAAAATATGCAGACAGCGACAACCACGCGATCACTACGCGACCGGTGACTAATTGTAATAAAAAATTGATATCATATTTATGATGATTGCGTATCTTTTATTCTATGATCATAAAATGCACTTTTCGCAGTTGATTTAGCGCAACTATACAAATTACATTACGTAAATTCTCGGTTTGACAGCAGATATCGCGCGATATTGGCTGTCGCATGCTGTCTGCAAGTTACGTAATAAGCGTGCCGAGTCACCCGACTGAATTCGACAGATATTGTCGATCTCGAAAGAAGAATCCATTTTAGTAGTAGCTTTTGACGGATCAACAGATAGTTACGGATCAATAAAACAATTGATCAACCATCGAACCAAATAAATATTACAGTTATAGATTTAAAATGTATACAGTAGAGGACCACGCGATAGTCATTATTTGATATTGATCTATCGTTGGTCGAGTGGGTGGGGTTCATTTTCACTAAGAATCGGTGGAACATTGAACAATAGGAAATATATTAGATATGATATATATTAAATAAGCAACAGAATTAATAATGTAAACTACAACTTTTCGTATTTGAAAATAGTTGTTTCGACTATAAATTTACTATTTCACACTTAAATCGCATACAATTTAGTTTATACAATTACTATGAAACTTTTGAAGTTTTGACCACTGATCAAAGTAAACTTTAAAAACAAATAATTGTTGTCACCTGTAATTGGCAAGATAACAGTTAAAATTGTAAGTTCTGAAAAATTATATTCAAAATCGTATTTTAATCTTATTTTAACAATAGTAAGTACAAATAATTTCTTTTTAATTCTTTAAAATTTATAATTATTTTATAGTGGCATTATTTTTTTCGAGTTCGGTCGAAGTAGTATATTTTTAATGTAATATAGTAACATTGTGCCGTAGGGTATCCGAATTTTTTATAATGATAAATAGAACTTTAATCGTTGTTTAATTTTAAAGTACTTTTAAACGTATCGATTATTTAAATGCACATAAGTAGGCGACCGTAAGCATTTCGCGTCAGCAGACCTTCGATTCTACGCAATATAGTTTTTATGTTACAATATATCTAGAAATTCATTGCCAGTATCTCATTTTATCTCATTTTGTGGGCAAACATGTCGACGTATGCTATCGCGACCCCCCGAGCAGGTTGAGCTCTATTCAAATTGACTATAAGTAAATATTCAGACATGCAGTAAACAGTTTATTAGTTCATACTCAGTTGCTAACTTATATTAATAATAACAGGTGATATGTATATAATATAGTATACTTCTTGTATACTTATTATATTATTGATAGTGATAAATTGGTTGTTCCAAAATTTAAATTACATAAGTCAAATGTTTCATTTTTGGGTAACTGCGTTCGTTTTTATAATAAAGTTCCTCAAGAAGTCACTCAATTAACAGAAAATATATTTAGATTAGTTATAAAACGTACATTGATTAGACAATCATACTATAAAATAAACGATTTCGTTGAAAATAAAACAATAGTCTGGAAATGATTTTCTCTGCACATGCATTTACTGGCTCTCTGAATATTATATTTTACTAAACCTTTTGTAAAATGATGTTGAAAAAATTATACCTGACTGAGTTTCTTGTCGGTTCTTCTCAGTGTCCAGGTTTTCTTTTCTCTTCTCTTTGAACCGAACTAAAGTAGATTTGACGTTCAAAAATACCTTGTGATTGGGTTTACTTGAATAAATTGATTTGACTTTGACTTTGACTTTGACATTGTATACACACAAACTAATTATTTTTTTGGAAATAGGTAATGAATTAGTTGTCAGATATTGTGTGACCAGCGACCGCGAATTAAATAAGTATAGCGTAGCATATTACATTATTAAAACACTTGTAAATAATAATGATAAGAGTATCAAAACTCAAAACATTATTGCAATTTGACGCAACTTTTAATCCTGTGTAACAAATAACAATAAATACCTAACTATAAAGGTCGCTAGCTAACCGCAGATAATCAGCTGATGTTAGGACGATCCAAAAGCCCGCAAAAATTAGATAAAAAAAAATTATTGTACAATGATATTTTCATGGTACGGTTTACTTTTCTATGGATCATGATTATTTTATAGCACAGATTCCCAACGGGAACGATATCATCCACAGTGGGCGCTGGAGCCTATCACGGGAGCGGTGGCGGATTAAGATACAAATGGGGGGCGTTGAGGTGGTCAAATAAATAGATTAATTCAAATTTTTATTTCATATTGATTCTGCGTTAATTTTTTAAATTTTAATATACAATTTTATTCTGTATTTGGTTGTCATTTTATTAATTTCTGTTTAATATTTTTTATTTCTTATTAATCTGTTTCTTTTTAAAATTTTAACAAACAATTTTATTGCACATTTATTTGTCGTTTGATTAATTTCTGCTTTATGATTTTTAATAGAAAATAAACAGATAAATTAGGTACAGATAATATGCAACAAAAATTAACTATTATGGACTAATGGGGGGCGTTGAAATTTTTGTTCTCTTCTAAAGGAGGCGATGGATGATGGTCCAGAAAAGGTTAAGACTATGTTTTATAGCGTCCCAATATTTTTTAGAATATTTTAACCTATATTTTTAGCACAATAGCATTTTTATTGTTATTTACAAATGCTATTATTTACTTTTTTATAATTTACATTTATTTACGAGTTTTGTAAGGTGCTTTAAATGCATTCTCAAAAATCTTATTTACTATCTAGTCATAAATAGGAAGTCTTAGTAAAATTTTATAAAATTACGTAATAAGTAAGTAGTTGCAGGATGGAAAACTTAGAAAACTAATTTATTATCTATTTACAAATATGAAACGTGTATGACTGATATTGGATTTTCCATGTTTTAACTACGTACACGAGTTACTTACGTAATTATTTCGAGATATAGGTACAATTGCGTACTATGTTACATGCAAGTATTGTACATATTTGAATGAAGTACATACGTTACACAGACGCATTTGTTCTTTCAGATGCTATACCTTTATAGGTATATATATAGGCGATATGTATAAATACTTATGTATTTATATATATACGTGTGAATATATCTACTATACACTGTATATTTATATAGATACAAATTTAATTAGTATATAAGAAGCATCTAGGTACAATATAAAAACTTGTTATTTTAATTTTGGTAGCAGATACAGAAACATCTTAATTAATGTTAAAAATAAACGTTTGCAAAAACAGGTACAGCGCCGGCTTTAGGAATAAGCAATCCGGGCGACGCCCGGGGCGCCGGGGTATAGAGGGCTCCACGCGCGTCAGCGCGGTACGCTCACTTAACCACTTAATTTTAATAACTATTTATATAGACCTAAAAAAAATTAATTTCAACGTATGTATTAACTTTTATACACTTATCTCGTAGGAGTGAGTGTAAATGTTCAGCATATGCCACGATGTCACGTATTAATAAGTACAATCGACATGAAACACATTCAAAGTAAATTTGCTTTTCTTCTTATCGTAAAACTCCTCCAGTAAAGTGATAGTATGCTTTACTGAAGTTATAAAGTGTTCTTGGAAGAGCGCAAGAACTTCAACTACACATGTTTATTTAGAACTACTCCATTCATTGCACTTACACAGAATTTTAAAACACAATATATTATCACTTTTGCACTTTAAAACTCCCAAAAATGTAAAAATAGAAAAAATAATAATAAAATGACAACCTCGCGTCTCCCGTTTCCGCCAAAAAGTCTACCAGACTTGGTTTTGAATCCTATTTTTAAATGTCAACACTGCAGGATCATCTAAGTTGGAAGAAGAACTAATAGAACTGACGACAAATGAGAAATTAAAAATTTAATTTAATAATGGCTACCAAGAATGTTGGCTGCAAAGCCAATTTCGCAACTGCACCCAGGATGGTCGATTGTTCAACGATTTCTGAACAATCGACCCAGCATTCCCATCGTTCTATTTAGCTGAACGTGGATGTAGTGCTGAAGCAACGTTGGTAACTGAAAAGAAAAATCGGCTCCATGTTACTGAACGCGGCGACATGATTGTTTTTAAGTAAAATCGAGCCTGATATTAACAATCTCCTTAAAATGCATCAAATTCAACCTTTTCATTAGATAAGTTATATTTTGAATGTCTTTTGAATAATAATTCTCAAAGTAATTAAGTATGCGTTATAAATTATAATTATTGTTCTCATTGAAACATTTTTCTTTAAACTCAGAAATAAGATAGAGGTCATATCCTATCTTACGACTATATAATATTACACGTTTAAATATAATCGTGGCGATAGCTGTTTCAGATTCGCGACAGATGGTAAATAACAAAATAGGGGGGCTCTAGAAAGAAAAATATTTTCAATGTGGGCAGTGGGCAAAATAAGGTTGAGAGCCTTTGGTAGTTTAGATAGGTATAGATGTAGTTGGATTTTAATTTTATAATTTTTGTTATGATTTCTTAGGGTGATTTAATAAACCACATATTACAATTAGCTTAGAACTTACATTGTTAGTATGTTTATGAAATAAATAAATATTAGCATGTCAGAAACAACAACAATTATCACAAAACTTGGAAAATCTATTATCTTACGTCTGACACAAGCACGGAGTTATACGGAAGGTTGCTCACTTTTCCTAATATCGTATGAATAATAAATACTTAATACTAAAGTGTATTTATTATCCAGTAAGCTTGATGATAGATTGAAAGTGATGAGCGAGGATGTTGAAGAATGCTGGCAGAACCTTAGAGATAGTATGATTGAGGCTGCGAAAGAAGTCTGTGGAATGAATAAGATTGGGAACGGCAAAAAGCGTGATGTGTGTTGGGATGATGAGTTGAAAGTGGCTGTGTATAAGAAAAAGAAAGCATGGCGAGACTACCTTGCTACTAATGACTGTGGTATGAAAAATTTGATGAAAGACAGGTATAAGCTGCAGAAATCAGAAACGAAGGCACTAGTGAAAGAGAAGCGTGAAAGGTGTAGGGTGTTAGATGAAAACAAGATGTCGGACAACTTCGAGGAAAATTCCAAATTAATTTGGAAAGAAGTACGTAAGTACCGAAGTGGTCCGGCATCTTGCAGAATGAATAAAGTGCGTTCGAAAGAAAACAACCTGCTTACAAATAAAAAAAGTGTTCTGCAGCGATGGAGTGAATACTATGGAGAACTGTATGAGAGTGGCGACTCCGTCTCTGATACTGAGAGCGATTCTAATGAATTGCCACACTCGGGCCAGGGACTGGAGGATGCCATTAGTATGAAAGAGATTGAGAAAGTGATAAGAAGTTTGAAATATAGAAAGGCTGCGGGAATTGATGAGGTGACTGCTGAGATGATCAAGTATGGTGGTCCTAGGGTCTGGGATGCCTTCTGTGCACTCTGCAACCTTTGTTGGCAGAAGGGGGAGGTTCCAGAGGACTGGCGCACGGCAGTCATAGTACCTCTATATAAAGGGAAAGGTTCCTATCTAGACTGTGCGTGCTATAGGGCCATCAGCTTGGTCAGCTTAGCGAGTAAAGTCTATACTAAAGTATTGACTGAACGTATGAAAGGCGTTACAAAAAGATATTTGTGGGAGGCGCAAGGTGGTTTCAGGAACGGTAGGGGTTGTATGGATCAGATTTTCTCGCTTCGCGTTATCGTGGGGAGGTTTCTGGCTTTAGGTCGGAAAGTTTTCTGCGCTTTCGTGGATCTAGAAAAAGCATTCGATAGAGTAGTGCGGAAGAAATTGTGGAGTCTTCTGCCTGAATATGGCGTGGAGGGCTCCTTACTGCAGGCTGTGAGGTCATTATATCGTTACCACAGAGCCTGTGTAAAGATAGACGGTGACCTGTCGCCCTGGTTTGAAATCTGTTCTGGTGTCAGACAGGGCTGCGTGATGTCTGCCTGGCTATTCGTGCTGTATTTGGACAGTTGCCTCCAGAGATTGAAAGGTAATATGAGTGGTATGAGATGTGGTCACACAGTGGTAAACTGCCTATTGTACGCTGACGATGCTGTGCTAATAGCACCATCAGAAGCAGAGTTGCAGACACTATTCACGTGCATGAAAGAAGATTGTGAAGTAAAAGGATTGAAAATGAATGTGAACAAAACTAAGATTCTGGTGTCTGAAAGAGAAGCGGTACAAACAAAATGTGTGATTTGTGTAAATAGAAAATGTCTAGAACAGGTGAATGAAATTGTGTACCTGGGGAGTGCGTTTTCGAGGGATGGAAGATGTGAGTTCGATGTGGTGAGACGGATAGCAGCTGGCAATAAAGTGAACGGTGCTCTGTCAGCATTAGTGGGTAGTGTGAATATATCTAACACTGCTAAAATGGCCATCCACAATGCGGTGTTGGTGCCAACTTTGTTGTACGGTAGTGAGGCCTGGATATGCCCAAAATCGAGTGAAAGTATGTTAAATGCTGTGGAGATGCGGTCTCTCAGAAATATGTGCGGTGTCACGCTTGCTGACAGGATAAGCAATGATGAGATACGCAGTATGACAGGGTTGCACAACAGTGTTATTGTAAAAATGAAGAAAGGAATGCTTAGATGGTTCGGGCACATGGAAAGAATGAGTGATGAAAGACTGACGAAGAAAATATACAGAGCGAAAGTGAGTGGTAAAAGAAGCCAAGGAAGACCAAGGCTGACTTATGAAGATCAAATAGCCAGAGTGTTAGCAGACGGAAATGTCAAAAGCACTCGCATACCTAGGCGAAAATGTGTGAGGAGAATGATGAGATTTGAGGAAGCGAAAGAGGTGTGTAAGGACCGCGACTCCTGGCGCTCCGTCCTCTCTGACTACCCCGTTGGGGATACAGCGTGAAGATATGTTATGTTATGTTGTATTTATTATTCTTAAGGTAATATGTAAAAGAATTAAATTTGCTCCAAAAGAATTCGACTCGCTCGTAGAGGATTTGACGAAACTTGTAGATGGTAAAGCAGAACCATAGATTAATAGCCGTTCGTCTACATTAAAAAATAATAATTGAATTTAAATTAACTGCATACCAGGAAAGACACATTCGAGCCGTAACGATAACCACTCTGCGCTCGTGGTAGTGCAGTACATTACTACCCCTTCCCACCTAATTTATGTACCAGCAGGAATTATTTTTTAGCAACGACATTCAACAGATACCCAGTCCCCGAGACAACCAGATTAAGTTGAACTTTTATGATAAAATTCTCGCAGTAGTCATCCTCGACGAATATGAAGAGTACCGATCTCCAACGGAAAGCCACTAAAACCCTTCTAGTATACACGCTTGCCCAGAAGGTGCCTATTCACTCTTGTCTTGAAATATATCCAAGTTGTACCTTTGCGATGGTACGGCGGCGCAGACCATACGCGATTCCGTCCTTAGGATTACCTGAAGTGACGACCACAAGCCCCGCACCAATAGACAACGCCCGCGAAAACCCCTTGTTATCTATATCCATACTGACATTATAAAAAGAAAAAATTACCAATTTTCCATACTAATATTACAAAGAGGTAAACGTTGTTTGTATGTAATGGATAAGCTCAAAAACTATTAAACCGATTTCAAACATTCTTTCACCTATAGAAAGCTACATTATTAGCAAGTAACATGGGCTGTCTTTTATTTTCAAAAAATTTCTACCCGTGCGAAGCCGGGGCAGGGCACTAGTGTATTATATTTTACTAACTAGCTATGCCCCGCGATTTCGCCTGCGTTAAATTTGGTATTCTTTCGTTTAAAATGCAGCCTAGATTACTTTCTGAAAAGTTCTCTACCTGCCAATTGAAGTCTATTCAAAATAATTTTGGCTGTTTTAGAGATTAGCCCGGACAAACAAACAGACAGATAGACAGACAAAAATTTAAAAAAAGCATGTTTGGCTTTTGGTTACGTGCAAAAAATATAAGCATAGGAAAAGGCCTTTACTTTGAAATACACACTTCAATTTTATTTATTTATAAGTATATATGCATATCTAAAGATGTATAGATAATTCTTATTAACTATGTACATTACCTGTACCCTATGCTTGCGTTCGTATAGAAAGTTTCGTAGTCGCCGCTTATGAAGAGTACTTTACAATCGACAAAAATTCAGAGACAACCGATTATACAATCGATTGTTGTTTGTAAACGATTCAACAACTGAATAATAAATAATTTTAACACAATGTAATTTTGTTAGATAAACCCACTATATCTGAATTAAAAAATGCAATTAAATAAAGGCGACCTCGCATCCGAATCTCGCAACTTACATGCGAGCTCAGAGAGAAAACTAATGATTTATTTCGAGTCGATTTATTTATCATTAATCAAATTATGTTCATAATTAAAAGTCTATTAATTATCAAAAATCATATTGGTCAAATACTACTCACAGGTGAATTGAAAGAATTATCTAGTACTGTTCCAGTAGTGTCCTCACTTTGCCTAACAATACTCATGTTGAGGCTGCTTTGAACACTTGCACTCTTTTTAACCGACTTCAAAAAAAGAAGGAGGTTCCCAATTCGTCTGTATGTTGTTTTTTTTTATGTTTTTTTTTTGTATGTTTGTTACCTCATATCTCCGTCATTTATGAACCGATTTCAAAAATTCTTTTTCCATTTGATAGGTAATACTTTAGAGGTGGTCCCATTTAAATTTCACCGATATTGGAGCTTGGACTTCGAAGATACACTAGATAACACGACCTGGTTACAACCTTTATTTATATTGATGGTTCTCTTGTATATCGTTGCGCTCTGGAATTAGAATGCAGTTAATTGCAGACCTGCCCTAGATATTTATTTAGTTCAAGATCACTCAAAAGGGAGAAATAAAAAAAAATTATTAATAAAAATTAAACCGCCTTCAAAAAAACACTGAAAAGTATAAAATAACTATCCTTTACTAATCAAAACAAAGTACAATTAAAATAACTTTATAAATACGATACACATATCTATATAATTAAATTTGACAGTTATTGAAGTCGGTGCCAAATCAATGTGCAACAACAGAAAGTCTATTAGTTTGGTGGGCTTGGCACCGACTTCAGTAACTGTCAAATTTAATTATATAGGTATGTGTATCGTATTTATAAAGTTATTTTAATTGTACTTGAGTTTTGATTAGTAAAGGATAGTTATTTTATACTTTTCAGTGTTTTTTTGGAGGTGGTTTAATTTTTTTTAATAAAAATTTTCTCTAATCTAGTCAACCAAACTCATTACTTGTCTATTTTTTTATAGAGTCAGGTGCTACAAAAGTCTGTGGGTGCTACTTGACGAAAATGCTTCTCAAATTTGTAAATGCTTCTCAATTTCTACATATTTTAGCCATTTTTAACCGACTTCAAAAAAAGAAGGAGGTTCTCAATTTGTCTGTATGTTTTTATTTTTTTTGTATGTTTGTTACCTCATAACTCCGTCATTTATGAACCGATTTTGAAAATTCTTTTTTTATTTGGTAGATAATACTTCAGAGGTGGTCCCATTTACTTTGAAGGACTTTGAAGATACACTAAATAACGCGACCTGATTATAACCTTTGTTTATATTGATATCTCTTTCTCTACCTCTTGTATATCGTTACGTTCCGGAATTAGAAAGAAGTTAATTGCATACCTGCCCTAGATATTAATTTAGGTCAAGATCACTCAAAAGGGAGAAATAAAACAATTTTATGAAAAAAAATTAAACCGCCTTAAAAAAAAAACCTTTAAATACGATACACATACCTATATAATTAAATTTGAAGACACATACCTATATAATAATTGAAGACGGTGCCAAATCAACGTGCAACAACAGAAAGTCTATTAATTGGTAGGCTTGACTTCAGTAACTGTCAAATTTAATTATATAGGTATGTGTATTGTATTTATAAAGTTACAAGCCGTTTCCCGCCCGCTTCGGTGGGCGTAAGTAAAAATTTTGTACGTAATAGTACATTTTTGTTTGAAAAATGGTGAAGGGTTTATGGATTTCAAAAAATAAGTAGCCTATAACCATCTACAACTAATCCGCGTCGAATGGTCATGGTCCCATCCCGATCGGTCCAGTAGTTTTCAAGTTTATCGCGGTCAAAGAAAAAAAACTTTCATTATATATATAGATTTTAATTGTACTTGAATTTCGATTAGTAAAGGATAGTTATTTTGTACTTTTCAGTGTTTTTTTTGAAGGCGGTTTAATTTTTTTTCATAAAAATTTTTCCACCCAAAATTTCAGTCCGTTTCATTCAACTGCCGGATTATTTTTCTCAAAAGTGTTCTTTATTCTCTTCCGAGTCAACATAGAATACCCAAATTAAAATATGTGACCCCAAAGTAAGCATGAGGCTTGTACTACATTTGTAATTATCTTTATTACTGAATTAATTTTATTGTATCATATTACATTTTATTGTATTTAAATTAATATTCGATTGAAAACTTACAGCTATTTTTACTCCACTTATACGAATTAATAAAGTAAATAACAATAATATAATTAAATAATTAAAAGTTTTCACTGATACCTATCTACCTAAAATACAAAATTAAATCGAGGTAAGTCACAGTTACAGACGTTTCTTGTCAATGTTAAGGCATATTTTGTTCATAAGAAGAGAAAAATCCTAAATTACCTAATCCTAAACTTTTCATGAGTCCGTCCGTTTGCCACAGTGACACTTGTATTACCATTTTCAAACTACTGGAAACAGTTCAATAACTTATTTCATTCGATAGCTATACAATCGATTTTAGCGCAATGATAATAATATAATAATAATAATAAACTCAGACATTTCACACAGCGCCATCTAGTCCCAAAGTAAGCAGCACAGCGCTTGTGTTATGGATACTAGACAACTGATATACTACTTATATACTTTTCTTTTGTAAATAAATACATATTATACATAAACACCCAGACTCGGAGCGGGAATCGAACCCGCAACCCCCGTTGTGGCCAAATCAATGATACAACTCGTTAACTTACGTAAATTACTATTTAAAACATTTTAAAATATCCATAGGAGTATTAAAGAAGATGAAAGTTTGTATTAGTACTGGACTTGACCCTTGTCCCCTTATCTCCTAGACCTACAATTTCAAAAAACTTAGAAAACGTAATATCTTACCCAGAGTTTACAGGAACAACGTAACAAAAGGAATCGAATAACGGAGAAAAAATACAACGGAAGTACTAGATCTTATTATATCTCCAGAGATCCAGTTTAGAAATTTTCCTCCTTCTGTGCGGTAGTCAAATTCGCAATTGACCAACTCTTCCTTAGTATGCTAATTTATCCTAATGTAATCCGTATCATAAGATGACTGAAGCTTAGTTTAAAAGAACGGTAAGGACTTCTCGGTTGGAAAGGGAGAAGTAAAGTTGGCATTTTATTTAGATTTTCTATTTCTTGGGAGTCTTAAGGTACAAAAGTACATAATAGTATATTGTGCGTTAACGTTCTGTGCGGAAAGTTTGATTAAATATGTCTAATTGAAGTTTTCGCGTTTTCCAGGAAATCCTTTTTAACTCCAGTAAAGCCTATTAAGTATTACTTTACTGGAGAGTATTAGGGATTTAGTAATAAGAAAACTGGCATTTTACGTTATGCACCTATTTTTTTTACATGGGAGTGGTAAAATATTTCTAATAATTATGAGACGAGTTGCCAGTACATAAAAGACAAGAAAAAAACGAAAAATGCCAATGACGTCAACCTAACCTAACATCACACAATGAAATCCTGGATGTCAATTCCCGATGTATCAATGCCACAGATATACGCTAGTATATTGATATTCTGTGATCAGTGATCAGGTGATCACAGACCCACACAGAGCAATAAACTCACCGACGGCGTATTCTAAGCGATTTTATAATTTTATATTGGATACAAACGTGTTAAAATTAGTAGAGCTCGGGGCGATCCGATTGATCACATCGAGATCGGACAATGAATATTTGAGAGTGAAGAGGCTAAGAGCTGTGCGCGTCGTTACCACTTATGTAATATATTACGATACTAAGCTGTGGACAATTGCAGGTGCCCTCATAAACGTCGTCTTGGGCTTACTGGACTATAATTAATCTAGGTAATCGAATATTTCGATATTGTTGATTTCGTATACATTCTAGCACATAGAAAGAATGAGTGATGAGTGATAAAAGACTGGCGAAGAAAATCTATAGAGCGAAAGCGAGTGGTAAAAGAAGCGAAGAAACAACAAGGCAGACTTATGAAGATCGAATAGCCAGAATGTTAGCCGACGGAATTGTCAAAAACACTCGCATACATAGACGAAAATGTGTGAGATGAAAAAATGATGAGATTTGAGGAAGCGAAAGAAGTATGTAAGGACCGCGAAGCTTGGTGCTCCGTCCTCTCTGACTACCCTATTAGGAATACAGCGTGAATATGTATGTATTCTTTGTATGTATTCTAAATTTGATCACTTACCTCTATCTGTGACGTAAAATTACTAAGAATACATCAAAAATGGATTTCTCTAATTACGTAATACATAAATAGTACTAATATAAAATGCATCGGTTCACCCCCTTCATAGAATCCCGGTAATAAGTGTGAATAATATTGAGTGAAGCGATTAAATACAGATTAAAAATAATCTCACAATAAATAACGTATAATGGTAATCGTTTTCACTCATATATTTTAATAACAATCTTCGTTAATTAACTTAATAATAAATCTTAGCAATAACAAATTGTCATTTTAATAATATTTATTATCTTTTTCTGCGAATGCCAAATTGATTCTCAAAATCCATGCAAATATTCGCATTCGCGAATACTAATGAGTACTACCTTAGAACCTAGGGGTACCTCACAACAAACTGGGAGAGCACCTGTCAACGTGCACACTTTTTAAGACAGTTTAGGAAATATTGCAGACCTATGTTGATCCGATCGAAAATCGAACCCTTAACTTTAAACTTGAAATAAAAATACAGTGATCATGGTTCCTTTACCGACATTACACGTGGATATACAGTATACAATGAGAACTGAACTTCGTACTTATTATCTAACCTCAAAATAATCAGTAACCTAGTAGCGTAACGTAGCGACTTTTAGTGTTGTAGCAGAGCTAGCGGAAATTAGAGATTGACTTCTTATAATACGCTAGGGACAAAAATTTGTCCATTTTCCTACCTAAGCAGTCATGTTTGCCCAGAATGTTGTATTTATTTACTCTTTAATTGAAAATACCCTATTTGTATGATGAGTAAATTATGTCGGAGTTTGTCCTTAGTTTAGGAGATCACGCGCAGTCCCCCCCCCCCCCCCCATCCTACCTCCCGGACCCGCTACTGACATGTGTTATCTAATTCTTTTCATAGGTTTTCACTTATCAGTTCAATCGATCATAACAAAAAACGTTGCTCTACCCATTTTTTGCAAACAAAGGTCATAATGAAACACGATTTTGGATTACTTATAAATAAAACTGTTCGCGTTACAAATTTAATACTCCATTGACAGCTTATTCTTTTAATCCAATACAACTATTTTATGAATATTTAATTGCTTGTTCCTCCGTTTGTTTGTATGTTTGTTCGAGTACTATTTAACGATTTAAGGCGACGCGTTGGAAATTTTGACGCTGGGATCTCAATTTTTCTAAGTGGCTACAAAACGTATGACAGTGATATTTAAGTAATCTGATTTTCCTTTTAATTGACTTCATTTTGCCAGTTGCAATAAACGATTGGTTAACTTCTGTAACACAAAAAAAAAATATCAAAGAAACCTCTTTTAAAACAGACATTCATATTTTTCGAAGCAATGGGACCGATTTATATTTCGAAATTTCCTGTATAGTTTAATCTAAACATATTCCTCAAAATATCAGTTGCATTTTTTTATATTAAGTATTATTTTTAAAATAAACGAAAATAACTGCTTTTTCGTATTTTTCGTAAGCCAGCGCGCGCACGTTTGCATAGACAGGTCTATTTTAGATTAAATTATTGTTCAGCAATGCGTCGCCAGAAGATTGTCGACGTGCCATTTTGAAACTAGGGCCAGACTGTAGTAACAGTGTAAGCGTAACCTCATTAGGGACAAAGCGTGAAGTCTTTAGGGCTACAAGGACTCAGGGTTGATACTTTATTATAAGGACTAAGGACTAAATCTAAAGGACTGATCACATCAACATTTTGATTTAATTTTATGTTATTTTTGGCGAGAAAATTCGTCCAGACGAAACTGTGAACATCAGCTAGTTTATGTAATAACTAGTACTCTCTCGGCGCTCACTGTTTTTATTTTTTTGTTGCGAGTTACCTGACGATACGTTTGGGAAATAGGTGATTTAAAAACCCCGTAACCTTGACACTGCAAGCGGACGGAACTCAGTTAACTCCGACTCGACTGATATTTCTTAATCGATTGGGTTCTGTAGAACTTAATTTCAGCTTGATATTTAATTTCGTCAGAAAATGTAAGTATCTTTTTTACTTTTGTGGCTTTGACTGAACAGGAGATAAAATATTTGTGAAGTTTATAAAATATGTTAAAATTATCATTTAAAAGTTATGCCATTTAGGTAAAATTTTTAAAGCTTTTTTCTAAGTTTCATAATTATAAAACTTCAAAAAGAGGATGTAAATTAACATTTATGTAGATTAATATAGGTATTATGTACACCACTGATTCCATTAGATTAGCTCAGTTTTTAAGGCAACGCATTGATAAACAATAATTTAATCTAAATCCGCGCGCTAGCTTACGAAAAATACGAAAAAGTAGTTATTTTCGTTTATTTTAAAAACTATAGTTAATAAAAAAAATCCAACTGTATTTTGACGAATATGTTTAGATTAAAACTATACAGAAAATTTAGCAATATAAATCTGTTCTGTTACTACTAAAAATGTAAATCTCTATTATAAAAGAGGTTTCTTTGATATTTTTTTTGTGTTACAAAAGTTAACCAATCGTGTATCGCTACTGTCACAGTAAAATCAATAAAATAAAGAATCAGGTTATCAAATATCACTTTCATACGTATTGTAGTCACTTAGAAAAATTTAAATCCCTGCTGACAAAATTTTCAATGCGTCGTGTCAAACTAGGGATGTCAAAAAATTATCGATTTTCATTTTAATCGATTATTATTTCTTAGTAATCGATTTTTTAAATCGATTTTTCTTAATAGTAACAATTGATTTTTAAAAATCGATTATATACATTACACTTGTTTTTATTAAAAATATGAAGAAATGAAAAATAAAGAAATTCAATGCTGCCAAAATTACACATTTTAATTGCGACGAATGAAAAAACGCGAAGTAAGTTCACTACCATGAACAAGTCGATCAAAAGACGGCGCCATCTGTATGTATATACGTAAAACAGTTTCGTATTTGTTCAACAGTTTCCTTTCTTTCGAGTGTAAATAATTTAAAAAAACATCCTCTAACGGTAAAACACCTAAAAGCGGCTGGCGGAAGTATTTTTTCATGAAGAAGGATAATACCACAGCACAATGCAAATATTGCCCGAAAGAATTAAAAACATGTAGTAATACTACAAATTTAAAGCAACATATGGAGCGAAAACATTCCACTGTCTTACAGGCTAACCAGATAGCATAAATTATTATATTTCATTATAATTATGGTCCTTATGACTAATAATATCCGTCAAGTGAGTCATGCGCATGGCGCACAGATTAGCACATTTGCCAATGTCAATTATTAAATTTAATCTAGAAGAATCGTTATCTAGATCGTTATCGTAAAACTCCTCCAGTAAAGTGATACTGATAGTTGGCTTGACTGAAGTTTTATATGACTTCTTGGAAGAGGGCGAGAACTTCTACTACACATGTTTATTTAGATCAACTCAATTTTTTTTGCTTACACAGAACTAAAACACAATATACGATCACTTTTGTACTTTATAACTCCCACAAATGTAAAAAATAGATAGTTTAAATAAAATGACAACCTCACTTCACCCGTTTCCGCTAAAAAGTCAACATTAAAATTAAAAGCACAGGAAGTTTTTCGTTAATTTTTTTCAATAAGCATTGGCATCGAGACCATCTGCTCAAATACTTAGTAAGTAAAGTATTTTCTTTTCCTGAACCTTGCTTACTTTTAGGGATAAGTATTGTATTATTTTGAAACTAACGGGTCATATCTTTTAATTGATTTTTTGCCGTAGAACTCACGTGAAGACATCAGCTGATCTCAGGATATCAGCTGATGGAAATAACTCAAAACACAGCAAAAATGACATGCCGGGACAGTCTAACCTAAAGTGGAAATAATTTTTTTTAATTTTTTTTTCATTGTTTAAACTTAGAAGTTTTCAGAAAGATTTGTTTTGAAACCAGGAGGTTGTCCTTTTGGTTATTTTTCGTACTTATCATTTTATTTTATTTTTATTCTAATAAATTGTTAATACTATACTAATCTTTTATTACTATATAGAAAAGCACTTTTTTTTTAATTAATACTAAAAAAATCGATTTTTTCACAAAAATCGATTATTTCTAGTAATTAAAATCGATTATTCTCAAATTGATTAATACTGAAAAGAAAACAATCGATTTTTAAGTAATCGATTTTTTTCACTTAATGTCACATCCATAAGTCAAACCAGTTCTATAGATACTTTCTTCGAAATCAGCCTCAGTGCTTCTTCGGAAACAACTAGGTACCATTTCTCCATTTTGATGCTATTACTTTATTCTAATTTGTAATATCCGACGATGAAACAAAACTTTACGGAATTCTAAATATTATTTGATGTGTTGATTCACAATTCACAAAACTCATCCTTCAGTATCATGTTTATAAAAAGTTCAAATAAAGTCCGAGTCATACCCATATAAACGTTATTTGTTGATAATATTATTTATTACAATTGTAATTACACAAGTGAACACTTGTAAAAAGTTTACATTAGCTACTTAGTATCTAATAATATTTTAAAATATATTAAGGTAGGTTGAAGAGTTATTTAACTACCGATTAAAATTAAAAAATTAAAAATAATAATAAATTTAACATTGCCAATTTTAAAATTTTGTTTGACTGTGAATGATTAAACAAATAATAGTACAAACTACTGTAGTCACTTAAGTATAGGTAGTACTAAAATAAAATAATTATTTATTAATAGATAATATGTTGGTAACCTTTATGTAACTATATGAACATAAAATCCTACGTATATTATCGTAAGTACACTTTGCTTACTTTCCAGGAGTATGAAATTAAATTATGAAGACGAATGTAACTAAGATAATAAATTATTCGTTGACAATTGATTTTGAAGTCGATTAATTGAATGGATTAAATTTTATAATACAATTTGATCCTTCTGGAAAGTTGGTCAAATGCACTTACGATAATTAATTAATCTATGTAGGAAGCGTCGATTAATATACTAAATATTTATTATATGTAGTCCCTAATAATGAATTATCTACGCTGTAGTTGACGCTATACTACAAAGTGAAACTGAAAGTTTAAAAAAACTATAAATCTTTCCAATGCAATTTAAATTGACGTGTAAATATTGATAAAAAACAAACACTTAATTTATCTTTAATTAATACGTACCGCGCAGACAGTACAGTCCGCATAACATTGACTATATTTACGATGTATTTACAATATCGTCGGAATTATTATCATTATATTATCATTTATAAAAAATTGTTTGCATTTATAACTACTAATTTGACTTTTTGGCGGGAACGGGAGGAGTGAGGTTCTCATTTTATTTAGATTTTTTATTTTTTACATTTTTGGGAGTTTTAAAGTACAAAAGTGATAGTATATATATTGTGTTTTAAAGTTCTATGTAAGTGAAGAGAATGGAGTAGGTCTAAATAAATTTATGTAGCTGAAGTTCTCGCGCTCTTCCAAGAAGTCTTATAAAAGTTCAGTAAAGTCTACTATCACTTTACTGGAGGAGTTTTACGATAACGATTCTACTTAAAACATTGGCAAATGCGCTAATCTCTGCGCCATGCCATGAAGAAAGAAAAAAAAACTAGTAATTTATTCATCATACCATTGTTTCCTTATAATTTAATCCATATTTATAAAAATAAAAAAACCTTTTGCAGATTAAAAAACTGTTGGCAGTTCTCTATGCAAGATTTAATTGTCGTGTGTTGCCAATGAAATAAAAATGAAGAAAAAAGGAGTGTTTAAAGTAAACAAAACGCCTCTTGTCCCGTACGGCACAGATAAAATGGAAGTCGAGTTAGAAGAAGCTTTAGACATAGCAGGCAAGTAAGAAGTGATCACTTATTTTGTTAACTGATAATTTTCCAGTGCAAGCTATAGCAATCAATTAAGGAATAAGTTTTACAACAAAGACATAGTTGTAATAAGGGTTCAGGGTAGAGAGGGGGCGGGGCAGCCGGCAAACTGATCAGTCACTGCTCACCGCATGCTTTAGATTTCAGTAAATCGGATGATTTATGTCTATACAACAACTCGCCGCCTACGCAGACTTTAGTGTGTTTTGGGACCTGAATGTCGATATCTAACAATACCGATAATTAGATATTTGGATACATTTTACTTCAACTCTTTATTTTGAAATCCTTAAACATGGAAACATGATTAGCGAAAAAATCTCGATAAAAACAATTCCTGTTTTACACGAAGATCCAGTCGCTCTACAGAATTTTAAAATTATTTTTACTAAAATGGATAAGCAATTATAATATCTCAAACCTCTAAAACCTGTATTTTAATTGGTGCCTTAGTTTTCTTGCAAATTACAATTATGTCCAAAATGAAATGTTGAGATTTCCCGCGCTAAAGTGTGATCAAACCTCAACTACGAAAATCAACGTTATTGTCGTTTTAAGATGCGGCGGTAATGAACGAATTTCTTTACATGCTGCTTTTTTGCGACATTCAAAGGAGATGAATTACATTGACCTAGCTGACAATTGAACCCGGAACCTCAGCTTGGAATTTAGATGCACTAATTATCAAGTCAACGGCCCAATCAACGACCTTACAAAAATTGCTAGCTATTTATTTTTTTCAGGCACTAATAAATAAATTTGCTATTTATCTCTTGCAGGCACTGGTAAATATCAGTTTTACCATTGTGCATTGATGTTGGCGGCTCTTTCCTCGTCTGTACTCGAGATGATTAGCAATGCTTTCATTTTGCCTGCTGCAGCCTGTGATCTCAAATTACCTGAGAATTTACGAGGAATTATAACTTCTTTACCCAATATAGGTAACGATACACATGATGTGTATGTTTCTGATTATACTAAATGTTAAACAGAAAATGAGGTACTTATTATTTTGAAGTTCTCAATTAAAGCTAGTCTCTGTGTAATAAACTTCTTAGTCGTAAGTTATTTGTTTCCTATACTAACACTTTCGCAGTGGTGCCCAAAAAAAGTAATAGACAATTCTAAAAGTTTTGCATTCTGAAAATCTTGAAATGTGTATAACAACTGTATTACTGTAACTGTTTTGTTGGCATCACGTCACTCATAGCCTCATAGGTTACGTAAATTGTACATCTATAGTGTTTAATCTCGGACTAAGTGGACTCAGCATTTGCTCTAAGAGCGTGTCCTTACGCACGCCTTTTACCTAACTTGTAGACAGTATGCGACAGCCAAATATCGCACGATATCTGTTGTCTTTTGACAGCTTATTTGTATAGTGGTGCTAAATCTACTGCGAAAAGTGCATTTAACGGTCTTGGAGCAATAGACACGCAATCATCATACATGATACCAATGTTTTATTACAATTAGTCACCGGTCGCGCAGTGATCGCGTGGCTGTCGCTGTCTGCAAATTTTTAGGTAATAACTCATCGGTCTCCTTTTTTTGTTGACCGACTTTCGAGATTTTTACTAATGCGCGTGACTAGGTTGATGTATCGATACATGTTCAGATCATTGAACATATTTCGATACATCAACATATTAACGATATTTGCGTGTGTAGACTGTAGAGCGGTCTGACCTCGGACCAAGAATTACAATGGACCGAGTATTTTCTCTAAAAGCGTGTTCTTAGTGTCCTTTTTTGCTGAACGACTTTCTAGATTTTTACTAACGTGTGTAACTAGGGAAGGTCCCAGTACAGCGATACATAGTTTAACACAACATATTTTTATCTTTTGAATACTATTAGTCAAAACACTTAAAATTTACGAGTATTTTTCAAATCGTTATTTCATGACCGACTCATACGCTGACAAGAATTACACTGACAGTGCGAGGTTGCCACAATTAATATAGCTAACTGTTTTACTCGTGGTTACGATCAATGAGATAGAAAGAGACAGGAAAATACGTTTGACACGCGGTGGTACGAGCTGCAACTTATTATGTCTGCGTCCATTATGTTCCTCAGTGTTTAATGATGCGTATAATGCCAAATAATTATCTGTCCACGTCTGTTTTTTGAAAAGTATCTAATTTCTATTATTAATTATTAGTTTGACAGAATTATTCTGAGTGAAACAGCAAACAAAAGACTTCGACAGACTGATTTCTAGATCGAAAAAATTTGATATCTATGTACCTATTACATTATTTATTATGATCCCAGATAGCAATTTAAACTTGAACCAGGCTGCGCTGTTTCCCTTGCAACTCTATACACTTGCAACAAGTTTCAATTAGAATTCCTAGTAACCGCGTGACAAAGATACAAAAAGACATAACAAACAATGGCTGAAGTGTAAAGTAACAAAAATTTAATATTTTCAAAAAATAATAAAGTTGCAGCAATTTTGTCAAAAATTTCTTGTCATGCTTGATATAGCAGTTATTATTCATTAAATATCAAAAACTTGCCTTTTACATATTTGACTTGAAAATGTAAAATCAAAGAAAATTCAAACATGCAGCAACCTTCGGGACCATTTCATTAAATTGAGGACTATATATGAGCAACAGAATTAGTAATACAAATTCCAATTATACTCATATAATAAGTATTTATAGTACCTATTCACCACAAACTTATTTCTGATTTAAGTCACGCTATATCCCTAACGGGGTAGTCAGAGAGGACGGAGCGGCAAGCGTCGTTCTTACATACCTACTTCTTTCGCTTCCTCAAATCTCATCATTCTCCTCACACATTTTCATCTAGGTATGCGAGAGCTTTTATCATAATATACAATTTAAAATTAATTGTTACCACAACTAATTTTAGCCACTAACTATTGTAAAATTTAAAATTAACAGTTTTACATAATTTTTTTAACTTAAATCATATAAATGAACCCGAACAATATTGATGTCAATATCAAGATGGAAGCAGAAAATATACGAAAAAATTTTATACGGAGTTGTATTTTATTAATAGAATCGCATCATTATTACATTTACTCTCTGACTACCCCGATACAGCGTATTTTTAATAGCGTTAAAAAATTTTATTAGGATATTTTTTTTTATACCGAAAAATTGCATTTTATCGTTGCTTTTACGAATATTAAATGCTTTTTAATGTATCTCTTACTATATAAGATAGGTATAACATTATAGGCTGTGTCACTTCTAAATTGAAATGTTAGCAATAACACTTTAATGTGTATTCAGGAGTAATCTTGACTACACCATTTTGGGGCTGGGCAGCAGACTCCATTGGTCGAAAGCCAGTTCTCCTCACGTCGTCAGCAGCTGCGGGAGTAATCGCATTAGTGGCTGCGTTCATGCCGGGTTTGACTTCATTTGCTCTTTGCAAATTAGCTAGTTCGCTATTGTAAGTAGATATAACCTGCAAATTCACCTATAACCTGAAAATATATTATGTTAATGCTTCATGGTACCTATGTACCCACGCTTTACAAAAAAACTTCTATAAGATATCATACTATTATACCCTGACTAAAGAAGAGTATTATAAAAACAACGAGTTTGGAGGACAGTTACAAAATAGCTTGGGAATTACCTGTATATACCGTCGGATTTCTGAAAAATAATTGTAAAAATAATACCTGACGATTTTTTTGCTGAATTCAACTCTCTTGAGGAAATTATAAAAGTGAAAGAAAATGCGAAAATGAAAATCAAAGGTTGCCTGAAAGAAATTGCTCTTCTGAAATAAGGTCGTATTTTGTACCGTATTGCTACTTCTCTTCCTCTTGTATTTTATAAGTACAATTTTTCATACAAAAGTCCTACTAAATAACGATATTTTATATATAAGTAGGGAATATATATAGGGTTAATTAAAAAATATTAATGCTCTCTGAGTGCAAAATTCTTATCGTCATACCTAACAACTTTTGTTCTACAACTTTTTTCAAAACTTAATACGTTCGTCAAAAAATATTTGTTAAGTTTTGTTGTACTGTCTGAAACGTAATTAATCTGTGTACGTATTCCAGTGGGTACAGTGCAAGCGCACCGGATCTCAGCCTTAGCGCCGCGCTTTGCGTGTGCCGCTTTAGCGACTGGGTAGAGTAGGTGCCATTTTTAGAAACATTTAATGTATTTTTATTTTTGTATGAAATAAAAACTTATGATTTTTAAAAGATGTAGAACAAAAGTTATTGGGGATAATGTTAAGTACAATATACTAAGAGGTTAGTATTTTTAAATTAACTCTGTATAGGTAATTGTCGTAATAATTAGCGTATTTGCTTTTGAAACGCTCGCGTAGAAATAAGTCGTCTGTCGTTAATAAAATCAAGTGATAATACCTGTTGTAATATCTTCAGCCTTCAAGTAATATCATTTTGTCAACATCTTTTCTGTACTCCTTCTTTTATCTCGACTCTATATACAAGTCAAACAGTCAGTTCAATTCCGATCTCTAACCTTAATGTGCCTGCTCCATAGTTTAATAAATAATACTAATTATTTCTAAGTGAATAAATAAAGTTTCTTCAATTATATTTCTATTGGTTTTAAAAAGACAAATTGGAAACTCGTAATAACAGCGTCCTTTAATAGTAATTGCTTCCTACCGCCCAGAAGTCCCTCCACAGATGCTCTCATAAACTGTTTCATACTTATTTCACTATAAAGCTAAGAATTAATTATTTGATGACTTATCAAGATGTCGTATAAGTCAATTGTTCTAATGTTTTCAGTTTAGCATCTCCATCATCCCTAAGCTTCGCGTATGCCGGTGAAATAGTGCCAAGGAAACATCGGGATACCGCTCTATTGATATGCAACGGGTTACTCACAATGTCATCTGTTTTCAGCCCTCGTTAGTATATTTACGATTTTTTTTTAAATTTCAATTTATTGTCACGTTTGCCTCTTCTGGCGGGTTATTTACAAATGTCGGAAACTCAACTTCCCGTATTCGACAGGAAACTTTTGGATGATTTTTTCTATACGCGATTCACAAATCCGAAATATTATTATATTTATAATATATATATATATCATATTGTAAGACTTTATTTAGATTAACAAAAAGTACATACATACGTTAACATTTACGAACTTAAAACTACACATTATCTTAAATAATAGACTTCCTCAAAGTTGCCATTGCTTAAGGTACCCAGCAAACTGGCAGCATCATATCATATTATAAACAGTCGTATTCACAAATCCAAGCCCTCGGATTAAATTTATGCTTTCCGACGATCTGCCTTTCCGCCACGGAAAGTTTCCGACGTTTAAGAATAACCCCCCTGGTCTTCCATAAAAAACGTTAAACACAAATCCAGGATATTGATGGACAGGGGCATTATGGAATCTTAGGGTTGCATATTTTTTTGGAGTCCAACTCTATTTCTTGTATATTTTAGGATTCATCTTATTGAAGCCTTTAGAAAATACGTAGCTAATGTGAAGTCATTAAAAATGTTACGATAATAATTTACTAAATGTAACAGACGAGCCACATTTATTGTAGAAATGTTGACCACGGAAGCAGATGAGCTCACGACTGGAAGGCATAGTGTGGGCCCTCTTGCTAGTGGATCTAGTGTGTACTGTCTAAAAGTTGTAATCCTTATAGGATGGGCAGGATGGGCGAATAAACAATAACTATGCACTTAATTACATGATTTCCATTGATTTGGGAATCTTCCATTGGTAATTATACCTCTGATAATGTGGTGACCAATTCTGGGAAAAGTTTATATTTCGCAAGAGAGCTATACAAGAGGATGATAGTAAAAATAATGAGTTCATAATACTGTAATATTTTTATCATATTAGTTCTAGCATGGGGAATATTGTCAAACACCTGGCGTTACCAACTGGCTGGCATCGTTCTCCGCCCGTGGCGTCTCCTGGCGGCAGTATATGCGGCGCCTCTCATCATCACTGCACTGTTTTTGACCCTCGTCCACGAGAGCCCAAAGTTCCTCATGTTGAAAGACAAGCAGCACAAAGCCTTGGAAGTTCTAAAATACATTTATGCTGTAAATTATGGAACGGTGAAAGAAAGCTTTCCAGTAAGTTACTGATTTTTATTTTTATAAAATGTGGGTACATATAGAACATATTTTAATAATCCTGTACGACCCAAAAAAAATCTGGTTCAAAGTCCTTCAAGAATCTTGAGTAAGATTTTTTAAGTTTCTCACTTTCAAATACAAATAACTTTTTATCTACTGTACTATTAAACACCAACAAAATTGTAACCTATAGATGGCAAATAAACATATTGAGTAGGCATTGAATTTTATTTACCACTATACTTAAAAACCCATAGCAGATCATGGGCCCCTTGATAAAATTTGCTACGGGCCCCACGCTTGCTTAATCTAGCACTCGCGATACTTATTTACATATCTATAAGATTTACATTAAGACTTGGTAACACAAATCGTGTCGCAGACTCAGACCAAATAATTTTTTTTTCTTGGTCTGAGGTCGCTAAATGAAGAAATCGTCGTGTTATCTCAGTGAAGGTTTTTCTGAACTAGTAGTTTAGTTCAGTTTATTTCTTATGAACTGATTACGAATTTTAGTTAAACATATTCATTTTCCAGGTGACATATTTAAAGAAATCTTCTGAGGACAGTGGTTGTGAACTGACTGAGGGAGGGCCACAAGGCATGCTTGTTTCCAGGACAGGTGTTACAGGAGCTACCTTGTTGTTATCGCCACCACATCTCAAATGGCTTGCATTGACCGGTTTTCTCATGTTTGGACTGTTTTCCTCGTAAGTATAACTCATATTATCATGTCGTTTGAATCTTGAATACTTTTACACTTCGTATACGAGTATCATTCATTAGAATTTACAAAGATTTATAGTTGTAATAAGTTGTCGCTTGAACAGACGCATAAAGTTTAGTCGATGTCATTTATTTCCAGCCGCATTAGATACCTATAACAGTATAGATAACTACCACTATTTCTTCACCGCCTAGTTAAAATATAGTTTCAGTAATCATAAACGAAACTGTGAAAAAATATACGAAATACAATAAGAAATATAAGTTTAAAACTTTAGTAGTAGGAACAGCAGGGGGATATGTTTTGTCTCTGTCACTCCTAGGGCTGTATAATGTCATTGCAACATTGTGACGTGACAGCTTTGTAACGCTATCTCCCTCTAGCTCGTCCCCACACTGCTCCCACTACTAAAGTTAAAAACCCAATAACTCAGTTTCTGTCGATGAATATCAATTACTTTTTTCTCAATTGTAACCAAAACGTTTGATTATTTTAATACAATGTATAAATAGACTACATTTAATAGCAGTCATCTAGTCTATTTGTACTGAAAATGTTACTTATTTATTTATAAAAAAAGACACACCATCGACATATCACAACCACATTAATAAAAAAAAAAATAACATAATAACTACTTGCATATAAATGAAGAGTTCAGTGTAAATATTAACTACAGGAGAGCCCAACGTTCATTAAATGTAACAAGCAAAAAATAAAAATACAATCTATAACCAAACTCTAACAAAAACTATAACGTCTAACTTCAGATTAAACGGTTTGTTCCTCTTTGCACCCGACACAGTCAACAAAGTTATGAATGGATCTTCAGACCTCGAGGGCACCGTCTGCGTGTTGATGAACCAAAAAGATAATGAGGTAATTATTTTGCATTATGATATTTTTCCATTACTCTGCCATATCTTCTTTTCTGGTTTGAGAGAAAAAGAAATGAATACCCATTTAAAATTTCAGAACGCGCTACTTCTTGTCTATGGTATGTCGTACTCGTACCTAAAAGTCAATCACAAGTAGAGTTGCCAAGACCTATCCTTTCCTAAACATTTCTAGCTAGAAAATGGATTGTAGTAACTCGCAGCAACGTTTGCATTATTTGTTACAAATTAATCATCTAAAGATACAAAAATGAACAAAAATTGAAACAAAAATGTAACACCACTCCTATGTGCTCTCGTAATTCTATAGGTAAGAGCCGAGAGGGCCTCCAGCCTCGTACGGTGTTTCATATTCCTTTCAATAGCACAAAGCATTTTGCTATTTCTTTTATAGTACGATACATAGGTATAGCATAGCTGTATAGCATAGCTATACATCTATGCTATACATCTATGCTATACATCTATGCTATACAGCTATGCTATACCTTACCTTCCAAACCTTAGCTGTATAGCTGTATAGCTAAGGTTTGGAATAAGCTTCCGATGTGGCATAGTGTTTTTTCACAGTTATGGCTTTCATTTTCAAGTTAAGAATAAATTGGTACGAGTATCTTCTGGGCAAACGTGATGAAATGTGGCTGTCGATCTCGTCATTGCTTTTTATCAGACAAGACTATGACGAAAAGAATGCTTAATATCTTTATTTTATCCGCGAGGGTGACATCGCACGCATTTCTAAGAGGCTGATACTTGTGAAACGTTAATTAATTTAATGGACATAATGAATTATTCGTTCTGACGTTACCATAGTAAAGAGTATGTATTTGACTGCCGTTAACCAATGAGTGTGAGTTGTGGAATTGATATTCATTTTCAGGAGGCTTACCAGGGGCTGCAGTCCCGACATAGCGATTATTTTCGTAAACTACCGATCGATAAAAATAACGAAAAAAATCGCTTGCCATAACGATAAGCACCAACACTCTGCGAGCTGTCAAATGTGATCGTAAAAACATTATCAGCAATCGTAAAGTTGACAGTTAGATTCGATATGATTCCAATCACAATCGATAGTTTTAATGTAGAGACTTTCAAAAATCGTTAAAAATTAATCGTTATGACTTATCAACCGAAATCGGTCGTAAAGCGATCGCTATCTATGTCGAGACCACAGGGGCTGGCTTGATCGATTTTTCAGCGTTCCCTATACCCCAAACCAAACCCCTATATTGTGAATTTCATTAAAATCGTTTGAGCCCTTTTCGAGAACACGATTTGATACAAACATATATTGATATATATAAATATTGCTCGTATAATATTATAGTGGATATGTGATAAAACCGTAGACAAATTCAGACGTGTGTGTGGACAGCGTGTCCCACGGCATGTTCCACGTGATGGTACTGACATCTGCAGTGTACGGCTTGTTGGTAATGATGCTCAGTCTCGTGCCGGTCTCTAAGAAGACTCTGCTCATCGGTACGTTCGCTGCCACCGGTGCCGCCTGCCTTATATCTGGGCTATTAACGAACAGGTAAAACCTTACTGTCTGTTTAATATTAAAAGCTTTTTTAGAAAAAAATTAAAGGCGTCTTCGAAAAGAAACACAAATATATATTATACTACAAATAGATAGTACAAAATAACCGTCCTTTACTACTTAAAACTCGAGTATAAAAATTACTAGAAATACGATACAAATATATTTAAAAACAGTTGCTGAAGTTGGTGTCAAGCCTACAGAACTATAGACTCTGTTGTTGCTTATTGATTTTGAATCAACTTCAATAACTGTCAAATTTAATTATATTGTTTCTTTGTAAACAAATCTCCTTCTTCTTCAAACAACTCGCCGCTGAGACCTACGGAAAGAAAATTATACAGTCCACTGCTCCGGTGGAACACACCCGCAAGATTCCACCGCAGTTGATGTATAGCTATTTATATCGGATTAAACCTATTTTTGTAGAGCAATTTTTTGGATTTTTTTGGAAAGCAATAATTTACAAAATTTTGTTTCCTAAATTGACTTGGTTGGGAATCGACTCTGGGAGCCGGAACCACCTGAGGATCTTTGCGCCAACTGTAACGAACAAAAGTCCGTAGTGTTAAAAATTAATAAAACTCAACAGAATGGTAGCGGGTATCGCTATGTCAGCGCTCCAGCTCACTTCGCTTGCAGTGGGACCGCTTACTGCTTACGCTGTACAACTATTCCCAACTAACCTACGGTGAGTTTATGTACCTAATGATCTATAATACAGGAACCCGGATCCAAACCGAATCTGAAATCTTAGCCGAAGTCTCAGAAGGATATTCATTTCATGGATCTCTAGGTACAGATGTCGTTTCCTACAGCCTGAATGTATATTCACATATCCTAGAAGGCTTTCGCCAAACTTAGTATGATTATATCACTCTCTCTCTCTCTGTCTCTCTATTAAATATATATTAATACTCTATAATAATATTATTTTTAATATTATAATAGTCATTAGACGATGATTATAGACAGAGAGTACCTCAGTAAAAATTTCCACATTTTTACGTTTTTTTTTTTAATGTCTACACTGTAAGACCAGTCTTATTATTAGTTTTCATTTGTTAGAACATTTTATTTTATCGAGACTGGACATCATATTCGACATTGGTACGTTTCCTATGATGTCCAGACTCTCAGTACTCAGCATTATTCATTTTTATTGAAATCAATTCTTGCAGAGGCACAGCAGTGGGTGCGGTGTTGATGATGGGTCGCGTGGGCTCCGTGGCGGGAGCCAACATCGCCGGTGTTTCTCTTGCTATAGCATGCACTAGTACCTTTTACTGCTTTGCGGCGATTTTATTCTGTAAGTGCAGGTTATTGTGCATATGTAAATTCATATAATTATTATAAAATTCATCGAGTGTGAATTTTACTAATACACAGAGCGTTAAGTAAGTACGATATTTTTAAAAAACTTGAGATTCCAAGATCTATACATATATATTGTATTAAAAAAAACTATGTACGCATGGTACGCATGTAAGAAATTTGTTTGACATGAATAGAAAATTAAAATTGATCATACTCGTATAATATAAAGAAAATTCAAACTAGCCGCTTGAAATGAATGAAAAAAAATTAAAACTGGTCACAGAAAATAATAAAGAGTTATCGGGTTCTAAAAGGCTCTAAACTCTACTAGTGGCAACAAAGTGGGTATCAGTTAGAGGAAGATAGCTTTACATAAGCTTCCCAGCTATGGGAACAGAGTGGGTATCAGTTAGAGGAAGATAGCTTTACATAAGCTTACCAGCTGTGGGAACAAAGTGGGTATCAGTTAGAGGAAGATAGCTTTACATAAGCTTACCGGCTGTGGGAACAGAGTGGGTATCAGTTAGAGGAAGATAGCTTTACATAAGCTTACCAGCTGTGGGCAGAGAGTGGGTATCAGTTATAGGAAGATAGCTTTACATAAGCTGGTAATGACATTTCACAAACTCGCAACGATATCGCCCAGCACTGCGGAAGTGACAGAGACGAAACTTGTCAGCAAATAACTTTTAGCTTTACAAGATGGCCCGTGCTGCTCCGCAGCATTGTGTTGATAATACGATTCAAAAATAAGGCTCTTATATGATGAGTAATTGTTACCTAATCTAAGTTGAAAACAAAAATTGAAAGTCAAGTTGAATGTTCACACTTAGCATCCCTCCAACTCAACCAATTTAAGTGGACAAAAGTTCACATGAAAGAGCTTGTTCCAGCGTGTGTTCTTAGACCAAAACGAACCACATACCTCAATTAGAACCGGAGAAAAAAAAAATCTATGAAAACATAAGAAATATACAGGGAGAAATCTCATTTGAGTAAGATAACCTAAGAAGAGTGAAAGTTAGGTGATTTCCAATGCTTAATGACAAATCTGTGCATTAATACCTTTAATTTAACAAAAATTAAGCAAATCGGTTGGATAGAACGGCCGGACGGACTCGTAATAGATTTGATTTTTTTTTAATATGTATAGATTTTCATTGTATGACCTTATACTTTTTTTAATTTTTTTTAATGAGGTCGTTAAAAAGTAGGTAGTCAACTAGCTTATTCTGAAAATTTTATAAAATTTGCCAAAGTTTACAAGACAAATATAACGAAAGTCCTAAACCTGCAGTATGTCAGAAATCAAGTTTGTGTAAGTGTAATTGCCAAACTTCCACTTAACCGATGTTTAATTTGACCCATTGCCATTACAATGAGCACCGGAATGAATGAACTTCTTATCTATTTCTTGCAGTGGAAGTTAAAAAAATTACTCCCTTTTTTGTTATATATGTCGGTGAAAATAATAAAAGGCACTCATTTGACTATACCATGGCAAAGCGCGACTTCCGATAACGCGCTAACGGAACGTCGGGGCCGGCGCTAAGTCTGTTAGACTACGGCGGCTGGTGCGATAGCATTTCTCCGACGGATCGTTTGCCATTATTAAATTTCCAATTACCTACGTTATAATTGTTATGAAGAGTTTTCTGTCGTTTGCACATTAACTTTGTCTTAACGTTGTATTTTATGGAGTAGTTCGCCTCTTGTAAAATTAGGTATACCTATTTCTCATGGCTGAGTTGCAAAAGCACGAATGGCCCCGTGTCTTTTCCGACATATATAATATAAGTGCCCACTACCATTGATATAAACCAAAGGAAAATACACTAAGGTAGGACATTGTGTACTCGAGTTTTTATGTTTATTAATTTTCTTCCACTCTCATTATTTTCAGTATGCTCAGCTCTCAGTTTTCTATTACCAAGAGACCTTGAAGCGTCATCGCCAAGCAACGTTCACTCGGACACTGGCCGATAAATGCTGCTAGAAATTGCACCACCTATTGTAATGATAAGGACTTTTAACTGTAAATAAATTATACTTTTTAATTATTTTCACAATAAAATATATACATGTAGATCAAATGCTTATTAAATATCCCAATAGGACAATTAAACATGCCACAAACAGGAACATTCGCGTAACCTGTCGCCGATATAATTTTAACCATAATGGATTTCTAAATACATAAGCGTAATCAATATTTTTGCGTGGTTTAGGTAACTAACCATTAAAATTAACCATTAAGGTGACGCAGTGATAAACAATAATTAGTCTATAATAAAACCTCTGCACTATACAAATATGCGCATGCTAGCTTACGAAAAATATGAAATAACGTTAATTTTAAAATTTATAATTAATTTTAAAAAATCCTACTGGCACTTTGAAGGGTGTGTCTAGATTAATCTACACAGAAAATTTAGAAGCATAAATTGGTCCCGTTAGTCCGAGAAATGTAAATCTCTGTTTTAAAAGAGGTGTGTTTAATTTTTTTTCTGTTACAAAAGTTAACCAATCGTGTAACGCAACTGCCAAAATGAATTCAATGAAATAAAGAATCAGGTTACCAAATACCATTTTCATACTTTTTGTAATCACTTAGAAAAATTAAAATCCCTGCCGTCAAACTTTTCATTGCGTCACCTTCCAGCAGCGTTCGCTGACATACTGATAGATGAATACCGAGAATTGTACCACCCACTGAGATGATAAGGTTTTTTTTGGCATTAATATTTCAATACTATTAAACTGTAATAGAATTGTGTCTGTACGTCGAAAATATTTCTGAAGAAATGGTTTAGACTTTAAGATAAACATTATATGTCCGAAATCGAGTGAAAGTAAGATAAATGCAGTTGAAATGCGATCTCTTAGAAATATTGGGTCCTTACATATGAAATTAGCGTTTTGTCGTACTGACCACTTTGATCTGAAATATCTCCTCTTTGGTTAAGAATTCCAAATTCAAATTTATAAATTCATTTAGCTGGTACATTTGAGTTTTGAAAACAGTCATTCATTTGTTTTTTTCTCATTATTTTTTTCTTTGGCGTCGCTTATTACCGCACAATGGAAAACATGAATAATCGGTATATTTACGAGTACGAGTTCTACCGTGGCACCAGTGCTGCAGAAACAGCTCGAAGGATTAATGATGTGTACGGCGCTGGTGTCGCAAAAGAAAGCACGGTACGTTTTTGGTTTCAACGTTTTCGTTCTGGAAATTTCGACTTTCGGAACCAACCCCGTGGACGGCCGGATACCAAAGTGGAAAATGAAGAATTAAAGGCTATTGTGGAAGCGGATCCATCACAAAGCACTTCAGAGATAGCTGCAGGCTTCGGGGTAAGTGACAAAACTATATTAATCCACTTAAAGCAAATCGGGAAAGTAAAAAACTTGAACGATGGGTACCTCATGAATTGAGTGAATCGAACTCTCAAACACGCGTCGACTGCTGTGTTACTTTGCTCAACCGACACAATAATGAAGGCATTTTAAATTGAATCATTACTTGTGATGAAAAGCGGATACTCTACGATAATCGGAAGGGCTCGTCGCAATGGCTGAACCCTGGAGACCCAGCCAAATCCTGCCCTAAACGAAAATTGACTCAGAGAAAGTTACTTGTGAGTGTTTGGTGGACTAGCGCCGGTGTCGGTTACTACAGCTTTCTAAAATCTGGCCAAACGATTACGGCAGATATCTATTGTCAGCAACTGCAAACCATGAAGGAAGAACTAGCTGCTAAACAACCTAGATTGGTCAATCGCTCTAGGCCACTGCTGCTTCACGACAACGCAAGACCACACACTGCACAACAAACAACCACTAAGTTAGATGAGCTACAATTGGAATGTCTGCGACATCCACCGTACTCCCCGGACCTTGCTCCAACAGATTACCATTTTTTTCGGAATTTGGACAACTTCTTACAAGGAAAAAAATTCAACTCCGATGCGGCAGTCCAAACCGCCTTCAAAGAGTTTATTGATTCTCACCCTCATGGTTTTTTTAGTAAAGGGATCAATGAACTACCTATGAGATGGCAAAAGTGCATAGATAACAACGGTCCATACTTTGATTAATTAAATATATTTTACAAAAAAAAATTGACTTTATATTCCTCCCGTACAAAACGCCAATTTCATATGTAAGGACCCAATATGTGCGGGGTCAGCCTTTTTTTTAGATTTTGCGATACCTTTTAGAATAAGATTTAAATTTGAGCTTATTATCATTATTCGTTGAAAGTCTATATTTCCATGGTAATGTTCTTTTACGTCTACTAGAAATCCTAATTCCACGACTTATCCATCTAAATTTCGTCGTCGTGGGTACAGAAATCTTTAAGATAGGAAAACATAAGTCATAAAATAATCTAAAAATGTCATTAAATTTACTAAAAGCATTACTAAAAGTATCCTTGAGTCATTAAATTCATTAAAAGTGATATTATCCAAACAAGCCTTAAATATGACCATGTTTTGAGTGGTCTCTTTTAAATGGCTAAGTACCACTTCTTTGTTTTAAAAGTTTTATTTACAGGGCATGATAACTATTACACTAGGCTCTTCAGACATTGTCTAATTCCGAGCACCGTGCCTCTCGCTAGAACTTTGCGATCGCAACCTGCGGCTAGTCGGCGGGTCTGGCATTACTGTTCAGCGGACTGGGATGAAATGCGAAGTTTCTTTACATCTTACCCATGGTAGCGAGTTTGCTTCGCGCTGGATGATCCTGATGTCACCGCCGACTCCGTCGCTGATGCTATACTGCAGGGAATGGAATTTTTTATTCCAAACTCTGTTGTTCCCATTGGTGGCGGATCTCGGCCCTGGTTTGGTCGCTCTTGCAAATTGGCGTCCCGCCAGAAGCGTGTGCGCTACCAGACCTGGGCAAAGGCGGTGGCATTTAAGAAATCAAACACCAGCGCGTTCAGAAAGGAGTACAACTATGCCGCCAGATCCTTTAAGAAAGACATTGTCAAAGCGAAGTCCTCGTTCATAGGCAAAATTGACGAGAGACTAATAATCCTTCGGGGACAAGCGCATTTTGGTCTCTCGCCAAAGCTGTCCTTGGGAATTTTTGTCAGCTGTCTCTTTGACCATTGCACAAGACCGATGACTCCTTGGCCCACACTGCAAAGAAGAAAGCTAAAAGTCTTACACTCTTCTTTTTTAACTGGTTTGTCATTTATTTTTCCATATTAATTTGCAATTTATTATCCGTAATTTTGCTCAATGGCTGTATAACCATTTTTTTACCTTTGTAAATTTACAAATGTCTTCATAATTTTATTTCATTATTACTCTCTGTAGAGTCCTAAAGGACTTAAAAGAAAGTGGACTGCAATTTTTGCTGGCTTATAAATAATGTACAAAAGATATAATAAATACAATTAAGATTTAACACCGTGCGCGTGAGATCGTCTCGGAAGTTAAGTAAGAAGTCTTTGCTCGGGCCCCCGCATCTTTCGCTCCTCTTCGTAGACCCGAACTGCCCCGAGGATTAGCGAGTCGCGACATATTTGACAACAGTATCATAGGAAAATTGAACGAATTTCATAGGCTACAACATTGTCATCAATGGAAGAATATCCAGGAAAACCCTAGAGTATCAATTGCAGCAATTGTTGTTGCTCCGTAGCGGCCAAGGGATGACGAATCGTAAGCGTGATAAAATATGTATCAAAATGCCTCAAGTTGCAGGGACTGACGTAAAATGGTGTATAATGCGGGAAATCTTATTAAGCGTGATCGTATTAAGCGGCTTTTACTGTACGTAATATTTAACATAACGTAAACCCCTATTATGGGCACATTACCCAGATAGCATATAAATTCGCGTGCATGATTTTTCTTCGATTTTAAATTTCCTATTCAAACATGACAAAGCAAGTTTGTGACAGTCAACGAATCAAAGCTGCTATGCAAATGTGACAATGAAATTTTGCGGCAAAATTGATGCAATCTTATAATTTTTAGTCGGTATCTACTTTTTATTTATATTTTGATTGCCTTCTGGTACGTCGGAGTGTCGTACCTGAATAAGTCCAGCACAAAAAAAAACGCATGTCAATATTATATCTTTGTCGCATGGTAAATAGGAAGTCTAATTCAAACTTGCACCAAGTGCGTACAGTTGGATAGCACACTTATAGAGTATGCCTGGTTTAAGTTTAAATTGCTATCTGGGTATTCTTCCATCTACATTCTACATCTCATCTTTAACGTTCATTATTTTTTTACAGATTTTTCTTAGTGATCCTGAAAAACAAGTGGGACCAGGCAATTTTTATGCATTTTCTCCGAAAAAATTTTAAAATGAGTCACACTTGCGCTATCATTTTGCTCTTTGCGCATGGATTCCCTGTCCCGTCTCGGGGGTAACGGAGACTGGGACTCCTCATGGATCATATACCCATTAAAATCTCACAGTGTTCACGGTGACATTTGCTATTGTGGGCACGCTTTCGCTCTGCGGTTCACTAAGCGTACCTACAAGGTATTGCATGCTTAGTGCTTACTATGACAGATTAATTGGTTACACGCGTAAACTTACTATGAAAACTTACTATTAAATACACTATTAAATTCACTAAAACATATGTATAGGCTCACAGGAAACACTATGTATATCACTGCTACTTTTGACTGTACCTACACGTACTGAAACTTACCAAGCACCACGTTTTGAATTTACGAAAATACCACGTTCAGGGATTCACTAAACCACGATATTTAAATTATGTCTTTCTTTATTAAGAGTTCAAGACGCACATATGGCGTTTATTACTGTTCTAACATGGTTCTAACTATTAATTTTGACTGCGTTAAAACAATGACAATGAATATGTTTGAATAGTCGCTTTTCACAAATAACGGAAACAAATATTCGTATTATTGTGCGAAATTTCTAGGTCGTATGTTGCGAACAAGTTGCATAGCTTGTGAGAAAATTTACTATAAAATGGCGGACGAATAACAACTGATTTTACATTTATATAATATGAGGTTCATAATATATTACAAGAGTTCTGTATTTATTTCTTTTTGCGGTATGTATACGATATGATGACATTGTTATTGTTCGATTTAGTGGAAAAATCCTTTCTTTAATGCCAAAAATATAAACATTTATTGCTATGAACATTATCAGCATGCTTGTTCATGTCATCAGTCCCCCGCGAGTCGTTATCATCACACCAAGCCACACAGGAGCGAGTAACCATCGGTTATATAGCAACCCAATATATAGCCGCTGTTTAGTCATTCATAAGATTCATCACTGCTAGTGTTGCGACCGGCGCGGTGCGGCAAGGACATAAAATAAAAGGCTATATCGAAAACAATATCGGACTATTTTGGTGAAAATTACATTAAGTTAATAAAGAGGTTAGTTATTCGTGACATAATTGTTTACGGCCTGTAAAAAAATTAAAACAGAATTTAAAAAGAGGATTTATGATTTCTTTTTCTTAAAAAAAGAATAAATTTTATCAATTCTTTCATAATATTTTTCAGACAAATACATAAAATAATTTTAGTTAATAGAACGTATTTAATTTTTATCAAGTGATAAAATAGAGGTATATCAATAATAATCACTATTAATATAATTTAAAATATAAATAAATATGTTGTAACATAAAACCATAATATTAATTGTTTTGTTTCTGTAAAATCTTAATCAGAAACTGTTTTTGAAATTACTGGCATTTTCATCAGACCTTTCTTTTAATGAAAAGAAAAATAAAACTGCATTATTCTAACTTTATAATTAAACACAAGGATGTAGAAACGATTACGGGTAAATAGAAAACGTCTAGAACAAGCGAACGAAACTGTATATTATCTGAGGAGTGCGTTTTCGAGGGATGGAAGATGTATGTGAGTGAGTTGGATGTGGACAGACGGGAAGCAGCTGGCAATAAAGTAAACGGTACTCTCTCCGTATTAGTATATCTATAATGAGGTGTAGGTGCCGACTTTTGTTGACAAGATAAGCAATGAAGAGATACGAATTATGACAAGGTTGGGCGACAATGTTATTGTAAAGTTGAAGAAAAGAACGCTTAGATAATTTGAGGGCACAGAAGAATGAGTGACGAAAGAAGTCTATAGAGCAAAATCTACGAGTGGTAGCATGTGCCAAGGAAACCTGACTATTAAGCCTTCAAATCTGACTTATTAAGATCAAATATCAGTGTTAACTGACAGAAATATCAAAAACACTTGCATACCCATTTAGGAGAGCTAGCCCGGATGATCTTGCCTGTGCCGTTGTGGCCCGCAACTAAGTTTTTTAAGGTTATATAAGATTGTTCACAATGCGTGTGTCTATGTGTTTGTGTGTGTGCTGCACTGCGTTTAGAATCACTTACGGTTCATTCTTTTTTAAATTTTATTTAGGCATTGGATATAGCATCAGCCTATCGGCCTCAATTAGGGTTGTGGGCATACCCACCGTGCCCGCAAGGTTGTATCCGCGCCCGCCTGTTAGGGATTTAGCGTGAGGATATGTATGTATATGTATACATTTAAGCGTCTATAAAATGTAATTAATTCATTTATAACATAACAACCTAAACGCGAAACAGATGATAAAAATTGCATAATAATTGAAACATTACAGAAAGATAAAAACACTAAACTATCCATTTCTTTAACTTGTGTAATATAGTACTCGTACCTACCTAGCTGTTTACATTTACATACATTTTATATGTATAACACGTGCGAATTCGGATGCAATATCGTGTCAAAATTTTAAGTCATCAACCAACTACTTTTCGAGTTTTGCTAACACAGACAGACATACGGAGGCTCAATTTATACTACATACATATAACATATTATGTAGATTAAGTTTGTATGTAGTATATTTATAAATAAACTGTTACTCAAGAATTCCATGATTTTAGAAAAAAATCAATCAGAATATTATCTTTATTTAGTACCTATGTATATTCTTCTGTACGTGTGTTTGAACTGTAAAATCCCTGAATTCCGCCTAAACGGCTGAACCGATTTTGATGAAATTTTTTGTGTGTTTGAGTGGGACCCTGGATGGTTTAGATCCACAATTGGAGCCGATAGATGGAGCTGCAATCTGATTCTAGGAATTTTTATTTTTAACCTGCTAATAGCGGGCAAGCCAACGTTCGGGCAGGACAACGTCTGTCGGGTCCGATATTTTTAATAATACCTTAATTCTTGGGGAACAAAATATCATACATTCGATACCTGCTGAAACTCTTCCATAAATATCAAAGGCAATAGGTATGTGTGGATAGGTAATAGGTATCTCAATTAGGCCTTTTTATGAAACTCGCATCCAAATCCAACGTAAAAATTTGAACAAAATAATATTTATAATTACAGTCGAAGTAATAACATTATGCAATTTTTTGCATCAAATAGGTTATTAATAAATAATGACACCTTTTGACGTAGTAGATTAGATTAGTACATGATGATTTCGATTTTTGTAAATATTATTTCTAATTTCACTGAGTTATACACAAACATGTGTAAGACACTAATATGTGTCAAATTATAAATTATACCTTATATCTTATACTTAATACATAAATCGATTATATCTCCACTTACAAATAGTTTATAATTTACGAGTATGTTATGTTATTATTTTGTCACATATAGAAAATGTAGCTCTTACAGATCACTAGAAATTAATTCTCAAAAAAATTTTTTTGTTGTCGCCACAGGGAGGGTGCGGGCGTAATGAACGAATTCGATTGCACTGGGCTGCTTATGCAGACACTTAAATGAATATGCATTGGAACCTTTTACATGGGAGTCGAACTCGTATTCTAAGCAAATGTTGTTTATGAAAAATCTGAAATAACAAAGATTATTCTCTAAATTCAAGAAAGCGCCATAATTTTGGCGTTCTTTCTAAAATAAAGCAGTTTGATCAACGGGTATAGCAATGATATCAACATTTCCTGAAAATGATATTGTATTGCATTTGTGACTTCTTTTTACTTTTCAGGTAGCTTCATAATGGTTGCTAACGCGGTTTCCGACAAAGGGAAGGGTGATGAAAAATCGCCGACGACGGCAACTCTTGATGAAGCCATGATGTTAACAGGTAAGCACTAATTACATTTAAAAAATTAAACCGACTTCAAAAAAAATCACTGAAAAGTATAAATTATATAACCTTTACCTACTAATCTAAACGCAATTACAAAAATAACTATGTAAATATTATACAAATACTTAGATACCTAATTAAATTTGACAGTTACTGAAATCGGTGCCACGTCCACTAAATTAATAGACTTTTGTTGTTGCATATTGATTTGGCACCGACTTCAATAACTGTCTAATTTAATTATATCTATAGGTATTTGTATCGTTGCATTTTATCGTTTTTTTTTACGAATTATAAAGTGCTTATAGATGCTTGTATATAAAATTTAAAATTAATCTATTATTCTGTACGAATAATGTAGTGTTAGGTATAGGTATGTAACAGTATCTCCGCATAAAATTGAAAATAAGTACTTAAGTAACTTGCACCTTACTTTACAGTAATACAATGTTTAATATTATAGATATTTATGTGGACTAGATACAAGATACATAGATATAGGTATCTAATACAATGTAGACTAGATAAAGAAAAACATCTACTTAATTATCTTCTAATAAATATATAATTCTTACATAAAAAATAATATTGACTTATTATTGCGAACATTTTACTTGGAGCATTTATTTTAGTAGGTACTAAAATATAAAAAGTACTAAATATTATAATAACAATTTTACGAATATACGAACTAGATCAAGAAATAGTTTTCATTTTCTGCATATACATACTGTTCTGCTTTTGGTACCTATGTTATCAAATATCACATCGACCCAATTAATAATATCTACTTTGTCATAGTTAGGTTTATTGTTTTTGCGCATCTATCATCTATGGACATTGTATAGTGCATCGAAGCCCAACATTCGATTCAAATTTAAACGATAAATGCGACCAAAATAGGTCTTGTCTCCTAAGTCTTCTCCTTAGTCTGTGCTCCTAAGACTTTCACAGAGGGCAGAAATAAATTTGAATAAGGAATACGAGAGGTCGAATAAAAATATTGTATGATTTGAGTCCAGAGCGGAGCGAAGTGGGTATATAAAATATTGAACGAAGTAACTCAAATATTGTATTCCTGGCTGATGTATACCTGGGAGTCGGTAGCCGCACACTAGAAAAAGAGGAAATTAGAAATTTTAAAAAAATCTTTGTATTTTTACATATCGAATAACGTCTCTCATTTATTTTTCTCATACATGGGAACAAAAAGTAGAGAGTGTATCACTCGGTAGTAAATTTTTTTTTTTTTACCTCGGGCACCGTACATTGAATCCCTCGCTACGCTCAAGATTCTACTTTAGAATCCCTCACTGTGCTCGGGATTTTACTCTAGAATCCTTCGCTTCGCTCTGAACTCAAAACAGCACTTCGTCGTAAAAATATTTATTCCCTTGTTATCCAATCTACTATTTCATTCCATCTATGCTAAAAGTGTGCAAAAAACGATGATTGGTTCTTCAATAAGTGTAACCAAAATAGGTCTTTTCTCTCGTTCATAGAAAACAAAAATGAGTTTTAATAAGGAACACGAATTCATCCTTAATGATCTGCGAGCAAAAGGGTCAAACGAAAATATTGTATGAACATTGTTACTGGCTGGTGATTACTTTCTTTTTCTTCTCTTTTAAATAGTGACAACTCGTTTCATATTTATCAGGAACATTTCTGCCATTCTCAAGTAAAAAAAGTGTCGTATCTCTTACGTAAAATGTCTGTTTTGCTTATTAAATCCTTAACAATCTCCAGTAAAGTGACAATAGGCTTTACTGGAGTTAAAAAGGATTATTGGGAAGTACGCAAAAAATTTTGTTGTACATAATATTTATTCAAACTTTCCAAATCTTAACACTCGCACAGAACTTTAACACACAATATCTAACAATTTAAAAACGCAAAAAATAGAAAATCTAAATGAAATGTTAACTTCACTTCTCCCGCTCCCGCCAAAAAGTATGTTGTCCTGATGATTACCTGGGAAATGATAATCGCACGCCAGAAAAAAAAAGAAATTAAAAATATCAAAGTTCTGTTTCTTCTTCGCTTTTATACGCTGGCAACTCTTTTCACATTTATTAGAAGCATTTCTGTCAATTTCACGTAAAAAGAGGTGATCTACATAGTTACTTATATCATTAAAATGTCTGTCTTCTTGTTACGTAGTGTAGTCCCTAACACTCTCCAGTAAAGTGATAGTACACTTTACTGGAGTTAAAAAGCGACTATTTTGAATAATGCGAAAACTTCAGTCGCCCGTATTTATTCAACTTTCCAATTCTTAACATTACAGAATTTTAACGCATAATATACTATCAATTTTATGCCTTAAAACTCCCAAAAACGTAAAAAATAGAAAATTTAAATAAAATGAGAACTTCACTTCTCCCGTTCCTGCCAAAAAGTCAATTTTTCTTTGTACTTTTACAAGCTTTTACATATCGAATAGCGTCTTTCATTTATTTTTCTCATAGAGATGAATGAAAAGTAGTGTATCACTCATGGTAAAATTAATTTTTACCTCGGGCGACATAAGTACATTGACTCCCTTGTTATACTACATTGTGTGTGTATTAGCATATACTTATACTATACTTATACTAATACACATTTGAGCTTACAGGTGACGAAGTAGTTACGTAGCAAACAAAAATTCAGAGAATAAATAATGAACCCAACTAAATATTTGTTGTGAATATTTTAATTTTCCAAATATACTTAGTAAATTGTTTTGTTTAAAATGGTATAGATTTAAAAATATTGTTTTTTTAGAAGGCGTTGAACCGGAAGTAAGATAACCCGCGAACTGACCCCTAAATAACAATAGATTTAAAACTTTGAAGGAATATTTACACTATATGTATATGTAAATTTACATCAAAATCACACCTTAACGCCGGTTCTAGCATTAAGTATTATTTATGTATTTAAACTTACACTTAGAATAATGACAAACATAGAAGCCGGCCTCAAATAAAAGCTCAGTCATGGAGTTCTTGCTCAATTTTTATAACATTCTAGTGCAGGTAGATATATGAATGAGTGAGATAAAAAATATTATTTTCTTTTACATGTCACAACTTTCAGAGTTTATAAAATGAAATTATATGAAATGGACTAAGGTGAACCACTAACATACCAGTAGCCTGGGCCAAAGAATAAGTTTTTCCCGCCCGTCGTAGAGGTGACTAAAAGGCCCTTCGAGGTCGCGACAGTCGCCCATCCATAAAACCGTGAAGAGGACGATAGCGCGTGAGGTCCGCCGCTGTCGTAGCACCGCGAGGTTGCAGGAGGAATTCTGCAGGGTTGCCAATCGTAGAACTTTTTTGCTCATACACAAACAGCTAAAAGTCTCGTATTTTCGCTTTCAAACCTCGTACATTCATCAAACATTTAAAATGTTATAAAACCAAAAACAAAAAGGCGTATTAAATGAATGAAATTTAGCAGACATTTGTTAATTTGAAAAATTTTAGTTAAACAAGTAAAATGTAAATATGTATTATGAAAACAAAAAATGCACGTTTTTAAAAATCAAAAATTCAGTATGCGCATTTTTTCAAAATTTTTTTTTATTTTCTTACTGAATTATATTATGACACATATGCAAAGTGTCTAAACCCCCCTTAGGGTGTAAAATGTTGCCTGCAACAAAAATTCATGTTATAAAATTAACTATGTCAAAATCTCATAGATAATTGTACGAGTCTAATCGTGTCCTTGTACCTCGTACAGCAGACCACAAATCTCGTATTTGTACGAGGAAGCTCGTACGGTTGGTAACCCTGTAACTCTGTCTCTGTTCCCCTCCCTAAAGTGAGAGACATAGTGAGAGGCTCCGGTGCGTTCCATAGGAGATGCTGGAACCCCTCGACGACGAACTGAAGCTAACGATCGCAATTTTGATGGATAAAAGCCAAACCAAATCCCGTACAAGTTTCTCCAGGGAATAAAAAAAACTCAGTGTATGCTTATGACCACAACATAAAAGTTAAAAATTATATGATATTATAATTTTAAAACATACAAAATATATACGAGCGCACTTGATGTCGACTGGAGCCGAGTACACTCGATTCAGCGTCACCGACCCGAGTGTGACGGTTCAGTTTCGTTCACTGTTCAGAAAGAGCGCAAGGTGCGCTTAAAGAAGTTTTAATTTCAAAAGAAAATACAAAAATTAACAGCCTCGTCTCGCCTCGCGTAAACATTAGGGTCCCCTTGTCTCTGAAAGTATTAATTAAGTACCGTTATCCAGGATTGCATTACATTAAACACATTTTTTACATAAAAAGAAAGGACATTGCCAGTGGCGTAGCGTAGCTAGTTCTAAATGGGTCCTCTATCAATATTTGTTTGGGGGCCTTTTTCACTAGACTGCGGCGAAGACCAAAAGGAGGGTAATGTTTTTCGGTTAAATAAGCAAAAACACTCACTTTTAACAAAATAAATACTTATAAACCGGGAAACCGAACTAAAAAGCAAAAAATAATGTTCATTTAAAAATATGTGGGGCATGTGGGGATTGTAGGATACTACATTACTAAACAATTACATAGATATGTATTTTAAAACTTAAAAACCGACCCGAGGATCACAGGGTCCGAGTCACATAAATACATCGGGGCCCCTATAATTCGGGGGCCCCGTATCATTGACACGGGAGATGTGGCCTGTAGCTGCGCCCCTGGACAGTACGGGACCCCTACTTAATTGCACAAAACGGGATTTGCATTTAGTCACTTATTTAAGTTTGTAACTGTAAATGTCATGACTAAACCATATTGTATGCTATTTTGGAGGAATCTCGAAAGGCTGACAGAACTGTATATGAACTGTATACATAATATTATTGTCTGTAAAAGCATAGATCTTACATATTTATATATTTACAATTATTTACGTCGATAAGTTATCTAGAATTGGTAAAATGTTTATGAATAGACGAAGCAAAACATCACAAAATAATGTTCATATTATGTTGCATCATTATGAATTTATCGATATGACAACAAATGTAAATCGATAAATTATTCTGTTGTATAATTATAATTATATGTACCTTTTTTACAGACGCACGTTTTTTTAGATTGCATACATTAAAAAAAAATCAGCTGGTTAGGTTAGGTTAGGTTAGTTCATCTTTTATGACCTCATTATCGATACATGTTGGAAGGAAGGGACTCTTTGATCAAACCGTACATTTTGTAGGACAAATATTATTTCGAATACTTTAGATAATTATCATCAGATATAACAAAAAAAACCCAGTTAGTAATAAATTTTTGAGAATCATCAAATCAACATATTTTATCCCTGCTATCCCTATTACCTACCACAATCAAGAGTTTTCGTACAGGAAATTGTTGGGCGTCTCATCAAAATGAAGCTACTCACGGAAAATTAGCTTGATAGTAATCAAGTGCAAAAATGGACGGTGGATCCTGGACTATTAGTCTAGTAGATCCCTAACTAAACGTCGCTATCTACTGTCAGTACCACAGTCAGTATACTATGAATACTTTGAAGGTTCTTCCGGATTCTTTTACCGTTTGCTACGTCATACTTGTATGAAACTTGTTCTTCTACTGCAGTTGCTGTAATCAAATCGAATCACAGGTCACAAATCAATTTATAAAAAATCATAGTTTAAAAAAACTAAAAAAACACGCTGGGAAAACCGAACTAAAAAGCAAAAAATAATGTTCATCTATTAAGATTTTGTTTAATAGTGATAAAAATTCCACTAACTCAATATAATTAAATACTTTTTACTAAGTTTAAAATAAGAATAAAGTGATAGACAAAAAAAATGATTTTATTGTAAAAAGCGTGGGCTGTATGGTATCAATAATTTTCAAGACTTGGTCAGAAGACCAAGTCTGAACTTTCCTGTAGACGTCCGTTGAGAAACGAAACAATGCGTCTTTTATTAAATTTAAATTTTAATAGAATATAACTAAAAATTAATTATAAACGGCGTATTTCATAACGACGTCCTTGCACATGTAGATGACTATCACAATTCATGTATTTAATGATCTACATAGTTACTTATATCATTGTATACACAAAAAGTCTTGACATCAAATAAACGATATCTAAATGGAATATTCTTAGGTTATAAATTACAAAAACAAAAAACCCAACCACAGGTTTACATAGAATTGCGAACAAAGATGATAGTGTCTGTCATTCATTTAATGTATGGTTTGGAAATGAAGTTTAAGCATTGAAAAGATAAGTAAATATGGATCTGGGATATTAGTAATTGATTTAAAGTACTTACTGGCTTTAGCTCGTAATCATGCTTTTTGTTCTTTTCTAAATATTTTATTTATTGATAAACTATTTTAGTTTTACGAAGTGGATCATTGTTAGAGAGGTAGTGCTTTGAATTTAATAGCATCACTGGCTAATGTGAAACAGCGTTACACCGCCTACGGGATGGATAATCTCTGTGATAATAATCAAACGGTAATCTAGTGGCATTCACAGCGAAAGTCAAAAGCATTGGAGAGCACCTTAATTGCTATATGGTAACAGTTCATAAGTCAGCGTTAAAGGTGCCTACTTAGCTTGAAACTACTTAGTGATGATTAGTAAATTTTTGAAATTAGCTCAGAAAAAGCTTAGAAGACGTTGATACGTAGGCATTCATAAAAACTCTCAAATCTAAAGCAAACTTATTAACTTCCTCTTATTATGATGTCTTTAAATTTAAAATAGGTAGTCTAGATAATCACATAATTGTATATAGTAATAAACTACACGTTATCACGCAAGCTGTTGTTTTCAAAGCGCGATGACTGATAAATCTAACGCAGCATCTTATGATGACACAATTAATACCGTTTATGACGATATTTTTCAGTGGAAAGAATTGTCTCCGTATTTGCGGGATTTTCTAATAAATAGCTTTATTCATGTGGGGTACGAGAAGTGTATCAGAAACAAAAAATAAGGCTACGAATTATGGTATCCGCCATTTGGTCTCTTATACGACGTGACTAAAGAGGGACCTTCGGATTTGCGACCGATTGTAATGGGGCTTCGATTATCCCCTTATACCTTTCTTTGACCTCGAAGACAACGCAGTGAGCGTGATCCACGCTGTCGTAGCACTGTGAGGATGCTGGGAGGCCACCTCCTTTACACCCGTGTCATCCTCGAAACGTGCTTCAACTTATAGCAGTATTTATATTTAATTCCTAGGTAGGCTTCGGTGCGTTCTGTAGGAGATTTCGCAGCCTCTTGAAAAGCGTCGAGAACGACCACGGAAATTTTAGTGAATAAAAGTTCCAAATAATCCAGTCTCTAGGAGACTTTAAAAGTTACTCCCGCATTACCAAAAATAAAGTTCAAATGCTTTATAATACGGCGTAAAACTCTGAGAGTAAACTGACCGCACAAAAATATTTTTGCGCTAATCCGCACTAGGTCAATGTGTGCAGTACGTACGACCCGTCTCCTTTTCGCATCATTTGTGATAAGAGGCTTGTGCCCAGCATTGAGATGATTACTTTACCTCCTTTGATTTAACACACTGAATATCTTATCGTTTAATTAACAGGTTTCGGAATCTGTAACATAGCACATATGCTGATGACGGGTACGATCTTGATGGGTGTAATTATGCAGACCCTAGCTTTAGGATACGTGATGCCCGCAGCGCAGTGTGATCTTGGGCTAACATTGCAGCAAAGAGGATGGTTAGCAGCTATACCGTTTACAGGTACGACAACTTATAAATTAAACAAATATTCTAATAGGTATTTATTGAACGAAACACTTGCAACGTATTGCTAAAGTGATTGTTACTAGAATTACCTTCGATTCAGTGATCCAATGACATTTTTCTGAAATATTTGTGTTGTCGAGTCCTACGAAAATCACTTCATAGTGTTGATTCCGTGTTAGCACAGCCATTATTTTCCCCTTACCTTTCTTTTATCCCCTTACCTTTCTTTGACTGCGTTTCGCCACTATTCCGTGGTAGCAAGGAATAGTGTTAAAACACTGTACCTATATGCATGTAAAATATAATTTCTTCCCATTCATTCATAGTATCACAGTAGATACAAAAAATTATTAACATTTGTCAATGAGTACGACATGTCGAATAGAACGTCATTTCCACTGTAATGGATGTTAGGCCGCAGAATATAATCAGTATTAGATCTCGATTCAATTACGAAAATAAAGTGACGTTGCAAAAACATTGATTGACCCGAGGGGTTATTACTTAAAATTTGCAGACAGCGACCATCACGCGATCACTGCGCGATCGGTGACTAATAATGGAATAAAAAATTGCTATCATGTATGAGAATTGCGTATCTATTATTCTACGACCGTAAAATGCAGTTTTCGCAGTAGATTTAGCGCCACTACAAATTACATTACACATATGGTCATTTTGACAGCAGATATCGCGCATATTGGCTGTCGCATGCTGACTGCAAGTTACGTAATGAGCCTGCCGCTGCCGTTGCGTGTTGGCCCGGTGGCGGAGCATTTGTTTTCGAAGGCTCCGGGTTCGATCCCCAATCAGGTCAATTTAGAAAATGAACTTTTTATAAATTTGCTTGGAGTCAGGGTGTTACTGGGAGCTCCACAGTTCATTTGATACCCATTGTACAAGCCCCTAGCGCTTACTTCGGGGTCACGCAATTTGTGTAATTATCTGGAATAATAGATATAGTAGTAGCATTTTTATATTTTGTTGTTTATAACTTGATACAAACTTGTTTCGGTTTAATATAAAGTTATTTTATATAAATTTTATATAACATATAAATAAACATATTTTAAAGTATATTTTAAAGTATAGACACAAATACTAGCGACTCGCCCCGGATTCGCATGGGTAGAATTTTTTGAAAATAAAATACAGCAAATATTACTCACTGATAATGTAGCTTTTTATAGGTGAAAGATTTTTTAAAATCGGTTGAATAGTTTCCGAGTTTATCCATTACATGCAAACAAACAAATTTACCTCTTTATAATATTATATAGAATAGTATTAATATATTAGTACATATATATAGAAGTATAGATTAACATATTAACTTATTTCAGCTATAATACTAACGTCACATTTCTGGGGCTGGCTGGCGGACACCAGGGGTCGTCGACCCATAATGCTGGTCTCCATGCTGGTATCAGTCGTATTGTCAGTACTGTCCAGCTTTGCTCCGAATCTACCTGCGTTTGCTGTCCTGCAATTTCTGTCTGCCATTTTGTAAGTAAATATCTTATGTTTGCCCTTCCTTAGGATCGATTGAGGTGCCGTGCTTGACTGATGCTCGAACCGTTCTCTAATCACGGTCTATTTATGAGCTCAATAACTAATTTTATAAAAATATTTTAGAATAGCTATATAGCCCTAATTAATCCGTTAGGGTTACAGCGTGAGAATATATGTATGTATGTATTTAAGAGTACAGTGATGACGTCATTTTCGGCTAGGAAGTATCTTCCCTCCCCGTATCTCACGTTAGGTTTCCAATCATTAAATAATCACACCCCCATTTGAGACAATAATGCCGTTACTCAAAAAAGGCAATTTTATGAGAAAGTAATTTGAAAGTTTGAAATGAGGATGTTTTGACTTTTTTATGAGAAACAACGATACCTATGGTTTAAAACAATGCATTTCAGAAAAATTAACAGATATTTATACAATTTATATCAGCAGCTCATATCAGTAATTTACAAAATATATCAGTAAGAACATATTAACTAAGTATTAAATGTGACGCTATTAATAGCGATGTACCTACGCCATACATGTATATCTACTATCGCACTTTTATTTACATTGGAGAACAACATTTCCTTACCTACTGGCTAATCTTACTGTATAAAAATTATATATTTTATGTCACCCTTGTCTCAAAAAAGCGATTACAGATGTACCTCATATAAATAATATTACGCACAACTGTTAAGCCTAGGACACTGCTCACAAGAAGCTGAGAAGAAGACGAGCCTCACTCTATCATGCAAGCTTATTATGGTTATAGCGAAGGAACCTCAGTGGCGTAGTGGCGTAGTCAATCATGCTTGCCGTTCTGGCCCGGGCTACAAGGCTGACGGTTCGGGGTGTGCATTGCCACCGCCCCGACGTCATCTTCTCCGAATATCGTTCTGCACCATCATGATCTTGCTAAAATTGACATTCTAACATTACAAACATAGTCTTCTACGCAGCGCCGTAACTAAGGTGGTGACAGCGATGCTCAGACACAGGGCGCGGACGTTAGAGGAGCCCGTAAATTACAAAACCCAGGTTTTGGGTCATGCATCGCAGTAGCTTAAATACAATTCGCAACGGGCACAAAGGCTTTATATGGCACTGCTTCTACAATTCTTCATCTGCTAATAAAGCCACTATTATTGCTGTCACGGATAGATCTTGCCTTATCTGACGAATCAGGACTTGGCGCTCGGCATCAAAACACTCCTTCAACGTGTGTAGGTGCTGTCCTGCTTCCTGCCTCAAGAGTTGCACCATACCGTCACTTCCCAACCTTATCCTATGTAGGGTTTAACCGATGCAGCCGTGCTCAGTTACTATCTGCGTCGACTGAAAAAGCCACGCTGGAATCGCGTCGACAACGTTAGCTAGCTACCGACGCATTTATACCGCTGTTGCAGGTGCAGTTCCCCGAATCTACGCTGCGGAAACGAATATTAACACTCGAGCCCTTTGTATAAATTCCTTTTTAGCGACATTTATGAACATTATTCATGAACATTAATTCTCTGCTTCCCCAGTTCTTCCGGCTCGACAGCTGTGGTCTATACGTATCTTGGCGAATTCAATAATCTGTATCATAGAGACAAGATGGTTGCTTTCGGATCGTCATTTGTTGGAATCGGTACTGTGGTATTGCCAGGTAAGTTCTTATTTAAAAATGTTACAAACAAATCTGGTCACGAATTTAACCCTTGGCATGTGTTGGATCTGAAATCTGCTTGCGCTTCACTCCTGGGAAACTTCATGTCTTAAACTTTTAATTATGTGATTTTCTTGTACATGACACTATAATATATAAATTTCATATTTAGTTACGGGTCCCTCAGATCCACCAGGCATATTGATTGATTTCTATTCACTAGACACGCCAAGGGTTAACTAAAACTCGCGTACAAAAATTAAATGAATTTCTTGAATTCCCAGTGTCGAATTATACTTCTTGCCCATGTTTTCCTTGCATAAGGCCTCCAACTATAGCAATTGTCCGAGGAATAAAAATTATTTCATCTTGTTTGCAAACGATTTTAGTATTTAAAATCTTATTTACTTCATTTTTTTTGTAATTAGCGTGAATAAAATTATTCTATATTATTCTTTATCACCGCGCATGCAGTTACCTTTGAAATGGCTCTTGAATTTAGTATTCATCACGAGGTGGTCGGTAATATATTTTTAATCACCCTGAGCAATGACAGTGTAGGGACATTGTAAGTGTGTTAGAAAAGACGAATCAGCGGTTTTGTGTGGAAGCGTGATGTATGCGACCGTCGACGGCAGTTACTGCGCACTGCCCGATCGGATCGAACGCGACCTAAATTGGGGTTCAGTTGGGACAATAAAATTGTACGGAACTATCTAAATTTACATCTTTATTTCTGCCAGTGATTCCCAGTATAACTCATATAAATAAGAATATCCTAAAACAGCTTCCTAAGCGACAATGTTGAGGAAGTTTATAAATTAATACTTATTTTTAAGTTTGTAAATATTAACGTTTACTTAGATTTCTGATTGACTGATTTCCTTTTTGCTGCATATAAATCGGCTATTAATAAAAATAATTACTTATTTAATTGGGTATTTAAAATTTATGCGCACACTGACGATCTGGTTGTAGAGAATCGATAGATCCAAGTAGTACAGGTCCATCAGCTTTGACGCCTACTTATATGGGAAACGGGAATCCAGCAGTGGGCATCTTCTGACTGAAATATAATGATAACGACATTCTAACGAATCTTTCAACATCTGCTTATATTGTGTTATATTTTAATTGGATTAGTGTTTATTCTATTAGATAACCAGAACCTTCCAGACTAAACAAAGTCGCTTGTGAAACATTAGATTGTCTTATCATAATTATACCTACCTACTTATAAGTTATAAGTTTATAACATATTATTGATGTTTTATCGTGAAAAAATACAGTTAGACTGTGTGACTTGCTAATATTTACGTATGGTAACGCATACAGGTGAGATTAACTTCATTGCATCAATAAAATAGAGGATACTTTATTCAATTGAATTCAATAAAATATAGAGGATATTTTTTTTATAGCGGTTGTTCTAATTTAATTTATTCAAAACAATCACAAAAGTAAACCTTTTGCGATTGATTTGAGTAAATTAAATTAGAGTAAACGCTATAAAAAATTATTAAAAGACATTATAAATACGAAAAGTTTCAAAATTGGGCGGGTCTTCCCTCGTGCATTGAGGCGGGTTGCGCACCGCGATGTGAAATGAAAAAAAGCGTTTGCACTAGGAAGTGTTAGAAAGAGATTTAGATTTTTAATGTAAAACATCTTATATGGCGGATCAGACCGGCTGTTGGCGTGGCGAACAGGCCACGCGTCGCCACGCGTTTGTACTGAGCTCGTATACATATAGCATATGCAGTGTTATCATTCACTTCGAATCACGTTACTTATATTTTTTAAATAAATAATAATTTGTTCTTTTAAAAAAATCCGGACATTTTGTTTTTGAATATGCCACATTTTTTGATTATTTCATATTTATTTCCTTTAAAAACCATCCTTCATGCATATTTTCTATATAAATTAGTTTCGATGTTTACATCTGCCAGGCGTCCCGCGACGGCTCATTTTTTTTTAATGTAAATTTCAACATTTTTTTTTTATTTTAAAATTTTTGGTAGTAGGTATTTAATTCAGTACCATGTGTAGAATTTTAATTTATAAGGATGCCATGTGTTAAATTTTAACTGTAGATTAACGCGTTATAATTATTAAAAAACAATGTTCAAAAAATCCGCCCAAGACTGTGCACAATCGAGATGCACAATATTAATTTAATCGTAGATATATGTATATGTATAATGGAACTATAGAATTAGTAATTCTATCTACAGGTCATAATCTTTAAAATTAATGGTTTTCTCTATAAAGCTACTGAGTTCCCGCAATAAATTTACTATTTTTATCCACTAAATAAGGTAAACTTTAAAATTAACTATAGAATATATAAAAGTTTGTTTACAACTAACTCTTTTTGGTTAGGTTATGTTAGGTTAATATTTTTATCATAACGTGCGAGCCGAGCAGCGAAGCAAGCGTGCCACGTCAGCGGCCGGCGAAGCCCCAAATCAAAATTCACTTTATACATGGAGCGGTATTTTAATAGGAAGCGTACTCTGAGGAGATAGTTGACAGGCTACCTTACAGTTAAGAAAAATCCATCAAATAACATACCGGCGACACCGAAATTTTCTTAACAAACTTTAATGCAAACTGTAAAGTGGTTAAGAAAACTGGTTAATTAGAGAGAGCGAGGGTGATCCGAGAAGGATTTGGCCAACAATTAAGGACATTTGCAACATTTCAATAAGAAGAAGTGGCGCATTTGTGCTAATAAATGACGCTGCTGAACCTGTTCCGTCGCTGAATAACTCCAATGAATACTTTGTTAACCTACGTGATTGTTAGAGAGCAAGAGATTGTCAGACAACATGTTAGAGAGTCTTGACTGTTCGCTAAATTCACTTTTGTCTGGTCTCAGAAGCGCTAGAGCCCCAATAAACTCGCTTTTCTTATATCCTACAGATACACAAGAGGTTGATAGGTATATAAATGAAGTCAAAGCAGACAGTACTCCAGATTTGGATAGATGTACACCAGTAATCATTTAACGGATAAAAATTGTAATATTACAGTCGTTAACGTATATTTACAATTTCAATTTATCTAGTGGAGAATGCCCTTTTGTCTGGAAGCTCGCCGTAATTACCCGTATATCACTAGGACGGTGACAAAATTAATCCAAGCAATTACTTGAAAAATTAATCAACAAGCGGTTAATGCATTTTATAGAAAGAAACAAGCTTTTGTCTGAGAAACAGTTTGGTTTCAAACGCGGTCGTTCAACGGAAGATGCAGTTGGTCTGCTTACTTACACTATTTCTACGTCAGTGGATAAAAATAAGTGTATTGCGTAATATTTTTCAAGGGGGTGCATTTAAACTGTCTTCAAAATTGGTGAAAATGTAGACAGAAATGCTGTTAATTGCTATATAAACATAGAACGTCATATCTATGGAATGTAATAAGGAATCATTTAAAATATTAGATTTTGCTATGAAAAACAAAATTCTCTAGAAAATTAATGAGTAAACTTGACACTGTCAAGCTGTCATCCTGACAATGACGTCTACCATAAAGTTTGCGAACGTCTCGCAACAGTTTGAAGTTCGAACTTGGCTACCGCTAAGAATCTTTGATCTAGCTGGATACCGTACTCTGAAGGGGTAGTTAAAGATAAATTATAAAACCTCGAGTAAACTTTGGTCATTATCGTTTAATTTCTATCTCTTCTAACTCTTGGACATAATTCGGAAATACACCTACTAGTATATGTAAGATTGCTACATATAAATATACCTACAGTAAAAAGTTAAAAGAGATGGAGGGGAATAGAGATATTTCAAGATTAAATTTTTAGACTTCAACTACCTCCTCAGCATGCGACCTCCTATTTAAACACCGCTCCATGTATAAACCGGATACTGATTTGAAGCTTCGCCGGCCGCTGCCGTGACGCGCTCGCTTTGCTCGCTCGGCTCGCGCGCGTTGTAGTAAAAATACTAACCAAATATAACTCAACCAAAAAGAGTGTTTATATATGTAGAAAATTCAAAATTTAATATCGAAAAAAATTTAAACTTTAAATCTTGAATACTTCACTTTTATCGAATGTCTTGTGTTATAAATATGTATACCGTCATGTTGCATAATTTTACAAAAGAATTTTGTCAAATTTTACCCAACGTGAAATAATATAAACTTTAGCCTTTTGTCTTCACAAATGCCTCCCAAGCATCCATTATTAATATACACCACAACATTAAAGTTGCAGTGATTAAAGTTGTAAAGAGAATTTTATAGCGAAACTATTTAAGGTTAACTTATTTAATGTAAAAAATAGTAAATTTATTGCGGAGACTGTAAATTTTAAAATACGTGTCACTAATATCAACAGTAGTAAATTTGTAGAAAAAAATATTAATTTTAAAGATTGTAAGTTGTAGATAGAATTACTAATTCTATAGCTTCATTATATATATTCTTTTTTCGAGCATAAAAAGCAGTTACAAGCGCGGTCGCTTGGCGTGTAATTGAAAATATCCCATATCTTAAAAATGTCCCACATCTCAACATATCTTATTGAAACTAATTATCGTTGAAAGTATTTTTTAAGTTCTATTATTTATTTTAAATTTTTTCAGAATTTTCGACCCTATCCCTAATTTTATTTCTACGAAATTTCTCTACACCATTGTATAGCGGTTCACAGAATACACCTACATTCCAAATTCAAATAGTGCCAATAGCCTCTAAGTAAAACTGCTTCCATTTTTTGCCATTAGCCCATTAGCTATTCAAAAATATCAAATATGGTTTACTTCATTTTATTTTCATTTTAAATTCATTTTACGAATGATTTTTATGGGTTCCATATCTTACAAGGAAAGGAGACGTTTCACGAATGTATGGAGCTCCGGCTTGCACTTTGTACACTTATAATTTAGAAACTTTAATATTAAATAAAAATGTTTTAATTATGGTTTCGGTATATATTAGCCTAGTTCTTTCGTACAAAAGTATTATATGCACATATCATAGGCAACACCTTACCTAAACAAGATGGCGTCAATGACATATTTGACGTATTCCACTTTTAATAGTTAATTAATAGTACTCTTTATAACAAATTATATTGCAGGTCTTAGCAGTTGAAACCTATTTAAAATATCAAACAGTGGCCTGTTCACAGTTTGAACATATTATCCACACTGCAGTTTAGGGTATAAAAAAATTAAAAAGAAATGAAATCTTTGACGCCTCGGGAAACAGATCAACCAAATCAACTGTTCTTTTGAGAAATGCAATATAGCGACAACAAATGTTAAGTCAACATATTAAATAAGTTATATTTTATTAATCTTGGTAAATAATATGGATAAACTATAAGTAGATACTTAATAAAAAAATAATCCCGTTTGAGGTACAGATCAAAGTTAAGCGAAATTAGAAATAAACACGCCTTTTTTGATATATGCAGTTCTAGTGTGAATTGTAGACATTTTTAGTCAGCACATCAAAGTTGATGTTGTATTTTATCAAGCTTGGTAATATGAATAATATGAATAAAGTGATAAAAAAAATAACCTGAACATTTAAGTAGGCGATAGTAGCGCCAAAACGAAATATATAACAATTACGGTAAAGCGAATGTCGCATCTGTAGCCTGCTACAAATGCTTAATCTGTGCTCCATTGTTTTTGACAGCGTTTTGACCGATTTGACCCGTGACGTGCGCGACGTTCAAAGTATATTCATATATCACAACTCGAAGACATTTTCAACTACACGTTTTCAACAAAATAAAAATAGTTGCGCTGAAAGCTCTTCGTAAGTAGGTATTTTTGTTTAGTAAAGAATAAATTAATGGATGAGATTTTTTTATCATTACTTTGTTACATATCACATGAGTTTGATAGTAAATTGAATACTTCGCATTTAGTTTTGGAACGAACTCGTTATGGCGTACTTGTCCGTATAGCCCTGTTAAATAATAAAATATTGCTCTTGTACTAAAAATATGTAATAAAAATTGCAATTTCACTATTCTAACAATCTTTAGTTATTTCCTCGATTTTCTAAATAGCGTACAAAACGCGAGCCGAAAAGCTAACATCTCCTTTAGAGCCCATATTAGATACTAAAGATTGGTTGTTGCTGACAAAAAATAGCCTGACTTAGTTTTGCGATAGATATGTATGTAGTTCGAACCCTTTCTACAATATATCATTCATTCAATTTCCAGGTTTGTCTTGGCTGATTCTTCCCCTGGAGTTCGCTACACCGATCCCATTTCTAGGCATCGACTACCGACCCTGGCGTCTTTTGGTAGTGGCTTGCGCAGTGCCATACGCTGTTGGCTCCTTGTGTCTCTTTTTTGCTCCCGAAAGCCCCAAGTTCTTAAGTGCTTCGGGGCAGTTGGATTCGTGTCTCAATACCTTAAAGACAGTGTACTCGATTAATAAGAGGAGACCCGCGGATAGTTTTCCGGTAAGAGCTGTTAGTTATTTCATTTATCGAAAGATTTTTAAACGTTTCATGGCTTATAAAAAAATATAGAACCTGTTGCGTCACCACGCAACCACGCACCACGACTGTGCCACATCTTAAGTTAAAAAAAAAAAAAGAAGGTGTAATGTTCTGTATTCTCTTATATCTATACATAATAGTAGTCTGTAAAAAACAACATGCTTGTGATATAAAAATATGAATGATAACTTAAAAGTGATTAATGTTTAATGTGGTTTCCTAAATAAAGATATAAATGTAAAACCATATCTTTTCCTCATCATTCCGAAACCGTAATAGAACCCATATAAGATAACTCATGCGTTTGTCCGTTTGTCCGTCTGTCACTGTCGATTTTCTCAGAAACTTGAAAATAGTGATAAGTTTTTATTAACCTACATGTTTTGTACTAAACATTTTGATATATTCAAAGTCAAATCAATTTATTCAAGTAAATCCAATTACAAGGTATTTTTGAACGTCAAATCTACTTTAGTGTAGTATTTATAGTAGGAGCAAATTACTTAAAAAAATAAGGGGCAAAGTCATAAAAGCCATAATAAAATAAAAAGCAAATTTGTAAAAAATAAGGGACTAATATCATTATTACGAATGCGAAAGTGCCTCTGTCTGTTGATCTGTTATGTTTTCACGGCTAAACCGCTGGACGGATTTTGATGTTTAGAATGGAGATAGATTAAGCCCTTGGGAAGGACATAGGCTACCTTTTAATTTCACGCGGACATAGTCACGGACAACAGCTTGTTACTAAAAATATTCGAACCAGACTTAATTTCCCTCCATCGAAGTAACTCGGCTTATAATTTCAGGAATAAGCTCTAGCAGCTTTAATATCATAGAACAGATTTACTAGGACAATACAACGAAAGTCCTAGATCTTAGAAAGTTTCATTAATTAAGTTCAGTACCATTTTTAATAACGTAAGGAACCCCCTGTGGCGTATTAGTAAGCCTTATTTAGAGGAACTTTACGACAAGGTACTATAGTATCTAACAGAAACAATCTAGGTACTTTAAAGGCCTAAAAGGAAAAACAAATTATAAATACCAAATTTTCTTAACTCTGTCCAATTAGTGGTCACATGGAGTAGAGGTGTAGTGTTAGTTTACATCTAGTGGTACTTTGTTGAGACAGCAAGTAAACAATTACTGAGCAAACCCAATGAGCAACAAAAAGTAAAACGCGAATCAATATTTTGCAGCTTAATACTTCTTATATTAGATTGGGAAAATAGCTATTGTACAGTGTACTCTCTACTGCTACTTTACACCCTCTAATAAGTAGAATGAAAACGTGAAAAGGAGTGTCTAAATTCCAATTACATCATAGATCTTTTTATTTCAATAATCACAAAGAAAATAAGAATCAACGGGACGGCGAAATAGCGATCGATATAATGTTTCCAGGTGAAATCACTGATCAGTGAATCTGTAACATTTAACGCATCTGGCGGTAAGGGCGCATTGGCCGTCCTCAGGTCGATGCGCGATCAGACCGTGCCGCTGTTCAAACCACCACTCCTGCCATGGACTTGTCTTACGTGCTTTGTACAGTTTGGGATTTTTGCCACGTAAGTAAATTAAAAATGTATCTATATCTTTCTATTAATCTTTGCGTATTTATTATTTTATAACAAAAAAGTACATACGTTAATATTAACAAACTTAAACTAGACATCATCTTAAATAATAAAATTCCTCAAAGTTGCCGCTTAGATAGCTGTCATTGCTTAAGGTGCCCAGCGGACTGGCAGCATTATCTTTTTGAATAGTCAAACTGATTCGTTGACGGAAGAAGCTGCCGGCCCGACGGTCGCCCGAAGTATCGACCAGTCTTTTACAAATATTAGAAACCAGAAAGATAGACTTTGGGGCGACCCCAGGGACCCAAAGTTTCGACTGCGAAGGGACGGCTAAATATGAAACTCTCAGAGAGAATCGCATACTTACGCCGCTTCAAGTTCTCGGATATGCAGTGCAATCTAATGCGTATATTATAATATTATCATTTATGATTACAAAAACCGCTGAAACTGCATTACAAAATATGCATGACTTCGAATTTATATAAATTAAACTTATTTAAACGATATCTGTATATTATTTATTTTTGTTCAAGAGCGGCTAAATCTTGAATCTAATCTTGAGGATGAATTTTTCACTGAATAGCAGAATAGTTTTTCAAAAAGTAATATATTTCAGGACAAATGGATTCTACGTATGGTTTCCAACAATCCTGAATTCATTAGCCAACCATGATGGCGGAGAGACGAAGATCTGCGATGTTCTTGATGCAAATAGAAATCATATTGACAATGAAACTCTGGTAAAGTATCTAATTACAACTATACTTACTAAAATGTAATAAAAAGTGAAAAATATTTACATGGTCTGTAGGATGTAATCTAAAAATTGGTAATTCAGACACTACAATTTTCTGTGATTTTCGAACGACATAAAATTTTACAGGTTGGCTGTGATGATTCCATGAACACAGCTACCTTCGAACGATCAATCTACATTGGACTGGTCTTTTGCTCCATGTACATTATTGTGGGCTTCCTGATAGACTTCGTTGGAAAGAAACTCATCTTGGTGGTGACTTTAGGTGGCGCTGGCTTATGCGGGGTGGCGGCCCAACTCGTGTATGACCAGCAACAGGCCGTCATATTGTTTGCCATCTTCCAAATGTCTGGAGCTTGTATTGGGCTCATGAATGCCGTCGCTGTGGAATTATTTCCGACCACATACAGGTATTTTATTTAGATTACTTATTACTTTATTCACAAAAAGATATTTATTTTTACATATATTCCTCTGAATGAGATTGAAGATCTCGCTTTGGTGGACATAACAGATAGATAAAAAATGTAAAAAATTATGTGAAAAAGGTGCAGTCTTTTGTCCATGAGAAATAATAAAACCAGGTTTTTGTGACGATAATAATATCAATAAGAGGAAAACTAAATTTAGGAAAATGGTACAAAAAATATTTAGAACATCAGATACTTTAATACTTCTTCCAGTAACACACTACATGCAAAACTTCGAGAATGGTCTTTCGCATTCAACCAGTTTTGCTAATGCATTTGATCTGATTGTATTTATTATTATTATTATTTTAAAGCAATTTTCATTTAACGGCAATACTGTAGAAGCTTTAGACCGTACGCAATTACAATGTTATAGCTCCACGTTTATTTAGTTGTCAATAACCTCTGGAGTTCCCCAAGGATCAATACTGCGTCTGTGGTTATTCATTAGATATTTATGAAAGAATTATTTTAAACATCTTTACTTACATAGTAATATTATAAAGAGATAAACTTTGTTTATTTGTATGTAATGGATAAACTATTCGACGGATTTCAAAAATTCTTTCACCTATGGAAAGCTACATTATCAGCGAGTAATGTGGGCTGTATTTTATTATCAAAAAATTTCTACCAGTGCGAAGTTGGGGCTGGTCGCTGTATTTAATATTCGCAGATTATGTTTATAGAACTATTAAATCTATTTAATATTTTATTAATTGTGTATACATATTGTGTACACTACGTTACCTTTATGTTACTCTCTTTAAATAGTTGTGTTACCCTCTATAACAGTCTTCTGCGATACATAGCTTCGCCTAGTGCAGGGTCCACTGTGTCACTGTTTATAATAATAACTATTAAATAAAAGGAAAGAACCAAATTCTTGTTCTTTATTGTTACAGAGCAATGGCCGTATGCCTATCCATGATGATGGGTCGTGTTGGCTCCGTGGTGGGCTCGAACTTGATCGGATTATTCCTCGAGATCAACTGTGGTGCCAGCTTCTATCTGTTCGGTGGGATACTTGTTGGTAAGTTTTAGACAATACGACATTCCTCTTCATGAACTCTCTCTGAATAAATGCGAGTGGTAAGGCCTTATACGGGATCCGTCCGGATCGCTACCATTTACCACTATCTTTCATCATTTCATCATTCATTTCATCACCATCATCTTGGCACAAGCGCTTTCCTAGCTCTGATATACATGTCCATGGTCCGCAGTCTAATTACTATCAGATGGGCTCCGAGATATGATGACTGGTAGAGCCATGCTGCATTGCAATACAAATTAGGCCGGCTCGCCCGGTGAAATACCACCCTCTCACAGAATATCGGCGTGAAATAACATCATCTATTGCTGTTGTGTTTCGTTCAGCGAGTGAGAGTGCCGGTGGCCCATCTCTCCCCTCTCCTTTCCATCCCTCCTGCCCTAAAGGTCGGCAACGCACTCGTGATTCTCCGTACGTTGCGGGTGTCCATGGTTGGCGGCGGTCACTTTCCATCAGGTGACTCGCTTTCTCGTTTGCCCCTCTATAAAAAAGATTTAGCAATTTAAGCTTGTGCCAGGCGTGCGTCAAGTTTGCCGTGCAACTGGATAAACTAGAAGCAAGTTTAAATTAGACTTTCTAGTAACCTCGCGTAAAAGATACAATGCTGACATGAATAGCGTTTCGTGCTGGAGTTATTCAGCCACGACTCTCCATCATCGTATCAGAGGGCAACTATTGTGACATAAAAGCAGGTTCCAAAATATAAACAAAAACTTGATACAGCTATTAACAATTATAAGATTGCAGCAATATTGTCAAAATCTTTGTTGTCATATTTGTCACAGCAGTTTTTAATCGTAAAATGTCAAAAATTTGCAGCATCATATTTGATTCGGCAATTTCCAACCAACGAAATATCTAACACAGGGGGAACTTTATGTACTTTCTGGGCTATTGACTCGTTTATCGTCACTATGGAACAAAAAATAAAATATGCGTGCGTTGTCGAATGCGTCTACATACATACATATCTTCACGCTGTATCTCTAACGGGGTAGTCAGAGAGGACGGAGCGCTCCTGGCGCTCCGTCCTCTCTGACTACCCCGTCGCGGTCCTTACAAACCTCTTTCGCTTCCTCAAATCTCATCTTTCTCCTCACACAGTTTCGCCTAGGTATGCGAGTGCTTTTGACATTTCTGTCTGCTAACACTGTCTGCTTGATCTTCATAAGTCAGCCTTGGTCTTCCTTGGCTTCTTTTACCTTTCACTTTCGCTCTGTAGATTTTCTTCGTCAGTCTTTCATCACTCATTCTTCCTAAGGGCCCTACCATCTAAGCCTCTAAGCATTCCTTTCTTCATTTTTACAATAACACTGTCGTGCAACCCTATCATACTGCGTATCTCTTCATTGTTTATCCTGTACGCAACAGTGACACTGCACATATTTCTGAGAGATCGCATCTCTACAGCATTTATCATACTTTCACACGATTTCGGGCATATCCAGGCCTCACTACCGTACAATAAAGTTGGCACCAACACCCCATTGAGGATGGCCATTTTAGCAGTGTTAGATATATTCACACTGCGTAAATGGATGCGACTAAAAATATTAAATTCGATTCTTGGTCTGAGCAATTACGTAACTGAATTTGAATTAACCCGTTTTAAGCTCTTAAAAACAACAATCTCTTTCAGTATGCGCCTTATTCTGCTTGACACTACCCAACAAGAAATCTAGCAAATCAGCGAAGAAAAGGACCATAGAACCTACACAGAATGAGAGCCACGAACCAGTATGAACCAGATACAACCGACTCCCACTGGATCATGTTAAAAAATATCGATGATGACTGGACGGGAGGTCATTAATGAATTTTAAAATATTTCTTATAATAAAAACTGTCTAAAAGAAAGTTTTAACAAAAAATTATCCACTTTGAACTTCGCTTGTATTTACATAGAAATGTGTATTTTTAAATTTACTAGCCATAACAATTCTTGTACCTTTTTGTATATTGCAATGACATTTTAGTAATGAAATATTAAACAAAATTACGATATTGATTTGTTTTATTCTATTTAAATTCGTTTATTACTCTGTCTCAATTTTATCGTAGTAATGATTGTATTATGTGATCTTTTCACTACGCAAATAACAATTCGCCAATTCACAAATATCGCATTTACAATCAAGCTATCCATAAGCATCCCTTTTCTACTTATATACTCGCTAACCAAAAACTCACTTTTCTTATATTTAATGTTAGGAAACGAGTTTTTACCTAAAATTGGAAAAATGAACACTGGTTCTCTCTCTACGTGTAGCCTTCCTACAGAATCCGTCGAATATGCAGACAACAGCCATGCAATTCTGTAAAAACTCGAATCACCCAAAGCGAGACTCGCTCGACAATTCACCCCACTTCGGATTCGAACTCACTTGACCTTAAAATGAAATTCTCTAAACCAAACATTCTAGGAGCGAAGTGAAATGATCTTAGATGCGAGTTTGTCGGGGATTTCTGTAAGAGTAAACATCTCAGTCGATATTTCGTCTTAGAGTATTTTAACTTCTTCTGAGATAATTCCGTTAAATAAAACTCGTTTATTTAGATTGGATTGTTATATTTAGCGAAACTTCATAAAATTCATTTACGATAGTACAACTCGCTGCCGCCACTCATCAAGGCGGCGTTAGTATCTCTGTCGACTTCAGAGAATACCAAATCACAGTTGACAATCTCACCGCGGATTCAGAAGTGAATTTGACTAATTTGCGTTAGAGAATCGCACTACAGGAATTTGTTTAAATAAATATACATTCAAAGTATATGCATCTATAATTGTTTACATTCAACTACTACAGCATAAACTGTTATTATAATTAAAATGCGAACCATGAAAAAATTCAAGCAACTTAGTCGAGGCCAGAGCGGAAACGTGAAAACCGGAAGAGTGAGAAAATGGTGCCACATACAATTATTAAAAATAATTGCAAGTGTAAACATATTTTCAAAGTATATGAATTATAAGATACACATAGACATACGTTCCAACATTTATAAGACCAAGTCGCGAAAGTTCCGATTGACTGAATGACTGACCCATCATCGCCCGGCCCAAATCGCTAAGTTTAAAACATGAACAGGGTGATTTTATGTTGTATTAAGAAGGGATTTCTTGAAATTTACCCCCCAAAAAGACGACAGGGGGTGGCAAATTTTTATGGGAAATAACAGGTTTACAATCAAAACTTAAAACGTTTTCAATACCTACTCTTCGACACAAGTGAAACTTGTATTTCAGTATTTCGCTGTTTTTCACAATTCTACCCCTAAGGGAAAAAAAGGGGTGGCAAAGTTTGTATGGGCGATAATATTTTTTTACATACATACATACTTATCTTCACGCCGTATCCCTAACGGGGTAGTCAGAGAGAACTGAGCAACAAGCGTTGCGGTCCTTACATCCTTCTTTCGCTTCCGCAAATCTCACCATTCTCCTGACACATTTTCGCCTAGGTATGCGAGTGCTTTTGACATTTCCGTCGGTTAACACTCTAGCTATTTGATCTTCATAAGTCAGCCTTGATCTTCCTTGGCTTCTTCAACTAGTATAGCTACTATAGCTAGAGGGTAATTTTCTATATTTATTATTCTATTATTTTCAAAACTTTTATTACAGTCAACACAATAAAATCACTAAAAGATATTAAAAGCTAACGATTATTATAAATCACTCTCAACGTGTTTCAAACCGATTTTTGTTCATGCTCTCTAGCTACTCTAGCGCTATTCTGGACAGTTTTTGAACTGTTATTTAGTTTAGTATTTTCAAAACTTTTATTACAGTCAACACAATAAAATCACTAAAAGGTATTAAAAGCTAACGATTATTATAAATCACTCTCAACGTGTTTCAAACCGATTTTTGTTCATGCTCTCTAGCTACTCTAGCGCTATTCTGGACAGTTTTTGAACTGTTATTTAGTTTTTCAACTAACCCCCCATATGAGACGGTTCTCCTTACCCTCCACACATTGCATGTTCAATTTCAGAATTGGCAAAAAGTTTAGTTTTAGAATTACCTTAGATATTTATTTAAGGACAAAGCCAATCAAAAGGGAAAATTAATAAATTTTTAAAATATATTAAACCGACTTCAAAGTAAAAACATTGAAAAGTACACTAAAATAACTTTATAAATATGATACATATACACACCTATATGTAATTTGACAGTTAGATATGGTAGTAGGTACTGAAGTCGGTGATAAGCCTAACGAAATAGTGCACTTTCTGTTGCAGATTATTTATTGACTTAACACCGACTTTAATAACTGTCGAAAATTATGTACCTATCATGTTCTTACGTTATTTTTGCACTTGAATTTTGATTAGTAAAGGACAATTATTTTGTACTTTTCAGTGTGTTTTTTTTGAAGTCGGTTTAAAGTTAACAATAAATCTCCTTTCATGATATCAAAAATATCTACTGTAATAGTATTAGCGATAAAAATATCTGCTATTACAATGTCTATCTCTTTTTAATTTATAGTGTCTTTTCATAGAACATAAAATAAGTTCAACATAATATTATGTTTAAAAATATTATGTTGAACTTATTTTATGTTCGTATTTATAAACACAATTCAAGACAAAATTCAACTCTTAAATCTTGATTGAAACATATAAACTGCTTACATATAAAGCTTCGAACTTATAATGAAACTTGCTAACATTCTTCTGCGCAGTACGAATGCGCAGTAACATAACCTAATTTATTTTCAAAACCTTCTCTTTATTGTTTAGTTTCAGGTGAGTTTCAGAAAATCCGAACACCTGAAAGAACGCCTGAAACTTCCGGTTCCAGGCCGCCCTACAGAGCGGAAGTAGAAGGTTTTTCACTTCCGGGAAAGCCTGGAAGAGGGCAGGAAAGTTTCAGTTCTGTGGGCGGCGGTACTAGGATAACATAGCTAGCTGGAGATTTTTACACGCAAACTCATATCCGTGGCAACAAGAATACAGCACATGCGCAGATTTATCGATTTTCTTGCATTTACCACATTTCGTTCACCCCTTATTCAAAGCTATAATATCAAATGGATAAGGCAATCTAAAGTAATATGAAATATTACTTTAGATTGCCTGCATATGTCCCAATGTGAAGGCATCTTTTATATTTTATATTAAAACGCATGGGAAATGTTGCATTACACTTTGCCTTGCATGTTGTCTTGCACACTTGCACATAAAGTGTGCCCGGCTCTACGAGCGGAACACAGATTAGTACCTATCTAAGTCTCCTCCATACATTGTAAACTACAAAGTAACGATACGCTAAAGAATTTCATTGTTTACACGTGGTTTACACAACATGGTACTCGTATAGGAATATATTTAGGCATTCTGCTTAGTTTTTAATCAGCTCTCTCAAAATCTTAATATTTTGTCCGCTACTCAACAATTATTCTTGTTAATGACGATAAGATATACTAGTAGTAAGTAGTCATTATAAGTAGTAGTATCTACTATCTAGGTAAATAAACGTATAAGCTAATAATAAATCACAACTAAAAGTATAAAACTAGATATAAAAAAACCGGCAGTGTGTGTCGGACCACAGCCAATAAAAGGCTACGTAGTCCGGATGCACTATACTATAGGTACATTTAGTTGGCAGCAAAAACAAGTTTGTATGTCATAGCATTTCTCAATGACACTGTGAAAAACAATGTTACATTTGCGGTCGTTTGGTATGTACATGAACATATCTCATGTCTCAAACACTGCGCAACATATTTCGTCTTATTCTGACCAACTTTCGTAGAACGTGCTTTAAATTCTACGTTTTTTGTTTTTTTTTTAATTTTCCTCCCCATACTTGATACATTAGAGGGGAGAGGAGACGCTTTTTATGACTATAGAAGCGCGTATCTTAAGTCGTCGACTTAAATAAAAAGTCACTTTGAGATCTCTACCTATGTATATCATTTTTGAAGACCACACAATTATGAAAGTTCTTCCAAAATTGATCTAAATGTATGTAATGTGTAAATGTATGATGCGAATAATCTCCAAGTAAAATGACTGTGACATACAGACAGACAGACGGACAGGATAAAATTGTAAGGGTTCCGTTTTTTGCCAACCTTTCGTAAAGCCAAATCTAAAGTTCTTTTTACTTATTACTTTAATAATAATAATATACTCAGACATTTCACACAGCGCCATCTAGTCCCAAAGTAAGCAGCACAGTGCTTGTGTTATGGGTACTAGACAACTGATATACTACTTATATACTTTTCTTTTGTAAATAATTACATACTATACATAAAAACCCAGACTCGGGGCGGGAATCGAACCCACAACCCCCGTTTACTTTCCGATGCGCTTAGCCGTTGCGCCACGGAGGTCGCCAAAAACTTTGAATCTCCACTTAAGTAATTATAAATAAATAAATGCCTTGAATGACGTCATTCGGCGGGCTCTTGTCGCCGCTGGCGTTCCTGCAGTCTTAGAGCCTGTAGGTATTGTGCGCAGCGACGGCAGGAGACCGGATGGTTTGACGCTCATTCCTTGGAAACTTGAAAGATCGCTGGTGTGGGATGCCACTTGTGTCGATACACTTGCTGTTTCCCATGTGCCGGCGACTTCCAAGTCAGCAGGTGCCGCGGCCAGCACTGCCGAGAACTTGAAGCGGCGTAAGTATGCGACTCTCTCTGAGAGTTTCATATTTACGCCCTTTGCAGTCGAAACTTTGGGTCCCTGGGGCCCCGAAGCCCATCGACTGGTTTCTGATATTTGTAAGAGACTGGTCGAGGCTTCGGGAGACCGCCGGGCTGGCAGCTTCTTCCGCCAACGAATCAGTTTGGCTATTCAAAGAGGCAATGCTGCCAGTCTGCTAGGTACCTTGAGCAATGACAGCTTTCTAAGCGGCAACTTTGAGGAAGTTTATTATTTAAGATAATGTGTAGTTTTAAGTTTGTAAATATTAACATATGTATGTACTTTTTGTTAATAAATAAATGTGAACTATTCCATATATTTTGTGGATAAAAAAATAAATAAATATCTACGTAACAATATGTACATTTGTAACAAACGATACCTTATCAGTACTTAAAGTCTCTGAGAACGCATTGATGAATATCAAAAGTTTAAATAAACATGTACAAATGCAGTTTTCGCGTTTTTCCAATAAGTCTTTTTAACTCCAGTAAAGCCTACTATTACTTTACTGATAGTGTGTTACTACATAATTAGTTACTACATAATTAGAAAACAGACACTTTGCGTCGGACATACATCGCTCTTTTAGACGAGAATGGCAAAAATCTTATAAATATAAAACGAGTTGCCAGTATATCAATAATAAGTTAAGACAAGATAATCCGTTGTTTTCTCAAGGTTTATTAGCCCTTCCTATTTTGTTGACTTTTGACAATTTAAATTTCGAATATTTTAGGGTGGCTTGCATGAACCATTTAAGATCGATTTAAGGAACTTGCTTATCGCTTATACCAATTATTAAGTAGTTGGTGCAAGCCACACTTAAACTAGGACTAATGAGGACCATGAAGAGCTGATTCACTGCATGCGGGTGCGATAATTTTGATCATCAGTGAGTTCAAAATCAAGAAACTGATGGTAAATATTTTGTTAAACTATGAAGATGAAAATTTGTAAGTAATAGGTTTTAGTAAGAACTGTACATGAAGCAGGTACCGTTGAAAACAAAAAATTCCGGCTTTAACTTCATGACTAAGTGGGAGACTCAAAAGTACTAATACATGAGTTGCTTCGAGAAAAGGGTGGTACGTACAGAGTATATAGGGATAGTGAGATAATACGAATGGTCAACGGCAGTATTCACTTGATTTGGCGGCGACACTGCCGTACCCCGTGATTGATGTAAATATTGTACTAAATTACATTTTCCTAAATAACCGTAATTACTAAAAGCCATTTATATTTATAATCAATTATATTTTTTTAATGACTCAATTAATAGAAAATCAAGTCAAGTCAAATCAGTCATTGTAAAATAACTAAGTAAGACTGATTTCTATGCTTCGTGTAGTGGAATGCTGCGATATTCCTTTTTTTATGTTGCCCTGTTAACTGAGATGTCGCGGAAACTTGGCTGAAAAGATCTCAAACGTTTTCTGAAAAGTAAACGTAAATTGCAAAAGTGGAAATTAAATACTTAGAGTGGCTCGCACCAACTTTGACATCTGGCTTGCACCAACGATTTAATAGATGGTGCAAGCAAGATGTCAAATCCTTAAATCGAATTTAAAAAGTTGGTGATAAGCCGCCCTAAAGACTTCAATATTTTTTATTCTTCTCCTAACAATTACATCCATGCCTATACTGCTTATTTAAATACTTACCCATTACTTAAACACACAAGTCGTTACTACTCAAGTAGGTATTGTTTGTACCTATTGTTTTTATAAATTTATAAATTATCGTCGTTTTTCTTTTTGGAGCGAGCCCATGACGGGTCCGCCATTTTAGCCAGATTTACCAGGAATCCATGAGCGCGTAGGAGATTATTGATTTTCCGACTGTTTGCGAGAAAAAGACGACTATGCCGCTATTGATTTTAATGAAAATATTCTTGTCGTTTCATTGGCTAATCCGCACGGGGGTCGAGTTGAGGGTTTAAATGACTGCTACTGACTATAGATCTACAAAGCCATGTAGTCCTAGCACGAAGTTTCTGAATCAAAACATGATCTGCCACCACTGTCCACATCACAAAACTAAATAATAAAAGGATGCACTGCACAATGGCACTTCAAAATTGGTGAAAATATAGAGGAAATTGCTATGAAATGCTAGCAAAAAATAAAATGTTATACAATAAAATGTTACTCCTTCGTTAAAAAATTAAACTGTAAGACGTTATAAAATAATTATTGTCAATAAAAAAAAATAAGCAATCTATTAAAATAATTGTGCCATGAAAATAACATTTTGTATATAAACTAAATAAATAAATTTTTGACAAGCTCCTGACAATGCTGACACATCCGATGCAGTGAATGGAGTTGGTGCAATTGCGCGACGTCTCTTTCTAACTCCTGGAAATAACTAGGAAATACATTTTTTTTTTTGGTTGTGATGAGGGATATCTCGTATGGAGGGCGGACCTCGAGCTCAAGGCGGCGCCAAGGGAGCTTTGATTCGAGCTACAGAGGAAGATGTTCTTGCCGCAATAATTTATTTTAAAAGCGGTTCTTATAAAGATTTGATTACAGGCTCTGTCGGTGAAGCCGGTAATCCGGAAAGCCGGTAATAATCTAGTTTAACAGCTTGAATAAACATTATGCTGGCTGGAAAGGTGCCCCCGGCAATAACCAACATCCTATATGGTGCTAATTTATATGCCCTGAAAAAAAAGACGGTGGCGCTAGGCCAATTGTAGTAGGTGCAACTATACGCCGCATTGCCTCCAAAATTTGTTGCCGTCACATTCCCTCTACCGTTTCAAATTATTTTTGTCCTACGCAAGTAGATTTTCGCTTAAAGAAAGGATGTGAACCGACAGTGCATGTGGGGCGTGCTTTTTTGGTGCATGATGGAGGTGAGGTACTCCTCAAAGTAGACATAAAAAATGCATTTAGTTCTGTTGATAGATCCACCTTGTTAACACAGATAAAGCAGTATGTTCCGGACATAATATATCCCTACCTCTGGAAATCTTATATCAGTCCTTCAAAATTAATATATAAAGATAATTTATTACATTCCGAAGTTGGCTGTCAACAAGGTGATCCTCTATGACCAGTTATTTTCAGTTTGGCTATCCATCCTGCCATTTATAATTTAAATTCCAAATTTAATATTTGGTAACTTGACGACGGAACAATAGGAGGTAAAGCAATTACTGTTTTAGATGACCTTAAAAGTCTCGTTCAAAGATTTAAAGATATGGGCTTAGAATTTAATTTTAATCGCTGTACCTCCTAGGTGCTCCCGTTTTAGATGACTCCATACTGTGCTTTATCAATGATCAAATACAAAAATTTTGCTAGGCTTCAGACAAACTTTTCAAAATTAATTCCCACATGGCTCTACCCAATTTTAAGGTTAAATTTAAAACTCTTTTAATTTCTGTAGACAATACTCTTAACATTAATTTAAATTACATTATCTAAAATATTAAATTGCTCCTTTGTTGAGATGACATGGTCTCGAATCAAGCCTTTATGGAGGCATGGGCAAACGCAAATTCTTGAGTATGTCACTGCCTACTTTTCTTTCGCCACCCTACAGCACAGAAAGCCTTTTGCTATCTGTTATTCGCCCTTCCTTAGGATCAGTTGACGTGCTGTGCTTGACTGATGCTCGAAATGCTTGATTAAGTGTTTGTCTGAGTACTAACCTGCCTTCCTCGACCTTTTATCAGAAACACTGGGATGAGCCTCTTTGCAAAAAGGTTCATTTACTACTTTTAGATTCTTGTAGTAAAAAAAAAGATAGGTCTCGCCTCCTGGCTGTGTCTGAGAGGGAGTCAGGACACTGGTTGCAGGTAATACCTTCAAAAAACTTAGGTACCTTAATTGACAATACCACACTTTCTCTCATAGTATCCCTTCGTCTGGGGGTCAGGACTAACCTTCCTCACCGTTGCCGCTGTGGTGATCTTGTCGATGTACTAGGTCATCACGGTGTTTTCTGTTTACGCAGTGCGGGCCGCGTGTCACGACATACTACCTTGAATGACGTCATTCGGCGAGCTCTTGTCGCCGCTGGCGTTCCTGCATTCTTAGAGCCTGTAGGCATTGCGCGCAGCGACGGTAGGAGACCGGATGGTTTGACACTCATTCCTTGGAAACTTTAAGATCGCTGGTGTAGGACGCCACTTGTGTGGATACACTTGCTGTTTCTCATGTACCGGCGACTTCCAAGTCAGCAGGTGTCGCGGCCAGCACTGCCGAGAACTTGAGAGAACGGTATAAATATGCGACTCTCCCTGAAAATTTCATATTTGCGCCCTTTGCAGTCGAAACTTTGTGTCCCTGGGGCCCGGAAGCCCATCGACTGGTTTCTGATGTTTGTAAGAGACTGATCGAGGCTTCGGGAGACCGCCGGGCTGGCAGCTTCCGCCAACGAATCAGTTTGGCTGTTCAAAGAGGTAATTCTGCCGGTCTGCTGGGCACTTTGAGGCAGTCTATTATTTAAGATAACGCATAGTTTTAGGTTTGTAAATATTAACGTTAGGATATGTATGCACTTTTTTGTTATTATTAATAAATTGATGACATTTGAGGAAGCGAAAGAAGTATGTAAGGACCACGACGCTTGGCGCTCCGTCTTCTCTGACTGCCCCGTTAGGGATACGGCGTAAAGATATGTATGTATGTATTAATAAATTGTTTTCATGTCTCAAATTTATATATTATTTTTTAATTCTATGATATTTAATTTAGTGTTATATACGTTTTAAATGCGATTAATCTTGAAAGCATGGAAAGAATTCAATATATTACACTAAATAAAGCACGGACTTTTCAGCTGATTACGTTCGCCCTTGTAAGATTTTTGTTGATTATCATGTCTAAACTATTTTTAGTTTATTACAGACAACCAGTCTCAAATTTGAAAACCTTACTAGTACTGTAACACCGCACATCTCACCAGATTGTAGTATAAACCATGTAAATTAAACTATGATAACAGTTACTGTCTTATTTCATAGAAAAGGAAAATTTAAATACATTAGAGCCTCTGTCGCAACAATCACCTAATTAATTTTCTCAATTGTCATAGCATATCCTCAAGCAACCACTCCACTGCCGCGTAGTTCTTATAAATCTCCAACAGTTACAAGAAAAGTTAGGTCTAGAAAAGACAAAGGTAACGTTAGGCAAAGGCATGTCAATGAACGGTTAAACGTAAAAAGAAAGACTAAGAAATCTAGGAAAAGAATAATTACGACAAGAAAATATTTAACTAAATTAAGAATAAATTGAGTTCCAAAAAAAAATACTAAAGAGTACGAAATAACTACCCTTTACTAATCAAAACTTAAGTACAAAAATAACTATAAATACGATATAAATCCTCATATAATTAAATTTGACAGTTACTGAAATCGGTGCCAAACCTACTAAACTTCACCGACTTCAATAACTGTCAATTTTTGGCGGGAACGGGAGAAGTGAGGTTGTCATTTTATTTAGATTTTCTATTTTGTACATTTTTAGGAGTTTTAAATTACAACAGTGATAATATACCTATTATGTTTTAAATTTCTGTGGAAATGAAAAGAATGGAGATCTAAATAAACATGTGTATCTAAAGTTTTCGCGCTTTTCCAAGAAGTCCTTTTTAACTTCAGTAAAGCCTATTATCACTTTAGTGGAGGAGTGTTAAGGACAGTTAATGTTTCTCCAGAAGTTACGTCATTAGGCTGATGATTTTGTTACCAATGCCTTGAGAAATATAAATAATAAAATTATAAATCAATAGCTGTCAAATTTAATTATATGGGTATTTGTATCGTATTTATAAAGTTATTTTTGTACTTATATTTTTATTTATTAAATACACTCCTGCCATTCTCATATTAAAAAATATGGTATAGCACTGTATAGAATGTCTGTGTCCCTAACCATTGAAGTAGGCTTTGCTGAAAAAGGACTTTTTACAAGAAAGTAGAAACTGCAGTGGAACGTGTTTATTCAAAGTTTATAATTTTTCAACAGTTACACAAAATTTTAACGCACGTTGTATCTAGTATGTATCATTTTAGCACTTTAAAACTCGAAATACAAAAAAAAATTATAAAATCTGAACATGATCTGAACAAAATGTCAACTTCATTTCTCCAATTTCTGCCAAAGAATCAAACCACAGATTCTTCTTTCTTACTTCATGGCATGGCGCACAGATTAGCGCATTTGCCAATGTCACGTATTAATAAGTAGAATCAACACTTCGATCACAAATAAAAAACTAGATACACAATCAACGCTCCAAAAATGTCAGAACCAAATGTGCGCTCAAATAAGTATTTGAGTGCACATTGAGTGAGTCACAGATTATGTAAATTATACTTTACCCATGACCAATGACAAACGTGCATACCTAAACCTCGACTGTCGCAAATAATGGCTTCCGATTAGTGATGTCCCAAATGTTTCAGAATAAGTATTGAAATATAAGTCTATTAAAATGACAATTATTTTGCATAATGTCTTCAGAAAAAGGGAAAAGGGTTTTTTGGATTTTACGACATATATTTATACAGTATAAAGTACTGAAATATTGTTCAAACTGAAAACAGCAGTCAGCGTAGTTCGATGCTGTCGGCATATAATTAGAATCTGCACTTAAGGCGATTTTAAGGTGTTATTAGTAACAACAGCAACAGGCGCCTTCAAGGATGGAAAAGGGTGCAATCATTTTTGTATGGAACCTTGAATGAACCCTACGTACAAACAAATTACTTACCTCTTTTTGTAATACTTAATAGTATGTCCATGATTATTACAGAAATAAATTTTTTTTTAAAAGAAACCCATATTTTTATGAAACGCTTTGATAAATGTTAAAAATCAATTAACGTAGGTCAAAGTAGTCGAAGAACAGCACATAGTACTCTTAATGCTTTTCTTTTCATTATATGCAGAACGTTACTTCTTCTAGAGGTGATGATGGTGAAATTTTATCTAAATGCTATAGGAAACATACATACGGACCGACCAAATCTATAATAGCCATAGCGTACTATAGCATTTTGATAAAATAAATACTAGAATAATTAATTTTACTAAAAATTAGTGGCCTTACCACACAGTAATTGGGAATAACATTTCTATTAGGAATAGAACACTGTGGACTTATCTTAGTCAAAGAATTCTCAAATTCAGTTTAGTACTTCCAGGAGTTATCCCCTACAAACAAACAAATTTAATTTCTTTACATTATGAAGAAATAGGTAATATTATACAGTTTATAAAATTTCTAGCGTAAAAAATCCAAGATTTTTATCCAAGTTAAGATACTAAATTACTAGGGACTATAAGGGTGACCAATGTCTGACTAGTCATATCTAATGTACAGTGACATATTATTTTTACTGGGTTTGAAAAATGAGACTGTTAATATTACTATTTGTAAAATAATAATTATATTAAGTACATAAATTTTTTAATAACACATTCACAAAATAAATAAATCTAGCTAACTAAAAACCACCATTTTTATACTTTTTCAATGAAACTTTTGAACACTGAGATTTAAATTTAAGCAGTTATTGTATTCATCATGTAAATCGCTGTCGTTTTTTTGGTACATGAAGAAAAAAACTTTTTTTTGTAAAATTATTTATTTATCACTTACTAGATCCACCTACTAGAGTAAATTAAAATGGTTATTTGTTCCGTAGTAATAGTTTCCGACACCATCGTCTCTTACTTCTGCTCTTAAAGTCTTTTAAAGGATTCTTCAAATTGTACCACATCTGAGTTATTAATAAAACCACTATAAACTCTTTTGGTCTCAAAAAATATTTCTTTTCTGATTATATCAAGCCATTCTTTTCCTCTAATAATATTTGATGGTAATCTGAAACGAGATAATTACGACATATAAACGTGATACCTGTATTTATCGATATTTTTTTTATATACATGGGTAGTCCTAACTGCAATAACAATAAAAATTGACATGAAGTAACTTACTGTATTACATGAATAAAAACTGCTAATAACTAAAAATATACATGACTATAATACAGTAAACTAAGAAACACAGTAATTACGATGGAAATATGTACGATATCAGACTAAATTAATGAATTTTTGTTACGTACCGGTGCTACGATAAATTTAGTTGATTATTGCTTTTCCTCGAGCCACATCTTAACACACTACACTTAGGAGTTATTATGGCATTATGCTAGCTTCTTCTTTAACAAAAGAATTCCAATATCAAGAACAAAATCATAAAAACATTAAAAAAAATTAAATTCGTTAATATTTACAAACTTAAAACTACACATTATCTTAAATAATAAACTTCCTCAAAGTGGCCGCTTAGAAAGCTATCATTGCTCAAGGTACCCAGCAGACTGGCAGCATTACCTCTTTGAATAGCCAAACCGATTCGTTGGCGGAAGGCGGTCTCCCGAAGCCTCGACCAGTCTCTTACAAATATCAGAAACCAGTCGATGGGCTTCGGGGCCCCAGGGACCCATTCGTTAATATGTTTTGACACTTCGTCTACTTGTCAGCGTGTCGCAAAAAATGGCGGACCAGTACGTTTTGACATTGCGATGATGTCACATATAAAAATTACTCTGAGAAAACTACTGTTGTTTTCTCTTACACACATAAGAAGCCATAAGTCAAAAAGAGAACGCTACGTTTGAATGCTATACGTTAGAATATATATAATTAAATGTTGCTACAGATCAACATGCCATGTCCTTTAATTTCCTTAGTCATTGTACTTTACGCACGAGACGTAAAATTGCATTTTAAATATTTTTCTACAAACATCGTTTCAATGTTATGCAAGAATCGTTTACAAGCTTATGATTTGGCAATAAGGTCTACTTTAGATTAACACATTGTTACCGATAATACTATACGGTAATAAAAAGATATACGTCAATTCGGACAATAATTTGTTTAGGTTTTACAAGAGATTGTGCATCTAGTTCTTTATTTGTGATCGAAGAATCAACATGAAGTACATTGCTTTTCTTCTTATCGTAAAACTCCTCCAATAAAGTGATAGTAGGCTTTACTGAAGTTATAAACGAACTCTTGGAAGAGAGCAAAAACTTCAGTTACACCTGTTTATTTAGACCTTCTCCATTCTTTTCACTTACACAGAACTTTAGAACACAATGTACCATCACTTTTGTACTTTAAAACTGCCAAAAATGTAAAAAATATAAAATCTAAATAAAATGACAACCTCACTTCGCCCGTTCCCACCAAAAAGTAAAACCACAGATTATTAATCAATTAAAATCGGACCAAGACAAAGATTTATCATTGTTTAGAACGGTCTGAAAATCGGTGACCTTGAAGTATATGAAAGGTACCCAAGTATGGATTCTGTCTCAAGTTAATGCTCGCCACCACAGACTTTTAAATGGAAGCAGACTATACCTATCGGTTCAAAATGCGTGGCAAATTTAACACTAACAAATATTACTCACACACATACAGAACTCAGGGCCGCATTAAGGAGTGGGTATCTATATTGTGTATTATCTTAGAGCGGGACTATTTGGGACACTCCAAATTATATTTTTCATGTGATAAAATAAGGATAAAATAAAGATAATGTGTAGTTTTAAGTTTGTAAATATTAACGTATGTATGTACTACGTGTAAATAAGGATAAAATTAATTGATATACTAGTATTAGAGATTATTACTTTATTATATTCCTTCTCTTTGTAGATTGTTTTTGTCACATGAAGGATGTAATTTGGAGTGTTCCCATTGGCTCCTCGATACAATATTATGATTGTTCGTTCGATACATGAGGCCTGACGGCTGTGCGCTGCTGGTCTTGGGCCGCATGTACATTGTGATGACCTTGCTTGCGGTTCGATTTATGTGGGTACATGAAGTTTAATGACACAAACGATATATTTTAAAGTCGGGAAAGTTGATAATCAGGCAAGTGAAAGTTTTGAATTTAGACTTTTTGTCGCGAACAAAACAAACGTGGTTGGCATTTTATTCAAAATTCAGATTTGCTATTTTTTGTGCTTTTGGAAGTTTTAAGTGCAAAAATTATAGTATATTGTACGTTAGAGTTGTGTGCGAGTGAGAGTCCTTTGTAATTCCAGTAAAGCCTACTTACCATTGCTTTACAGTAAGTGTTAGAAACTTGATTATGAGAAAATAGAACAAGTTTTATATCAGACGAGTGCTATCATTAACTATTTTTGTAAGGAGATAAGCGTCAGTGAATGTTTTATAAAATTATTAAATAACTCTTCATCGCTATGCTTTGTCCTTTGATTATTATTTTCTCTAAACTACACACAAAACTCAAAAATTAAAAGAAATCGGGAGGGTGATCGATCACATTGAAGCGTGGTTGGCATTTTATTCAAAATTTAAATTTGTTATTTTTTGTGCTTTTGGGAGTTTTAAGTGCAAAAATTATAGTATATTGTACGTTAAAGTTGTGTGCGAGTGAGAAGAGTTGGAGGAATTTCGTTTAACAGTCCTTTGTAACTCCAGTAAAGCCTACTTACCATTGCTTTACTGTAAGTGTTAGAGACTTGGTTGTGAGAAAATAGAACAAGTTTTATATCAGACGAGTGTTATCGTTAACTATTTTTCTAAGGAGATAAGCGTCAGTGAATGTTTTATAAAATTATTAAATAACTCTTCATCGCTATGTTTTGTCCTTTGATTATTATTTTCTCTAAACTACGCATAAAACTCAAAAATTAAAAGAAATCGGGAGATAGTCGATGGGTGATCGATCACATTGAGAACAAAAACTAAAATAGCTTACACAATAAAACAAAGAATGTTTTCAGTCTTTTATTTATTAATCGGATTGTTTCCTTATTACATTATCTAAGAACTCATTATAGATGTGCATCAAACACATTATTTCACTGTTTTTTAATGTGTGCCAGAAGTAACTAGCGCAGAATGTCAGATATGCTAAGGATTACCATTGCAAGTAACCGTAGGTATTATTTGTCATTATTCGCCTCGAGATATCCATATTTATTTTCACCATTTTTACATGTGAACACACAATTTATGCATATAAAGTCCATCTTCGATTACCTGAAGCAAGAAAGTTGTATTATTTTATAAATAAATTAAAAATAATTTTGTAATTATGAGGTATGGATTCCAGAACTGGCTTTTTTCTAAACAACCCTGGTCCAGGTTCAGCCCAGCATAGCGACTAGAGATTAATTTGGCGATAGCATGTTCAGTTTTAATAGGTATGTTAAATTTCATGGTCAAACAACAACAGAGTTTTACGGGTATCTCTTTTACATAATAAATGGGGTTCAAAATGTTTTGAGCACAAAACACTGCCAGAATTGGTCTGCCAGTTTGTTCTATGTAGCCTTTCTTATGCATTTCTTTTATGTAGTCCTTTAACCAAAAAATTTGAAGATTTTCATCCTTTAGAAACCCGAAATTAACAAGGTATACATCAAAATCAAAAGATAGTTGCAAAAAATAGATAGTTGCTTAACCTTAGGTACCTGTCCGTTAATATTTATTTTTATTACGAGACTCAGTTTTCTCTGAATTCGGCCTTCTTTAAGGTACAACTACTAATAATGTCAAAATTGGTTAGGTACTTGGTACAAAAATATAAAAAACCTATAAAAAAAACCTTAAACAATATAAGGAAACTTTAATCTTAATAGTTTGCAACATATTTAAGTGTCGGAGCCAAGAAATACAAAAATATCAGCTAACCGAATGCAGTAATCAAATAATTTGCAACATCAGATTTACTTACCGATGGAACGTGATTTTCGGGGCTTTTCTGTATGAGACGTTGCAACTATTGGGGGTACAACACTTTTGTATCATATTTTGCACTTTAAATAACCAAAATAATGTTTATACACCAAGAAATATTTAATCATCGAACATGTGACGTACTACACAAGTAAACAGACGCCATACTCCGCTTATTTTGACTTAAGCGGAAGATGGCGGCTGCCACGGTCTCGGAATTGTCTATGAGTGCCATTGTGTTGCAACAAATGAAAGAAAAGATAAAGATATACAATTTTAAACTACAATGAAAGTGACAGTGTTATTACTTACACGATATCTATGTGTGAGTGAATTATGTTTGATCTGCTTCCATTTATAAATCTGTGCCATACTCCGCTTATTTTGACGTAAGCGGAAGATGGCGGCTGCCACGGTCTTGGAATTGTCTATGTGTGCCATTGTGTTGCAACAAATGAAAGAAAAGGATAAAGATATACAATTTTAAACAACAATGAAAGTGACAGTGTTATTACTTACACGGTATCTATGGTGAGTGAATTATGTTTGATCTGCTTCCATTTATAAATCTGTGCTCGCCACGCACGATCACGTATATATGCGGCCATGGATGGATGAATTCATAAATATAGTTTTTTAAAAGTACATAAGTATTATATTTTGCGACTTTATAAAGAAATACGAATAAATTTTTTCAAATCGTATTTTTATTGGGCTACATGTGTATTGTGATAATATTAATTTTTACATACTGTAAACGCAGCTCACTTAGATATGCATTTCAATATATGATATTAGTATATTTCAATAACATAAAACATAGCCCAGGAAAAATACGATTTGAAAAAAAAAATTGTTATAACACAACAGAACCATCGCTAATAAAGCTGTAACAAAAGTTCGAGCGAACTGACTAAAAAGCTGGATGCCGCCACTTACGATCAAGTATGCAGGACAGGTGTGGTTCGATCAATCCGGCAGAATTGATTTTGTATCAAGTAAAACTGAACATTCCAATTGGACTACCTACCACAGACGATTAAGTTCACTTAGTGCAATCTCTGCTTTATGCCAACTGGACGGGTTTGATTATGTACACTTGACCGACCGGCTTTAATACACGTTTGGACGTGTCGAAACTGTCAAACAGTGCTGCCATACGAATCGATCAGCGTCAACTTGGTAATAGGCAAAAAATATTTACTAATTTATGTTAAATATCTTAATACTTCTACATAATGTAGTTAGAATAAAATAAAAAATATTTGCTGGAAACCACTTTAAGCACAGTAATATCAAATAAGGAAAACTTTAAACGTTCAGATTTTACAAAAGTTAAATACACGTGATATTTTTAAAATGAAATGGAAACTGAAAGAGATAAAAACCATACTAGGGTGCCTCCTTACACCACGTATTTAGGACCGGTTGAGATGTTCGAAGCGCGCACTCCCTTATACTTATGAAGTCCTTGGTAGGTGCTCTGTAGTGCAAGGAGCATTTGTATCTGTATTGCTCGAAACTGTCAAACTGTCATTCACTTTTGTGAAATTGCTATCGAAATGTCTGTAGTTGCCGGTGATAATTTAAAATTGCATATAGTGGTCTTAGGAGGTAATTTATGTGTTCCTGAATGTGATTTATTAACGAAAACCTAATTAAAAATAATAATAGGATTGTTGTGAACAAATCTCTTCTTTGCTCCTGTAACGGTCCTAGAAAGCATTAGTCATCCGTGTGACCTAAGTATTTTCTCGACTACTGATTGTACTGTGAATTCTTCAGGGTGCGGCTTCATCGGTCGGAATCTAGTAGAGTATCTGGTGTCGAACGACCTGGTAACCGGTCTTTGCGTCGTTGATAAAACACCCCCGCAACTTGCTTTCTTGAACGACGTTCACAAGAAAATTTTTGAAGACCCCCGCATAGAATATAGAAGCGCAAATTTAATTAATCCTGGTAAGCTTATAAATTATTCTAAAAATATAAATATATATACCTATATATGCTAATTCAGGAAACCATATGGTATTATTTAGAATTATTTAGAATGCATTACTTAGAAATGCATAATGTAATGTTCCGCTAGAATGAGTAGAGAATGTAAATCACATTAAAACTTTTCCTGTTAAAGGTAACAGGAAACAGTTATTAAGAGCACTCAGCCTAGTAAACAACATATCCATAAATATAATGTCAGTGACATGTCTAGTACCTGATAAGTTATCAAAAGGATGACTCACTTCCATGTTATTTCATCCTTTAAAAAAGAGTTACGAAATCTTATATTAATGTACCAGTGGCTCCCAACCATTTTGACTAGGAACCATGTTTATAAGCAGGAACTATAAAGTATTAAAAATAATAAACTGTTTTAAATTCAAAATAATACATACACATATATTATTTATATTTATCTGTCTTGCCATGTGTAGGCAATGTACAATTAGAGGTAATGTCGGAGTTTAATTTCATTGCACTTAGATATTCTGTTCACCTCAAATAAGAAACTGCATGTAGTCGCACATGTGCATAATATTCATTAAACTCAATAGTATCATGTACTAAATATTTTAAAAATGTCCAGTTGTTAATAAAAAGCGAATTCTCAGGTAAAATAAATGTTTATATATTACGTGAACCATATTTTCTTACTCCAACCTTAAGTTAGGAACCACTATTCTATACCTGTAGAACATTTCCTTGTAGTTAGGTGGCATGGTAGTTCTGCTGTTAAATAGAGCGAGTGCATTTATACACTCTTTTCTCATAACTTAAACTTTATGCAATTATCAAAATTGATAAATGTTATAACAGCTTATATCTATTCTCTTGTCACATACAAAATGAGAAGAAGACAGGTCATACTTCACACTACATTTATAGGAAACATAAACAATAACTTTATTTAAAATAGCGGTCCACTCTGACTTCTCCTGGGTTGAATAGCCTATGTCCATCTGGAATAATGTATCTTTCAAATGGTGAAAGAATTTTCCAAAGAAGTCCAGTAGTTCTCGAGATTACCCTTCACATATAAATAAACTTATAAAATCTGCTCTTTCTCTTAATATTATAATAATATTAAAATAGATTAGCTGTTGCTCTTGAGTTCATCTGAATCAAAGTTATAAAAAAGGTAGCCCATGTGTTTTTTTATAGTTCAAACTATATCTATACCAAATTCTATCAAAATTGGTTTAGTGGTTTTGCTGTGATAATGTAACTGACAAACAGAATCCTTTCACATTAACAACATTAATACGGATTTGCTAATACAAATAAAATTGCTTTGATTTTCCTTCTTTTGCCCATAACAATATTATAATGGATTAATATATGTATATAATAATGAATAATACATTTTATATATATTCCTAATTTTATTGTTTAGTTACACTTACATTGTAATTTGGGTTGATCAACTATTTTTGTATGAACAAAAATTACATGATTCATTTCACACATAAATATTGTATTTATCACATAGCTAACCCATTAAAATATTAAATCAACTTTTAATAATATTTCAATATTTTTCCTTACTTTAGCGGTTGTCCAGATGACAGTATTTACTAAAAAAATTAAAAAAAAAAATTTACAAAAAACTATTTCTAGACAATTTTTTCGATTTTGTAATAACTCTTGTTTATAAAAGTATGATGCTCACTAGGATTTATAAATATGTAAGTTACTGTCTATCCTATGTTATAATATTATCTATTGAGAGAATGATCAATTAGATTATAAGTATGTAAAGACGCTATGCTTGGCGCTCCATCTTCACACTGACTACCCCTATATTATATACGGCATATATGCATATATATTACGTAAGCAAATACATAACTTTATGCCACTTTATATATAGGCTATAATACAGCTTAAGGATATGTATATATGTAGGTATGTATTGTCTGTATCTTTTTCAATTATTAAGACAATGTTTTATGTGTTAATAACTGAAAAAAGACAGACAATACATACCAAACTAACCAACCAGTACAAAAAATGTTGATCAACCATTCTATTAATTGTACATATTATTATTATTATCTGTCTGTCTGACTGTCACTGTTGTTTTTATCATAGACTATTTGATATCGCCCTCGTAGATAAGATACAGTATGATAAATCTGGATGACAGTTCGTTTCCTAAATGGACCTGACTGCGGGATCTAACCCAGGGCCCCAGGCTTCGCAAGCAAATGCACCAATGGGTCAGTCGAAATACTAAATAACTTAAATAGAAAGTGAAAAGAAAACTATTTCAAGGTTGCCTAGTCAATAAATTCAAAAAATTTCTTATTACTTGTTTTTAAACAATATAATAAAGCTTAAGAATGTTAGAAACCAAATTAACAGAATTGTATTATTGTCAGTACTGTACTGACTTGAAATCAATTTATAATAGGGGAGCCCACGATGCTAAATCGGGATTTACTCTCGACCGTCATAGAGACCTATTGGGTTGCGAAGCTTAGATGATAAAAAGAAAAAAATGTTATATAATGTAGCTTGTAATGTAACCTGTAAATTGTAATGTAACCTTTTCATGGTGGGGGGAGCGGCTATAGATTTTCAAAAATGTAAAAAAAAACTGTTGCATGGACATACTCGAGCACGTCAGATATTGGTAAAATCCATGTCCTACGTATTTTCAATAATGTATGTATGTTAATCTAATTGCTTGCATGATGGGGGGTCGTACGTAAGGGTTGAAAATGAAAAAAAAAAAATTTATCGAGCGCGTCAGATTTTTTAAGCGGATGTTAAGTGAGCCTAAAAAAAGGTCTCATTCAATAATCTGACAATTTGGATGTGACGCAAACTCGCGGCCATTATTAGAATGTGTAAAAAAATTAGCCATTTTGAAATACTCAAGGCGTCAGATTAAGATATATATGGTTCATCTTTATGCCCTAGACGTGCTGTCTCATAATCTGACGATTATCTGGAGGGATTTGCCTAATCTGACAATTAAACATTTTTTTTTATTAAGTCATTGAACTTAATTAATTAGAAAGCTCAGGAAATAGCATGCAAATAAAAAGTATATATTTTTTTAAGTATATTCGATATATATTCGATTCGATATTCGACGATATTCTAAAATATTCATACATTTTTGTAATGTTTCTAATGTAAATTTAATTCTTTTTTGCAATGTAGTTTCACCACAAAATACACACTCTTTATTAGTATCACCCATAGTAAATATTTATAAACTTTAATTCATATAACTTATATTAAAATCACGACAAAAGCCAAAACGTTGGAAATACGTTGTAAACAATATCATTCCACGAATGAGCTATGTGATCAGCTGTCATGGGCGTCATGGCAACAGAAACCAGAGTGGGGAGAAAGTGAGAAAGTAATAGATAGAGAAAGAGTGATAGAGGAATAGAAATGCGGAGAGGGGAATATAGGCATCACGCAGCTGCACGCATTAAACTTTATCGATGATTTTTTATTACTTCGGCTTGTGGAAATCGTCAGATTATATATTTTTCGTAATCCTTGAATGATTTCCTTCAAAATAAAAAAAAATTTAGCCACGCTCGAGAATGTCAAGAGGACTTTTTTTTTACAAGTTTGTAGCCCTCCCCCTTCTTTACGTCACTCTCAAATTGTCAGATTAGTGGAATACACGTTTTAGCATGTAATTAACTCTCCTTACCTTAATATGACGCGCTCGAGAATTTCAGATGATCAATTTTTTTTTACTAATCTGATCCTTTATCCTTGACGGGCGGCCATATATATGAGGCTCATATTTGGTGGAAGTACTTTACCGGGTAAAAAGTATCCCTCTGTATATTAATCTGCCAGGCTTTAGTAAATCCCAAAATCGCCGCTTGGGCTCCCCTACTATTACATAATGGCAGTACTGTTAGATAATTGTTATTATTAATAATAAATGTTAAATGTTGTTATTAATAAATGTTAGATAATTTTTTTTTTCAATGAAAGCTCTAGAAGACGTTGATAAATGATAACACATGATGAAGCAGAATTACACAAGTATTACTTACTCATACTTGGCCATTGTTTTATCATATTTTGATGCCCATTTTAACCCATCTTAAGTGTATTTTTCAAAATTTAATTTATGTTTATTCAATGGACTCTTTGCACATCATTTTTAGTTAGTAAACACATTTTTTTCCATACTACTAACTTGGACACGTCTTTTAAATCTCTAAGAAAGTGATTTTTCAAAAATTACTTACTTGCCTGCATTACAGTAAGGAACATCTGTGCAAAATTATAATTTTCTGGACATAGTGATGTGAGCTGTAAATTGATATATGAGTCAATATACATTAAATATAGTGTCTTATCCAAACAAGTTGTTAGCAAAGATGTATGCTATAGGTAGTTGCCATTAATTTTTGCCATGAGCACGTGTTTTCATGTGACATTCATTAATTTAAAAATCCACATTGTCTCTTAAATCTCCTCTCCTTTACACAATATCATTCCCTCCATTTTGTCGTTCATACTAAGCCATAGCATACATAATTATATGTCTCCCGGTCATATTTATTAATACAGTCATGCTTTATTATACATATTATACACACTAGCCATTGTTTTGACGTTGCTTCTATGCATACTAAAATCAATATTGAATTCATATTATTAACATTACATATTTCCTAACACTAACGTTGGATAGAAGACATCTCTTAATCATTGATATATTTCAAGAAAGGTTTTTAATACAAGGCCTTATGAATAAAAACCAGTCAGTGTTTCGGATCACACAGTGAACTGTCCCTGTTATTCATTTGCACCAAAAATAAGTTATTCATAGTATTTTTTGTATTTCGTAGTGTTCCTCAAAGACACTTAAACACAAACTTATTTTTAGAAAGTCCTACCTGAATCCTGTATCTCAAAAACTACTTCAAATCAATTTTCATTGTGGTTTCGACTACAATTATTTTTTTCAGAATCTTCCACCCCATTCTGGAAAAGTTAAAGAGGGTACTCATTTTTTACGACTTAGAAGCACATACCTTAACTTAAATAAAAAAGTCATTTTGAAACTTTTTTTTTATAAAAAAGGGGGCAAATGAGCAAGTGACTCACCTGATAGAAAGTGATCACTGCCGGCTATGGACACCCGCAACGTCGGCGGAATCACGGGTGCGTTGCCGGCCTTTAAGGGAAGGGCGGGGCAGGGGGAAGATGAGCCACCGGCACTCTCACTCACCGAACGAAATACAACACCAATAGATGCTGTTATCTCACTCTGATATTCTGTAAGAGAGTTGTATTTCACCGGCGAGCCGGCCCAATTCGTGCTACATTGCAGCGTAGCTCTACCACACATACACATTTTTGAAGACCTATGTAATACCTCACACAGTTATGTGGACTGAATTGTTTTTTCATGCCTTATGGGCCTAGTACAGATTGGGCCATTGTGTAAACGGCCCTTTGGTGTAATTTTTTTTGATCTAATTCAAAGAATCAAAGTTATTTGTAGCCAAAGAGTCGTCTGCACGTTGGCCCAGCACGCTGGCCCAACGTATGAATGACTCTTGGACAAACTGGCAGCCAACCAACTGATATCTGTTTTTTATCCACATATCAAAAATTTTTGGCGCTAATGTATCATAACATAGTATGTATGTAACATAATTTAGAAAATGAATATAATAAGTAAAATATTGACTTTCTATTAAATACATTTATATCTTCACGCTGTATCCCTAAAACAATTAAAAACAATTTTTTTTTAAATCAATCACATCAATCCCTAAAAATGAAAATTCAAATTTTGAGTCTTCCATCTCATCCCATCAGTTTGAGGCTTGTATGTATTACCGTTTTTACGATACAATAAAAACAGTCGAAAATAACATTTTAAACCCTAACTTTTAGCCACTAAACTGACTAAAATTCTGTAATACCTTAGCGGATTCTTATATAGGTATCAGGTACATATTTGATTATTTGATCAACAAGGATGGGAATATTTGAGCTGAATATCAAAGAATAGCTGGACCAATTTCCTCCAAACATAGCTGAGAACATTCTCGAAAATTTAGTATTTGACAAATCGGTCCATCTGTTCGACTGCTACGATAACAGATAGACAGAACAACACGAATAACACCTCTCCTTTCTGAAGCCAGGGGTTAATAAAGAGATTTTTCCCTCTAGCATCATGCGCTGCAGCATTAGACCCAGGGGATGGAGCCCCGTGGGATTTGGTTGTGAATTGCGCTGCCGAGACGCGGTTTGGACAGACGGAGGCGGTGTACGCCGAGGGTATCTTCACGCTAAGCGCTAATGTTGCCAAACAGTGCGCCAAACAGAAAGTAAACAGACTGATCGAGATATCCAATGGCCATATGTACAATAGTGATAAGGTAAGACTTGTTTAATATTAAAGCATAAGTAGATATTTTTTAGGGACACCCATACCCACCCAGTCATAATAATAGTAATTCAAATAATGAAATATAAGCCGTTATCCGCCCGCTTCGCTGGGGGTAAATGAAAATGTTGTACCTATAGTAGATATTTGTTTGAAAAACGATGGTCTATGGAATTAAAAAAATAAATAGCCTAAAACAGACGATTCCGCGTCAAATGGTGAGTCCTATACGTTCAGTAGTTTTCACATGATTGTGTAACAAAGAAAACCATTTTCATTATATATATCATATATATAGATTAAGTTACGTTATATTGTAAACAAGAGGAGAAAGTTTGAGTTTGAGGAAGCGAAAGAGGTGTGTAAGGACCACGACTCCTGGCGCTCCGTCCTCTCTGACTACCCCGTTGGGGATACAGCGTGAAGTTATGTTATGTTAAGAGGAGAAAGTAATGAGAGAAAATATTGTAGAATTTAGTTGCTTCAATTTAAACACCAAATACTCCAGACAATTACGCCAATTGCGACCCTTAACGTAGCAGTAGACTCGTGCTATGAGCACCACCAACGTACCACGCAATGAATTGTGAGAGCTCCAAGTAATACCTAGACTCCAAACCATTTTGAAAACTTCGTTCATTAACTTGATTGGGTAGCTACAGATAGCCCAATCTAATAAACTAATTATTCTCAAACTTGCTACCTAATTCCGAGAGTATTTTCAGAATGTTTGCAATGTTTATAAATTATAGGTGGGAATGATCTGATAACGATATTGAAAGCAAATATCTCAAAGGATTAAAAACTCCAAAAAAAAGTTCATTCTATGGGAGGAAGGTCCAAAACTCTGATCATTTCTTATTTTGGGTCATCAATCTGTATACCAAAAATATCATGTAGACATATAAACTACAAATATACACATATGTTATTACATCTGTCTGCCTAATTTAGATCAGATCGAAATTATAAAAGATTCTGTTTGACTATAACATCTTAAAAGTATTTTTAAGACATCAAAATTTAAATGGGATGAAATAACTTGCACTGATGACTAACAAATTACTGATTTTTTATTGCCAGCCCCACAAAGAGGACGGTCCCATAGAACCCTGGACAGTAGAAGCCCGAATGAAGAGCAAAGTTGAACAGGAATTGAAGAATTTGGAACCAGAACTGAATTACACTATTATTAGACCAGCAATAGTTTACGGTATCGGCGACAGAAGAAGTCTAAGTGAGTATTAGTCATAACGACATTTACGAATCAATTGTATCTATCTCAAACAAGTTAATTTACTGAAGACTACAAAAATGTTTTCTGGAATATTTGCGCTCTTGACTTAGGTGATAATTCTGTACTAGATAAATTTACTATTTTAGTGAATTTAGAGATTATTAGAGACTGAACAGGTCAATCCAAATTAAAATTCTGCATAAATTAAATCAATTTGCATAAATGCATAAACAAGTAAAAATGAAAAACATTTTTTTTAAACTATTGATTCTTAACCGTCGATAAGTTTTGTTGAGTATAATGTTGGGTTTAAGTTTTTAGGGTTTGTGTCCCTATTGACAGGAACAGAATTCCTATAACAGTTTCGTCATGTCTCTCGTCCATCTCTTCTGTCAGATCTTATTTCTTCGGCCGTCTTTACATCTGCTTGAAATTTAGCGCAGAGATGTAAGTTAACCCCTGATCAAAAACAAGAAACGAGAAATTGAATAAGGGTGTAGTTACAGGTGCGAAAGGGAAAGAAGTATTCTGTCGTCTTCTTCTTCACGACACGTAACAGCGCCACAGCGGTGGCTGTCTAGAGATGGTAAATAATTACTTACAAGTTGTCTTTGGCTGGGAACGAACGCGTAGGGAGCTGAGTGTAACGGCACTTAAAGACCGTACTATACAGTACAAGGGGTATTGTGGATCCAACTTTTAAATTTCATTTTTAGCTCCTCGCCTCCTCCTCGGCGGTATCTACAAACACCTCGGCGAGACTATGAAGCTGCTGTGGACGGCCGACTTAAAGATGAATACGGTACATGTACGGGACGTTTGCCGCGCGGTTTGGGCCTTGGCCCACAGGCCTGAGGCTAACAGGCAGATATACAACGTAGTGGACGAAGCGAACAGTACGCAAGGCAGCCTCGCCGAGCTGGTCTCCGAGATATTTAAGATCAATCATGATTATTACGGGACTGCCATTTCGACTCTTGCGAAGGTGAGTGCATTTTTTTGTTTTTTGGCTGCCGCAGCCATAAGTGGCTTATCGGAATCTTTGTAGTTTCGCTAGCGCCTCGCCCCGGTTTCGCTCGGGCGTGATCTAATATAATATACCTATACAAAAGCCTTCCGGAAGAAATACTCTAAATAACTAACTATTCTAAATAAATAACTAAAAAGTAAGTCTCATGAAAATCTGTTGCGTAGTTTAAAGGAACTAAACACACAAACAGACAGGCAGTAATAGTGACTTCGTTATATATATATTTAAATCCAGAAAAAAAATTTGGTATGAAAATAAAAAAAACAAATCTGGATATCGACAACAGCTCCTCCAACCGGGTTCAACTGTAGTTAAGAACAATCCATATAACCCCAAAGTTTAAAAAAAAATTCATCAAAATCGGTAGAAACTCTTTAGGGAGGAGAAAAATACGAACACGTATACACCAGAATTGTACACTTATAGATGTCAGTTTATTCAAAGATCTTTACACCTCCTGAATGAAAATACACCATACCTAGGACTCTAGTCATTAGTTTAATAGTTTTTCAGTAATAAAACAAAATAAAAAAGCCTTTTATTCCTTTGCTTAAACTTTCCAATGCATGATGGTTAGTTTTAAATTAATATATTTATTCTAAAGCAGTGTTTTTCAAACTGTGGGTCGCGACCCCTCGGGGGGTCGCAAAGCCCTAAATGGGGACAAAAGAAAAAGGCAATGTTACATACTTACCTAATACTTTCAGAGCTCTCACGGCTTCCTTGCAAAGTACCTACTCGGCTTTTTAATCAACATTTTTTTTTCTTTTAGGACCTCTAAAAATAAGAAAATTTAAAACGTAGTCTTTCAAATCACTAACATTTAGTTTGTTTATGGCGCCCTAGGAGGTCGCTAGAATTTTCTAACTTGTAAAGGGGTCGCGTACTCAAAAAGATTGAAAAACACTGTTCTAAAGTTATTTATGTGTATATATGTATGTAATTTTCAAGTTTTAGTTTTAATAAAATATAAAATAAAATAACAAAATAATAACAAAATAAAACTACTATTTCCTACTTTCTTCTTGAGCAAGAACCCCGTCTTCACAGATGAAGGCCTCCTCCAAAGTTAGCCATTTGTCTCGGTCTTGGGCTACCTCCGACCAGTTTTGGCCGGCGATATTTTTAATTTCGACATCCCATCTTGTTATGGGTCTTCCTTTACCTCTTTTTCCGAGCGGTCCCATCCATGACGTCACTTTTCTGGTCCAACGTTGATCTTGGAGTCGTACTACATGGCAGGCCCACTTCTATTTCAATTTTTTCGCATGTTGTCGCATCTGTAGACTTTGTTAATTTTCTTATTTTTGTATGCCTTATCCTATGTATTTTCCTAATACTAAGCATGCTCCGCTCCATTCCTCGTTGGCATGTTGTTATTTTTTCTTTAATGCTGTTCGTAAACTTCCATGTTTGGCAGCCGTATGTCAGGCATGGTAGTAAGCATGAGTTCATGACTTTGGTTTTCAAGGATATGGGCAGGGTACTCCTGAATATTTCTCGCAGTTTCCAATATTTGTTCCAGGTATTATGTGTTCGTCTTTCAATTTCGTTGTTTTTCTTGTTAAAGCTTATTTGTTTGCCTAGGTATATGTATTGTTCAGTATATTTCAGTTTTTCAGTAATACTCAAGGAAAAATAAGGAAAAAATTTAAAAATACTTGTTTTCTATTCAGAGATGCCTGATAAGATTATGCCTACCATTCTTTCAAAAATATCTTCGATATACTCCAATTTACAGCTCTATTACTACAATAGTATAGATACATATCTAATTTATATACAATAATTATTTATACAATATGTAATGTAATCGTCGAGTTGTTTAAAATAATAATAACTGTGTGTGCCAGTGACATAGGCGGGGGGCAAGCAAATGCCAGATATAAATAACAAAGGACAGAGAAAAGGTAAAAAATTCACAAAATCTAGTTCCAGTACATAACCAAGGCACCGTGAGACAGGACTATTCGCTAATAAAATATACTTGCAAGCAAAAAAATTGGCCCATTACAGTTTTCGATATAATTGATTGTAATTTATATTCACACCTTAATTGATTCATACAATTTTTTTGCAATCTTAAATACATAGTTTATATGATGAATTCCTAAAATCTTTAGCTATTTTCCGCGCAACTCGAAAAACCAACAATCCGACACGTGTTTCGCCTCTCAACGAAGCATCCTCAGCATATAGCAGAGATCGGACTCGGTCAGCTACCGAAACCGAACACCGAACATAGTTTAGTTTAATTATAAAATGTAAACTTAGAAACAGTGAAGTGGGCCGACTTTTTTTCTATAAGTGTATTTTGCGCCGTAATCAATATTCTTATTTGAGTCATTCTTCAGAATTTTGCAGTTAGTACCTCCATTTTGCAATTTCCATGGGCTCCAAGGGGGCAATTGTCGGAATGAAAGTATAAATATTTCTAAAAGAAAAGTTGAATATGTCATCAATAATCTAATTCCTTTTTATTATTGACTAACTGATGCTCGCGACTTCGTCCGCGTTTTTTATTTTTAAAAACATTAATTTTTATATATTAGATGAATGTATGCATAGAAATTAGAAAATGGCGGGACCACCTTCAAAATTCTTTAGAAAGACCATTTTCCATTCCTAGACAGACAAATAATGTTGAAAATGTTATTTCACGTGTTTGGCGCCATTCAATTCTTCTACGCGAGTTACATTTTTGTCGTCATAAATTTTCCTAAAAATAGAGTGACTCCATTTGGCGGTAAATTCAAATACATGACCTTCATTAACTCTGTAAGTACTGATTCATTTATTTATCGATACAATTCTGAAATATTCGTAGCTCAGTGGAAAATGAAAAGGTCGCCGTCTACCATCAGGTGGACCTTATGCTTGTTTGCCAACTTTATGCTATAAAAAAAGGAATTTAGCAAGACAGTATAATCAACAACCGCATAAAATACCAGCCTATCTGCATTCAGAAATTTTCCCGTTCAAAATTGAAATGGAAACATCACCAGGGTTTTGTGTTCAGAAATGTACCGTGAAAGACATTTTTTTTTTTGATTCCATTTAGGGAACTTCCGCGACGACATTTTTGAATGAACCCTGATCTCTCCGTTAGCCAGAGTGATCCAGTGAAAGAGAACTATGCTAAAGTACCTCCATTCATTCGATTTTAGACATATCTGGTCTCATTGTCGTACGCACTGAACCATACCATGGGTGCTTTATTTTAATATGAAAACTACCACAACCCTAATTTTGTCGCTGGTAACAACGATACTTGACAGTGCAGAACACTGATTGTGACAGCGCTACTAGTAAATGGTCGGTTGTTGTTTTTCATATTCAGTCGTCTTTTGGCGACACAAACTTTTAACCACTGAGTTACGAACACAAGAATAACAATTATATATTATACATTGGCGTATCTAGGGTTATTTTCCGTGGGGAAGAGAGGATGGCCTTGAAAAGCCGAACAGCAATTACTGATGGAGTAGACGCCCATTGTGCACATAAAAATAAATTCAACAAGGTTTTTGTACGAAATTGTTTAAGTGACCGCCCTAAAATTTAGGGCCGGCCCTGCCACCATAGGGGAACAGAGCGGTTGCTCCAGGCGCCGATTCGACAAATTAGATAGACACTAGGATGTTGTCAAGATCGTCCTAGTTCCATGTTTGCACGCACAACTGGCATATGTAGCAAACAAGGGCGACGCCATTATTGGGACTCTCCATCTTAAAACTTCTAACCGGTGGGATTATTACCTAAAAATTTGCAGACAGCGACAGCCACGCGATCACTGCGTGATTAATTGTAATAAAAAATTAGTATCATGTATGACGATTGCGTATATATTATTGTAAAACCGTAAAATACACTTTTCGCGGTAGATTTAGCGCCACTGTACAAATAACATTTTTTTTTTATTTATCTGTAACTAGGACCGCGTTTGACTCCTACTGCACCCGATGTTAAGTAGCAGGGCAGCCTAAGATGTAGCACGTGGTTCTAGTAAGTGCCTATTCACTCTGGCCTTAAAAACAATCAGGTTATACTCTTCGTCGTACACTACACAAATTCTCGTTTTGACAGCAGATATCGCGCGATATTGGCTGTCGCATGCTGTCTTTAAGTTACGTAATAAGCGTGCCGCAATGGTAACTATACGTACTGGGGGCACAAGACAATTCTAGGGTGGACACACCCCCTCTCTCTCCCCTATATACGCCAATGACTATGTATTAAATGGTGAATCCTATAAAATCTTTTGTTTTAGGTTTTACAAGGTCTATATTATAGCGTCGCCTTACTAAACGATGTTTTGGGCGCAAATCACTACACTCCTGAAGAACTAATGCATAACATTCAAGACGGACTATTCAGTATCTTCGCATTTCCAATGGCAATACTCGTCGGGACCACTTTCTGGGTTTTCTATTTAGTTAACAGAGAAATGGTGTTTCGCAAACGTTTAAACCACTTGTTTCCAGTTTGGCTTAACCACATTTTACACACAAATGTTATAATATACTCTATTGTAGAGCTTGCTACGTCATTTAGGATGTATCCAGAAAAAAAAGTCGGATTTACGTTCTTATCTATGTTTCTGTTAGCTTATTATATTTGGATATACATAGTGTATTTGAAAACTGGGTCATGGGCGTATCCTATATTAGGATTAGTTGCTTGGCCATTGAAAATATTGATTTTAATATTTTACCTTGTCTATGCATGCTTATGGTATTACACAGGCAATATACTAAACGATTGCATTTGGTTTGAGAATATAGCAAATTATAGTAGAGAAAGTTAAATTATTTCTAATTTAGTTATTAAATATGTGTATGATCACGTTTTTTAACCAATAAAATTATTTAAAAAATACTATATCAAAGGCATTACATATTTATTTCTGGAAATCTATAAAGACCTAGTTTTTGTTATATTATTCCTAATTAACTATAAAGCTTTTTATTCCTTGAAATTTTAGGTCCAATCTTAGGTCTAGTAGTTTAGAAGGTAAGTGATAGAGTAATAATGAATGTACAATACTATAGACATATACAATACTTTAACATACCAATGAACACTAGACAGCGCTTATGAGGGTACACGACAAGTTATTTTTGAGATTTTTTTGTTTCTGAGAAAAGAAATAAACCCTTCTCTTTGCTGTTAACCCTAGTATCTTTTACAGCGTCACCAAAAAAAGTGGTCAAGTCGTGCCTTAACCATTGTAATGTGTTCCCAACCTTGTCAAAGGGAGTGCTAACCATCTCTCCTGTCAATAGACACAAGGTACATGCGACTGCCTATAATTCAGTAATATATTACTCAAACGGCGTTCACGGCCTAGCTCTCTGCCTATCTACTCTCAAATATTGAACGTCAGATCTCAGTGTGACCAATCAGATCACAGTATACCGTCCCGCACCAATATTTAGACACGTTCGTATTCATTTGTTCGTATTAATTATGAAGATCAAATAGCTAGAGTGTTAGCCGACGGAAATGTCAAAAGCACTCGCATACCTAGGCGAAAATGTGTGAGGAAAATGATGAGATTTGAGGAAGCGAAAGAAGCATGTAAGGATCGCGACGCTTGGCGCTCCATCCTCTCTGACCCCGTTAGGGATACAGCGTGATATGTATGTTCGTATTCATTATAAAAATTTTCAAAGCATCTATGAGTTTACTGGTCTGTGAATCTCTAGATAATTTTTAGTCGATAATCTTTTGATAATATAATTTCTCAACGCTCAGTTCCATTATTAAAATTTTATAAGTAGGTATACTTTTTCTTCTATTGTTCGTCATGAATTATATGAATTTTGATAACAATCAGAGTACACGTTCTTCATCCCTACATAATGTATGCTATTGTCTACACAGCTACTATTTTAGTAGCAATCTATTATTTATGTATATTCAGTTAAAATTCAAAATTTTTATTTTTATACACAATAGAATTATAAACAGATGTCATTATACATAATAAATAATTGGTTCGAAAATAAGGAAAATTCCAATCCAACCAGTATTTCGTATACAGGCTGTTTCAATCCAATTTGCGAAAAAAATAAATAGTATAATAGTGTAAATAACTGTGTTCAATTTAGTGTTTAATTGGACCGTAGATGTAGTGGCGGAGTGCCTTTCAAATCGGGGGTCCCAGGTTCGCTCCCGGCCAACTCAATTTAGAAAACGTACTTTTCCTCTCCCTTCTCCCGTTCGTTCTATAGTACCTACAATGCAAACCTAGTACTAATTTAGGCCTTAGGGTCACACAATTTGTATAATTATCTGGATAAATTTTATTTTATAGTATAAACATTGCCTTATTTTCTAACACCCTTTTAACACCAGTTTTATCTAATGACTCAAAAATATTGTTTACCTCTTTGGCTAATTTAATTGAAATTGACCACACATGTTCAATAGAAGACAGTCTTATCTGTAAATGTGTATCCATAATAATGATAGGTAGGTCCAGATTTTAGTCAAATCAAATTCAAGTAAACCCAATAACAAGGTGTTTTTGAACGTCATATCTACCTTCGTTCGGTTCGAAAGAAAATCTGGACATTAAAAGAACTGACAAAAACTCAGTCAGGTATCATTTTTTGAACATCATTGTACAATAGGTTTATTAAAATATTCAGAAAGCCAGTAAATACATGTGTAGAGAATATCATTTCTATTGTTTTGATTTCAACAAAATCATTCATTTTATAGTATGATTATCTAATCACTGTTATAATGTATGTTTTATAACAAATCTAATTCTATTTTCCTTCAACTAAGTACTTCCTGAAGAACTTTATTATTAATGCAGTTACTCAAAAATGAAACATTTGACTTAGTAATTAAATATTTGGAATTATCACTTTATTACATCGGGTTTCCTATTAATATCGTCTTTCTTTTTAATGTTGATTTATTTATATAGAGGACCCATCTCCCATTTTCCAGAACGACATAGCATCGGTAGCAGATGAGGCGAATGACAAACACCTAACAGCGTGGGCAGACATCTGCCGGCGGTTCGCGCTTCGCCACTCGCCTCTGGAACCGGCCGCAGGCGCAGAATTGCTGCTCAACCGTCAGCTATGTCTTGACGGTTCCCGATTACGTCGTTTCATAGAACCCGCTGTTAAAGCACCCAATGTCGACCTTCTGCGAGAGGTAAAGTACTCAGACAACCGCATCAGAGACGTCATTGAGCATAGTAGTTGTATATTATGATATATTAATTACGCCATACCATCAATGTCCTTTAAACAGGATTTTCTGCCAAAACTGAGTCTTATTATATAGTCTTATAGACATGTTAAAACTTAAAATCTATACATAGTATGAAACAAAGTCGCTTCCCGCCGTCTGTCCCTCTGTACGCTTAGATCTTTTAAACTACGCAACGCATTTTAATGCTGTTTTCACCAATAGATAGAGCAATGCAAGAGGAAGGTTTATATGTATAGTTTAATATTGTTTTGTGTTAATTTGTTGAAATATGACGATAATAGTTCAAGATATCGGAAAAAATCAAGCCGACTGCGAGTGTACAAAACAATGTATGATGGAATTGTTCCTCTTTATTAGGACTACAAAAAAGTCAGCGATGGCATATGTCTATATTATACGGGTAGCCTTTAACATTACCTCTTCAAAATCTATTAGTTTAGATAAAAATAATAAATGACCCTATGAATAGTCTTCATTTGATATAAATGTAGGTATATCTTCTATCTATATATATAAAAGGCGATGTGTGTATGTATAAAAGACGATGTATGTATGCATGTTCTTTATGGACTCCGAAACGGCTGGACTGATTTCGATGAAATTTTCAGGGAATATTCAGATTGGCCTAGCGGGCGTTCCTGTAAAGTTTGGTAGCGATCAGATTAGTAGATTTTTTTTTGCAGTATCAAAATAATTATAAAAACTGTTTAATTTATTTTAACTTCAACTAACGCGCAGTGAAACGGGCCGGGTTTGCAAGTAAACTAATAAAGTAGGTGGTGCTATGTTGTAGCTACCTAATACTTTATTGTAATAAAAGGCATTATAACTTACGAGTGAATAATAAATAATTAGACCGTGACGTATTGTTTAATAAATAAAGAATTGAATTAATTGCAATTAAATGTAATTTAACTCACAATTACATTTAATTGAATTAAATTAATTACAATAAAATGTTAATTTAATTAAAAAATTACTTGAACTATGCCCAAATCTGCTGACTTGACCTTGACTATATGACCTCCCCTGTCTTGAAATCTGGATATCCGCCTTTGGTCTGATTTTGATGATTACACTATCTAAATTACTGCTACTTCTGTGTGGCTGTAATGTATGTATGAACCTTACCACATGTACGCCTTCTTTAATAAATTATTTTTTATATAATTACAGGTACTAGAGGATTATGCTTCCATGAATCTCTTCCCCAAGGAGTTATTGCTATGACCGCATACTTCATCAAAGTATATCTGTAAGAAGTCATTCCTAAATATAAATGATGTTATTTTCCTTGCAATTGTGCTTGTATTAAATAAGTATTGGATTACGAAAAGGTCAACGGCCTTATTTATGGTAATTATGCTTTTGCTCATAATCATGTAATTTTATTTTTATGTAAAAATATACATATTTTTCGGTCACATACTTTACCCCGAGTGTGTATATGAGGGTGGTTTTGTCTTCGTAATTCCCTGTGATAGAGTAACAAGTGAGATCTACATGCATTTTTTCCAAAATGTTGATTATATTTTTATAAATGTGACTGACAATAAAAAGTAAAAGTAGTTTTCATTAATATAAGGAATCAAAAAGTATTGAATACCAAAAAGCAATATCTTACTTGCTTTTAACTAAATTCTCTGAAGCTTCACAAGCAAATATTTTGCAAGTGACAAGCAAGAAGAGACCTGAAGGAAAGAAATGCTTTTGCTCAGATACATGTCTCAAAACAGCTTTCCACAGATTTTTATTTTCACTAATAATTTTTATATTTCTGCAAACACGTGGCCAATAAATCACTAATATTTCGTCTACGCTTAAATTGTAAGTCGTAAATTAAAAAGAAATATAGTATCGATCCCTTCAGATCTCTTTAGCGTGACTTCTCACATTGATTTGAGATTTTTATTGAGATTCTTATACTGCCGCAGTTACTTAAAATTTTTATGATAGGCGATGTACTTTTTACCTACTTGGTTCAAATTGTAATTTTTTATTTTAAGTATATTTTAATCATTTGAGATCCTCATTGATCTATAATGGCATATTATGTAATTCTAATCTATAAGTTTGTATATTTTAATCTCCAATTCGAAACAAAGTTTCGCTGATCGCAATTATTAGCTATAAAGCCCAAAATTCAATAACTATTCACATGTTTTTATTATTTTTCTGCGAGAGGAATTTCAAACAATTTTATTATACAATAAAATGTTTATTTACTTAACAATAGTTTTATTTACAATTACTAATAAAGAGAACAAATTGGCTCATATTGGTAGATACAATCAGTCAAAGGAACTATGCATTTACACACACATATAACAATAGAGGCGAAAACAACGAGCCATCATAACACTACGACAGCATAATATTGCGGCAAATTTAACCACCGACAGAAAGACTGACGATATACAGACGTTTTTGATTGTATGTTTGTCTGTCATTGCAGCCGAGCAAATTTGTTGCATTTTTCAAGAAATAAACATATTCAGCTCTGAAATATGATAGGATCTTAGGCACTACTGCAGCTAAAATCTTCGAGTTTGATCGCTGTTGGCACTCACAGGCTTGATGATGGATCAACATAAGCTCTTATTGAAAATCCTAAATTCAAAAATTTAAATAAAATTATATTATAAACACAAAACTCAAGTATCTTTTAAAAACAATCATAATTTCACTATTTCAGGGATACCTGCTCAATATTTATTCTTTGGGGATTTTAAAATTTTTACACTCCTAGCGCTGGGCAATGACACTGCAAGTTTGTGACTCCATACCTTTAATCTCCCTCTTAACTGTTGAAGATTAAAACCCAATAACTCGTATCATACTCATTACCGCCTCGTTTGAGGTAGTTTATCCAATGAACTTAACAACAAACACCTTTTTTATAGCAATAGCTGAAACATAAAAAACAAAAAAGGAATATGCTTTCTTAGTGCAAGAACACTACGTGTGGCAACCCTGAACGGATTTTGTCATTATCATGATTGTTTTCTCTATGGTCAGGAGTTTTTGGCGGGATTTTATGCGGAGCGGTTGGGCGATAATTTTAATTATTCGCGAATTGTTTCTAGTGGATTTTATGATGTAAAATTGGTGTACTTTTGTGTCCCAAATCTACGTTATTGCGCATTATGTGGAATTGTATTAATAAATACTTATTTAGTAGTGTGATGTTGAGATATTTTAATGGCTTAGTCCGCCTCAGTGGATTCTACTGGAAAAACTGCCTCAATATATTTGTCATCAGAAACTCCAAGAAACATTAAAATGTATTAAGTCCACATTTTAATGAAATGAAAAATATATAATTTTTTACTGACGTCGTCGGTTGTTATGGTCATAGATTCTTTTGCTTTCTCTCTCGAGGGAAATTTGTAGAAAAAAAATATCTCTATGGTCATATTGCTATGATGTTTTGTGTACTGTGGACAATAAATGGCAGCCTGAAGTAGTGACGCCTTTTATTGATAAGGTTGATGCATACTATTTGATGCAAGTGAGTGTGAATGATTAGTTCAGTCGGCCATATTTTCACAATCTAGTATTCAGTTTTTTCTTATCATATTTTATGATATAACGGGCGCATATGCCTATATGACACATTAATCTCAAATCCTTGCAATATTACGAGCTATTATACAAAGATATTTAACCTTGGCCATGGGACGAGATCCTACACATAGGTATAACCAACCAATAACCAACAAAATTACATTGTTGATCGTATTAAAGATGAAATTCAGTCGCATTCATTGTCAACGATGTCAGCAATGAGGAATATGCCTCCTAAGAATAATTCATCTAAGCCTATGACATTTCCTTCATTAGAAAAGGTTATGTACGTAAGAATATTGTTTTCTTCCACTCCGATATTAAAGCGATATGGCAATATGGCAAGAGATTTTAAATGAATCACTAAGGGTGGGCGAATCTTTGTGTTCCTATCAGAGATCAGATTAATGACTAAACTTGACCCTCTAGTGTGAAGTTCAATGCTTCCAAACAGTTCCAATTTCAGTTCCCGGCCTGGTTAATATAAGAAATGAAGCTTGTAGTCTGTATTCGGTAATTCCCCAGCTCGTGTATACACCTATAGTACACGTCTAGTATTCAGTCTGTGGTCACAAAATTGGTGTGATTGTCGGAATCATATTTATAACGTGTATGCCGTGCGTAGTGTGATGTAGGCTAAGAGCGAGTCCGGCCCACGCGCAGTCTCGTGTCCCGTACCCCGTGGGCCATGTCCCGTGGCCCGCGCCCCGTGTCCCGTGCCCCGTGTCCCACGGCCCACGCCCCATGCTCACGGCCGTCACCCGCTTATGTCTGGCGGTAGACCCACGTGACAGTAGTCCGTTAGAGGCACGATCACCACTTGTATCTGGAATTAGTGTTAGATAATATTTATCTATACTATTATATAAATCTGTAGTGTCTGTCTGTAATTACGATTTTACTGTCAAATTTTGTGATAGTCGTTTTATGACTCACTGATTTCGATTCGACCATTTTTAAAATTTTTGTCTGTCTGAATGTCCTTTTATAACTCAAGAACGGCTTGAGCGATCTTGATGAAAATTGGTATATAGTAAGAAAGTATAGTAACATGTGATTGCACAAAAGATAGGGTACTTTTTTTTATCGAAAATGTACCCGGGTAAGGCCGTAGTTTTTTGACACTGTACAAGTAGTAAGATTCCTACTAATATCAGAAACTTTATTCTATTTACGCAGTAAGATATCTTTATCCTATAGAAATGTATTTATGATAACTAATACGGTTTATAGAGTGGCTATAATTCTAGCCATTTTTTTAAAGTAATTTAAATATTTTGCTGTTAAAAAATTTCATATAAAAAATAGTTCGTCCAAAAATACGATTTGAAAACAATCAACGAAGTGACTGATATTTTTCAATATTAGCCTTATATTTTTGAACACGAAGAAAAGTACAATGCTTGAGCTGCTCATTGCGATATAACAATATCTTTTAACACCACCTATTTATTTTTATCATAGTTTTAAAACGTATCCTCAGTTTTTATACTTTTATGTTACTAATATTATGTTAGGTATATAGTCTTTGAATAAAATTGGAGAAATTGGTACAATAAAGCAGACAAGTCCAATCAATTTTGTCAATAAAAAGAAAAATAAACGCCATCTTTCTAGACAGTGTCAAATGGATGGTACACGCTTGAATTTCGTCAGCCTAATTATAAAAGCATATTTATGATTTTATAAGGTAAGTAAACATTTGTTTATTTTAATAATATAATTTATTTGTGAGTCAAAGTTAATATTAATCGAAAAAACATATTTTATCATTAAAATCTGTTTGATTTTGAAATTTTAACCTAATAACTACAATAAAACTTCGCTTTTACGATACTTTTATATTGCTTTTATGTTACCGGTAACATACATTTTTATGTTACGTAACGTAAGCATTTATAAAGACATGTAAGTATTTATATAAATACTAAACATATATAACACCAAACCCTTTAAAAATTTTAAAAATATCTATTTGTTAAATCGTTTTTATTTTCATTTTATGTGACCTAACGTTAGTTTTAGTTCTACTTCGACATTTAATAAATGTATCCCTGGAAAATACATTAACAAATTATTAAACATAGTGTAGGTATTTGTGTAAGTACTAAATTTCATCTAAAACATCAGCCCTTTTGACATAATTTTAAAGATGAACACTTGACATCATTATTTTCAATGTCATAAAATAAAATGGTATTTAATCTCTCATCATGTTCTCAGCTTTATTACAAATTACGTTGCTTTGTTGGTATTTTTTTGTCTCCTTAACATAAAAGTATTTATGTTACCTTATGTTACAAAGTGGAAAAATCTACGGCCTTACCCACCCCTGAAAGCGTTAAAAGGGCGATGAAACTTTGTATGGGAAATGTCAAATCGCTGAACTAACTATGATGAAATTTGGTACAGAGATAGTATGTGCCCGGAGCCACAGGCTTTTTTCAAAAATAACCTTGTACATGAATATACATTCTGTCAAGAAAGTATCGGGAATAGATGATTTGTTTATGGTTCCAAATTCAATTTTTTGTTTTCGTTTTGTTGTCGTTAGATTGGCACAACTGTTTTCCATTTTGGCGCGGAGTTTGAGTTGCATCTGTTATTTAGATTAAATACAGTGCTGTTTTTAGTTATATCATTCTAGTGTATATTGCGAATTTCATAATGGACAAAAACATCCAACAAAGAGTTTGTCTTAAATTTTGCATCGCCAATGGAATTTCGTGTTCGGAGTCACTGAAAATGTTACAGAAGGCTTACGGTGAATCGACTTTATCAAAAACACGTGCTTGTGAGTGGTACAAAGCGTTCAAAAGCGGTCGAGATGTGATGGAAGATTTGCCTCGCTCTGGTAGGCCATCAACGTCTGCAACTGAAGTTAACATCGCGAAAGTGAAGGAAATAGTGACTGAAAATCCTCATTCAAGTTTGAGACAGATAGCCGCCGAACTTTCTGTGTCTCACAAGTCGATCCGTACCATTTTAAATATTCACTTGGGTATGAAACATGTTGCCGCTCGGCTAGTCCCAAAAGACCTGAATTTTCACCAAAAACTCAATCGCATAAGAGTCGCTGAGGACATGCTAGAACGAGTCAATTACGATCCAACATTCATGAAACGCATTGTTACTGGTGACGAGACATGGGTTTACGAGTTTGACATGCAAACTAGTCAACAAGCTTCGGAGTGGCGCCTTCCAATTGAACCGAAACCGAAATAACCACGCCAAAGTTGATCAAAAGTCCAAGTCATGTTGACTGTTTTCTTTAACTATTGCGGTGTTGTGCACTCGGAATTCTTGCCGGAAGGTCAAACGGTAAATTAAAAATATTTGAAAAAGGCCAGATTTGTGGAAAGAAAATTCTTGGATTTTGCACCACGATAATGCGCCTTCGCACAAGGTCATCATTGAACGAATTTTTGACCAAAAACTCAACAAATACCATCGAGCAACCACCTTATTCACCAGATATGGCTCCAGCCGACTTCTTTCTTTTTCCTAAACTCAAATTACCACTTCGTGGCACCCGTTTTCATTCAGTAGAAGACATAAAGGAGAATTCGCGGCGAGCACTGAACTCAATTCCGGAAAAAGCGTTTAAAAAAATGTTTTGATGATTAGATTATTCGTTGGCGTAAGTGTATTGTTTCTGAAGGAGCATACTTTGAAGGTGATAAAATAAATTTGGAAGAATAATTAACATTTCGTGTATTATTGATCTTTTCCCGGTACTTTCTTGACAGATTGTATATATACATGTACATCTACTAACCCAATCCGAGAAAGCCTTGGAAAAATTTGAATGAAAAGCCGAAACGAAGTCGCGTGTACAGCTAATGTTATATATAACAAATAATTAATTATTACGTTAGAAACAGGATGAGCTGTGTTCCAGAGTGCGACATTTTGTATTATTGTATTGGGATATTTAGTAAAAATCAACACATCGTTCCAAGGCTCGCAAAATTTTGACATATTTGTTTTCATTATAAAATTGCATATCAAGCCACGAACGCTTGATGTTGCTAGCGCTAAAATAAAAGTAACTTACCCTCAACTGATCTCTGTTTGGTCCCAACAGGTGCCTCGGCTCGGGATACTCGCTGTTGTCATTGCACTTTTGACATCGCCTGTGAAAACGAGTTCATTGTATTGTCCGATCTCCATCATCTGATTCTCCAACTACCCTCTCGAGATATGGAATTTCGCTCGGGTAGGAGATGGAGTTATATTATAACAGGCTGAGAAAAAACAGAAGACAGCGGGTATTATTATATCCGTTAATTAACGATTCGCGACGCATTTAATTAACGACTATTATTTTGCTAACTCCGACGTTGCAGTATGAGTCTTCCAAAGGGCTAATAAAATATAATTATGCCCTTTTATAAGGTTACCTGCTTATCATTTTTTGCATACATTTTTATTTAACTTTTATATCGCACTTTTAAAAGTTAAATAAAGGAAAACTAGTATCTACTTTTAATAATATCTACAGGTAATACTTGTTAGTAACCATCGGATCTTCAACTGCTAACTGAGGCCAAACTCTGAAGTTTTTAGCAGTAATAGCACCAAAGATCACTTCACATATAAGATTCAGATCGGAATAAACTGAGAATGGCTGGACTGATTTCCATCAAATATAGCTAAGAACTCTAAAAGAAGCGGTAGCTTTCTTGGCACCGTTACGCGGGTTTCGAAGTATATCTTTTAAAAAAAATATATATTACACCCACGAAAAAAGTTTATTAATCAGGGATGGGCCGAAATTCGTTTTACGTTCGGTTTAACCGAATTTCGGCAGCTTGAGCCGAACTTCGGCATTCGGCCGAAATTCGGTTTAAATGCCGAACTTTCGGCACTAGAAAAAAAAATACCTACTTGCACTATTTTGACTGAATTGTTTAGAAAGGCATGTCTGTCATTCATAACAGTAAAATAAAATTAAGTCTTTTATATACACATGGTCATTTATTTTAGTTAGGAACATGTAAACCTTAATTCGTATGCGATAACTAATTAAATTAAATTAGTTCTCCTTAATTTAACAGTCTTAAAAATCTTTGCTTAATGAAATATACATCAAAATTAGACATGTAACAAAAATGGAATAAACTTAGTCTTCTTCTAACAATCATCTTAATTACAATTCGTAAAATAAATAAAAAAAATCACGTTTTTATTGGCGGCGAAATACACGGTGAAATTGAACCGAAGTGCGGTCGAATTTCGGCCGAATTTTTTATTTTCACCGAATGTTCGCCGAAGTTCGTATTCGGTTCAAACCACATTCGGCCCATCTCTGTTATTAATTTATGTATATGGATAGAAATAGGTTCACAATATATGAGTATATTATTTAGATCGTTTGAGGCAACCTTTTATAGGGACTTCTCAAAAAAATTTTTTTTTAAAATAGTAATAAACAAGAGATAAAAACTTCCACTGGAAATTTAAACAATAGACAGACTCGGAGTGTGACAATCAAGGCACTACTTATTACGTACTGCAATACGTTTAGTTTTTCTTCATAAAAGAATATTTATTTTGGGACTTGTCGCATTTCAAGATTTTTATTTTTAATTACGTAATCGTAAAATTCAGAATATTATGTTTCATTAAAATTCAATAAAATCAATCAAATAACGGTTGAAATCGAAATTTTCGATAATAAGGCTGAATTTTTGGTATAATGTTCATGAAAGTGTTTTAAACATGCATGTAAAATTTCAACACACTAGCCCACCGGCTTCGCTTAAAAAACAAATAAAAAGAAGTCAGAAAAGCGTTGTTTTCTTAATTACTGTACAACGGTAAGTCATAGACAAAAGAGGTCTAGGCACAAATCATAGAACGTAAAGTTCTATAGCGGAGATTAAAGCGGCAGATTAAAGCACAAGAAATGAGGATAACGTCATAAAACCGTAATCGATTGTTATTTTTAAACTTTTTTTTTGTAATATGTTCACGAAAGGTTACGATTTCTTTTTATATAGATAGAATTTTTATATTAGTTTTCAACTAAAGATTTTCCGCATTTTTTTTTTTTTATCTAAGATTTTAATTTCTATATAGATTTTTTTTATTTTTTATTATCATTTAAATCTTTGTAAAAACACCCCAGATCGTATTTCCCTTACTATTATAAGTAGGCGGGCAGATATAATAAAATTTATCATCTTATAGTCCAGCAGTCAAACAAGGATTTAAATCGAAATTTCAAACAGACGCAGACGTCTGAAATCTTGAGGTAATGTTTATAAATGTGTTCTAAACATAATACGTGCATTTTGGTGCGTCGAGACGAATCTCTACTGAACACTCCCAGTAACGAAACGCCCGCTACCGTAAGAATACCAGCAATGGCAGAAGCGCCCACTTCATTCATTTTGATATGGTGGCACTGTGGAAGCCACGCAAGCCAATATTAGAGAAGTTAGGGAAGCCACGCAAGCGACGGAAGCTAGGATAATCGAGGCAACGAAAGTCAGCAAAGAAAAGATATTAAGTTCCATGAATTATAAGATCACCGCGTTAGGTGACGTCATTAGTCAACTGGATACAGAAGTTAAAAGGACCTTAGGTGCGATATGGAACAGCAGGACGCCCGTATAAATGCACATAACAGCTTGCTATCCCAGCATGACAAAGAGATACAGAGCCTGCACGAGAAGGTACAGAAAGTCGGAGGGAGAGGTGACGTAACCGTTCGCAGTGCTCAAACCTCAAACAAGTTTGAGGTCCCTCACTTTGATGGGACCACATCATGGGCAGCTTTCCGGTGACAGTTTAAGACGGTGGCAGAGGGGAACGGGTACGCAGGCTTTAACGGCCCCTTACACTTGCCCTACGAGATAATGCGGTGCAAGTGTTGGAAAATGTTGGATAAGAACACTAGCCGATATGCTCGAAGCATTGTAGTCTCGATATGGCGAAAAGCACCTCGAGCACTTTTATAGAGCTCAACTACGAGACCGTGCGCGGAAGAGCAGCGAAAGTTGGCAGTTGAATGCATGGTGCGACGAGTGTATGCGTCTATACCGGCGCTTACCGATACAACTTTCGTGCAAGCATTTGGCGTCGGGATCCGCGACACGAAAGTTAAAGCTGCAGTCCGTCTGGGACATCACCAAACTCTCAAAGCAGCTCTGGCACATGCACTTGAAATATTACAAAGCAAGCGAGATCGCAAAGAGGGCACATATGTTATGAATGCGGTAAGAGAGAACATCTTCGTATCAATTGTCCCAGTAAAAGAGCTAGAAAAACGTCTTCGGGAACACAAGTTAAACCCGAGGAGTGCTAACTGGTCAAAGGAATTAAATGAAAATAAAAGATAAGAAAAATGCGGAAAACTTCTATTTGAAAAATAATGTAAAAACTCGTATTTATCTAAAAAGAAATTGTAACTTTTCGTGAACATATTACAAAAAAATAAATTTAAAATAACAATTTATTACGGTTCTATGACATTTTCCTCATTTCTTGTGCTTTAATCTGCCTTAACTCCGCTAATATGACACTTACGACAAAAAAATATAGAAGCAGTTTTGCTTTATAATTTTTACCAAAATTTTGAAATAAAACAGACGTTTTTCAAACTTCTTCTTTTGTTCTTCTTTTATTACAGATCAGACTTTTTCAACAAGTTTTTATTAAGCTTCCGATAGCTTCTATGAAGTTTCTAATATGAGGTTTTTAACGTTATGTAATGTTTTAAAGGTTCTATTTCTAGAAAGTTCTCTTTCTATAAAGAAACTACACAGAACTCGGAAATTGGAAAAGTTTTGCAACCTCTTAGAAATCTAATTGAACCACTAGAATCCAGAAATTATATGACGTTTTTAAGAAATTTCCGAAGTTTTGCAAGAAATTCCAGAAGTTTTCCGATTATATCTACAGTATGTCTAGTATATTCAGTATATTACTGTAGTTTCTGGATGGTTTTATGACGTTTCTAAATTATTTTATAGTTGTACGACGCACGTACATGGTTTTGTAATTACTTCATTTATTGCATTAACTGCAGTTTTGGTGCGCATCAAATTATTGTACTTTAGTCGCGACCTAATGTCTTTGTTTATGTAATATGCTATACGCAGATTTTCTTTGTTTCAAGTCAGTGTTCAATTAGACGCGGATCGGATAAGTTGCATTTTTATTTATCTTCGTTCCTATCGTCCACTCATTTACATTTGCATATTTTTATATTCTACAGATTTTAATTGCATTAATCTTGCAGAAGACATTGCATCTCATGTATACCCCTTACAATAGTCTAGAAATAATCTTCTCTGCACATGCATTTACTGGCTTTCTTAATATTGTATAATATTTTAATAAATATATTATTGTAAAATAACGTTGAAAAAAATAAAAATAAATAAAATAGCCAGTGTTAGCCGACGGAAATGCCAAAAGCACTCGCATACCTAGGCATAAATGTGGAGGATTTGAGGAACCGAAAGTATGTAAGGACCGCAACGTTTGGCGCTCCGTCCTCTCTGACTACCCCGTTAGGAATACAGCGTGAGGATATATATGTATGTTGAAAAAATATAATACCTGACTGAGTTTCTTATTGGTTCTTCTCAGCGTCCGGGTTTACTTTTCGAACCGAAGTAAAGTGAATTAGACGTTCAAAAATACGTTGCAATTGACTGAAACATTCTAGAAATTTCGAAAAGGTCCGTCAAAATTTTTATGAGGTTAGAAGTGGAAATTAAATTTAGAAAAAATTCTACGTAATTTCTAGTTTCACGAGATTTCTAAAAACAGTCTGAAGTTTTTAGAAGTTTCGGGAAAGTTTCATGAAGTTTTAGATGGTTCTATGAAGTTCTAGAAAGACCTGAGATTTCTACAAATTTTTGTGCACATTTTAGATGGTTGTACGAAGATTCTGGATTATTTTATAAAGTTCCTAGAAGTTTCAAGGTATGCCATGAAATTTTTACGATGTTTGTATGAAATTCTTATATTTTTAAACGGTTTCATGCAGTATCTAGGTTTTATGCGATTTCTAAAAGTTTCTATGAAGTTTATGAATAGTTTTATGAGGTTTCTAGAAGGTTCTATAATATTATATAACTATTACATCTATAGGTGAGTACCTATAGATGTACATGAGACTGCCAACGAAGACAGAACAACACATATCCAATTTCAGTAAAAAGCGTCAAAAAATTAACAAGTTAAAAATAAAGAAATAAATCAAATAAAATGTAAGTTAAAAAGGATTCCAAATCTGGCTGCACAGATATGTAGGCAATATACAAAGCCAGTTACAACAAAACAAAAAAGTCATCCCTTCATTGTCAAATTTATTATACCTATGACGGAAAATCACACAAAAATTTTGTCTAAAATTATGCGTTCCACCATTCTTAAATACTCCAATTATTATATTATATATTTCAGAATGAATTATTCAATTACATATTGTACGACTCGCTGCGAATCTGGCGCGTCAACAGTTGACGCCAGTCACACCCGAGTTATCGACGTCAAAGTTCCGTTCGTTTATAGGAGCCAAGACTTTTCAAGGTTTTATTAAAAAAAATCACTCCTTATGTTCAAATATTATAGCTACGACAGAAAATCATTATAAAATTGTCTGTAAAATTATATGTTCTGTAACTTTTATCTAAAACTTGTTTTCGATAACATTATCATTTTTGAGTTACCTACTTAAAAAACATGCTTTTTTCATTTCTCTATTCTTTTGTTTAAGCGAACCCGGAAAGTTAGAACGTCAATATTTCAAGTACATTTCACGTAAAATTTCAGACGTCTGAGTCTGTTTTAAATTTCGATTTTAGTACTCATTGACTGCTGGACTACAAGATGATAAATTTTATTTTATCTGCCTAACTATAATAGTAAGGAAAATACGATCTAGGGTGTTTTTACAAAGAATTAAATGAAAATAAAAGATAAGAACAAAATCCATATAAATATTGAAATCTGAGATTAAAAAATACAAATGCATAAAACTTTTATTTCCAAAATAATATAAAAATTTTATTTATCTAAAAATAAATTGTAACTTTTCCTAAACATATTACATAAAAAAAAGGTAAAAATTAACAATTTATTACGGTTCTATGACGTTTTCCTAATTTCTTGTTCAATATGCCTTAACTCCGCTAATATGACAAATATGACAAAAAAACAGCTGATATCACAAAAAAATATAGAAACAGTTTTACGCAAAACCGTAGATTAATTAGTTATTAACGCAAAGTAAAACTTTACGTTCTATAATTTATGCTTACAACTCTTTTGTCTATGACTTACCATTGTAGAGTAAGAAAACAAGGCTTTTCTGACTTCTTTTATTTGTTTTTTAAGCGAAGCCGGTGGTGTTGAAATTTTACATGCATGTTTAAAACACTTTCATGAACATTATACCAAAAATTCAGCCTTATTATCGAAAATTTCGATTTCAACCGTTATTTGATTGGACAATAAGGGTTAATTTTAATGAAACATATTCTGAATTTTACGATTACGTAATTAAAAATAAAAATCTTGAAATGCGACAAATCCCAAAATAAATATTCTTTTCTGAACAAAAACTAAACGTATTGCAGTACGTAATAAGTAGTGCCTTGATTGTCACACTCTGAGTCTGTCTATTGTTTAAATTTCCAGTGGAAGTTTTTATCTCTTGTTTATTACTATTTAAAAAAAAATGTTAGTGCCTTAATTGTCACACTCTGAGTCTGTCTATTGTTTAAATTTCCAGTGGAAGTTTTTATCTCTTGTTTATTACTATTTAAAAAAAAATGTTTTTGAGAAGTCCCTATAAAAGGTTGCCAAACGATCTAAATAATATACTCATATATTGTGAACCTATTTCTATCCATATACATAAATTAATAATAGAGATGGGCTGAATGTGGTTTGAACCGAATACGAACTTCGGCCGAACATTCGGTGAAAATAAAAAATTCGGCCAAAATTCTATCGTGTTGAAATTTTACATGCATGTTCAAAACACTTTTATGAACATTATATGAAAAATTCAGCCTTATTATCGAAATTTCGACTTGAACCGTTATTCATTGGACTATTATTTTTTGCGATTCGGATTTAACATGTTCCAGCATCAATATGTTCCTTTCGTTACTCCATGTTTTACTACATAAAGAGAAAATTCTCTCTGCGTGCGCGTTTGATGGCGGAATGGCAATAGATGTTAAAAATCGGGATAATTAGCGTCCCGGTGTACTGTGGTCGGAACACAGGGGCCCAAAATCGGGGCATCCCGATTAAATTGTGACAGTGGCAAGGCTAGTGAAGAGTGTACTCACGTGTAGTGTTTGGCGGCGCCGGTGTGAGGCGGCGCGGGCGAAGGGCAGGGGCAGGGGGAGGGGCAGGGGGCGGCGCAGGGGGAGGGCGCGCGGGCCGCACCGCCCGCCGTCTCCGCCACGGGCGTGTACAGGGGAGTGTTCAACTCGTCGAAGTCCAACGCACCGTCTATGTTCAGTACTCTGCAATTTGACAGATTGCAATTGACAGTATTATATAACGACCCCACCCGGCTTCATAAAGGTAGATTTTTTGAAAATAAAATACAGCCCATGTTACTCGCTGATAATGTTGCTGTAAGGGCTTACGCAGCAGAAATTACTGTTCGCTGTCGAGCGCTGCGTCATTCACATGAGTTCAGTTGATGCCCGGCCCCCATTAGAGTAAGATACACGTAATTGTGTTATTGTAATATTGTAAAGTGAAAAATATACGTATAGTGTGGAACGTATAGTATGGGGGTCAACTGAGGAAGCGTGCTCGTCGCAACCCCTGCCAGCCCTTTTCAGGGCTGCAATTCCTCTTCTGTGCATACCATGTTAGGGCGTCCCCCGAAAGCGACGTACACCGGTCTGTCCCTGCTGGTGTGTGCAGAGTGCAGTTCGGCGTTGGGGACCGCCACCCAACACGCTGTGCACCTAGCGGCGGGAAGTGGAGGGAGGAGTGCAGAGTAGCTGCGTGGAATGTGAGAGATGGGATTGACGAGAAGATGAAAGAAGTGATTGATATTATGGAAGAGAAAAGATTGGATGTGCTATGTTTGAGTGAAACCAAGCGAGGTGGCAGTGAACTTGCCGACTTGCCCGAAGGAGGCATCGCTTTGTGGTCAAGGGTACCACAAGGAGATAGGGGATGCCAAGGGGTAGGCGTTTTACTGTCCTCTCGTATGGTTAATTGTATGACTGAGTATGAATGTGTAAATCCCAGACTGCTCTGGGTACGCCTCAAGATTGGGTTGACAAGAATTTTTGTTTTGGCAGTATATGCCCCAGTGTCCTCTGTCGGTTTGGCTGAACTGGAGCAGTTCTGGGAGAATGTTAGAGAAGTTCTAGCGACGGTTGAAGAGAACGAAAGAATTGTTGTGTGTGGAGACATGAATGGATGGGTCGGGACAGCTCGAACAGGATTTGAGTCTGTCCTAGGCAAATATGGAGATAAGAGAGTGAATGATGCTGGTAAGATTGTGTTAGGACTGTGTATGGAAAAGGATCTTTTTGTGGCTAATACCATGTTTGGGCACAAAAGGATCCATCAGTACACGTGGGAAAGAAAGGGTGCGAGAAGTATGATTGATTTATTCCTGGTGGATAGCAGACTTAAGAAGCAGGTAACGGACACAAGAGCGTATAGAAAAGCCGATCTCGGGACGGACCACTTTCTGGTGATAACCAGAATAAGGGGTCTGTTCGCAGCATGGCGACATCGCGTAGTGTCCAAACCTGCAGCGGTTAGCCGCATTAAAAGCTGGAAAGTGCAGGATGCGACCACCAGGAATGAATATGAAAGGGTATTATCCAGTAGGCTTGATGATAAATTGAAAGTGATGAGCGATGATGTTGAAGAATGCTGGCAGAACCTTAGAGATAGTATGATTGAGGCTGCGAAAGAAGTGTGTGGAATGAATAAGATTGGGAACGGCAAAAAGCGTGATGTGTAGTGGAATGATGAGGTGAAAGTGGCTGTGTATAAGAAAAAGAAAGCATGGCGAGACTACCTTGCTACTAATGACTGTGGTATGAAAAATTTGATGAAAGACAGGTATAAGCTGCAGAAAGCAGAAACGAAGGCACTAGTGAAAGAGAAGCGTGAAAGGTGTAGGGTGTTAGATGAAAACAAGATGTCGAACAACTTCGAGGAAAATTCCAAATTATTTTGGAAAGGAGTACGTAAGTACCGAAGTGGTCCGGCACTTTGCAGAATGAATAAAGTGCGTTCGAAAGAAAACAACCTGTTTACAAATAAAAAGGATGTTCTGCAGCGATGGAGTGAATACTATGGAGAACTTGTATGAGAGTGGCGACTCCGTCTCTGATACTGAGAGCGATTCTAATGAATTTCCACACTCGGGCCAGGGACTGGAGGATGCCATTAGTATGAAAGAGATTGAGAAAGTGATAAGAAGTTTGAAATGTGGAAAGGCTGCGGGAATTGATGAGGTGACTGCTGAGATGATCAAGTATGGTGGTCCTAGGGTCTGGGATGCCTTCTGTGCACTCTGCAACCTTTGTTGGCAGAAGGGGGAGGTTCCAGAGGACTGGCGCACGGCAGTCATAGTACCTCTATATAAAGGGAAAGGTTCCTACCTAGACTGTGCGTGCTATAGGGCCATCAGCTTGGTCAGCTTAGCGAGTAAAGTCTATACTAAAGTATTGACTGAACGTATGAAAGGCGTTTCAGAAAGATATTTGTGGGAGGCGCAAGGTGGATTCAGGAACGGTAGGGGTTGTATGGATCAGATTTTCTCGCTTCGCGTTATCGTGGGGAGGTTTCTAGCTTTAGGTCGGAAAGTTTTCTGCGCTTTCGTGGATCTAGAAAAAGCATTCGATAGAGTAGTGCGGAAGAAATTGTGGAGTCTTCTGCCTGAATATGGCGTGGAGGGCTCCTTACTGCAGGCTGTGAGGTCATTATATCGTGGCCACAGAGCCTGTGTAAGGATAGACGGGGACATGTCGCCTTGGTTTGAAGTCTGTTCTGGTGTCAGACAGGCCTGCGTGATGTCTGCCCGGCTATTCGTGCTGTATTTGGACAGTTGCCTCCAGAGATTGAAAGGTAATATGAGTGGTATGGGATGTGGTGACACAGTGGTAATCTGCCTATTGTACGCTGACGATGCTGTGCTAATAGCACCATCAGAAGCAGAGTTGCAGACACGTGCATGAAAGAAGATTGTCAAGTAAAAGGATTGAAAATGAATGTGAACAAAACTAAGGTTCTGGTGTTTGAAAGAGAAGCGGTACAAACGAAATGTGTGATTTGTGTAAATGGAAAATGTCTAGAACAGGTGAATGAAATTGTTTACCTTGTGAGTGCGTTTTCGAGGGATGGAAGATGTGAGTTGGATGTGGAGAGACGGGTAGCAGCTGGCAATAAAGTGAACGGTGCTCTGACCGCATTAGTGGGTAGTGTAAATATATCTAACACTGCTAAAATGGCCATCCACAATGCGGTGTTGGTGCCACTTTGTTGTACGGTAGTGAGGCCTGGATATGCCCAAAATCGAGTGAAAGTATGTTAAATGCTGTGGAGATGCGGTCTCTCAGAAATATGTGCGGTGTCACGCTTGCTGAGAGGATAAGCAATGATGAGATACGCAGTATGACAGGGTTGCACAACAGTGTTATTGTAAAAATGACGAAAGGAATGCTTAGATGGTTCGGGCACATGGAAAGAATGAGTGATGAAAGACTGACGAAGAAAATATACAGAGCGAAAGTGAGTGGTAAAAGAAGCCAAGGAAGACCAAGGCTGACGACTTATGAAGATCAAATAGCCAGTGTTAGCAGACGGAAATGTCAAAAGCACTCGCATACCTAGGCGAAAATGTGTGAGGAAAATGATGAGATTTGAGGAAGCGAAAGAGGTGTGTAAGGACCGCGACTCCTGGCGCTCCGTCCTCTCTGACTACCCCGTTGGGGATACAGCGTGAAGTTATGTTATATTATGAAAAATATACGTATACGTACTTCATCCTCACGTTTCCTTTGTATACCACCTAGAGAGGCCAGGAACAATTCACATAGCTTTCTAAAGGTGAAAGAATTTTTGAAATTGGTTGTGTAATTTTTTAGTTTATCCAATAAATACAAACAACAAAGTTTATCTCTATAATATTATATTTCATATATATTATACATATAATGAAAATGGTTTTCTTTATCACACAATCACGTGAAAACTACTGAACGTATCGGTATGGGACTATGACCATTCGACGCGGAATCGTTTTAGGCTATTTATTTTTTGAATTCCATAGACCCTTCACCATTTTTCAAACAAAAATCTAACACAGATACAAAATTTTCGTTTACGCCCTTCTAAATGGGGTGGTAACTGCTGCAAAAGTGAGTCATTATAATAATGAATTCTTACCAATTAAATTAGTGACGTGTCTGTCTGAATGTTATTTATAACTTACTTATTCTGAGCAGAAAAGCGGTGCACCCTCTCTACCACATTTGCCACGTGTTCCACTCCATTTTGCACACCCCACACTAATATACCGATCTGAAACAATATCACTACGTATTACAAAAACTAAATTCCAGGGGAGCTCTGTAATATTGCCACCCCTCAGGGGGTGCTTCGGTATAGCGCGATAAGGTGCATTTCGTAGGTGACTCCGGACCCACTCGACAATGCGCTGTCGACATTTAGTAACTTTCTTAATTCACGTCTAGAGCATGCCCTACTCTCTAAAAAGATCACAAATCATAATCAAGTGGATTAATATCGGGACTAGATGACGGCCAGTCTTCAGCTCTGGTGAAGACAAAATGTTTCTTACCAGCCACGCACGACCCGGTGCTGAATCCTGCTCAAAGGACCATTCTTGGTTATGGATCATGGTGTTGTTAAGAGGCTTAACTACTTTCTTAAGAACCGTATCTTGATACATCTGGGCCGATGTTTTGATACTTTTTTCACAAAAATATGATTCAGTCACTCGTTGATAGCTAACACCCTATGACCCCACCAAACCATCACTGAAGTTGTACGTTGTATGCCCACGTTGTACCCTACTGGCTAATTGAGAAGCTTCTGTAGACCTTTGAGCATAAACTTGGTCATTCTGCTTATTAAAATGTTGCTCGATAGTAAAAACCTCCATTTGCGTACCGCCTAAGTTGTTTCGATTTTATCACCCTATTTATTTTTAAATTATCGGTTAAGTGCGTCTCTTATAAGCAGCAAGTCCTAAGTCATCTTTTAAAATTTACGACATGGTTTTAGATGCTGTCAAAGTCAAATCAATTTCACCCAAATGCAAGGTATGTTTGAACGTCAAATCTACTTTAGTTCGATAAGAAAACCTGGACACTGAGAAGAAACGACAAGAAACTCAGTCAAGTATAATTTTTTCAACATCATTCTACAATAGTTATTTAAAACCCAATATCCATAAAGCCAGTAAATGAGAGGTTTATTTCCAGACTATTGTTGTGTCTTCAATGAAATCCCTAATTTTGTAATATGCTTTTCCAACCAGTGTGCGTATAATAACAAGTTTAAATCTTTTTTCCGTTAATTGAGTAATTTTTTTATAAAATGAACACAGTTGTTCAAAAATGAACCACGACTTTTGTAATTTAAATTTAGGAATAACTAGCTGATCACGAGCACGAGTTTACATACCATTAAAAAGGCCTTTTTTTAAATAGATCTAAATTTTTCTAGTGTACATTATGTTTTCAAAGATGTGTAACGAGGGTAAGGTGAGTACATCAATGTCTTTAAATGATCTCTCAGCGACTCTCGTGCCTACATACTGTAGATGGCACGTATTGCCCTCTTTTGTAAAATAAAGATAGATTTCATATGCGCCGCTGATCCCCACAGTAGCAGGCCAAAAGACGTAAGGCTGTGGAAATATGCGAAGTACACCAGCCTAGCCGTAGCCACATCTGTCAAATGTCTAATGCGTCTAGTAGCATATATTGCCGAACTCAGCTTATTAGCCAGTCTCGATATGGTCCGCCCACTGTAATTTATTGTCTACTGTTAAACCAAAGAAAAGTAGCTTGATTTCGCTAATTCTAATTGTTTTTCATTCAGTTCTAGTGGGAGGATGGATACTGGGTGCCTAGGATAGAGAAAACTTGACACAATTGATTTTTTGTGCATTCAGTAATAAACTATTAGCAGCGAACCATCTCGAGACATCCGCCAAGGTCCTATTCTGTCCGCTAATATCTGTCTTTTCTATTTACTTTAAACAACAATGATGTCATCAGCAAATAATATTATTTCATATAGGTCTTTGCTTAAATGGAAGATAATTAACGTAAACCAAAAACAGAAACGGTCCCAAAATTGATCCTTGGGGAACACCCATCTTTAATTTAGAACCGACAGATGTAACCCCATTTACACTCACTTTTTGTTCTCGGTCAGACATATACGAAATCACAAGATCGAGAGCTTTATCATGTATTCCATAGTATTTCAGCTTGTAAATTAAAGTTTTGTGACAAACACAATCAAAAGCTTTGGAAAGATCACAAAACATGCCAATGGCATCCCACGACAGCTTGTCTTGTTGACCGCACTCTCGTGAAACCGTACTGTTGACCATGAAATATCCTGCAAATGTGCCAGCATTTGGTCGAACATTATTTTTTCGATTCGATTTTTTCATGTCTCTAAATAAAATCTTTTGCTTTCAGACAGGATTTCTTGGGATTCTTTCCTTCACTACTTTGATCGCCATTTTAGTACGAATACTTCGTGGACGGCCAGATCTTTTTCTGTCACAAATAGAGGATGTTTCATTATACCTACCAATAGCCCGGTACACAAACATTCGACTAATACCAAGCGAATGGAGTTTCGAAAATTGCATTTGACTCCATACCTACTTAGTGTAATTATATCACAGCAAGTCGGTTCTCTTTAACACTCCACTCCATTATAATATTACAAAAATATTTAACAAAGATTGGCGCGAAAATGAGAAAACAGTATGAATATTTATGTGAGAATGACAGGTTCCCAATTCAAATGTAATATTGTTTTTTTTTTTATTGCATCAGTATCGATGACTAGATTGTATAGTCTAGTAAACTGCCTTTCAAAGAATGTTTGATATGAATGTCATTAGATCATCCATTTAGTACAATTTACAATACAATTTATAGTTACATTTAGTACAATTACGTACTTTCACCCTAACATCAGGTTCCATCTGCTCTATTTCCCCATACTGGTTGGTGATAGACTCGGGACTGTTCTGACACGTGATCGATATACGAACAGTGCGCAGAACCACCTCCGGTACCTGCAAAACAACATTCACTATACAATATGCACCAAGCATCCTGTACAATCTGGTAATAGTAGGAATTCACTACGATTTACAATATTTACTCAAATAAGTATGCAATAAATCATATATGGTACTTAGCCTAGCCTAGTACCTACACTAGCAGTGCGCCCATGGGAAATACCAACGACAACGATGAATCTTCATACACTTTCGTCCCTCATATTACCGATAGGGGATGTCTTTCCGAAAACACTGATCCAACTTACTCTTATTTATTGTTTACTTAACTGCCTATAACCTACGTCTATTGTCTTTGCTTGTATACCTATATCTGTATTCGTACCACTCTTAGTTGTAAACCCCGCCTCAGTAAGTTGTATTATAGCTGTGACGCTGGACGAATGGACCGGTGTTGTATCCCCTTCTCTGCGTGTGCGACTTAATTAAAATTAATTAGTTATTCCCTGTGGAGCCCTTCCGTGAACCTAAAAACGTGGACTTGAAATTGTGTTGTGCTTTGTGTGTGCTTGTGATTAGTCACTAAGGAGGCGCTGAAAACGAACCAAATTATATCAGTGATTCCAATGTACTTACCACTTAGATTGACATTTAGTACATAATAATTTTGTTTTCTCCCCTTTCGTATAATTCTTTGGTAGCAGAGTGGTTATTCCCCCTTTTTCCTACATTTATAAATAGAAGCATAACATCAATTTCCATATTTCTAACTTCTAAAATGACAAACTTCCACATAAACATCATCCTCTTTTAGTGCTCACCTATTTTATATACAATATGTAAAAAAACCCTGTCCAAATGTATAGTATGATTATTATCTATTCTTTTTCTGTTTAAAATTTTCTATGCTCTGTAGTTGTAAAGAAGATGGAATAATGTAATTGATTTAACATTTAACAATCCATTGTTGCCTTTACGTTTAATAATTTCTAGTCGTTTCAAAATATGCAATCTAATATCTTCATCTTTATTTAATTATGCAATATTTTAAATTCAATATGATTTATGCAAAATGGGACTTCTCAGGACGATTATTTTTATACGCCGATATTCTTTCGCGATACCCCGAGATTCTGTCTTATTTCTAAAATAAGATCTACGCCCTTATTACGTAACTGCAGATAGTAAGTGATAGCCGAATCTTATGTGATCGATCGCGATGTGTCATATTAAATCGAGTATGATATAATGTAAATCGCTTTTGGTGCCTCTGTTGATTAATCAGTGACCTAAAAACTATTGCTAGCGACCCTAATTTTTATGATACCAAGTCATTTTACCGCATGGCCTTCGATCACAAATAAAGAACTAGATTCACAATCTCCTATAAAATTTAAACAAATTATTATTCGAATTGACGTATATATTTTTAATATCGTATAGTATTATCGGCAATATTGTGTTAATCTAAAGTAAACCTTACTGCCAAACCATAAGGTTATAAACGCTTGTAAACGATTCTTGCATGACATTGAAACGAAGTTTGTTAAATAAAATATTTAAAATGCAATCTTACGTCTCGTGCATAAAGTATAATTCGAATAATCTATTTGCGTTGCTGTTTATGTCATTTTGATTTGTAACGTGATAGTGACAAAGATAAGACATACATATATTGTCAGGCAATATTTAAAAATATGAATACGAATTTAGTAAAAGAGCTATGTAACGTTATTACTATAATGAAATAATGAACACGTAAATAATATTATTTATTTATTAACCGAAAATAAGAACTCGCGTCTTTTTTTAGCGTTCTAGATGTGTTGTTTTTGCAATTTGTGAAGGAGCACTTTGACATGTTCGCTGTTAGCGTTTTCGAATACTATTAAAACAGAAGTGCACTCAAGTACCCATTTGAGTGCACATTTAGTTCGGACATTTTTGGAGCGCTGATTGTGTATCTAGTTTTTTATTTATGATTGAAGCACATGGCACTGTAATTATCGATTTAAAATAATCATCGAGCGACCGCAGAGCAACTACCGTTCTTTACATGATAACCCAGCAGTTTTTCCAGTTCCTGATTCGCACTGAGATTCTTTCATTGCAGAACTTATAGGTGTTGTTCGCGTTCTGGAGTATCCATAATAATGAGTAATGATCCTTCCCCAAGTCACCAAGTTAAGGTTATGGAAAGAATTTTGTTTTTTGTAATATGTAGTGATATTGTTTCAGATCGGTATATCAGTGCAAATCGAGTGGAACACGTGGCAAATGTGGTAGAGAGGATGCACCGCTTTTCTACTCAGAATAAGTAAGTTATAAATAACATTCGTACAGACACGTCACTAAAATAATTGGTAAAGATTCATTATTATAATGATTCACTTTTGTAATGACTTATATTGGCAACGAGTCATTCTTATACTGACTCGTATAGCCAATAAGACATTTTTATAATTATTTGTATTGTTCCGCAGCGAAGATATCGTTCTTTTTTGAGTTGCCTAATGCAGGGCTCGGATCCGGTGTCGAAATAGCGGTTAATATAGTTTTTTAACCGGTTATAATTCCATTGATTAACCAGTTAATGAAGGGAAGGAACGGTTTCGAATAAACCGAAATCATTTCGGTTCCCTGTTAGTGAAGAAAGCGAAAGTAAAACTGATACTAAAACCTAAATTAATCGGTATTACCCAGATGCGCGTTGCCTGCCTAGATCAATCAAAGCCGAGCGCAACGCACTCTGCACACTGGCATCATGTCATGCGACGCGTTCTTTCCTTTTTCTGTACGCGCTGGTTATGGTTCAATCATCTCACTCCTACGTGCTAACTTGTATTTGTAGTCACCACCACTTGGACGAAGTCGCGGGCAAAAGCCAGTATGTGTTCTAGTATACACAAGGCAACTCAAAAAACCGGTTAATTTCGGTTAACAGTACCGGAATATGTAAAGGACCGGTTTCTCAATTAATTGGTTAAAATACCGGTAACCGTTACCCAAACCGCAACCAAATTCGGTTCGGTGAGGTTATTACCTAAAAATTTGCAGACAGCGACAGCCACGCGATCACTGCGCGACCGGTGACTAATTGTAATAAAAAATTGGTATCATGTATGACGATTGCATATCTATTATTCTATGGCCGTAAAATGCACTTTTCGCAGTTGATTTAGCGCCACTATACAAATTACATTACACAAATTCTCGTTTTGACAGCAGATATCGCGCGATATTGGCTGTCCCATGCTGTCTGCAAGTTACATAATAAGCGTGCGGGTTCAATGACCTAAGCCAGTTTGAAAAATTAACCGGTTTCGGAGCCCTGGGCTAATGTATACTATAGCTTTAGCTCGCGACTTTGTCAGTGATGGTGACATACAACAAATACAAGTAAGCGCGTGAGAATGAGACGAATGAACCATAGCCAACGGGTACAGAAAAAGGAAAAAACGCGTCGCATGACACGACGGTAGCTCGCCAGTGCGCGGAGTGCGTTGTGCTCGGCTTCGATTGATCTAGGCAGACAACGTGCGTCTGGGTAAAACTGCTTAATTTAGGTTTTAGTATCGGTTTTAGTTTTGTTTCTTCACTAATCGGTAACCGAAATTATTTCGGTTTATTCGAAACCGTTCTCTTTAACCGGTTATTCAATTAACGGAATTATAACTGGTTAAAGAACGATATTAACCGCTATTTCGAAACCGGTTCCGAGGGCTGGGCTCAAGTCGATGGAGAGATTCGGAGAGGCAGAGTGAAGATTGTCAGTGGCAACTCACATCATAGGTGCGAGCCCACACGATGAGCAAGCTCTTGCGGAACCAGACGCCCTTGGGGTAGAGGTCAACGGTCCACTCGGCGAGGCGGTCGGGCGCCACGTCCGCGACGGAGGGCCGCGTGGAGAAGATGAAGGTGCGCGTGTGGTAGCACGGCAGCGAGTGGAAGTTGTCCACGGCCAGCACGGAGCCCCACGTGTCCTCGGTGTAGAGGCGCGGCGTGAACAGCACGCGCCCCGCCTCCGTCTGCTGCACCTCCGCCACGCGCTCGTACTGACCTGACATGGCACCGCTATATCGTATACTACTCTGTCAAGACAGTACCGGGAAAAGATCAATTATACACGAAATGTTAGTTATTCATCCAAATTTATTTTATCACCTTCAAAGTATGCTCCTTCAGAAACGATACACTTACGCCAACGAATAATCCAATCATCAAAACATTTTTTAAACGTTTTTTCCGGAATTGAGTTCAGTGCTCGCCGCGAATTCTCCTTTATGTCTTCTACCGAATGAAAACGGGTGCCACGAAGTGGTAATTTGAGTTTAGTAAAAAGAAAGAAGTCGGCTGGAGGCATATCTGGTGAATAAGGTGGTTACTCGATGGTACTTGTTGAGTTTTTGGTCAAAAATTCGTTCACAATGATGGCCTTGTGCGAAAGCGCATTATCGTGGTACAAAATCCAAGAATTTTCTTTCCACAAATCTGGCCTTTTTCAAATATTTTTTATTTACCGTTTGACCTTCCGGCAAGAATTCCGAGTGCACAACACCGCGATAGTTAAAGAAAACAGTCAACATGACTTGGACTTTTGATCAACTTTGGTGTGGTTATTTCGGTTTCGGTTCAATTGGAAGGCGCCACTCCGAAGCTTGTTGACTAGTTTGCATGTCAAACTCGTAAACCCATGTCTCGTCACCAGTAACAATGTGTTTCATAAATGTTGGATCGGAATTGACTCGTTCTAGCATGTCCTCAGTGACTTTTATGCGATTGAGTTTTTGGAGAAAATTCAGGTCTTTTGGGACTAGCCGAGCGGCAACATGTTTCATACCCAAGTGAATATTTAAAATGGTACGGATCGACTCATGAGACACAGAAAGTTCGACGGCTATCTGTCTCAAACTTAAATGAGGATTTTCAGTCACTATTTCCTTCACTTTCGCGATGTTAACTTCAGTTGCAGACGTTGAGACGTTGAGACGTTCTGTAACATTTTCAGTGACTCCGAACACGAAATTCCATTGGCGATGCAAAATTTAAGACAAACTCTTTGTTCGATGTTTTTGTCCATTATGAAATTCGCAATATACACTAGAATGATATAACTAAAAACAGCACTGTATTTAATCTAAATAACAGATGCAACTCAAACTCCGCGCCAAAATGGAAAATAGTTGTGCCAATCTAACGACAACAAAACGAAAACAAAAAATTGAATTTGGAAACATAAACACTTCATCTATTCCCGATACTTTCTTGACTGAATGTATGTATTAGTGATGTGCCGGATATCCATATCCGTATCCACGGATATCCGAGGGAGAAGAAAGATCCGTATCCGTTACTTTTTTGACAGATCTTTTACCTTATTAATTTTCAATACATAGATTAAATTCTATATAAGTCGAAACATGTCCTGTCACGCAAAGCGTCAAGTGGCGTCAACTATTGTTTCAAAGTCACGCGCACCGACACCGATCGAGTAAGAAAGTTAAGATCCGTATCCGCGGATCTTGACACCAAATATCCGTATTCGGATCCGTATCCGCAGATATACAGTTTTAACGATCCGGCACATCACTAATATGTATATATAGCGGTCGTACTGATCTGCATTATTACCGCTATATAGTATAATAGCGCTCGTATTGACCTGCATTATTACCGCTATATTGTATATTAACGCTCGTATTGACCTACATTATTATCGCTATATTGTATAATAGCACTCATACTGATCTGCATTATTACCGGTATATTGTACACTCAGGTGTTACCTTGCGGAAATTCATTTCATGTAATAAATTTCTGCAATCTTTAGCTATTTTCCGCTAATCAGCACCAAATCTGGATCCAGTGCTGGTTAGCTGACTGAGTCTGATCTCTGGAAAGTCCTGAGGATGCTTCATTGAGGTTTTTGGAGTTTTGAGTGGAAAATAGCTAAAGATTATAGGAATTCATCACAATATTACAGCTGCCATAGAGCACTTACCCTATAGAGCCTAAATATCAGACTATCCTACTCACCACTGCTGTTTTTTGACACTAACAATATTTAAATACTTATATAATGGCTTACTGTTTTATTGTGTATCTATACATGATAATTCCATGAATTTACTGCCTTTCCGAATATTGCATTTTAATAAAAACCTATTGATAAATAATGTTGAGAAAATGATACTTGACTAAGTTTTTTGTTGGTTCTTTTCAGTGTCCAGATTTTCTTTTCGAACCGAACTAAAGTAGTCGTGACGTTCAAAAACACATTGTAATTGGGTTTATTTGAATAAATTGATTTGAATTTGACTTTTACTTTTAATATCATATATATTATGCACACATTAAATTTTTATAGATAATGGTTAGTTCCGATGTCTGTCCAATATTTGTGTTGTTTGTTTTAGAGCCTCAACAGAATAGTCTCCCAAAAATATCGCTTCTAATACAACGTAATGTCTTTTCCAAATAAATCATTGTCGAAACTATGAATAGTTGCCATTAATTAAAAAAATATATGGATTAATTTAAAAATACTAATAACCTTTTAGTATTTAGTACTAAACTTTATTCCCAATAACTTTTGTACTACGATTTAAAAATTCATGTTTTTTCCTTCCTACAAAAATAATTAAAAATACATTAAATATTTCCGAAAATGGCACCTACTCTACCCGGTCGCCAAAGCAGCACACGCACAGCGCGGCGGTGAGCCCCGGTGCGCTTGCACTGTTGCACTGTACCATTGGAATACGTACACAGACTAATTACGTTTCAGACAGTACAACAAAACTTAACAAATATTTTTTGACGAACGTATTCAATGATAAAAGTCGTAGAACAAAATTTGTAAGGTATGATGACAGGAATTTTGCACTAAGAGGTTATTAGTATAGTATAATTATAGTAGTAATTAACCCTGTGTACCACAGATAAAAAACAGTGATGCTAGAGCGATACCGACCCGACTGGTAAGACATGGCGATGGCCATTCGCTCCATGAAGAAGTCTTTGTGGTCCTGCGCCAGCGGGCATAGCAGCAGCTGCGCCAGCTGCGGCGGGCCCATCATGGGCAGGCGCACGTGCGACAGCGCCGCGCACACCAGCTGCTCCCAGTGCGCCGCCGCCTCGCCCCCCTCGCCTCCCTCGCCCCCCTCGCCCCCCTCGCCCCCCTCGCGCCCGTCCCGCCCCTCGCCCGCCGCCGCGGCCGCCTCCTCCAGCCGCCGCCGCTGCTGCTGCAGCCAGCGCACCACCAGCCTGCACACACGGGACACTCGTCACGACAGGGCTCCCACACTTTCTTTTTGCATTGGTAACAAGACCATCAGCTTAATGACGTAACTTCTAGAGAAATATTAACGGTCCCTAACACTCATCCAGTAAAGTGATAGGCTTTACTGAAGTTAAAAAGCACTGCTTGGAACAGCGCGAAACATTCAGCTACACATATTTATTTAGATGTCCTCCATTTTTTTCACTTAGATAGAACTTTAAAACACACTATACTATCATTGTTGTACTTTAAAACTCTTAAAAATGTAAAAAATAGAAAATCCAAATAAAATGACAACCTCACTTCTCCCGTTCCCGCCAAAAAGTCCAGACTTTCTTTCTTCATGCCATGGCGCACAGACTAGCGCATTTGCCAACGACACATACTTGCGTCCGTGACACAAGGTTATGCCAGGGGCAACTCTGGGGTTAATAAGTAGGATCGCTTGATAAATTAAAAGTTAGGCAATCCATACGTCACAGTAATATTATAACAACCGCCATAATCATTTTTCATAATATTACTTTACGTTAATAAACTAATTGATCTGTGATATTACTTTACGTTAGTAACTAATTAATCTGTGATATTACGGTCTAGGGAGCCTAGAGCCACCATAATAATGTTATGAAATATTATTATGGTGGTAATATTATGGCGCAGGCCTGAAAATTATAGTACGCCATACAAAAATATAAAACACGAATCCAGAAGGATATTAAAAAATCATCGAATTAATTCTACAACGAATAATTAGTAAATAAAGAAATATTTAGACAATTATCTTACTAATTAATTGTTAATGATTATAATTAAAAAGCTTAATATTAAAAAAAAAATTACTATTAAACAACTTGTCACTCGAATATAGGAATAACGTATAGCAATATAAAGAACAGACAGGAAAAATATTATTTTGATATCTCCATTGATATCTATGAACGCAAGCGCCTCCTAGTATCATAAAAAAAATTAATATTGAAATAGAGATAAAATTTTTAAATTAACATACAAGAAATATATCCTGCATTTCTATTTGTACATTTATGTATAAGTACAATGGCTACTTTTTGATATTTATAGTGCATAAATTAAGAATTATGTGACATATATTATAATTATGTGAAGTTTGGTAACCCTGCGTCACACGAACGACACGCACAGAGACGCTGACTTTTGGTAGCTGTTCACTAACTCTCGACGAAAGAGACGGATAATATGAATTCGACGAGCATGATTGTGAGAGTGAATCTGCGTTTGGTAAAGGTAGAGCGTCATCTCGATGTGTACGAGGTTGCTGCGCGTTAGTAAAGCGGCCAACGGATTCGCTTACAATATATACACGTGTATGCATATGTGTATAGACACTGAGCGGTAAAACATTTACTTTGTGTTCGATGAAATAGCTATGTACTAATAATGCCGTCATTATTACATACGTGTTCATTTATATACACGTGTGTTCGCATGTGTATAGACACTGGTCTGTAAAACATAAATCTTGTTGTGTAACACGAGATTGCTAGACACTGCGTTCCCTCCAATCCGCATCTGCGTGTATAATACATGTGTTCGCATTTGTATATACACTACAAGTAAAGCGTCAATCTTGTTATGCAAGACAAGGTCGCTAGACGCTAATAACGCCGCCAGCGCGCTCTCCAGTTCGTGTCTGTGCGTATGTGTGTTCACATTGTCTAGTCACACGCAGATTTGTCGGAGGTCTTGTGGAGTATGGTGTTATCATTTGGTCTGAAAGACCATGACCATTGGTGCCATTAAGCTATATGTGGCATTCTGTTTCTGGACGCTGTTCACGCTCGCCATCCTGGTCATGATGGAGGGCCTCTCTGCCTTCCTCCACACGCTGCGTTTGCACTAGGTGGAGTTCATGAGCAAGTTTTATTCAGGTATGGGATATATCTTCCAGCCTTTCTGCTTCAAAACAATCCCCGAACAAGACGAAAATAAAGAAGATTAAAAATAATACAAAAATCTAGTGTAAAAATGACAGTGTTTTGGTTAATCTACTTTTTATTAGTAGATCTCTTTTTTGAGGTCACACATCGTTTAGATGAAGTTAAAAATATATTGAAAGTATATTAATGCATGTTAAAAAAAAACATTAACGCAAAATAGGCGCTTTGGACGTCGGTTTGCAGAAGCAAACCCGTCAAGTGTGTTCGCGTGCGTTGGATGGGCGACAGATAGGTATGGAAGGGCTAACTGGTTCGCCCTTGCATGCTGGGTGTTATGGACGCGTCGTTAATTTCCACAGCTGCCATCCTGCACAAATTGATACGCTAATTTGCTTGTTATGTATGATGTAAAGAGATGATTGGATTTCGATACATGTGTCGGTAACAAATTAATTTTTGCACTTGTGTTCACGCGCGTATAGACAATGACAGATAAAGTATCGCGGAGTTATTACCTAAAAATTTGCAGACAGCGACAGCCACGCGATCACTGCGCGACCGGTGATTAATTGTAATAAAAAAATGGTATCATGTATGACGATTGCGTATCTATTATTCTATGACCGTAAATGCACTTTTCGCAGTAGTTTTTTTCTTTCTTTCTTCATGGCATGGCGCACAGTTTAGCGCATTTGCCAATATCACGTATTGATAAGTAGAATCACACGTAAATTAGTTTATTCTTATCGTAAAACTCCTCCACTCGGCTTTACTGAAGTTATGAAGTACTTCTTGGAAGAGCGCGAGAACTTCAGCTACGCATGTTTACTTAGACCTACTCCATTCTTTTCACTTATACAGAACTTTAAAACACAATACACTATCACTTTCATATTTTAAAACTCCCAAAAATGTAAAAAATAGAAAATCTAAACAAAATGTCAACCTCGCTCCTCCCGTTCCCGTCAAAAAGTCGCGGTAGATTTAGCGCCACTATACAAATTACATTACACAAATTCTCGTTTTGACAGCAGATATCGCGCGATATTGAATGTCGCATGCTGTCTGCAAGTTACGTAATAAGCGTGTCGATCTTGTTGTGTACGATGAAGTTGCTGTGCATTAACAACGCGACCAACGCGTCTTTTAGTTTGTGTGTGTCCACATATACAGTTTGTATACTGACCGGTATAGTGTCATCTCATTGTGTACAACGAGGTCGCTATGAGCCAGCAGTGCGGCCAGCGCCTCTCCCTCCAGTTCCGCTAACTCACTGCCAGCCCACACCCACTCCAGATTCCACTTCACGAAGTTCTGGCATGCCTGGAAACATAACCGACATTTTATACTCTCCCTAACAAGAGCCATGTTGAGGTAGACAGGGCGAATCCAAAGTAATATTAGGAACACCAATATACTTACTAGTGATGTGCCGGATATCCGTATCCGTATCCGCGGATATCCGAGGGAGAAGAAAGATCCGGATCTCTATCGGTATCCATTACTTTTTTGGCGGATCTTTTACCTTGTTAATTTTCAATAGATAGATTGAATTCTATATAAGTCAAAACATGTCCTGTCACGTAAAGCGTCAAATGGCATCAACTATCGTTTCAAGGTCACGCGCACCGACACAGATCGAGTAAGAAAGTTAAGATCCGTATCCGTATCCGTATCCGCGGATCTTGACACCAAATATCCGTATTCGGATCCGTATCCGCGGATATACATTTTTAACGATCCGGCACATCACTAATACTTACTAACAAAAATTATTCCAATTTTTATGATATAAGTTCGATTGGCAAGCAGTATTCTGTATAAAGTTATATTAAGACATACATACATATCTTCATGCCGTATCCCTAACATTAAGACATTAAAAAGAAATTAAAGTTTCACAGAACATAAAGAATTCTATCAACACTTTCTATGTTGTCATTACCTAAAACTAAGGCCTTGTATTGCCATGTTTTCTTTCAGTTAGCAACGCTCGGATTCAGCACACGTTTGCGTGTTGTCCCCGACATTATCGCAATTTTGGGTTTTATGCTAATTCAAGTTATTATCAAATCTGTCCGCGGACGTCGTGTACGCACAGCGCCCACATTCTCAGCTCACCCTACTTTGTAAAATGAGTACATGTGTAAAGGTTTCTTATTACCGGAGAAAACGACCAAATACCATATCAGATGGACATCATGAATCAGACGAACTGTAGTCTGTAGTGAACCACTGCTAGCTAATTAGTGGCTGCTTTGCAGCGCGTTCATAGAGTGAACATGTAATCTTTGCTATTGCAGTGTGTATGCGGCATCTAAACATAATCACATAAACACTTCCTTACCTTGGCTACAGCATTATGGCCACACGCCATAGTATATTGCATCCAAGAAATCAGTTGACCGCGTTTGGCAGCTTGAGCAATATGGTCCGACATATAGCTCAGACATAACGTCACCAAATCCTGCAAATTTATGTACAAATATTAACTTGAGTATGAAAAAAGACAATGTGTTAGATATTTTTTCCTGTGCATGTCATATAAAAGTTCCAAGATAGGACTACACAATATATTATATATTTAGGTAACTATACAATATATGACTACACAATGTTAGTATGACTAGTACGAAAGTAGTGATTTCTACAATATATGTAAATCTTAAACCTTCCATATTATTCATACTAAGCTAATAATCTGTTTAGCTATTCTGTTTCTATGACTAAACTGCAGAATCGTTTTGACGAGATTTGACTGTTAAGTAATTTTTGGACCCATAATTAATTTATTGATGCCTGTCACAAACATATCAAATTGGAATGTTAATATGATTTATGTTATACAATGCCAATAGCATGAAGCACTCAATCTCTATAGGTTGAGTGGTAAACAAGATGATCCGATATTTCGTCTCTATTGACGTATAGACGAAATATCAGACCACCTTATTCACCACTGCTCAGTTTAATTACACTAACAAATATCAACTCTCGCTCGCATTAAGCAGTACATAAATCAATACTGGACATGTGTGTACATCTCTGTATATTCTGACGGATATTTAAATATATACGTAATGGCTTATTGTTCTACTATCAAACTATAAACCAGAATGCAGTAACAGCAACAGTGTTAGACGTAAATTGTTTTCATACAAAATAAATGACATCGCCACTCTATAGGTTGTGTTCCATGGCTAATAAAAAACATACAAAATTCACCCACCTGTCCTGTTGCAGTTAAAGTACTAATACAACCACTAACCTTCACATTGTATTTATCAGCTAACGAGAGCACGGGAAGCACAGTCTGATGTGATATACGGATTTGACCGGTATAGAAATATCTGAAAAAAAATCAGTAGTTACTGTTATTTATATTTAAACTATTAGCTATTTGTTAATTACTATTATTAAATACATATTATACTTTGCGATTTAATAAACGTATATATTACATAATCACACACACACACACACACTACTGGAGTTTTAAAGGAGGCTTCGCTTTAGATGATGCCCTATTTGATAGTGATGATGTGTTTATTACAGATGGCAATATGGCACTCGCCATAAAAATTTAAGATTTAAAGTTTCACTTTATGAAGTCTGTGACAGTTATTACGCTAACTCAACAATTCCTTGATCATTGAAAAAATAGACTTCTTGAAGAAATAAATAATTCTATCATTAACCCTTCCACATATTATATTATCAAATAGCGCTTGATCTAGCATGTAAGCAATTTAATTTTTCAAAAAATTAAAAAAAACATCACATTCTAGTTCTAAAAGGCAATATAGCTCCAAAGTTTCCTAGTAACAAAACGGAACAAGATACAGACAAGAATAGAGCATATAACAGGTGCACCATATCATCCAGCTACTAACGGGCAGATAGAAAGAACAATTCAGACCTTAAAACGTAAATTAAAGAAAAATATTAATATACCAAAGATAGATTGACGACCTCCATGGCGCAACGGTTTAGCGCGTCGGAAAGTAAAACGGGGGTTGCGGGTTCGATTCCCGTCCCGAGTCTGGGTGTTTATGTATAATATGTATGTATTTACAAAAGAAAAGTATATAAGTAGTATATCAGTTGTCTAGTACCCATAACACAAGCGCTATGCAGCTTACTTTGGGACTAGATGGCGCTGTGTGTGAAATGTCTGAGTATTATTATTATTATAGAAAGGGTCGCAAAGGTACTTTTTCAAATGCGAACAATATCTAGCACATCTACGGAAAAGACGCCGGCTGAACTGTTGTTTGGAAGGAAATTTAAAACGGCTATCAGTCAGTTACACCCAGATAGTAGTTTGATGAACAAAAAGAAAACAAAATTTTAAAAATAAAATCACATATGAAATTGGCGACATTATTTTTTTTTAGAATTTACAATTCCGTTAAGAAATGGAAGAAAGGTTCTATAGTGGCTGCACCTGAGTCTGCGGTGGTTGAAATTGAATCAGAGGGGATGAGATATAGAAGACATTTAGATCAGGTGATAAAAATAATGAGTTCACATGATACAACACTGGACAACATGAATGGAGATGGTAAATCATTCTCTGATACTTATGAGGATGAAGAGGAAAACCAAACCCCTATTGTAATACCACCTCCGCAGACATGGGTTGATATCGTTGGACTACCATTTAGCTAGAAGCATTATGAATTGGCTATGGGGGAAGGCGTTATTTTGGTAACATAAATATTAAAGGTGTCAAAATATAATAATAAAAAATGAACTACCTTCAGATTGACAGATATAATTTTGATTACTAATTTGTGTATTCCACATGTTTAAAAATATTAATAAAGAGTTATTTTAATAAGTGTTGTATGATATATAATAAATATTATATTAGACAAATATTAGAACTGTTTATAATTTTTAATACTTTCTAATATACTTACAAAATAAATTAACTTTTAAAATGTATGAAATATACCAGTTTCAAGAATCTTTATGCAACCTATTATTTTAAAATTGTAAATTTAGTTAAATCATTAATAAATAATCCTTATTAATAAATAATTATATATACCTTATATATACAAATATACTACTACTATAATTATATATACCAATAAATAAACAATTATAATACTTTAAAAAGTGGGGGAAGACCAAAGCGGCAGCTGGCGTCTCCTGCAACACGATGCGACTCTCTCGCCATTCGCTCCATTCACGGTTCATCAACATTACCTAAAACATTTAGGAATTATAAACATATATTTACAAGTTATAAATTAAGCTATTTATATTCACTTTAAACGAAAAGACTCTCTATGTTCACCAATGTTCATTCATCATAGCTATTTCAAGAGTACACATCATTACGATTAAAGTTAAAAACAAACTTAATGAGGCAATATTTATTAAATCTTCTATATATATAAAAGGCGATGTATGTATGTTCCTTATGGACTCTAAAACGGCTGGACCGATTTCGATCAAATTTTGAGGGAATCTTCAGATTGGCCTGGCAGGTGATCCTGTAAAGTTTGGTAGCGATCGCATCAGTAGGTTTTTCTTTTGTTTTTTACGCCCAGTGAAACTAACGCCCTGTGATACGGGCCGGGTTTGCTAGTATCTAATAAGATCATTGAATGATGTCACTTGTTTTATTAATCTTATCTAGATTGAGCTTATGATTACTAGTCTAGTTACAATCTTCAAAATCGTGAAACATACTGATAATTTGAGTTGGAGGATAATTGAGGTCTCATTTGATTCGGGACGAAGTCTAGAAAAATGTAAAATCATATTCGCAAATAAAAATTACAAGAGTTACAAACAAATAAAGATTAAAAAATAGGTGTTCAGTTTTTTGCAAATAATTCTGGAAATATAAGCATTAGTGTCAATTGAAAAGAAGATCCTGAAAGAGGAAATTTCCTATGAAAATATCTTAACTCCCGGACATTTATGGTCATTATTAGTAATTTTAATTTAACGTTGAAAATAGGTCTGTTAGCATAGAAAGTGAACAAATATTTTAGCGCCTAGAAACCGACTTTAAGATATAAAAAAAAATTTATGTATTACATGTTAATATAAAAATTTTAAAAAATTACTGTATCATTGTGTAACATATTCATTTTTAGAAAAAAAATTTTTTTTTCAAAAAAGGTAGGTAAAGTAAAGATTCATAGAAGAGACACAAGAGGGCCCATGATAATAGTCCTACTCTTTGGATTGGAGCTCTGGTTGGTCCTCACCAATCAGAGCTCCAATCCAAACAGTAGGGATCAATGGCCACTTCTTGAAAGAGGCAAACAAGCCTGGTAGCCTGGTGGACATTGTCACATAGAATCTACATCTAATATCATACGGAATCCTTTGTGCAATAACAGAAATTGCACTTGATTATTATCAATTACCTGGAAGACTTCACTACTAGCACATAGAATCAGTCTATGGGCAGGATAGCCGACTCCAGAGACTTCAAGAGTCAAGTCGCTCATCAACTGTTCTGCATATAATGTTGCTATTTTTAGAAGTACACTTTTGGAGTTGTCCACCTACAAAAACAGAAAAATTGATTAATCAATAAAACACATTTAAAGACAATAACATAATTATGCAGTCTCTAAATAAATTCTGATGTGATTTATTAGTTTTAAAAGTAATCTGGTAGCAATAATTTTATTGGTAAAAGAAGAAAATTTAAATTTCCTACATAATATAGATATTAATGCAATTATTTTACATACTATACTATAGCGTCACCATTCACCACTATCAATATCTTCATAAAATCATTCAATTTTATTAGTCTTCATACCATAGTACATAGCAATTACAAGTGAATCTATCATTGTAAAGAATGTAGGTCTCGATTTACATGAGTTCATCTTAATAGACCTGCATTTGGGTTCTGTGTTCACAGATGTTTATGTCCAAAAACAACCTTATGATCCTCATAATGCTTTTTCTTTCACTCAGCTCTTCTCTCTCTTTATTTTATTTTTGCATGTTCCTAAGCCAGAACCTCAAAGTCTAATCAATTTATTCAAGTAAACCCAATTACAAGGTATTTTTGAACATCAAATCTACTTTAGTTCAGTTCAAATAGAAAACCTGGACACTGAGAAGAACCGACAAGAAACTCAGTCAGGTATAATTTTTTCAACTTCATTTTACAAAAAGTTTATTAAAATACAATATTTTCATTAAGCCAGTAAATGCATGTGCATCATCATTTCCAGACTATTGTTTTATCATCAATGAAATCCTTTATTTTATAGTATGATTGTCTAATCAATGTGCGTTTTATAACCAATCTAAATTTATTCTCTGTTAATTGAGTAATTTCCTGAGGAACTTTGTTATAAAAACGAATGCAGTTACCCAAAAATGAAACATTTGACTTATGTAATTTAAATTTTGAAATAATCAATTTATCACGACCTCGGGTTTCCATACCATTAATATCGCCTTTCTTTTTAAACAGATCTATGTTTTTCCTCATATACATAATAATTTCAAAGATGTATAAGGAGGGCAAGGTGAGGACATTAATGTCTTTAAAAGATCTTTAAAGTGATTGATTCCCGTGCATTCATATTGTAGATGGCACATATTGCTTGACTTATTAATAGTACCTGACATTGTGGACATAAATATTACATACACAAATTGCACCTAAATCATGCAAAACATGCGACCACCATTGTTAGAATAATGTGACAAGTAGGTGGATCAACCTACTTACAAATGCTTGACTTTTTAATTCTGATGCTTTATGTATTTTTTTTAAAGGTTATGGCATAAAATTTTTTGCAAGATGACCGATTGCAAGAATTCCTACTATTAATTGCTAATGCGCTATGGCTACTCCTGACTTTGTGAAGTTTCGGATCACTTAGTCCGAATCCGATTCGGATCTGTCTCCGCTTAATGATTTCTTGACTCTTTTGAATCATACATACATACATATCTTCACACCGTATCCCTAACGGGGTAGTCAGAGAACACGGAGCGCTAAGTGTCACAGTCCTTACATACTTCTTTCCCTCATCAAATCATCTACTCATTTTCTCCATAAAAGATTAGGGACTCATTAGTTTTGTATAGTTATATATATCAAATACTATGTAGTTGTGGGTAGATCTGATTTAGTTGTATGACTTATTAATAGTACATAAGAGGCATGATGACAGATTTTGAAATCCTCTTCTATAATGTAAGTAGGTAGCTAGGTTGGTAGATATTGTATTTATGAAGAAAATATCATTTCAGCAATAAACAAAATTTTTGATTTTCAACATATATTTTTCTCTAAAACCATTTATTATTTGATTCTTTAATACTGTCATCATGCCTTTTGTAGATACATTTGATTTAATAACATATTACGTACTTTCTTCCAATTAGTACAGTAGTGTTCAATATTGTTTTCCTTGCTTAGGACTTACAATCTAATTTCACATACTGCTTTCTCTTTTTTTTTTACATCCCGAGCAGGATCAGAAACTTAGTCGGTTTCCTATGAGAGGCATATCAATTATGAAACAAATATCTGGTAACTATACGGTATTTGGCCTATAGGACCTAAATTTATTACCGGCTAGATACCAGATTAAAAAAAAAAATAAGAAATATAAAATTTAGATACCTATTTAGGTAAAGAATTTTATTTAATCCACATAACAAATATAATCAAATACACAAAACAAATATAATCATTAATCACCATATTTTAATTTCACAATAAAAAGAAATAGTACTCCCTAGGGCAAACAAAGGCCAAATTATGGTGAATTAATATGAATTTCTCTACATTAAGAGGCAACAAACGCTTTTGCTTGTCTTCGTAGACGAGGCCAGCTTCAGAAAAAGTCTTTCACTGTATGCTGCAAGGTGCCTAAAGATAAATTGAGGCAAGCTTTGTTATGATCCCCGATACAAAGGGCCAATCTGCAAATTTCGGCCGGATATACAGCTATCCGGCTTCAAGGTTGGATGGATATCCGGTATTCAGCCAAACACCTATCAGTTTTATCTCTAATATCTATTCTTGCCAGACTCACACAAATGTTCGGAGTCAATAACTCCTTGGAGTTGATAACAATTAGAGGTAATTATTAAGGGTATCGACCCCATGTGCGATATCAAATCTTTGAATTTGGAATTACACTTATCTAGTTCTCAGCTCGTCTGCTCTTTCCGATAGTATTTGCTACCATTTTATTAAACATATACTGTACCATAAGTTACTGAGGTATTCATTCATTAATAGGATGAGTTATATGTTTGTTTTTGTTTTCTTTCGTTTCTCATTAATTTCAGTTCTGATTTCTGATTTGTGTAAAATATATGTATAGAGGTAATCTCTACAACACAGGGTATCCAGTGTAGGGATTACAGTTTTGCTTAATTATTGTTGTAAAAAAATGTGTAAATAAATAAATAAATATATCTATAAATAAGCGTACTCAGGATACGAAATGTTATGATGGACAAAACGTTTTTATAAATATTGTTATTGAGAATATAGCACATAGCCTTTGTTATAATAAACAAAGCATTTAACTGCTAATAAAACGTAACCTTACCTCCAAATCCTCATTTTCTGCATTTTCAGAAGATTTTTCAGAGTTCGAGGGTGTTTGGCAGTCCAAATAAAAAGAGGCCATCGTGTACACTTATCACTCAAATGAATACCTACTTGCTTGAAATTAAATTGCTTTTTGGTTTTACAGTCTACGCCATAGCAGAAAGATGAAACGATTAGTCATTTAATAACAATAACTTTATGAGGCATATAATTAAGTGTAAAAATTTAAACAGAAATGGAAAAAAACAGAAAATTGACATGAAAACATGAAGAAATTCTTTTTTTTAGGGATGGGCAAAAAATATCCATATATCAAAATATCGATATTTTTTCAGAAAATAAGCGATAAATATCGCCGATATTTTTAATTTCAAAATATCGATTATCGATATTTATTTCTGAGTATCAAATTCGATATTTTTTAACTCCACGGGAAAAACGATGAATGTCAAAGTTGGCATACGTGCTGCCGGCTTTTTTCCTAACCTAGCCACTAAGTCAGTATATATAATTTTCTCTATGCACTAAGTAATCACTACGTAACCTAACAATCTGAAAGCAATATTTTTCAGTCGTATTGTAGGTATTTATTTTAATATTTTTAAGTAAAAAAGTAAAACAATGTCGAGCAGGGATAAAAATACGCACCTGTAAGTCGCCTGAGCGGAAAAAATTACGTATAGGACGAATAAAAGATGTCATAAACAAATCCGTGTATAAAGTCATGAACCCGAAGAAGATTGTTTTTGCAAACGATTAGTGTTTTAAAAATGTGTGCGAAACAGAAGCAAAGCTGTTACTTCGTCATTTTAATCAATTACAAACGATAATGAACAAAATAGCTTTCTAGCATCCATGATAACGGTGAATCTTCTAAAGCAACGACGCTCGAGAAAAGAAGACATCGAAGAAAGCAAACAACATGACTGTCACTATTCTTACATTGTAAAAATTGTCAGAAACGATGTTTGTCACGAGGTTCAAGTTTGTTTTAAAGATTTCTGTTCATCATTTGGTATGACTAAAAGTAAAGTTCAGTATATACAAACTCATCTAAAGTTGACTGGTGTGGCTCCTCAAAACAAGCGAGGCAAACATAAAAATCGGCCCAAAAAAAAAAGTATTACTATATCGAGTGTAATAAAAGAACACCTAAAACCTTTCAAGGGAAGTTCTAGTCACTACAGTAAAAAAAAGAAGATTATCTCCATGAATCCCTGAATACAAAAGCTAAAGCTAAAAGCTAAAAAATAGCTGAAAAGTATGTGTGTATAAACAAATGATTGCTTGAATACATGTTAATTATGTTTGTTAAGGGATATTAGTCTATTGTGTTTACTAGAATATCTATTGTCTGTGGATCATATATACTCTCTGTAATGGCGTCTCTGAAATATGGGTGTGTTGCTGCACTGCACAATAAAATATAATTAAATACAAGTTCATTCATCATTTAAACGAGTCCTATTAACAATTTTTAAGTTAGTTTAAAAATTGACTTAATAATGAATGTCATTGTAATGCAAAAACCAGTAATGTCAATGACTTAGATTGTTTATGCTATGGAATTTAGACACTAATTTCAGACTTTGTAATAATTACAAAAATATAAAATTAAAGCATATTTTTGAGTAAAGTCAAAGAATATATTTATATAGTAATAAATAACTTGTTTCAATATTTATATAAAAAGAACATAAAAGAAATACACTTTCGAACTATAAAAAGTTGTTTTTCTCTTACTAATAATTTTTTGGCATTCATTGTTTTTCCCGTGGAATCTTCATTTTATATTGATTATGTATTCCACTTTTTTTTGTAATAATGGCCAGTGTTAGCGGATGGAAATGTCAAAAGCTCTCGCATACCTAGGGGAAAATGTGTGAGGAGAATGATGAGATTTAAGGAAGCGAAAGAAGTATGTAAGAACCGCGACGCTTGGCGTTCCGTCCTCTCTGACTACTCCGTTAGGGATACAGCGTGAGGATATGTATGTATCACAGACTACTAGTATGTATGTATGTATAAAACTAATATAACTGCAAAATGTTTTTTCACGTTCAAATATTTTGGCAATTTTTTAGGTAATCGCGCCTTGGGGCAAAAATATCGATATATCGAAATATCGATATTTTTTGCTCTGCATATATCGATATTGTCTAAAAATATCGATACAGTATATATCGATATATTTTTTCTATTTGCCCATCCCTACTTTTTTTTTAATGAGGTTCTCCCTTAAGAGGGAAGGTAAAGGGATCCTTCTATTCCCTTAAAATCGATGTCTTCAGTAGTAAACAGATAGTCTTCACTTTATTTAAATAAAACGTCGACGTCATACATTTTAATGTCTTTTGGAGTTTCTGGCGACAAATATATTGAGGCCGTCGTCTAGTAGGTTCCACTGAGGCGGACTAGGCCACTATAAAAATCCCAACGTCACGCTACTAATTAGCACTTATTTCAACAATTCCATAATAATGCACAATAATACAAAAGTGTAGATACTGGGATGCAAAACTACGCCAATTTTACATCACAATATTCGCCAGTAACAATTTGCAAATAATTAAAATAAACGCCCCATAAAATCCCGCCTAAAACACCGCTTTTTTTTTGTATAATTTTCCCTTGACAAAGAGGGCAAAGGAATCAATGCCCATAAAAGCCAACGTTTTCTTCAAATTATTTCATTATAATGTTGATGTAATACCTTCGACCACAAATAAAAAACTAGATACACAATCAACACTTCAAAAACTCTTTAGTCAAAGATTTTTATAAATACTAAACGTACGCGAAACAGTAGTACCTCGTTTGACTGTGTCTTTCTATTACATTAGATAATTATTAGACTAAAACCAAAACCTTTTTTAAAACGCTTTTAAATTCATTAATTGTTATTCATAAAAGTTAAGATTTGTAGATAATCATAATAAAATATTTAGTAACAACTCGCTTGTAATTTCCTATTTGAAAATTAATAAATATCAATAATTGCATAATAATGGTCTCAAGTTTTCTGTATTCTTAGATTGCGGCTAAAGATGTAAGTTGACGATCGCATTCGATAAACGACAGTCGCATACGACATAAGCGACCGTCGCTTTGGTTGTAAACTGTTTATTTCGTCGTCTACATTTTTTACCAATTTGTTATAATTTTTTCATGCTAATCGATACATCTAATGATTTAGATAAAAAGTTTATCTGGAACATTTTACTCTAAAACTAACTTTTCGAGAAAAATTGGAATTAAAAACATAATGTATAAATAATGTATGGAGTGCAAATCATCTCACTGGATTTCTTTTAACTCCTAACCTATCTTGAGTTGACACTATCTAGTAATCTAGATATTGGAATTTTGTAGGTGTTTTTTTTAATATGAGATCGTAACTTGCACCGATACCTGCTCATTGGTCTGGTCGATGGTATTTGAAATAATGTTCTTAGTAAGTCGTTACAATAGCTATGGATAAGGATCAGAGGATCCATGGTTCAAATTTAAATATACGTATATTTATTAAAATATTTTATAAGAAAGAATCATAAGGATAAACAGTAAAAGTGCCTTTTATCAAGACATGAATGCTTTATCAGAAATGATACAATCTTCTCCTTAATATAGCGTGGATTGAGATTATAAAATATTGTCTGGTCTTGGCATTCCTATGGCATTCGACAAGCCACCGTGATATTCACCTGTTCAATATATGCCGTTTTGGACATTACTAACTTTTAAACTGTTAGGAATAAAATATACTATTGTTCCTATTGTCTCTCAATACCAATAGATGGATGGTTGTCGCGTCGCACGGTTTAGTCTATGTTTTCTTTTTGGTATGAGGATATTTTAGTGTGTAAATTGAATTTCGGTTTATGGAGAAGTCTAAAAAGGCGTCGATCGCTTTGTGATAAGAAGAAGGGAAAGTTTTTGAAATATTGATTGTAAATCTCAATTATCTCATTTGATTTGCAGTTAAAATAAGTTCTGTTGTGTTGTTGTGTGTTCGCCGACTGAAATTAGCAGTTGATTGTATTGTATTATCTTGTTACTTTATAATTCAGTGGTTATTTTATGGTATGGTATATGGTAATTAGGTAGGTGAGAAGTGAAAATATCTTAGGAAATTGTGAACTTTCAAAAGATAGACGATGTGAGTTGGATGTAGCGAAGTTTGTCGTACCTGGTAATACATTCAACCGTACTTTGCTCGCATTAATCTTCAGTGTAAATGTATCTGAAAAGATGCCAAAATGAACATCTACAGAAACGTGATACCATAGAAAAACATACGTGCGGTGTATCCTCATGTATAGCACACGCAACGAAAAAATACGCAGTACGACAAGACTAGTGAAATTGTTAACTAAAAATGATGAAAGGATTTTTTGTGGTTTAAGTACATAGAATCTCATTCTTCTTAAATCATTAAAAAATATATTTTTTCATTTTTTAATTGTTCTTAAGCCAAGACTAACCAAGAAAATAGCAAAACTAGACATTTCAGTAAAATTAAAATTAAAAAAAAAATGTATTACCACCATACCAAATCATAATGAGAACCCTTAAAATATTAAACAGTAATTGTGAAATTTAATTATTTTCTCTTTTTAAGAGTTTCTGATCATTATTTGTTGTGTTGGGATTTTTCCAAATAATTCTTCTACCTGCCATTTTTGTTAAAGTTCATAAAAAAAATTAGTACTTAGGTATTGTGAATAGGCCGAAAATGGCTGGATTAATTTTCATCGAACATTCTTGAAAACCGCCCGACAGTCGACAGCCTGAGGGTTCTTCCAGACAAAGGGAGAGATGCCTCGTATACAGGACGGACCTCAGTTCACTACGTCGCTAGGAGAATCCGCACCCTTAAGCACATTATTGGCTTCCTATTTGGAGGAACGGACCGCGCTTCGAGTGAACCGAGCTGGTAGAGTAGTCAAAGACCAATTCCTGTGCCTAGTGTTTTTTTAGCAAGTTTACATCATGGCCATACGCCCGCGTGTATGCGTATGGTACGACGTGATCGAGCTTCTATGCGTGAGTCCATATAGTACCTTTAATTCGTAAGTCCCTACGAGTGTCACGGGGGATGTTCACGCCTCCGACGGTAGGGATGATGTGGTCAAAAAATGAACTGAATGAAAATGATGTTCGCGTTAGAACGTGTAATATGTAATGTCGTCGTCTACATCACCTAACACAACATGTCTAGACGTACGGTAGCGCTCGGGAACATCAGGATCGATATTGAATGATGAAATAGAATAATTTATAGGAAGCGCAAGAGATCTTCGCGTTCTTTTCAGTGTCTGTGTGTCTGTAATTTGTGTCTATCCGATCTTTGTGTTCCTTTTAAGGGTATAGCGTGAAGATATGTCAATATCTGTTTCTTTTAACAAACACACCATGATTATAGTTTCAGTAAAGACTAAAAATGCGTCTACATAATAAAAAAAAGAAATGGAATTATTGAACACGGCTAAACTCACATCCAATCGTTATAGGTACCGACTAGTTTCGGACCTATTGGAGGTCCATCATCAAGGTGAGTTTGCGGACGCGCCCATCTTGCACTGAGTGATAGTGCGAGACGGGGCGCGTCGGGGTACGGGGAACATTCGAAAGCAGCATAACTATCACACTATTAGTGTCTTGTCCCATATTTATAAATTATTTACCAAAGTTATCCTAAGTAGACTAGCTAATAAACTCGACGATTACCAGCCGAGGCAACTGGCCGGTTTCCGAACTAGATATGGCACAAATGACCACCTGCAAACATTGAAGACACTAATTGAAAAGTGCCATGAATAAAGGAAGCCAATCATCATCACCTTCGTTTAACTCTGTGTTGACAAAAGGTACTTCTAGCTAATGAAACATCTACAGCAGCATGGGACGTCATCGGTCAGTCTACATAAATTTACAGCCGTTCAAACTGGAGCGAGGAGTGCACTAAGGCGATGCGATTTCGCCAAAATTGTTCAATGCTGCTCTCGATAGCATCTTCCGAGGACAGAGGCATTATTATCGACGGAGAGAGACTGAGTAACTTGCGGTTTGCGGGTGATATCGCACTGTTCGCGGATAACGTTGAGGATATGCTCACTATGATCAGCGACCTGCAGTTAGTCAGCCAAAATAAGATTGAAAATGAATACGTCAAAACTACGATCACGACAAACATCCCAGAGGCAAAAAATCACCAGCTGCCTGTAGGTGTCGTCGACTATTATATTTACTTGGGCCATAAAGTCACCCTTGGCATGGAAGACCAAGCGACAGAAGCAGAAAGATGTATCGCACAAGTATGGCCGGCCTTTAGAGCAAACAGCTCGATTCTCCGATCAAACAAGATTCCCCAAATCCTAAAACAAAGTGTTTGATCAGTGTGTCCTGTCAGTTTTCACGAATGAAATGGAGACAGCAACTCTCGCCGAAAGATCTGCTGAGAAAACCCGAGTTACACAGAAGGCGATGGAGCTATTGATGCTTGGAATAATGCTCATACATCATAAAAGGAATGAATGGATCAGGCGAAAGACGAAATGAACTGACCTTACTTCATTGTTATCTATCTTAACGCTAAATAAATGTACATATAATTGTTCAGTCTACATTACCTGTAATAATTAATGTACCCACTTATTTTTGTCTTATTTACTAATAATTTTTAATTAACGAATTAATGATTAACGAAGTTAGCTTTAGGATTAACTGTGCCCACCTATGTTTTTACATAATATTTATTTGTTTGATCCAGTGGACGAGTTGAGGACGAGAGATATATCATAAGTAAGATAATTTACAATAAAAATCCAATAAGTTGTTCATTGTGAGGACTTCAAGTGTATACAAGTGTTAATTGGCATTGAAAATGTAAAATCTTTGAACTTTGCATAGAAAAAACAAGTAATTGTTTCGTTATACTTATAACCTAAGCCTGATTTGTGAATTTTTCGACTAAAAAACAATTGCATAAAAGACAACAAATCTATGTACAAGACTATTTTACTCATAAATTTGTTTCTCCGACTAGTAATAAAAGACAATTTTATCAATTTATTTATTAATTTATTATTTTTACAATGGATGGACATTACCGCTTAACGAAAAAATAAAAATTTTTAGAAATTGAGCGCAAAATGAAAATCACTTTTATGTGTTAGTGATACAGATCATAAGAACTGCTAACCATAATTTGGTTGGAACCGCATTTTAATACCAATTGCACAGAGCATAATTAACGTAAGTTTTCATGTCGATGTATTGCGCACGTGGAGAAATCAATTTGATGCAGTTTCCATAATTACATAGTATTCTGTGATCATAACCAATATGGTGTCTACTTGTACAAATCACGAAAATGTTTTAGCTTGATCTATAAGCTATAAGCATGTTTAGACTATTTTTGTTCATGGCTTCGATCGCAAATAAAGAACTAGATTCCAATCTACTGTAAAATTGAAACAAATTGTTGTCTGAATTGACGTATATATTTTTAATATCATATAGTATTATTGGTAATGTTGTGTTAATCGAAAGTAGACCTTACTGTCAAACCATAAGTTTATAAAAGCTCGTTAATGGTTCTTTCATGACATTGAAACTAAGTTTGTTAAAATAAATATTTAAAATACACGCTTACGTTTCGTGCGTAAAGTATAATTTACATAATCTATTTGCATTGCTATTTACGTAATTTTGTTTTTTTACGCCAAAGTGACAAGGATAAGACATGTATATTGTCGGGCAATATTTAAAAGATGATTACGAATTTAATAAAAAATAAGCTATGTAACGTTATTACTATAACGAAAACGCAAATAATATTATTTAATTTATTTACCGAAAATAAGTCTAAGAGTTTTTTTGAGCATTCTAGATATGTTGTTTTTACAACTTTTAAAGGAGCACTTTGACATGTTCGCTGTTAGCGTTTTCAAACACAATTAAAATATCTAGTTTTTTATTTGTGATCGAAGGTTCATGGTTCCTATATCCATAAAATTCCAGCACTATCTTATTTCGCGACCGTTCTTAATCTTATGCATTTAGAACTTTTTTATTTTAGTGATTTGTCTACAGTTAGTATAAATACATAAATCTGTAGAGTATACTAAAGTAGTACAGTAGTAGACTGCATCTAACGTTTGTGTTATACTTTCAATACTAACTTTTAAATTACTTTTTTTACTTTTTAGTATATTGTTTTGCTTGCTGTTTGTATTAAATGAATAAAAATACATTAACAGTTTCAATTTCATTTTTATTAATGTAACGTAATGTAATGTAAAATGTAACATTCATTGGAGGGTAGGTACATACGAAATATCGGTAACGGTGTCGAATTGTATGGCACTACTATCGATAATTAGGTGGACATCACTCATTTTTGTTGATAGGTTGGTACACGTGATAAACTATTCGTTTTTCTAGGATGTTGAATTGGATGGAAACGTAGGATGAGGAGATATAATTAAAAGACGTGCTTTCGCTAACTCGTGAATTTCTCAACCGACTTATTTTCTAACATTCAAAAATACCATGTTATTATGAAAGTAGCAACACTTTCAAAAAAACAGTGTTGCCATTTGTTAACGATTATGATTAGAACGATTAATCGAGAATATTGATAATAGCTAACACTCGGCTAATCCTGACGTTAAACGCGTCCTCGCCTTTGGCATTCAAAGCCAACTTCAACGTAACGCACTCAATTAGAAATACTAAAGGGTATTTTTGAACGTCCGGTTCGATAAAAAAAAAGGCCTGTACTGAGAACCGGCAAGAAACTCAGTAAGGTATCATTTTGTACTTTATTTTTTTTTTAAGATAACATTATTACAATATAAATTAACACAACATTACAATACAAACGTTAATTAACAAAAGAATAAACGTTTGATGAGTACAATTAATGATGACAATTATATTAGTTATTCTAATAAGTAATTCGTTATAACAGTCACTGATAACAATAATATAAGTACATAGTTTCTTTACACTCTGATATCTCCTTTGGTAAATAAGCATGCTTAGACATTATCATTACCCTTGTACATAAACTTAGAGCTAGGCCACCGGTCAGCATCTGCCGCATAGATGGTACGTTTACCATCTTTCAGCTTCTGCCGCTCGAATGGCTTACAATCTTCTAGCTTTTGCCGCTCAGATATTAACACTAATACATAAACTTAAAGCTAGGCCACCGTTCAGCATTTGCCGCATAGATAGTACGTTTACCATCTTTCAGCTTCTGCCGTTCGGATGGCTTACCAACTTTTCCAGCTTTCGCCGCTCAGATGGTAACACTCTTATACATAAACTTAGAGCTAGGCCACCGTTCAGCATTTGCCGTATAGATAGTACGTTTACCATCTTTCAGCTTCTGCCGTTCGGATGGCTTACCAACTTTTCCAGCTTTTGCCGCTCAGATGGTAACACTCTTATACATAACTTAACGCTAAACCACTGTTCAGTATATGCCGCATAGATGGTACGTTTACCATATTTCAGCTTCTACCGTTCGGATGGCGTACTCATCATCGTCCAGCCTTCACCGTTCAGATGATGAGCCCTCTCCTGTACCTTTGCAATCTTACGTATACAATTACATGAATATTCTCACTCTTGTGTACGTCCATGTACAATTACATGTCGCACACCTTTTACGTGTACAATTACACGAATATTCTCACTCTTGTGTACGTCCATGTACTATCACATGTCGCACACCTCTTACGTGTACAAATAACAATAGACTTAACTAAATCACATAATTTAGTTTCAGCAACCACCACTACATTGTACTATTTAACTCAATATAACTAAATGAATTACAACTCATATATTCGATGTCATAGGACGTTCTAAATCTTGATCTCGTAATGTACATATATATTTAAATCACTGTATTCTTTATAATGACTTATTACTTGTGGTATCCATACTTTTAATATAAATTTGAATTAATTAATTAACCCGATTAATACGTAAAGAACTAAGGGTACTGCTCTAGATATGTCGTCCGGTAATTAACTTGAAGAAAGAAAGATTATTGTAAAAATTCCATAATATAAGATATTCTATTTAATTACTTTAAACTTATACATTAACAAGAAAAGTTGGATACATACATACATACATATCCTAACGCTGTATCCCTAACGGGGTAGTCATCAAAAGTTGGAATCATTCACAATATTCATAAATCATTACTTCTCTTATTATTTACATCACTTTATTATTGTCATTTTCTTTTTCCTACTTATTTTACAGGAATTAGGTATTATTCGAACGACTCATTATAATCACTTACAATTTAATCTTTCGATGGATTCTAATCAATTTTTAGCATGATATGCACACATGTGCTCATATACTCTTGACACTTATGCTCAAAACGTTTTGTTTTCTAAATCTAGTTCATTTAGTCACAGGTTTCATTTTTAGAGCCTCATCACTGTCATCGTTAAAGCTTTATATTAACTTACAGTCAGTATAATAATAATAAAATTTTTTTTTTCGATGACGTTACAGCAAATTGTATAGGTAACTTTTGTCGGTTAAAGACGCGTAATTTATGAATATTTACTCTCTATTAGATACCGTTCTCCGTATTTAAGAAAAGGATTTTAAAATCTATGTCCCTACATTTATAATGTTTTCGGGAATATTATTTGTTCAAAATATTCTACTATAGACGGATATTTACAGTAATTGAAACACGCGATTTAAATTTCGAGCTTTGTGCTGATCGCAGTGTCTAACCTGCACACATAGTCGTCTCGATCAGTCAGTATCGAATTCGCACACTACTTCATTCCTGATTATTCAAAAGAAACGAACCAGTATGTAATATAAATGACGCTAATTGACCTTTTCGCACTGTAAAATAATACAATCCTATTGTCTTTCTTTAATATAAAACTTTTCTCAATGGAATGCACACATGGCCAGTTAATCTCACGTGCAGAATTTGTAAATGTTTTCCTTTTATTTTATTTTTTACGTTTAAGTAATTATCCGTTATTCTTATAATTTTATCCTATGTTTTACTTTTTACCTTCCGAAGATTAAGTTTTATACGTGCATTAAAATGCTTTTGGTCATATACTTGTAGAGAAAAATGTTAACGGAGCTCTATAAGCTAACGAACGATTTCGAAACTAATTAAGCGTTTGGTATTGTTAATAAATTTCAATTTCGTATAGAGTTAAATCTAATTCCAACCATTGATAAACGCTCTAAGACTATCTAAACAACCTTGTCACTTCGAAACTGCATAGTCTCACGTCAAATCACAGAGAAAGTTTTTCTATTGATACTGGACAGTATGGCGTTATAATTAAACAATAAATAAATGTGTTACTAGAAGCAAAACAAGAAGATTCTGTGCGTACTCCTAGAAATAGATACAAAAAAAGTTCACAAATGAATCCCTGCTATTTCCCACTTCAAATGGGTCTTGGTTCGAGTTTTTGTTTTCTTTCGCCTGGTACACTGCACACAGATCAATTCGTGTCCCACTGCATCACGAATAGCTCAGCCGCTGTATCGTGTCCAGCACGTATGCGTCGATGTCGTTCAATTCACAACCTCTAGTACAAATATACAAGTCCGACCTGAAGATCTCACCGCTAAGATACAATTCAGCGAAATAAAATATGCTACTTTGAAGCCCAAATGCCTTACTGCTACTTTAGATCAGAGTTCGTTATGGAATTGTTGGGAAGTTCATCTGAAGATAAATTTGGATAAACCTTACACGTTTTCCACACCGCGCTAATAAATATGAATAACTATTCCAATGTAAAGAATTTTCCGTCATAACTCTGAAAGCTATACAGTATACAATCTAATGTATAACAGGATATTAGATACTTATTCTGTCAGTGCATCAAAGGAAGTCGTGGGAAGAAACGAGTCGTAACGGTAAATCAATAATGTTCATAGTATCAAAAGGCAATTCTTACGAATTTTAATGCTGCTGTTAAATTAATACTATGTTACTACTACACACAGTACTACTACATCTAATGACAACAATATTAAGCGCAACAATCCCGGACTTGATTAAAACTGAGACGACATAAGTATAACAGCTCACAATGACCTCTGTATCAGCCTTCCATCCTAACCACTCCTAATAAAATGTACTGCTCAGTATCCCCAACCAATTGTCTCTCCACCTAAATGTGCAGACTTAAAATGAAGACAACAAAATAAACCAATGAGAACCAACTAAACTCTACAGTACACCTGCTGCGACAGCTGTCGCGGAAACGCCCATCAATCTTTAATAAAAATGTCATCCGACAGTATCATCAGCGTATTTTAAAATCAAAACATAGGAAACTGTTGAGACGGTTTTCAAGAAAGATGAAAACTACAAGTAATAATATCGACGCCGAAGAGTTGATCAATTTTATCAGATGTTCTAATTCATTCATTGCCCGACTGGCAGCATTTTTATATTTGACTCATGTGTTGTTAAAATATATTTTTCAAAACTACGAGACAAAGTCAATTTCAATTTTGAATTCAGTATTTAAACAATAGAATTACATATTAGGCGTATAGTCCGCCGCTCGGTGTCGCCCGCAACTTATTTAAGAGAAAATGTTATTGACCAAGGTACAAGTCCTTTTGGTTCACAGGTACTCTTCGGGACATTATTAATAAATTCAAAGAATATGACATGAACCGCTAAGTGCCATTAGCGTATTTTATTGCGTATACGAAATATCTCGTTATGTTATGATAATCGTTTTCCATATTTCCCGCACTAGTGGGCGTGTGCCATGACATGTTTTTTTTTTTTACTACAACCGAAAGATTTAATAATGAATGAATAATGAACTTTAAACCAACTCTTGCTTTGCTTGTGCGCCTGTGTATATACATATATATATGTTTATTTTTTTTAAGTACGAAAACATGCTACTTATTCTCATTACGTCCAAGACTTAAGAGACCTTAAAGAAATTATCATTCTATATTTTCAGTGTATGACACGTGAACAGTGAATGTACCAAATGTGATGTTAGCAGAAATAGATTCTTACAGTTGTCTCGAGGGGCCGTGCGGCCAACAACCAACATTTGTTATTCACATATTCCGTTCGATTCACCTTAACGAGAACTAAGCGATTATTAATGCAATTAAAACATGGCTAAATTAACATGGTCACATTATAATACGTAATCTAGATTTGTGTCTAATAAATAAATCTATGATAATTTAGTTGTTCAACGTCTTATGAGCACGACTTTAGTTATGAGCAACTCTCTGCAATGAATATTGACTCCATCATTATTAGTCTTCTCTATACATACTATCTAATTTATCTACGTAGTAGAAAGACCGTAAAATACTTTATGGATTTTTTTAATATACGTACCTACGCTGATTTACTCTAATCTTTTAAATATGTATCTACCTACGCTAATTTTATGTCCCTATAGTCTATGTCCGAAATATCCATGAGAATACATTAATTTGTTAAAAGAATTGAAATTTTAGAGAACGTTATTCAAAAAATTTAAAGTTTAAATTATAAAATGTTTAATGCATCCGTTTCGTGTATAACAATCGTTCTAAAGTGACCAAGTCAATGAGACAAGCCTGAATTATGCATAAAATGTAGATTAATAAGATAACGATAGCTTCAACGACCTCGTCAAAGATGGTGACTGCTTTTTCTTGCACGTACATCTACTAGCCTTTCCACATACGTAATATTCAAGTTTCTATCACCATCTACTATTTCAGAGAAAGAATCTACTAAAATAAATAGGTATTTTATAATATATGTGAAAGGTTCATTTTCTTTCTTATGTAAATCGATAATACCTACGTTCTCTATATACAGTTTATATAAGAAATGGAGTATTTTCTGTGCAAGAACAGTTCATCAAATACCTTTTAATTTATTTTTCACTTTACCACTAAGAATGTGTGTAAATTCGCGATAAGCTATCCAATTATATATATCGACATGACATTGCAGTTTTATAAAAATTCGTTTGTGTGCCTACATACATAGAGACTAGAGAGAGATCTACCCGTAATCGTTAAAATAATTCAATACAACCCTGGCTACAAAACGTATGACCACTCGAGGGTATCACCAAAAACTCATACACGAATAAACTTCTCTCAGTTATGCATAATCTCTGATGTCACTAACGGGCATTTGCAAGCATAGTATCTTGTAACTAGTATTCAAATTAAAACATAGACAAATTTAGAAACCTTAGAGACACAATAAAAGTAATAGAACGATGATGAATCTTATGATTTCATAACGTAAAAGAAAGTTAACGTTTTGGTTTACCTACCCTCTTAATTACCACGTGTGGGTTATTCGCACTGATAATGATTACCACGAATGCATACAATATCTTACAAGATAAGAACACTTCGTAACATTGAAATTTTCTTAGAATAGACTGTTAAATTTTTATAATATTAAGAAGACGAATTCATTAGGTCACTGTCACTGATTCACAAATTCACTAAGTCACTGAATCACGGGTTAAAATTTCTGACCTTTAACAATTGTCCATCGCTGATGTTTCTTTAGCTGCTTTCCGCGTTATGCTTCTCCTTGGAATCGTTCGTCTTGTTTTTCAGTTTCTTAATAATGGGCTGTGGTTATTCAGTATCCCCACTTCTGAGATGATAAACTATTCGTTCTTCTAGGATGTTGAATTGGATGGAAACGTAGGATGAGGAGATATAATTAAAAGACGTGCTTTCGCTAACTCGTGAATTTCTCAACCGACTTATTTTCTAACATTCAAAAATACCATGTTATTATGAAAGTAGCAACACTTTCAAAAAAACAGTGTTGTCATTTGTAAACGATTATGATTAGAACGATTAATCGAGAATATTGATAATAGCTAACATACGTAATTGTAATTTGTGTCGTTGTGGTATTGATTTGCGGTCTCACGTAACTAGCAGAAATTGTTGCAAGTGCCTTCTCCTAAAACATAGTGATTACATTATCTTTTTGGTCACAGATATCTACTCTACTATTGATTGTCTGCTGTAATTTTTTTGATGCTTAACTTTCTGATTATAGACTTATTTTGCCGAGTTTCGATATTTTATTACAATTTACTGTATAAATAAAGTCAACAATTGGAACAAAGTTGATGCTAGCGATAAGTTTATATAACAGTTTTTTTGTTTTAATTTTAAAGAGGAGGTTATGATAAAATGCTTCTGGCTCTGAAGAAAAAGAAGAACATCATTGCCCTCACATTGTGCATGGTGATCTGCTTCATATTGTATCAACTGTACTTCTTCATGACAATTTCTAATGTAACAGCGAATAACAATAGGGTCGTGCCCGTATTAGACCACGCGAGTGTGAAAGAGTTAGTACTCTTGCGATCAGAAGCAGATAAGAATGTAAACGATAACGGCGTATTGAGGGGAGTTCTGTATTCAAATATATTGCAATACAGGCCAGATTCGGAAAATAAATTTAAATGTTTGATAAGCGAACAAACAATTCCGTTTGAATATGTCAATGATGATTATTGTGACTGTGCTGATTCAACTGATGAGCCAAGCACCAGTGCATGTGTTAATGGCACCTTTTATTGCGATACACAGTACAAAAATAAACCAGTAACAATGAACACTGTGCCATCGAGTAAAGTGAATGATGGAATCTGTGATTGTTGTGATGGTTCAGATGAGTGGCATAAGAAACCAAATGAAAAACTTTTATCACAAGCATCTCCAAGGCATTATGTATATAAGTGCCTTGACATTTGTTATAGTTAAGCCTTGGACAGCTAATTAACATTTATGTTAAAATCTTTACTACTTCGCTTCTGTCTGGAATTTAGTTACTTCATGAAACATGTAGCTAATGTAAATAGAATTGATTTGTAAATATTTGCTTCGAAAAACTTAATACTGAGTACATAAATGGTTAAAATTAGTTAGTAAGTAGGTAAAATGTTTCATACATAACACTTGGTTATGTAATTGTTATATAAAGACTGAATAAAATCCAAATGAAGTTTATGTTTAATTTAAATAAGTACAAGTACAACACATTCCAACATAAGGAATTATAATGCACTTAAAAGAATTAAAATCCTTTATAAATTGTTAAAGATAGGTACTTTGGTTTTTGTATTTATAATCAAAATATAGGTATGTAGACTAGTCGTAAATAATTGATACCATAAAAAATATAATAGTTATGTACCCCCCTCAAGAATCTTAGAATTACTAATAAAGGTGAGCGCACACTTATACGAGCCGAATGCATCAAACGAATTGAAGTCAAGGAGGCCTCGCACAAATATCCGCACCAATTCGGACGATTGGATGCGGGCAAGTGTGCAAGGTTTCATAGGATTTCATAGGAGTTCGACTCGTTCTATCTGTTCGACTCAGATAAGTGTGCGTTCAGCTTAAATCTGAAGTCAGAAAATATAACTTTAAGCCGTCTCACACGTCACATAGCACACTGTGGCACACATGACATCTCAATTGTTAACTGGTAATGAGCTACATGACTATTTCTTAATAGCTGTTAAAAAATAGGTTCAGTAATCATAAACAAAACTGTGAAAAAATATTCGAAATACTATGAAAAACATTAGTTATTTGCTTTCAATCATTAGTTGGGAACAGACTATTTCTTAATAGCTGTTAAAAAATAGGTTCAGTAATCATAAACAAAACTGCGAAAAAATATTCGAAATACTATGAAAAACATTAGTTATTTGCTTTCAATCATTAGTAGTGGGAACAGAGTCGGAATAATTTCCGTCTTTGTCACTCCAAGCGCTGCGCAATGTCATTGCGACTTTGCAACGTCACAGCTATGTAACTTGATTGAAACTTTATTTATGAGGAGTTAAGGTCTAAAATTAAATGAGTCCGGTGGGGAGTGCGCAATTTATTTCTTTTGCAATTGAATCGTAATTTTATAGAAAACGCTTTAAGGTCTATAATTAATTGTTATATAGTCTCGCTAGGGAGTGCGTTTTCATCACAATTTGTACAATTCGACAATTATAAACTATTCGGCCAATTCAAGGTACATTTTTATATGACAAACATTACGATACGACTTTCTATAGTGATGAACGAGTTAATGCGTCATATTCGAAATACATAATGATGAAATCGGTAAATCGATTCAGTGATATGATTCTGAAAATTAATTGTGTTAAGTTTTCCCTATCCAATGTACCCAAAATCCATAATGGACTGGAACTGGATGGGAAACAATTAGAATTAATGAAATCAGCTACTTTTCTTGGTTTAACAGTAGACAATAAGTTACAGTGGGCGGACCATATCGGGACTTTATCTAATGAGCTCAGTTCGGCAATTTATGCTATTAGGCGCATTAGACAGTTGACAGATGTAGCTACGGCTAGGCTGGTGTATTTCGCATATTTCCATAGCCTTATGTCTTATGGTCTGCTACTGTGGGGGTCAGCGGCGCATATGAAATCTATCTTTATTTTACAAAAGAGGGCAATACGTACCATCTACAGTATGAACGCACGAGAGTCGCTGAGAGATCATTTTAAAGACATTGATGTACTCACCTTACCCTCGTTATACATCTATGAAAACATAATGTACACTAGAAAAAATTTAGATCTATTTCAAAAGAAAGTCGCTATTAATGGTGTGGAAACTCGTGGTCGTGATCAGCTAGTTATTCCTAAATTTAAATTACAAAAGTCACGTGGTTCATTTTTGGGTAACTGTGTTCGTTTTTATAATAAAATTCCTCAAGAAATTACTCAACTAACGGAAAAGAGATTTAAACTTGTCATTAAACGCACACTGATTGGAAAAGCATACTACAAAATTAGCGATTTCATTGAAGACACAACAATAGACTGGAAGTGATCCTCTCTGCATATGCATTTACTGGCTTTATAAATATTGTATTTTTAAATAACTGTTGTAGAATGATGTTGAAAAAATGATACCTGACTGAGTTTCTTGTCGGTTCTTCTCAGTATTCAGGTTTCCTTTTTGAACCGAACTAAAGTAGATTTGACGTTCAAAAATACCTTGCATTTGGGTTTACTTGAATAAATTGATTTGACTTTGACTTTGAAAAAATATATTAAGATGGAAAACTAGTACATAATACGACAATATATTTACTTATTTTAAACCGTACAGGAAAAAGTGGAATTAAAAAACTGATAGCCCCAATAATGACGAGATTATTTAGCTTTATAGTTTATACTCTGTGTTGTTTAACACATCATATTGTTTGACCTCGAAAAAACCGGCATGCGCTAAAGGATAGGAAATACTATGCATTGGTAACCAATGATGTTATATTTAAAAAAGAGGTAGATAGGTTACGTTAGTACTAATCATGAAGGAAGGAGGAGACGTTGTTATGGGCTGAGCCTGTGTGTAAAAAAATATAGGCTCAGCTTTAAAGCGTAGGGGTGTATCGACTACACGTATGCCAGTTCGATCCTGACAGTCACGCGTATTATTTTACGAAAAAAAAAGATTTTCAGTGATTGTACAATAGAAAAATGAAGTGCCATGAGGTTGGTTGCAAGTCGCATTCAGATGGATGCTGTGATACTCTAAAAAATATCACATTACATGTATAAGTATTAATTTATACAATATTACATCGACAGTTCTAGAAAGTTTTCTTGTTAGTGTAGGTGTTACTATTCGTCGACAGATGTCAACTTAATCGCCCTTTAAAATCACATTTTGCACTCGGATATCGCTAAGCATATTAAAAACCTACCTGTTTACTCCTAACAGTGCTCAATTGTTAATTTAATTTATGAAATTGTTTGTAAAAAAGCTACTTCGATTCATTTACACCGAGTGAAGTGACCTCTGTTGGGGAATAAAAATTCTGGCTAAAACTGACATTATCAGCAGGTCTGCACGCAGGAGGTAGCCGTATTACAATAATACTAACGTATTTTTTTTGTTACGGATAATTTCTGTTGAGGAATAGAATAGAAGTTACTTTACAAAACATTATAAGGACCGCACTCTAGACGTATTAATACTAATACACTCTTTTATAAAGGATAATTAAAGCCAAGGAAGATCAAGGCTGACTTACGAGTATTTAATAGCCAGAGCTGTTAGCTGACTAAAATGTGAAAAACACTCGCATACCCAGGCAAAAATTTGTGAGGAGCGATAATGAGTGATTTGAGGAAGCGAAAAAAGTATGTAACTCTGACTACCCTGTTAGGGATACAGCGTGAGGATAATATGTTGTTGTTGTATAAAGGATAATTTTTATATGCTTTTCATAAACTAATTTATTTAATAATAACTAATATTTGATAATGCACTCATATTTTGTATTTTATAACAAAGTTATAACGTAATCTAATCGAAACTAAATTACGCATATACTCGTGTAGCAGTTTTATAGTAATGGTAAATGCTTACATAGACCATAGAATCAAATTGGTCTAATTCGAAGTTTAGAGATTTTGTTTTGGCAAGTTCCGACATTGAATTCTGTATTGGCTTATTATTAATATAATAATAAAATGGATTTTTCACAATTACATGTTTAAATATTCTCGCGATATGTTGCTAATGGGACAGGCAAGTTTGTACTGTTATCTATTAAATTAAAAGTAGTAGGTATTTTTAAGTTTATTATTTTAATCCGAAATTCTGAAATTTTAAATTAAGTCGCTTTTATTCTAAAGATGCGATATATTGTCTTACTAATAATAAATATGTAGCGACCTGGCGATGCTAAAAGTGCTGAAATGCATTTTAGTAGAATATACAGCAATTTCAGGAAATTAAAGAAGTATATAAAGACCGCGACGCTTGGCGCTCCGCCCTCTCTGACCACCCCTTTAGGGATACAGCGTGAAGATATGTATGTATGTATGTATTAACCAATTCGTACGCGTGGCTCCGCCAGTCGCTTTCATACCATCGCCCTGCCATGCCACTTCGTGCTAATTAAATTGTGTAAGAAGAAAATAAAAGTTCGACACCAATATGTGATTAATTTATTTGGATTTATAATAAATGAAGCGAATAGACACTAAGAAAATCCCTAAAAACACATTACAATTTCGTAAGAGCGTACCTAGACGGATTCCCCACTACAATCGCTTGTCAAGACTCATCGTTCGTGGCGCGATCTGCATTATCATTCTATTTAAATAAAGAGACAGTAACAGTTGCATGATGCGCATACAAACAAATGGACAAACGTTAATTTAAAAATTGCTATTCTAAACCGTTATTCGGTCCCCAACACGCACGATACATACATACATATCTTCACTTGGTATCAAACGATAGGTACATTGTATTACGATAAAAAAAATTACAAATGTAAAACTACATCTCATCGGCTTTACTGCTCCATCCTAATATACATTATAGATTTATATCAATTTACTCTTAAATACAAATATGTGGTATTTCATAACTTAATGTGAAAATTTTTGAATCGTGCAATTTCAAGTTACCGATTAATCACTAAGTACGTCTCTGTATCAAGAATGTATTTTACTCATCTGCCATGCAATTCTGTAAAAACTCGAATCACCCAAAGTGATACTCGCTCGATAATTCACCCCACTTCGCATTCGAACTCACTTGACCTTCAAATGGAATTCTCTAAACCAAACATTCTAGGAGCGAAGTGAAGTGATCTTAGATGCGAGTTTGTCGGGTATTGCTTTAAGAGTAAACATCTCAGTCGATATTTCGTCTTAGAGTATTTTAACTTCTGAAATAATTACCTTAAATAAAACTCGTTTATTTAGACTGGATTGTTATATTTAGCGAAACTTCATAAAACTCATTTACTATAGTACAACTCGCCGCCACCACTCATCGAGGCGGCGCTAGTATCTCTGTCGACTTTAGAGAATACCAAATCTCAGTTGACAATCTCACCGCGGATTCAGAAGTGAATTTGACTAATTTGCGTTAGAGAATCGCACTACTGGTAGTCAATAATAAAACTACTTGAAAAATGATAACACAAAGAGACTGCTACAACTCGCTAGATGGCGGCAGATTCGCAACATCCCCCTCCATTTATTCCGCGTCCCTCTCAACCCGCATGTTGTTACACTGATTTGTATGAGGAAAATTCTTTAAAGTACTAATGCTTGTAAAATATTGTCCCGGTTTTACGCACACACATAAGCCACACACTTTGTTTATACACACTAATAAAATGATGAAGTGTAAATAAGATAGCATGACAATTACCATAAGCAAAGTGAGACAAATATACATTGCACTGCGTCGCTATACAATGTAAGATTTCAATTGTATTTCAAACTAACAAATCACACGGCTCTCTAAAACCATTGTGATTGGTCAAATTCACTTTCTTACTGCATTTTAAGCGAATCCGTGACTACTTCATAGAATATTAGTAATTAATGCCACAGAACAGACATTTTCGAAAAATAGTGAGTGATGTGTGAGTGATCTTGACTTAAATAAATATATAGGGTGAAGATTGCCCGTCATCGAGCCCTGACTTGAACATTTTGGGTTATTTTTTATGGACTCAATTGGAGCTAAGGACATGCAGTCTTACCCAAACCTGGATTCTCTCAAGCGAGTCCTTATCAATGAATCGCAACGGATTTCTATTGAAAAGATTCGTACTGTCATAGATGAATGGCCCACGCGTTTAAAGGCCTGCATTGAAAACAAGGGCGGGCATTTTTAATGTCTTTTTTTATATTTAAATCTAGATGTCAGTAGTTATAATTCATGTAAACAATCAATGAATATTTAACATTGTTCCAAAAATATTTTAGTTTTACTTTGTCTCAAGACTTATGAACACACGAGGTACTTAGGTACTTACGTACTTACGTACTTACGTACTGACGTACTGTACATATCTACTTCGCCAAACATATTTTTCTTTCTTTATGGCATGCCGCACAGATTAGCGCTTGCGCCAATGTCAGGTATTAACACAAATCAGTAAGAGTACCTATGGTATTAATAAGTGGAATCCACAGGTGAAATCACAAGTAAATTAGTTTTTTCTTGTCGTAAAACTCTTCCAGTAAAGTGAAAGTAGGCTTTACTGAAGTTATGAAGGACTTCTTGGAAGAGCGCGAGAACTTCAGCTACACATGTTTATTTAGACCTACTCCATTCCTTTCACTTACACAGCACTATAAAACACAATATACTATCACTTTTGTGCTTTAAAACTTCCAAAGATGTAAAAAATAGAAAATCTAAATAAAATGACAACCTCAGTGCTCCCGTTCCCGCCAAAAAGTCCCGCTAAACGACCAATGTAAATCAGGTGTAGATTTCTGTCAAGGTCAAAAGCACAGATTTATAAATGGAAGCAGATCAAACATAATTCACTCACACATAGATACCGTGTAAGTAATAACACTGTCACTTTCGTTGTAGTTTAAAATTGTATATCTTTATCCTTTTCTTTCATTTGTTGCAACACAATGGCACACATAGACAATTTCGAAACCGTGGCAGCCGCCCTCTTCCGCTTAAGTCAAAATAAGCGGAGTATGGCGTCTGTTTACTTGTGTACAACGTCACATGTTCGATGATTAAATATTTCTTGGTGTATAAACATTATTTTGGTTATTTAAAGTGCAAAATACGATACAAAAGTGTTGTACCCCCAATAGTTGCAACGCCTCATACAGAAAAGCCCCGAAAATCACGTTCCATCGGTAAGTAAATCTGATGCTACAAATTGTTTGATTACTGCATTCAATTAGCTTATATTTTTGTATTTCGTGGCTCTGACACTTAAATATGTTGCAAACTATTAAAATTTCAGTTTCCTTATATTATATTAGGTTTTTTTATTGGTTTTTTATATTTTTGTACCAAGTACCTAACCAATTTTGACATTATTAGTACTTGTACCTAAAAGAGGGCCGAATTCAGAGAAAACTGAGTCTCGCAATAAAATTAAATATTAACGGACAGGTACCTAAGGTTAAGCAACTATCTATTTTTTGCAACTATCTTTTGATTTTGATCTATATCAAAATCAAAAGATCTATAATGAGTTCTTAGATAATGTAATAAGAAAACAATCCGATTAATAAATAAAAGACTGAAAACATTCTTTGCTTTATTGTGTAAACTATTTTAGTTTTTGTTCTCAATGTCATCCATCACCCATCGACTATCTCCAGATTTCTTTTAATTTTTGAGTTTTATGCGTAGTTTAGAGAAAATAATAATCAAAGAACAAAACATAGCGATGAATAGTTATTTAATAATTTTATAAAACATTCACTGTCGCTTATCTTCTTAGAAAAATAGTTAACGATAACACTCGTCTGATATAAAACTTGTTCTATTTTCTCATAACCAAGTCTCTAACACTTACAGTAAAGCAATGGTAAGTAGGCTTTACTGGAGTTACAAAGGACTGTTAAACGAAATTCCTCCAACTCCTCTCACTCGCACACAACTGTAACGTACAATATACTATAATTTTTACACTTAAAACTCCCAAAAGCACTAAAAATATCCAATCTAAATTTTGAATAAAATGCCAACCACGCTTCTTTTGTTCGCGCCAAAAAGTCTAAATTCAAAACTTTCACTTGCCTGATTATCAACTTTCCCGACTTTTAAAAATATATCGTTTATGTCATTAAACTTCATGTACCCACATAAATCGAACCGCAAGCAAGGTCATCACAATGTACATGCGGCTCAAGACCAGCAGCGCACAGCCGTCAGGCCTCATGTATCGAACGAACAATCATAATATTGTATCGTGGAGCCATTGGGAACACTCCAAATTACATCCTTCATGTGACAAAAACAATCTACAAAAAGAAGGAATATAATAAAGTAATAATCTCTAATACTAGTATCAATTAATTTTATTCTTATTTACATTAACAAAAAGTACATACATACGTTAATATTTACAAACTGAAAACTACACATTATCTTTATTTTATCACGTGAAAAATATAATTTGGAGTGTCCCAAATAGTCCCGCTCTAAGATAATACACAATATAGATACCCACTCCTTAATGCGGCCCTGAGTTCTGTATGTGTGTGAGTAATATTTGTTAGTGTTAAATTTGCCACGCATTTTGAACCGATAGTATAGTCTGCTTCCATTTAAAAGTCTGTGGTCAAAAGACTGGGATGTAAGTGGGTGACGCGGGTAGCGTCGCGTACTAGAAGAAAAAGAGATTATGCACGTCGATATTGTATATAATACACAATGATATTATAATACTTTTGTTTTGTAACATCATTGATAATACATATAAAATTTTTCATTTAAATTAACATTTACATAATAACATTAAAAATGCATTCAGAAATACGTATTGGTCACGAAGGCTTTATAAATAGAATATATAATTTTTTTCTACAATTACACCACCAAAAAAGAACACCGTAAGCGCATTGCGTCTCCAACCTCAGACCAAACCGAGGCAAAAGAGTCATTCATTACATTACTGTAATACAGTATTACCAACCCTAATTTTAGAAAATTGGTAGATGGAAATTGAAATGCAAGAAATCGATAGATTGAAATAGGAAACGGTATATCAACCTATCTTACAGCTTTCCTAAAACTCTAGTTCGGAAGATTTTTAGGCATTAAAAAATAAAACTAAATGTACTCTAAAACATTTGTGTTTCTGCTCTAAAATATCAATTAGTTTATTGTGTCCTTAATTAGTTGAAACAATTTTATTTTTATTTTACTCTTGACCTTTCGGCTTGCTTTATAGAAGCTCATGAATATAGAAGGATCATGACTTGAAGGACGCCGAAACATCAGGAGTGAAATGAAAATAAAACTATAGGTAAATACGAGTTATGAAATCCTTAAATAAGTATTTCTATTCTCAAAAAACTTGTTTCAAATAGAAAAAAGATTATTTTCAAAACATTGCCTCTTTTTCTATAATTATAAAAAAGTTATGGGTGTCGACTCCGACGCGCGACTGGAGTTAACTCCTTACGAACGAGTGTTATGATGTATATAGAATAAAAAATATACATATATACAATCAATTAAATAAACATACACTAAATTAAAGACAGACGTTTGTATGTACAGTTTATACTGTTTATCACATTATTCATATTATGTTATTTAAAAAATTAGTATCTGTCATCTTGGATTTGAATCTGGACGTCATTTTCATAATCAGCACACCGAGAAACCTAGAAAATGACACCCATGTTGATTAATCCAAAAAATAATGTTGTCATCATGGATTTGAAAATTAGCGTCATTTTCGTAATGAGCACCCCGAGACACCTAAAATGTGACACCCATGTAGATTTATCCAAAAAATGTGTATTTGCTATCTTGAATTTGAAAATGAACACCATTTTTGTAATCAGCACTTTGAGAAACATGGAATACGGCAGGAAACATTACGTTTCCCTTTTTTAGTTAACGCTTGATTTTACACTTCATAAAATTTCCATGCGGCGTGCTATCGAGTCTTCCAAAATATTTTTAAAATATTACGAAAACGTGTACTAAACATTATAAAGTATTCGTGACCAATACGTATCTACGAATGAATTTTTAACATTAAAAATTTTAATTTTTATTGCGTTACTATATATTTATCGGTGTCGTCGGCTAGTTTCGGGATGGGAATTCTTTTCAGAATAGATCGAATTTAAAGTGATTCTAAGTGAAGTATTCAATAAGACTGCAATCAGTCTGAAATCGTTTCGTAAAATCGATGACCAAAAGATCTACTACTCAAAAATCGTTGCGATTTTTAGAAATTTTGCATGGGTAAAATTAAAGTTAAGCGACTCAAAAAAGCGCTAAATCTAGCTCCGAAAGCGCTATGGTGACGACGGCAGTGTTCGTATAATTTATTAAAAAAATTCCATGCTATCTTATTATTTTATAGTTGTGTTCTTACCAATACAGAAATATAGTGGAAACTCCATTTTTGGGTGTCCACCATCAATTCACTAAATCCATTCACTACTCGAGATTGATCGGTAAATTGTTCCATTAATCGATCTCAGATGACATCCTTAGGTAAGTTGTTCATCAAATTGGAAGGTGCGTACCACAGACAAACTTTGGCAGTATTATGTCTCGATACTTTATCTCTTTTTGACATATGAAATTCACGTTTATAAATAGAGGCAGCATCACTAAGTGACGTCTAGAAAATTCTATACATTCGTTTTGTTCATAAAATTCGTTTCACATTTCACAAGAATACTCTGTGAAGAACACTAGAAAACTACAGAATCAGTCTGCCAAAGTCCCGCGTGCTCTTGGCTTGTTTATTGCCTTGCCCTTAATTTTTCTACAATTAGTACGAGAAAAGACATTTGAAACATTCAATAAAGTTCTGCTATTTGAATTACATTTTAGATTAACATTATTCTACTTGCTTGTATTCTTCAATAATTAATTAATAGAGTTAAAAATGACGGTTGATGCTGGTGTAGATATTACTCAATCGGGTGATCGTGGTGTTTTAAAAAAAATCATTAAAGAAGGAGATGGCACGGACACCCCAAATCCTGGATGCCAAGTTACCGTACACTATACAGGAACATTGTTGGATGGCTCCAAGTTTGATTCCAGCAGAGATAGGAACGAACCCTTTGAATTCCAACTGGGAAAAGGTAGGTTATAATTGTTATTAAATGTACAAAAATATTATAAAAATGTTAATATATGATTCGCCAGTATTTCTATCAAAATAGAAGACTTATTATTGATCTTTTTTTTGTTTCTGGTTTCTAGTTTTATCTTACCAATGTACCTTTGTACCGTGCAGCTCAGTAGGTCTAAAGACGACGGAATTAATCGTCTGTGACATACGGACAGACATAGAGAGAGACATGATGAAACTATAAGGGGTCTGTTTTTGGCATTTTTGGTTGTGGAACTATGATAAGAACTGGTCATGCATGCTACAAGTCTGACTAGAATGAAATTTATTACACTAATTGTAGGGTAGATCTATATTTCTTTACTCTAAGGACACAAGTCAAGTGCCACCAGCCTGATCCAGAAAAATCGTTAGTCATATTTTTGCTTTACTACATACTTTACTTTATCTAATTAAATTAAATATATGGCATAACTGCCTTAGTTAAGGATACAGAAAAATGGCCTGGCCATGATTCTCTCTGTAGGTATATCTATATTTTTTTATCTTTTATAAACTCTTTACTTGACTTATGTCCATCCTATATTATCAAAGTCCCCTTATACTTAGCAAACCTCTTAAAAAGGATAGGAGTCTGCTGACAATATTATTGTTAGCAGACTCCTATAAATTTTAGGGGTTCACTAAGCGTTAGGGGACATTGGTGAAATTAGGCATTACTTTTTTCCAAATCGATGGTAGAAATCACTCAAAAATACTATATTCAATACAAATATGTTAATTAGTTATTTTATAGAATGTGTTTTTATTTTTTAAGGTTCTGTAATCAAGGCATGGGATATTGGTGTCGCAACCATGAAGAAAGGGGAGGTGTGTGTGTTGACGTGTGCTCCGGAATATGCTTACGGTGCAGCTGGCAGCCCTCCTAAAATCGCACCTAACGCCACTTTGCAGTTTGAGGTCAGTTCAATACTATACAAAAACGAATACTGATGCAATAAGTCCTAATTTGTTAGTAATGAACCTCATTCAACAGACATATCTTTTGTTCATATACTGTATAATGGTAATGTAACAAATACCCCCTCATCATAGGATTCTGTTAAAAATGGAGTTAAAATTTAATAAATGAATTGTGTTTGCCGTGTTGCTATAAACATATTTTTTTTACAATTATTTTATTTATTTAAAAACAGACCTTTTTCTAGTTCAGTGTTTTTCGACATTCTTAAGTATGCAACCTCTACAAGTACAGTTCTACAACACCCCAGGACCATAATAAAACTGGTAATTTTAAGTATGACATATTTAATTTTTATTTGATTGAGACTGATCAGGAAATAAAGTGCACAATGCAAATTACTCGCAGGCGCTTCATAGGCAGTGATGTGCTGATATTCTTTGGTATGGAAAGCAACAAATTATTAAAAAAATAAATAGTACACAACCTTCCAACTAAAACTGTAACATTTTTTTGTAGTGTATGACCTTCAACCTTTGTTTGCTTGCGACCGCAACCTCCCAGGCGAGACTATGCGACCCCCAATTTGAAAAATATGGTTCTAGTTCAAAAACAATAATAATTATAAAATCAACACTGTTGAGTGCATGGTTGCTGCATTGACGATTTCAGAATCATCAATATTGTATAATCTTCTTTTTTATTATTTTCAATATTGTATAATCTTCTTTTTTTTATATCTCTATTCAAGGTATTGCAAAAAACCAAACCTTTTTCATTTTTAGTGATCTCTATATTGAAATGAGAAAAGGAACTATTACAATATCAGTCATATGTCCATCTATCTGTTGTAATTAATTTTTCCCGACAATATGTAAAGTACTTTGTGTTCTTAACCTAACATGTTTTTTGCACTATGTGAATTACCAATTTAAAATATTCAGGTGAATTAACAAGGGGGAAAGGAGATGTTAGATTTACGGCTCGCGCTTTGTATGCTATTTAGAAAATCGAGGAAAAATCTAAAGATTGTTAGAAAAATAGTGAAAATGCAATTTTTATTATATATTTTTAGTACAAGAGCAATATTTTATTATTTAACAGGGCTATACGGACAACAAGTACGCCATAACGAGTTCGTTCCAAAACTAAATGCGAAGTATTCAATTTATTATCAAAGTCATGTGATATGTAGGTATATTATTAACAAAGTAATGATAGAAAAATCTCATCCATTAATTTATTCTTTACTAAACAAAAATACCTACTTAGAAAGAGCTTTCAGCGCACTATTTTTATTTTGTTAAAAACGTGTAGTTGAAAATGTCCGAGTTGTGATATAATATACTTTGAACGTCGCGCACGTCACGGGTCAAATCGGTCAAAACGCTGTCAAAAACTATGGAGCACAGATTATATATTTGTAGCAAGCTACAGATGCGACAGTCGCCTTACCGTAATTGTTATGTGTTTCGTTTTGGCGCTACTATCGCCTACTTAAATGTTCAGATTATTTTTTTTATCATTTTATTCATATTAATCGAGCTTGATAAAAAACAAACCATCTTTGATGTGCTGACTAAAAATCTCTACAATTCACACTAAAACCGCATATATAAAAAAAAACGTGTTTATTTCTAATTTCGCTTAACTTTGACCTGTTCCTCAAACGGTTTCTTTATTAAGTACTTGTACTTTACCCATATTATTTACCAAGATAAATAAAATAGAATTTATTTAATGTGCTGACTTAACATTTGTTGTCGCTATATTGCATTTCTCAAAAGAAAAGTAGATTTGGTTGATCTGTTCTGATCCCGAGGCGTCAAAGATTTCATTTCCTGTTAATTTTTTTATACCCTAAACTGCAGTGTGGATATGTTCAAACTGTGAACAGGCCACTGTTTGAGATTTTAAATAGGTTTCAACAGTTAAGACCTGCAATATAATTTGTTACAAAGAGTACTATTAATTAACTATTTAAAAGTGGAATACGTCAAATATGTCATTGACAGCATCTTGTTTGGGTAAGGTGTTACCTATGATATGTGCATATAATACTTTTGTACAATAGAACTAGGCTAATATATACCGAAACCATAATTAAAACACATTTATTTAATATTAAAGTTTCTACATTATAAGTGCACAAAGTGCAGGCCGGAGCTCCATACATTCGTGGAACGTCTCCCTTTAACTTTTAAATTAAAACTTAACAAACTTGTGTCTAAAACTACTGGACTATTTTAAAAGTTTCAGGGACTACGTAAATTCTTACCTAAAGTTTATAGAAACTTGTAAAGAATTAAGCCCTAGTTCACTAGATTATTATCAGAAATTTACTGGTCGAACTTGCTCGAGTTTGATACATTTTTTCAAATTACTAATAAATTTTGTAATTTTGAGGGTTCCGTACTGTATAAGGAAATAATGAATCCTTATTCATCATCACTTCATTGTCTCTGTCTGTCCGCCTATCAAGGCCTTTTTTATCAAAAACGCTTGGAGGTGTCAAGTTGACATTATGATAATACCAAATACTTATGTCTGCAGTTCCTTAGAGCTAAAAAAATCTAGTAATAAAAAATATGGCTATTTCTGCCTTATATTTTACACTCGCAAGTAAATCAAAATTTATAGAGTACTTCCCATTGATCTAGAATCTTGAAATTAGGCAATAAGCAAGGTCTCACAGCACAATAGAAAGCAAAAAATTACGAAATTGCAATTAAATCACACTTTACTATTACAAACATAAATTTGTAATTGAAAAATATGGTAGAATGTGTCTTTCAACTGCAATGTTAAGTTTGTTTTTGAATCTGACATATTTTTTCTGGTAAATACATATAACGAAAGGTGGGCATTAACTTTTTAATCGTTAAATAACGAAGTTAACAAAAGTTAACTTCACTCGTGTTACCTTCCGCAATAATACCTATTTATTCATACTACTTTATTCCTTAAAATATCAGACCGAACATCGAGGAATACAACTAATACGTCGAAAACAATTGCAAGACTTCGAACATGTGAGATCCTTGCCAATAGATGACCTAAATTAATACCTAACAAAAGTAATGATCGAAGCATTGAATAATGATACCTGCCGATATAAACACGAAACACTGTACAAAAGTGAACTACCATTCTCTGGATCGCAGAGCGAGAGACGTAGGCCACAGCCACATGTTAGTAATGTTAGTAAAATTCCCGACTGATTAATCTACCCAATTATTTATGTCTTATTTACCTATATATTAGTTTTGGATGGTTCACTTTTAACGGTTAACTTTAACGCGTTAAATTGAAACGATTATCGAAGTGAACTTTTTAATTAACGAAGTTAACTTTTGGACCAATTGTGCCCAGATATGCATATAACAAATTCATTATATGGTAGTACAAAGCCCTCTATGCGCGAGTCTGACTCAAACTTGACCGGTGTTTTTCTAAAAAAAAATTTAAAAATGTACGTTACAAATTTTCAAATAGTAGGAACTGGAATTTGTTACATGATCAAACTAATCACATTTTATTATATCTTTATAGTTTAGTCTTATTTTTGTGAAATGAGTCGAATAAAATATACAAAGAAACAACCATATTCTTTTCTCCACTTTTAGTTTTAATACATTTACATATAAATAGGATGTATATTGTAATAGTTCATTAAAATTCAACAAATACAATGCGGTAGGTAACTTCATTATCATTTTGTGGTTAAAGATAACTTCCATGTGCGACTGGTTATCTAACAGGGCTATATACCATTTATAAATAATCAAAGTATCAAAAATAGTTTACTTTTTACTCATAATGGTAATTTTTTAATTATTTTTAGGCAATTTTTGAAACGCCAACCTTACCAAATTAAAAGTAGTTTGAGCTCCATTGGTTTCCAGTTTCTACACAACACATTCAAGATTCTAGAGATTATAGAGATACCTTAAAACTCGAAATGCCGATGCACACTACGTGATTTGTCGATAAATCGTTCACAGTGCAAGCTGTTAGATTATGGAACGCACTACCTGCGTAGACAATCGCAATCATTGCAAGTGTTTAAGAAACGTCTGAAGGAACATTATCTGTCTCTTTAATATGTATATACATATTATGTACTAATAAAGAACATTAAAGTGCAACATGCAAGTAACATGCATATAACAAATGCAAGAACATGCAAGTAGAATATATATTCTACTTGCATGTATATATGCATGTATATATGGTATATTTATATATGTATACGTACTTATCCCTAACGGGGTGGTCAGGTACCCCGTTAGGGATAGCTGAAAAGCTGAAGCAGCATGAAGATATGTATGTATGCATACTTTGGTGTGTATTTATTCATCTCTTATTTATGTATTGTTTTCTATGTTGCATTTATATATTTTGCTATATATTATTTTTACTTATTGAGTATATTTCGCATCATCATCGTCAGCCCGTGTTCGTTCACTGCTGGACATAAGCGTTTCCAATATTATGCTACCGTATCCGGTCCTCGGCTCTCCGCATCCATCCACTTCCCGCCGCATACCTAGGCGAAAATGTGTGAGGAGAATGATGAAATTTGAGGAAGTGTGAGAGGTATGTAAGAACCGCGAAGCTTGGCGCTCCGTCCTCTGACTACCCCGTTGGGGATACGGCGTGAAGATGTATGTATATGTATAAGTATATTTATGACGATATTTATCAATATAGTACTTACACCACATACTGCCTAATTTTTATTTTTTCTAGCACGTTTTCTATCCTAAGGTTGTCTGGAAGAAATCGCCGAGAGCGATAAGAATTGTATTGCCAAAATTGAAATTTTTCTTGTATGTTTTTTTTTATCTGTATTAGAAATAAGGTGTATAATAAAGAATAAATAACAAATGTTTACATTTTTAGATTGAAATGATAGATTGGAAAGTAGAAGATTTGAGTCATAATAAGAACAAGGGTATTCTGCGACACATCATTGAACAAGGCAGTGGTTACGACAGTCCAAATGATGGCGCTCTTGTCACAGGTAATTATTATTTAGTTATATCAAATGAACAGATACGCCTACAGAATAATTACTTTGTAAAAATAACAATTACAAAAGTAAAACCAAACTATTTAATAAAAACTCGCAAGCTATATGAAATAATTGTGATGTGTAAAATTCTTTGCCGGAGTCGTAGGCGTATAGAAATCACACCCTTAGAAATTGACCTAATTCAAGATTTCACAATTTTGCATTATAATAATACACTTAGCCTACCTTCTATGTATCTAGGTCTAAGAATCTAGATATAATATGAATTTATCTATCTGTCTACCTCACTAGCTACATATAATGAGAATATTTGAACATACCACTCACTTTCGCTCTGTAGATTTTCTTCGTCAGTCTTTGGTCGTTCAATCTTTCTATATGCCTGCACCATTTAAGCAATCCTTACTTCATTTTTACAATAACACTTTTTTTAAATATTGCTTTATATCACATTTTTTTGCCCATGTATTTTTTAAATAAACTATTATCTTCTATTGTATAATTATAGTTGAACTCGAAGGCAAGCTTCTGTCTGACGGCAAAGTATTCGATACGCGAACGGTTACGTTTCCACTCGGAGAAGGCAGCGAGAACAATATCTGCGAAGGCATTGAACGAGCATTAGAAAAGTTCCATAAAGGCGAGAAATCTAGACTAACCATACAGCCCAGATACGCGTTTAAATCGGAGGGAAACACAGAGTTGGGCGTGCCGTCAAATTCTGCCGTTGAATACATCGTGACGTTAAAGAATTTCGAGAAAGCTAAAGAAACATGGTCTATGGATGGAGCGGAGAAATTGGAACAGGCTAAGATTTTCAAGGAGAAAGGCACGAATTACTTCAAAACAAACAAATTCCAGCTGGCTATCAAAATGTATAAGCGAGTAGTCTCTTTAGTAGACGGTGAGTAGAACCAAATTTATTTCAGTACCAATCTAGGAGGTGCAGAGGCGTAGTGATGCTTCAAGGTTTAATTTGTATTTAAAACATTCCTGTTGATAACTATTGAAAATTAAAACTAGGCATTAACACACACTACCTGTTTTGTATGAGAATATCTGAGGTAGGGTATTTGGAACCTGTTTAATAATAATTTAAAATTTTAACTTGATAGAATGTGCTTCATTCATTCACGTCTAAATGGTCATTTGGTATATTTGTGAAACACTTTCTTATTTATCAAATACACTATATTTTATTATTCGGTATATGCAGAAATATGCATGCCTTCATCACAGCTCATTTGCCACAAAATTGGATTAATGTACCGTCTGAGTTCAAAGTCAAATCAATTTATTCAAGTAAACCCAATTATAAGGTATATTTGAACGTCAAATCTACTTTGGTTCGTAGTTAGATGAGGCAAATTTAAATAAGTACATGATTTGAAGTATGGCCTAGTTACTGAGGATGCATTGGCAATCTAACAAAGTACCCTAAAAGCATATTTTAACTTACTGTTTAATAATTATTTTGCAGACATGCCCGAAGACAGCAGTGAAACAGAAGAGAACAAAGCTCAAGCCAAAGAGTTGTTGTTATCAGCCCATTTGAACCTGTCACTGGTATACCTGAAGGTGACCCCCGCACACAATTTCGAAGCAAGAGACCACGCGACCAAGGGCCTCAAGTTCGACAGCGCCAATGTGAAAGGTCTATTCCGCAGAGGACAGGCTTTGCTTGGGCTAGGCGAGGCTGAAGCGGCTATAAAAGACTTCCAGAAGGTTCTAGATGCTGAACCACAGAATAAGGTGCGTAATAAATAATATTATTTAAACCCTTTTCAGTTGTAATTCCATGTCCATTATAATACATTGTGTTTATAACAATCCTTATAAAAAATTCTAAAATGATGTTACGTATTAGATATACACACTGTATCCTAACAGGATAGACAGAGCACAGAGAGGACAGGTCAAGCATCTTGGTTCCTCAAATCTCATCATTCTCACACATTTACGCCAAGATATACGGGTGCTTTGTCATCTTCCAACCCGGCTGGTCACCATGGAAGATCAAGACCAAAACCCAAAATCCAAAGAAGATATCCCAGACTCTTTTAAAAATAAAAGAAAAAACTCAAACACAAAGAAAATTTAACTCTACAACCAGGGCATTTGATAAGTTCTATATATTAGGTCTTTACCTATGAAATTGCCGTTAAGTATATGAAAAGTTAAAGTATTCCTTTTATATATATTTTTTATTTCTATTAATCAAAGTATGCACCCATGCGATCGATGCATCTGCCAGCGCAGTGGTAATTTTTCAATGCCCTTGAAGAAGTCAAGTTCCCTCCCGTACAGGCAACAAACTCTTCAAAGGCATTTTGTACTGCCTCTCGGGTATAGAACTTTTTTCCTGCCAAGAAGTTGTCCAAATTTTGGAAAAAGTAGAAGTCTGTCAGCGTAAGGTCTGGTGAGTACGGTGGATGACGCAAAACTTCCAACCCTAGCTCTTGTAGCTTAGAGACCGTCTGTTGTGCCGTGTGAGGTCGAGCGTTGTGCAGGAGCAGCGGGGCGAGTGATTAACCAACGATAGCCGGAGATTTGGACACAATGATGGAGCTTCTCCATCATTGTGTCCAGTTCCTCACAGTACTCATCCGCAGTAATGCTCGTGCCATTTGGTAAGAAGCTGTGATGAATTACACCGGCACTAGACCACCGAACAGGAACCATCACTTTTCTAGGGGTAAGTTTTCGTTTGAGGCATTGCCTAGGTGCTGAACCAGGGTCTAACCAACATGATGACCGCTTACGATTTTCAAAAAGAATCCATTTTCATCGCAAGTGACAATGCGGTTCAAAATCGCTTCGTTTCTGTGTCTATTAAGCAACGCAAGGCATACCTCAACGCGTTCGTCGCGCTGGTGATCGTTCATTTCATGCGGCACTTATCAAGCTTTTTTACCTTGCCAATTTGACGCAAATGGACCAATATTGTTTTGATGCTAACATCGAAAGCTGCTGCTAACTCAGCAATAGATTGAGTATCGTCAGCTTCCACTATCGCCTTTAATTCGTCGTCGTTAAACTTAGTTTTCGGGCGACCATGGGGTTTAATTTTGAAGATCAAAATTTCCATATCGGAAGCTTTCAAACCAATAACGGGTCGTCCGCTCGTTTGTAGTGTTCACTCCGTACACGTCGTTAATGTTGCGAGCCGTTTGTGCCACATTGCTACAGCTACGGAACTCGTATTCCGTAATTACTCGTATTTTTATCGTGTCCATACTGACGAAAAAGATACAAATGTAGTGAAAACAAAACACTAATCAATAAAAAAAATGACTGAATTTGAAAATAAAATTCCAAATTTTTAAAATAAAATTCATTTGAATTTAGAGTTTATTGCCAGCCATACATACACAAATTACATTTCAAATTGCCAGTATTGTAGAACGGCAACTTCATAGGTAAAGACCTATTATTAAGTTACAAGATCAGAACTTTGTCAACTCACGAACTTTTAATCGAACTAAGTGGAACACTGCAAGGCATTAAATACGACATAATTGGTTTGTCTGAAATCAGACGTACTAGAACCAAAATAGAGGAATAACCATAACTTTTGATGCCACACGGGCCACACATCTGGCAAATATGGAGTCGATTTATAATAAATAAACTTCGAAAATAATGTGTCGAAAGCTTCACGGGCATTAGTGATAGAATAGCACTATTAAATCTTAACTTAGAAGGACAAGTCATGTCAATTATACAAGTATATGCACCTACAGAAGCAGCTTCCGAGGATGAGATGAATATCTTCTACTCGAATGTTGATAAAACCATTGACCAAGTATACAATAATTATTTAATATTTGGCGATTTAAATGCCAAAATAGGACAACCAAGAGAAGATGAACGCTTAATAATGAAACCAAACGGTTATGGCGAAAGAAATGAATAGGGACAGAGGCTAATTGACTTTGCTCTCGAACAGAAACTCGGAATTTTAAACTTTCTTCCATAAAAAACCCAACCAAAGATGGACTTAGCGGTCACCGAACGGGAAACATAAAAACGAAATAGATTTAATATTATCGAATCACCCGATTTTTTTACAAAACGAAAGTATGAACCTCAACTTTTCATAAGATCATAGACCAATCAGAGCAACCCTAACCATCACAAAATTAAAAAATATACACACAGTATATAAAGACAATAGACATTCAACATTGAAAACCGAACAAGAAATAATTATAAACAAAACATTTCACTTACAGGATTTACATACATACCGCATGTGAGTGGCCGACCTATATAAAATCATATTTATTAGAAGAGCATGCAGTTTTACGTTAGATGATCTCTATATGTGTATAAACTTTAAAACTTTCGCGTTGCATTGTTAAAATTATCTAAGACAGGAAATTAACGCCTTAAATCAATCTTTTAATTTGGCTTTTTCGGCCGAGTTGCATCGGCCGTGGTCTGAAGTAAACTGTCGCAGCAAGTTTCAAGCAAGCAGATGTTTTATCATCTACCCACGACATTTGTAAATAGTTTTTCGGACTCCTACACACAACACACAGTGTCCAGTGTCCACACCTTTAGCGAAATGTGAAAAAAGAGGTTTTGTTAGTTGAATCACTGGATTCCACGTAGTCTTATAAATTGTATCAGTTTTCCCGATTAAAATTTTGATTTGTATCTTGATTTCAATCGCTTCACGCACTACTCTTGGTCTATATGTAATTCATGTTACAGGCTGCGGCTAACCAGATCTTGGTGTGTCGCGCGACAATTCAGAAGCAGAAGCAGAAAGAGAAGCAGCTGTACGCCAATATGTTCGACAAGTTCGCCAAGCACGACACGGAGGTAACAAGTCTGCGAGACCGCACATTCCACGCCTAGTCTTCATACAGGGTGCATATGGAAACGGGACAGTTACTTTAATGTACTGGTTCCCAAACTTATTTTGTCTACTGAGTCGAGAGCTCATGCAGTCGTTGTCTAAGATGCCTCCTAGCTAAATGAAATTATAAATCACCCCCCAGGCCTCTACACAACGCCCCCATTTTTTTTCTGGGTCTCTTACCGCCTCCCTTTAGGCCTGTAGCGCCCACAAGGGGGCGTTATCGCCCACTTTGGGAATGGCTGCTTTAATGGATGAAAGGTCATAACTTTAGTATGTAGTTACAAAAAGAACTATCGAAAAAAACGTATCCGTTTAAGAGTTATGACCATTTAAATTTTCAGGTGTTATCACCACCATTTCGCGTAAAAGCGAACATTTTTTATTTTATAATAATTTCATCCATTATTGAAATAAAGCATGAAAACCGACTTCAAAAATGATGCATAATTATGCATCCGAACAAGAATCCATAATTATGGTCCTTAACAATGTATAAAAATCGCTACGATCATGAACTCTAACTTAAAAAACGACATTTCCTCCACATACACAGGAATATCAACCTTGTCGTTACATAAATAAGGGAGATTTCTGTGTATTTGTGGTTAGGTAAAAATTAAATTAAACGGACATAAGGTACTTGAAATTACTTGTCATGTTAAGGGGAAGCACAACTGAAGTAAATTGTGTTTTGACCTGTATCTTTCTTATTATTACATAATAATACCAATAATACTTTATTGAAGCGTAATCAAGATGGATTCTCGGTATACTATGTCACGTTTAAGGTGTCCCGTTTTCATATACACCTGTATAACCCGCGCCATTCATAGGATAGCATTAGATAAATGGATTTCTGGCATTTTTCGTTTTTGACTACAATAAACACCAATCACAATAAAAAAAACACTAGAAATCGATTTACTTCGATCAATTCTAACTCATTAACACAGACAAACATATTAGATAACTCAACTGTTATCTATTAATTGTAACCAACTATCTATGGTTTAAAATTAATATTTTAAACCATAGATGGTTAATACAGAATTGATATCAATTTTATAACTTTTCAACCGACTTAAAAAAGGAGAGGTTCTTCCAGTCATCAGAAGTTTTTTATGTATGTTCACTGATTTAGCAATTTATGCATTCGATTTTAATGATTCTTTTTTTATTTAAAAGGGTATATGTCCAGAGTGGACCCATACCAATTCAAATAAGATCTCATGATAGAGCACTGTATAAACAAAAGAACTCTACAGTTTGTACATTTTAATGATTGGTTTATTTAATGTATCATACCAAAATAAGAAAAAATATATAGTATAAGTACCATTCTTCTAAAAACTTCTTTACTATTTTAAGGTTTATAAGCCCCATAAACTAACATTTCTTTCCATTTCAGTTGGAGAACATAAAAGCTAAGGAAGAGGATGTGATTGGAGAGAAAGTAGGAGAATGGGGCGAGTGGACTGACCAACAACGTGACAGGAAACCGACAGAGTTTGAGAAGGAGAACCCCAACATACTCATGTTAGACAAGGATGGTCAATTCGAGAACATGTAAATCACAGAATGTTGGTGACAATGTTTAGATGAGGTGTGCCAATAGTCGGGATATATCCACTGGTTTGAATTTGTGTTGTCAGTCTTTTTATTTTTGATTCATTTTCTGTTCACGAACTATGATTAAATCCATGAAAACACTTTACAAGAGGCAAACTGCATCAATAGGGGACATATTGGAACAAAAATTGAAATTAACTTATAAACCTCTGCAATCTTTGGAGATCTGAAGAACGCTTTGAGGCTTTTTATTATATTTTTTTATATAGACATTTTTAGTCTATTATTGATTCAGTTTCTGTTCTCAAAACAATTGAATATTTTATGTTTTACACGCACCATTCAAACCAAAAACATCACAAATCTTTGAAGAAATATTGAATCAACAATCACTGGAGAAATTTTTGGTTATTTATTCCAGTGGGTTTATTTTATGAAACGGCACACCTCGATGAACCTCTCACTGACTTCTTTGATCTCCACTATAAGTCGAATTTCCTTTTCTAATATTTAGGAGCATGTTTTCTACACCATTTTGATAGTAATAAGCCGGGATTGTTTTATAAGTGTTGACTTATACGGAAAATCATTCCTATATTTTATATCTACTGGTAATTTAGGGGGCCCTTACACATTTTACTATTAATTAAATTAGTCAACTTAAGTGAATATCGTATAATGTGTAAGTGACTCTTTGTGGCTGTATGTGGCCACTCGTTCTAATAAAACAAATGTAATTTTAAGTACATTTTATTGAAAAAAATACATAACCTGTTACAACTTTGTGGCATCCTAGTTACATTTTAAATACGATAAATTTGCATTAATAAAATGTTAATGAAAGGATTTCTTTTATTTCTTAAGCTTAAAATTAAAATAATTAGAGCTACTTTTATGAAATTAAATATTACATAAGGTAGATGAAGTCAACTTGTGATATCGGTGAGATTGTGTTACAAAATTTAAAAAATGATATTTATTTACACTATACACATTTATAGGCCGCAATAATACTAAAGCAATACAGCAGGTGTTTTCCATAGATATTATTTGGATACTCTACAGACCACGTTATGAAAAATAAAAAAAAGACCAGGAAAATATATTTTTAAATTAAAGATAATTAAACTTGATGGTTATAAACTATACGTAAAAAATTAAAGTAGACGCAAATTACACGAATATCTATGGACCACCCTATAATTTCTAAACACAACCATACTATCGCCTAAAATTGCGATACGAACTATGTGAATTCTTCACAATATATAACAAAATAAATACAGAACTCAAAAAAACCATTCTAATACTAATTTAGGTACACATTAAATACATGACCATTTTAAATAACTTGGCACTGTAATGTATGCAGACTTATCATTTCGGAAAAAATGTGTTTCTAGTCTCGAGAAAAAAAACCTACGTTACATTTATATTAGGATAACTGTCAACTGGTAATGCTAGGCTAATAATACGTGCGTTACAGAAATAAAATTCTAATATTTTTATCGCAGAAATGACAAAGCAAAAATTGTACTTTTTCATTTTTTTGCTGCTATTAAAATAAGGCTGTATTCATGTCTATTGCTTATTTGTATGTATTGCTGTATAATAATCACATATCACATTAATTATTGGTATAAATGCCAAAGGAGATATGTGAGGAATCACATATGAGAGAATGTCATTGTCCCAATTCATGTTCATGTCCCGATAAAACATGGTCTCCTACTTTAACAAAAAAAATGGCAATTTTCGTGCCTTTTCAGTTCAATAAACTTCAAAATCAATATTTTGTAAATTACATGTTTTAAAGAATCACTATTTACATCAGAATTTGTTCAATTTTCCTATCCTTTCTAATCATTAATTCTAACATGTCAATTATTGTGCACCTGCCTTGTGTATAAGATGCAACAGAATATACAATGTTGAATTGAATACGAACATTTTCTTAAATTCATAGATTGTTTCTATTGTTCGTGGCTAAGTTAAGAGTAGTTCATTTTGTGCGAAACGCGACAAATATAGGGTATGTGGCGTTTTTATTGTACGAATTTTCGTAATAGGCTGGCGTGGCTGGTCTATATATATTATATACATAATACCATAAACTTAGTATATACTAGCGCATAGACGTACAAAGAGAGCGAGTGAGAATTTAATTTTTTATGATAGCGCCACAGGTAGGAAAGGAACAGAAAACGAGACGCTATTCTAACCCTCTTTGAACGACAGGTCGTCACAAATCGTCACGCTGTGGAGAACGCTGTTGACTTATTTTATTATTTGGTGTTATTTCTGTTTTATTTCAAAGAAGTACTGTATTTTTCAACAATGGTTACGTGTTCTGCATGTGATTGTGATATTACATATCGCAATAATCAAGGGTATCATTCATTTCATAGGTGACATTGACAAACTAAAAGTCTAGTCACGCGTAAACGAGCTCTGTGTTCTTCTATACGCCTGTATATACTAAGTTTATGCATAATACATACATATTCTTACGCTGTACTCGATGGGTTAGTCACGTGATAACAGAATGCACGCATCAATGTATCGTAGGTATCAGTGCGGGGGATAGTACGAGTGGAGATCCAATCAGCGCTTACGAACGATACGCACGCCCGCCTTTCCCGATAACTCCCCCAAGATACCCTATTTTCGACTTCTGCCCAATAACGATCACCGCTAGACTTTGGTGCCGCTACCTGTAGAAAATAATGAGAGTAGAGACAAAGAATATGTAGAAAAGAAGCAGACTCCCGCCTCGTGCATAACGGAATTGGCTACTCTGAGCAGGATACGTGAGGTTGTTGCGTTCGGTGTGGGATGCGGAGAGCATCTCGTTTAATTATACATTTAGTAGATAATAATAAAAAATAATGCACATGGACAAGTTTTGCGTGTTTCTTATATTTCATCTCTTGTAGTTATGTTGAATAATAACTGCATTCGAATGAATAAAATTATTTAAGAATTTAAAGACATTATAATACGTTCGATTATGCGATTTAGACATTTTCTTATTTGCGACTATGTGAAGAACGAACTAAAGAGAAACGGAAGCGGTCGCATGTTTCCGTCGCGTGCGACCCCGAGTTGTGTTCCAATAATGACCCATATTCGCCCAAAATATTACCGTTGTGTGCGTGCCACGGCGTGCGTGCGTATTTGCGCGCGCACATACAAACTGCGTACGATAGTTTTCTATGAAGACATACTTCTGTTATGTTTATACCATAAACTTAGCATATACTAGCGTATAAACGTACAAAGAGTGCGAGTGGGAATGTAATCTTTTATGATAGTAGCACGAGTAGGAAAGGGACGGCAAACTAACGCTATTGTAACCCTTTTTGAATAACAGGTCGTCACAAGTCGTCACGCTGTGTAGAACGTTGATACGTTGATGTCTTATTTTATTATTTTGTGTTATTCCTGTTGTATTTCAAAGAAGTAGTGTATTTTTCAATAATGGTTGTTTTGGAATGTTATTGTGATATATTATTTGTGATATTTAGATATTACATATCGCAATAATCAAGGGAGTCATTCATTTTATAGGTGACAATGAGAAATTAAAAATCGTCATGCGTCAATGAGCTCTTATTTTCGTCCATATACTTATACTATATACATATACGTACTAAGTTTATGGAAGAACGAATTAAAGACAAACGGAAGCTTTGCGTTGTACGACCCCGACTGGCGCTCTAATAATGACCCATATTCGTCCAAAATATTACCGTTGTATGCGTGCCACGGTGCGTACGTATTTGCGTGCGCACATACAAACCGCGTCCGCTAGCTTTCTTTGAAGACGTCCTACTGTTATGTTTATACTGTGGTAGAGAGCGGTGGTGTTTCGTTGGAACAGACGACGGGCCCGTACTACGTGTCGTCGTCGGAGGCGTCCCCGGGCGGAGGCGAGCGCGGCGGCGCGCGCTCCTGGACCGACTTGAACTGCGCCAGCACCGAGAAGTGCGCGTGCAGCCCGCCCGTCGCCACCACTTCGTGCTCGTACCGCCGCACCTGTGCGAGTGCAAGTGTGCACCCGCCATATTGGATTCGTACATTACCGGCGGTTGTGACTTCGTTTGCGTTCAATTAAAAAAAAATAGCCTGTTCCTCCATAGGGCTTAATCTACCACCATTCTCACTTTCAATCAAAATCGGTCCAGGGGTTTTTTTTTATAAAAAGAGGAGGCAAACAAGAAAGCGGGTCACCTGATGAAGAATAACCGCCGCCGTCCATGGACATCCGCAACGTCCGAGGAATCACGGGTGCGTTGCCGGCCTTCAGGGAAACAGGGAAAGGAGGGGGAGGAGGTGATGGGCCACTGGCACTTTCACTCACAGAACAAAACAACTACATATACACATCTTACAATATTTACTAACGGGTCTATATGTCGCGTTTATACTTTAAGGCTAATTACCTATCTTATCCCGACGTTTCGACCGGATTGCACCGATCGCCTTGGCTCACAGAGTATACAGAAAACCCACACACACTGACAGGTATCTGGATGCTAATTCGCATCACCATCCGCGACATCTTCAATCCGTGGTAGCTTCACTGGTGAACAGAGCGTACAACCTATGTGACCTTGAACATTTAGATAGTGAACTCACACATGTTCAGGAGGTTCTAAAGCAAAACGGATATAGAGGGAACATACGATGTCCGCAGAGAAGGGAGCGTCGCCCCGAGGTCTGCAGAGTGCCAGTATTTTGCCGTATATAAAAGGAGTAACGGACAAAGTTGGAACAGTACTAAAGAAATACTCCATTAAGACTGTGTATAGTCCGCACTCTAAAATGGCAAAGCACCTGCGTACTCCGAAGGATGTCATTCCCTTCCAGACACCTGGTGTCTACAAGGTGGATTGCAGCTGTGGTAGTTCCTACATCGGACAGACGAAAAGAACAATAGCCGAAAGAGTCAAAGAACATATCACAGCTGTCAGACAACGACAGACGTCAGCCATTGCCGAGCACTTGCTGGAGTCGGGACCCAATCATTGAATTGAATTGCATCAGCCACAGGTCCTTTCCACCGATCGACACTATTACTCCAGAATAACACGAGAGGCGGTTGAAATCAAGAAATATCATAATTTCAACCGGGAAGATGGATACCGCTTATCAACATCATGGAATCCTATCATCAGTGAGTGTGTCCGGAGCCGGAAAACCGGACGTCGCCAGTGTGTAGATGTCGTTAGTGTAGTGTAGTGTGTTGAAGTACCGACAGTGACAATAACAAAAAGTAAAAGATGCATTGAATGAGTGTGGGTAGTTGCAAAAAACCGCACGCTACGAAGACGTCATTCATCCTCATCAGTCTGCCCGTGACCACGATCGATGCAATCCGGTCGAAACGTCGGGATAAAATAGGTAATTAGCCTTAAAGTATAAACGCGACATAAACCCGTTAGTAAATATTGTAAAACAACTACAATAGATGCTGCTATTTCACGCCGATATTCTATGAGAGGGTGGTATTTCACCGGGCAAGCCGGTCCCATGAGTGCTGCTGTGCAGTATGGCTCTACCACTCGTCGTATTTAGCCGTGTTTAGCTGCCGTCGTTTAGCCGTGTAGTAAGTTCAACTCCTACTCTTGTGAGTGAATTTTACGAAAATGTCAAACACATGTCCTATTATCTTTATATATATAACCAACAACCCGCCCCGGCTTCAGCACGAGTCGAATTAAAAAAATACAGCCTATGTTACTCGCTGATACTAAATATTGTAGCTTTCTATATGTGAAAGAATGTTTCAAATCAGTTGAGTAGTTTTTGAATTTATCCATTACATACAAATAAACAAAGTTGACCTCGTTATAATATTAATTAGTATAAATTCTTCTGTACGTATCTTTGTCACTGAAGTCCTAAACGGCTGGACCGATTTTGATTAAATTTTTTGTGTGTTACAATTGATCCATGAATGGTTTTAATTTTTTTTAAATTCGAGCAGGACATCTATCAGATGCCCTAGTTTTCGATAAAAATAGCATTCTTGTTTTTAACTGTAAACGAAATAAGCAATATAAAAAATAGGCTGACAGAAGAATACGTTTGGGTTGGGCAGCATTTGGGAAATTACGTCAAATCTTTGAGTCGCCACTGCCTCAGTGCCTAAAGTCTAAAGTGTATGACCAATGCATCCTCCCGCTCCTGACCTATGGGGCGGAAACGTGGACAGTGACAAAGGCCTCGTCCACAAATTCCAAGTTGCACAGCGAGCTATGGAAAGAGTTATGCTCGGAGTTTCTCTGAAGGATAGAATCCGAAACGAGGATATCCGACGGAGAACTAAAGTGACCGACATAGCCTTGAGAATAAGCAAGCTGAAGTGGCAGTGGGCGGGCCACATATGTCGCAGAGCCGATGGCCGTTGGGGTAGACGGGTTCTGGAGTGGAGACCACGTTCAATACGTCCCTTAGGTCGGCCTCCCGCTGGGTGGACCAACGACCTGAAGAGAGTGGCGGGAAGCGGATGGATGCGGAGAGCCGAAGACCGGATATGGTGGCACAATATTGGAAAGGCTTATGTTCAGCAGTGGATGAACACGGGTTGACGACGATGATGATGATGATGAATATAAAAAAGACACGTAGCTATCACATTCTGCTTTTTCTTTCTCCCCCAGAACCAGCATGGAAGATCTGTTCATTCTTGTTTTGATCAAAATTTTGATTGACGACGTTTTAACAACTTATTTTTGATATTATTTCTTTATGGCATAGCGCACAGTTGAGCGCATTTGCCAATGTCTCGTATTAATAAGTATAATAGAATGACAAGTAAATTAGTTGTTTCTTATCGTAAAACTGTGAAGTGATAGTAGGCTTTACTGAAGTTATAAAGGACTTCTTGGAAGAGCGCGAGACCTTCAGCTACGCATGTTTATTTAGACATACTCCATTCTTTTCACTTATACAGATCTTTAAAACACAATATACTATCACTTTTGTACTTTAAAACTCCTAAAAATGTAAAAAATAGAAAATCTAAACAAAATGTCAACCTCACTTCTTCCGTTCCCGTCAAAACGTCCTAACAACCAACTTGCCGACAAAATAGAATAATATGAACTCACCTTCGCACCCAATTTCTTCAAAAGACTGGTGAAGGCCTTCTCCTCCCTGCCTATCCAGGGCCGACTCTCGTCCTTCACTTGGTAAGGACTCACGTGGATATAGATATCCACATCTGGTACATTACAATTTGCAAAATTAATATGGGTGCTGTTATTATTATTTAAGGAATCAGTTGTTGTCATCCTAGAAAAATGGAACAAAAATACATACATTATCTTCACGCTGCATCCCTAACGGGGTAGTCAGAGAGGACGGAGCACGCCATAGTCGCGGTCCTTACATACTTCTTTCACTTCCTTAAATCTCATCATTCTCCTCATACATTTTCACCTAGGTATGAGAGTGCTTTCAACATTTTCCTCAGATATCACTGTAATAAAATATATACGAACATAATAAAAAAACCTATAATAACAACAAATGAGAATGATACTGATATGATATAAGCCATTGGGACTGTATATCGAATAGATAGAACATAGACGACTGCCGTGGCGCAACGGCGCGTCGTAAAGTAAACGGAGGTTGCGGGTTCGATTCCCGCCCCGAGTCTGGGTGTTTATGTATAATATGTATTTATTTATAAAAGAAAAAGTATATAAGTAATATATCAGTTGTGTAGTACAGTACAGTACCCATAACACAAGCGCTGACTAGATGGCGCTGTGTGAAATGTCTGAGAGTATATTATATGAATATTGGGTCCTTACATATGAAATTAGCGTTTTGTCGTACTGACCACTTTGATCTGAAATATCTCCTCTTTGGTTAAGAATTCCAAATTTAAATTTATAAATTCATTTAGCTGGTACGTTTGAGTTTTGAAAACAGTCATTCATTTGTTTTTTTCCTCGTTATTTTTTTCTTTGGCGTCACTTATTACCGCACAATGGAAAACATGAAATATCGGTATATTTACGAGTACGAGTTCTACCGTGGCACCAGTGCTGCAGAAACAGCTCGAAGGATTAATGATGTGTACGGCGCTGGTGTCGCAAAAGAAAGCACGGTACGTTTTTGGTTTCAACGTTTTCGTTCTGGAAATTTCGACCTTCAGAACCAATCCCGTGGACGGCCGGAGACCAAAGTGGAAAATGAAGAATTAAAGGCTATTGTGGAAGCGGATCCATCACAAAGCACTTCAGAGATAGCTGCAGGCTTCGGGGTAAGTGACAAAACTGTATTAATCCACTTGAAGCAAATCGGTAAAGTAAAAAAACTTGAACGATGGGTACCTCATGAATTGAGTGAATCGAACTTGCAAACACGCGTCGACTGCTGTGTTACTTTGCTCAACCGACACAATAATGAAGGGATTTTAAATCGAATCATTACTTGTGATGAAAAGTGGATACTGTACGATAATCGGAAGCGCTCGTCGCAATGGCTGAACACTGGAGACCCAGCCAAATCTTGCCCTAAACGAAAATTGACTCAGGAAAAGTTACTTGTGGGTGTTTGGTGGACTAGCGCCGGTGTCGTTCAATACAGCTTTCTAAAATCTGGCCAAACGATTACGGCGGATATCTATTGTCAGCAACTGCAAACCATGAAGGAAGAACTAGCTGCTAAACAACCGAGATTGGTCAATCGCTCTAGGCCACTGCTGCTTCACGACAACGCAAGACCACACACTGCACAACAAACAACCACTAAGTTAGATGAGCTACAATTGGAATGTCTGCGACATCCACCGTACTCCCCGGACCTTGCTCCAACAGATTACCATTTTTTCCGGAATTTGGACAACTTCTTACAAGGAAAAAAAATTCAAATTTCAACATAGCCAAAATACATCTAAACTCGTCTATATTTTTATTTATACTCCTAATATTAACGTGAATTATTTTAATGTATTTATGTGAAAGAGTTAATAACTGAGAACACTGGTCGGGAGAACATAGATAGGATTGAGCGACTTTGTAAGAGTCAAGTTCATCATTAATTAATTTTAAATCGAATTTTATAAACAATTTATAATGAAATTAACTTACTGACAGGTGACCTAGATATATTTTCCCAGTATCGGTGAGACGTCAACATGGCAATAAAATGTTGCCTCAATTTTATATAAATAGTTAAGGTATTAAAACATTTATTTAATTCCTTAATATCACTCATTACTTGAAACGATTTTCGAGTATTTTTCAGAATAAGTCTATAATACATAAATATGTGTTTTTGTAACAGTTTACACCTCAATATCTGTTTTTGTAGAAACTTAACAAGCAAATAGGTTCCGTAACAATAAAAGACAAAAGAAATACAAAAAATTACAACTTCATAAACGACAAAGGACCAGATTGGATACCTACAGTAATATAATGTATCCAAAACGGCAAAAAAGCGCAAAGTCATATTGTTTGACACCATCATGACAATTTTAAACATGGGTAATAGTTTTCTAATATAAATTGCAATATGTAAGTATTTTAGAGTATGATTGAAAATATGAATATAACATGCATATGTGTGTTTGTGTATAGGTTTATATGTGAATGTGTATTTGTATAGAATCATAACAAGTAAATATTCATTATTAGTACAATTAACAGAGAAGATGTATAGGATAAGGAAAACCAATTCAGAAAATTTTTGTAGTCGATACACTAACAATATCAGTCACTCATTCTTTCCAAGATCAATTAAACTTTGTTCTGATGTGACATAGATTATCTTCGTACCATTGTCCTTACGCATAAATATTCTGGAATTCGATGTCCAACAGAACTTGTAGTTATTTTTCTTTGCGTACTGTCGAGCCTGATAGAAAAGTTTTTTGATAGAACTAGATAAATATTCATCTAAATAAAAGGCGTTACTGCTCCCGGTAACCCAAGAAGTTGAGTGTTGAGCTTTTCATTTATACTACGAGCCCTGTTAAACCTACGAACAGATGACAGTAGATCATATTTGATTTGCACCTTTGTAAATTCTGCTACAATATTCCTAGTCAATCCCGGCTTTGCTGGGACGCGATAAATATCCCGAATATCATCCGGTTCAATATTAGTATTCAAAAGATTACCAATACTACAAATTAATGTTGTAAGATCCTTATAGGTCTCCTTTTCCTTTTGCGGCATATTTCGTATGTCGATGTTAGCGGTCCGTGTAGTGCGATGAAACTCCTGCAGTTTTAATTCCAACTGATGTATACACTCTCCCATTTCTACTTTTTCCTTTTCAAGTACTTCCACTCGGTGTTTGATATTTTCATATTCTTGACTGATAAATTCCATTGCGCGTTCAATATCTTCATTTGTTTTCTGAATAAGAGTACATTGTTCCCTTACCTCGGAAATATCCTTCACTAATCTTGAAAGTACATCGTCTTGCTCGGTTTTCTATTTATATAGCATCTGCTTAATCTCCTCTTTCAATTCAACTAGGCAGTCTGTAGGTGAATCAGAACGGGGTCGCTTACACCTTGCTACAAGAGGGTCCATTTTTTCAGCCATAATTCGAGATGGGATATCAGGCTCCGACGACGCTTGTGTCTGTAGAACCGCAGATACTTTCGCAGGTGGAGATCGTTGAAGTGGCATAATGATCAATTGAAAACAGAAATGCAATCAATGTACTCAAATGTTTACAACAATTACGACATGTAGCTCCGTAGCAGATAGCATTCAATTTATCAACACGTACCGCGTAGCAACTGAATCAGTCGTAGCGAGTCGTAGCACTATACGTAGCCGATGCTTATTACAACTTAGTTTTTTACACACTGTGTCACAGTCGCTCGCAGCACAGCGGCTCCATCCACCACCACAAAACGCAATAGACGAGGATTCGAATCAAGTGTGGGGTCTCCCCAAACAAGACACTTTTTCAAGAAAACTCTGAGTAAACTGATGAACATATATGTATCTCACTCTAGCACCTCCCAGTGGGTGGGATTTATTAATGAAATATCTAATGTGTGACAAGGAATTAAAAATTTCACCGATTAACCAATAACTGAAATTGAATTAAAATTCTATGCAGAAATTTAAAAATAAACTGATACGCGTTCGCACTCGACAACGGCTTGAGGAGGAATCCTTACTAAACTTAACTTACTATTAAAAAGGAAAGTCTTTAACTCGTGTGTCCTTCCAGTGATCATCTACGGCTGCGAAACATGGTCTCTTACAAAGCACCATAGAGCTAAGTTGAAACGCTGCCAGAGCCATGGAGAGAAGCATGATGGGAATAAAATATAAAAATAAAAAAGCTGGACAAAGTCAGAAGCACAATAATAAGAGGAAAAACAAGAGTAAAAGATATAATTGCTCAAATTGATCAACAAAAATGCAGATGGACTGGACACATGAGCAGAGATCCACAAGAGAAATGGAGTAAGATTGTCTTAGATTGGTACCCCAGAGATGGCAAACGCTACTGGGGACGACAACAGACGAGATGGGAGGACGACCTAAAACTAAAGGTTGGACACCACTGGAGAAGGGTAGCACGTGACAGAACCCAATGGAAAATGTTGGAGGCCTATGCCAAGAGGCACGCTGGACTACGGGATGTTCTTTAATCAGACAACACTGTCAAGTTATTATTTCTCAATATGTTTATACTGTCCAGTAGTTTAGAATAAAGGGCTTTATTACTATTATAAAAAGAAGACATCCTTTAAAAAGACAATCGAGGGAAATTGAATGATTCACATTTTAATAATTTCTTGGTTTTGTTTCCACGTAACGACGTTTAATTTGAACTTTTGATTTCATAAGCTTTTAGTCCTTTACAGACTAGCTTGTGAGTGAGGAGGTGAGTAATATGGTCCGATAGTTGGAGTGTATGAGTGTGAGTGTATAGGTGACCACTGACCCAGCCTGGTGAGTGTCTCGAGCAGGCTGCGCGCCGTGATCCACGTGTTCTTGCCGCCCGCGTGCCCGCCGTCCAGCCAGTACATCGCCTCCATGCGTTCGATGAACCTGTTCAACACCGGCTGTCACTCATCACTTTATCTATCTTCTATATCACTGGTTCCCAAACTTATTTTGTCTACTGAGTCGAGAGCTTATGCAGTCGTTGTCTAAGATGCCTCCTAGCTAAATGAAATTACAAATCACCCCCCAGGCCCCTACACAACACCCCCATTTTTTTTCTGGGTCTCTTACCGCCCCCCTTTAGGCCTGCAGCGCCCACAAGGGGGCGTTATCGCCCACTTTGGGAATGGCTGTTCTATATATATAAAAGGCGATGTATGTATGTATGTTCCTTATGGACTCCGAAACGGCTGGACCGATTTCGATGAAATTTTTAGGGAATCTTCAGATTAGCCTAGCGGGTGTTCCTGTAAAGTTTGGTAGCGATCGGATCAGTAGAATTTTTTTTTGTTTTTTACGCCCAGTGAAACTAACGCCCTGTGAAACGGGCCGGGTTTGCTAGTAATACATAAAGCCAAAACTAAAACTACAGTAGCTGTATGTAATAACAAAAGTTTTACCGATTCATCCCTAGTTCGGGTAATATTCTGATCGTTTCTTGGTATCACTCACAGACCAAATTGTTTCTGATAACTGTGTCACATTATATATTGCAATATAATATATTGTTACGGTTGGACCTTATGCTTAAGAAATAAGGTCGATTTTTAATAGAATTAGAAATGTAACTTTTAGTGCTTATATCTTGAGAGCTAGACTTTGCAGAGTTATGACCTAAAAACGCATTGCTAGGTTTAAGGTCTACTATCGAATGGTATAAGTCAAATTAAGAAAGAAGAACAAAGTTGTACCTCAAAAATTCAAAAATATGACTCATGCAGAGGCGGAGTCGAGAACGATGTCGAATTATTGTTAGCGAGCGTAATTAACTAGAAAGTTCCACCCTCTTTATTTCTATGCGTTATTATTACTACCATTCGGGTTTACTCTAGAAGTTTCCACCCTCATTTTTATCAGACTATAAATAGAGCTCCGTGTCCGCCGCCCGGTTAGTTTCTCAACTATCGATCGAAGTGATATAATTATCGAGGCGACATCAAGGCGAATTACGAAGACCACTACGACGACTACTGCGACGACCTTGGATAGAAGAACTCTGCGATTCGGGAACGTTGTTATTGAGCGAAGCGTGTTACCTTCGGTGACTACTACGCAAGTACCTACTTCGAAGGCGACTACGAAGACTAGGAACCGCCGTAATGAAGTTCGCGTGTTTTTGATATCTGCTTGTACGAAGGAAAATAAACTCTACACCCTGAGGCTACGTCCGGAGTGACAGTGGAACGCATACGCGGAATACGCAGCGCACAAATCAAATCCTACACAAGTATAAGACTTATTTAAATCTGTCCGGAGTAGGAGCGGATGCGCAGACGTTACGAATCCATATTTTATTCGTGCGCCGCGGATTCCGCGTGCGCGGTACGCGTTCATTCTGGACGTAGCCTTAACCGGCATCTTATTACCCTTAGCTCGTACACAGTAAAAATAGTAATAAACAACAAAAAATTAGTAAATAGATGATAGATAGTAGTGAATGTTGGATAGGGATTGATAAGAATAATGTAAGAGATTCCTGCATAGGTAGTGTCATCGGTAATGTAAGTTAAAAAGTAATAGTGATTAAGGAATGATGTAATTAGAATAAAATAAATAAATAAGAAAAGAAAAATTAAAGAAAACAAGGTCTCTAACTTTATTATCGGAGGGGCTGATGGAAAGAACTAAAAAAAAAACTGTGTCACTGAACATGCCTGGACACTGGGCTCTTCCACTGTTTGCTGATTCATGCTAAATTATGTAATAACTAGTGGTGCGTACCGACTTTGTCCGGGTTAAATACATAATATATAGCCTATGCCTATCTGCAATAATGTACCTGTCAAATAGTAAAAGAATTTTTCAAATAGTTGCAGTGGTTCCAGATATTACCATCCACATATGAATAAACTCACAAAATTCGCTCTCGAATCGATCACAACGCATTTAGTAGCGCTTATCGTATCAATACTTCAGTTTATGAGTGTATAGTGAAAATACAGTAAATATTGTACTATCTGTAACGCGCCTTTTCATAATTTATTGGACAAGTGAATTTACAATGTCACACACAGTGAGATTTGGATTTATTTTAAACATGAACATGACCAGGATAAGGCTCAAAAATATGGAATAAAACTCTGTCGCAATGGCTAATTTAAAACATCATCTAAAATCGATACGCCCAGAAGAGTTTAGTGTCTTTGAAAGCTTGAATAAAACAACAACTGCATAAGATAAAAGCTAGCGCAAGTAATTTTTATCATCAAAAATGTTAATTAATCTTACTTGGTGCTGTTCTTGTGGCATTGTTTTACATTTAATTTGTATAGCTACCTCTAACCGTAGGCAATATAGATCATACCTACACGAAATTAAAAGTCACATATCAATTGTAACAACTGGGTATAGACATTTTTCTGTAAATCGCGATCAAAAAAGAAAGATGACGCGAAAATATTCGAAGAACTAAATAAGCTTTTCTGACGTCATTCATTAGGTAATAGTAACCGTATTCGTTTCACGTTTTTATTTATTTATGCTATAAATAAGAATTCATTATTCACAGCTTATCAAACACTTATCTGAATAGTTGTTCAATAGCGCGGTAATGTATGAGTTATGAACCTCTGAAATACAGAACAGAACTTGAAAAAGCGGCAATATTACTTTTATTAAATACTAGCAAACCTGACCCGTTTCACTGGGCGTTAGTTTCATTGGGCGTAAAAAACAAAAACAAAAATCCTACTGATCCGATCGCTAGCAAACTTTACAGGATCACCCGCTAGGCTAATCTGAAGATTCCCTGAAAATTTCATCGAAATCGGTCCAGCTGTTTCGGAGTCCATAAGGAACATACATACATACATTGCCTTGTATACATATATATTAAATATAATGCACCAACTTTAATTCCCAAATATTTAATTATTTAATAAAAATGTTAAAGATCTATACTATTTTTCTTTCTTATTTCTCGGAATAAGCTATATGATGGACACTTTTTAGGGTTGCTTAGCTATATCGGTAAAACTAAAACTGTTTGCCTGTCCATAGAACATAGTCACATTTTGGACTTTATCCATAATTCCTATATCCTATTTTTTCATTTTTGCCCATTATGTAAACTGCTAAAATGGCCATCCACAATGCGGTGTTGGTGCCAACTTTGTTGTACGGTAGTGAGGCCTGGATATGCCCAAAATCGAGTGAAAGTATGTTAAATGCTGTGGAGATGCGGTCTCTCAGAAATATGTGCGGTGTCACGCTTGCTGACAGCATAAGCAATGATGAGATACGCAGTATGACAGGGTTGCACAACAGCGTTATTGTAAAAATGAAGAAAGGAATGCTTAGATGGTTCGGGCACATGGAAAGAATGAGTGATGAAAGACTGACGAAGAAAATATACAGAGCGAAAGTGAGTGGTAAAAGAAGCCAAGGAAGACCAAGGCTGACTTATGAAGATCAAATATCCAGAGTGTTAGCAGACGGAAATGTCAAAAGCACTCGCATACCTAGGCGAAAATGTGTGAGGAGAATGATGAGATTTGAGGAAGCGAAAGAGGTGTGTAAGGACCGCGACTCCTGGCGCTCCGTCCTCTGACTACCCCGTTGGGGATACAGCGTGAAGAAATGTATGTATGTATCAGTGGCGGTACCTTCATACAAGCCCCAAAACCTGGCATGCCTTACTTAAATGCTCAGTCAACCATAAAATAATAAAATAAAAACTAATTTCAAACCGGTTTTAAAATTTCAAAATTCACTTCGAAACGAAAATTACTGCACGCAACCATGGCGACGGACATTTTTCTCTGTGTTTGTGCTTCAAAAAAACCACCAAGAATTAAAATAATAACCGTCATGATAAGTGTAAAAATTGTATTTTTAAAAAACACTTAAAAGGAATAGGAGATTATTATTTTAAGCACATCCTATACAATAATATTCGTCTAATATTATTCTGTTACATTTCGAATGAATTGTATCACTCGTATATATATTAGAGTGAACTGATTTATGATAAAATATATTATGATTTCACAATTCAACTTTTTAAAACAATGAATATGTTTCAAAAAACTGAGTTCATCGTTCGACCAACCTTACCTCATCATATGTGCATCCCCGGGTGTCAACGTTTTGGTGTAGTGAAACTCGTATATGAACTGGTTGAGGACCACGCAGCCTTTGCTGAAGCCCACCAGCGTCAGATAGCTCTCGTCTAACGCCAGATTGTCTCTCCACCACAGGGGATCATCTCTGAAAAGCGTAATTAGCCTTAAAAACAACATTAAACTGTGGTGTGACATGTCAAAGATTACAAAGTCGCATATATCAAACTTATTTATACAAAATATAAAAGAATTAACTGTGGCAAAGCATCTGCTTAAAACCCGGGGCGGGTTTCATTTCCAGTTAGCAGTGTGATTCTCTAACGTAAATTAGTCCAACTCACTTCTGAATCTATAGTGAGATTGTGAACTGTGAACTGGTAATCTCTAAAGTCGACAAAGATACTAGCGCCGCCTCGATGAGTGCGGCAGCGAGTCGTACGTATCGTAAATGAATTTTTTGACGTTTCGCCAAATATAACGATTAAACTAAATAAATCTTAATAAAAAAAAGTTTTATTTAACGTAATTATTTCAGAAGTTAAAAAACACTAAGACGAAATATCGACTGAGATGTTTACTCTTAAAGCAATCCCCAATCCTAACAGACTTGCAACTAAGATCACTTCACTTCGCTACTAGTGTTTGGTTTAGATTAGAGAATTCCTTTTGAAAGCCAAGTGAAACGAATGCGATGTGAATTGTCAAGCGAGTCTCGCGTGGGCCATTCGGGTTTTTACAAAATTGCATGGCAGATCTTTAGGAAACAAACTTTTCAAAATTAGCTTGGAGTCTGGGTGATGCTGCAAGCTCCCCCAGATCGTTGTGTTGTCTCCATAGTAATAGCCCATTGCTTATTTTCGACTCACAGAATTTGTGTAATTGTCTGGAATATTATAACTATTTGGAATCAATAACTAAATCCATTTCAAGTACATTTAATATTTATACTAATATTATAAATGCGAAAGTCTGTCTGTATGTCTGTTGGGTTTTCAGGGATAAACCGCCGGACCGATTTTAATAAAATTTGGCATGGCAATAGTTTGACACCAGGGAACGGACATAGCCTACTTTTTATTCGAAAATCTAGTCCTTAAGGGGTGAAAAGGGAGATAAAACTGTATAGGAAATGTTAAATCGCTGAACTGATTAAGATGAAATTTAATACAGAAATAAACTTTTTCTATTAAAAAAAGCGTCTACTATTTTTATTAAAAATCTACCTCTAAAGGGGTGAAAAAGAGGATAAAAGTTAACATGGAAAATGCTAAGCTGCTGAATCGATTAAGATGAAATTTGGTACTGAAATAAGACTTTTTCTGTAAAAAACAGTCTACTATTTTTATTAAAAATCTACCCCTAAAGGGGTGAAAAGGGGGATGACATTTTGACTGAACTGGGAAATGCTAAACCGTTGGATCGATTATGATGAAATTTAGTACTTATATTTAGTAGTACAGAGGTAGTATGTGCCCGAAAATAAATGTAAGCTACTTTTTTATTTCAAAAAATGCAATGTGGTTTTTTTATGTGTGACATCATCATAAATCCAATATGGCGGAAGTAACTTTTTTCCAAGAGCCCCAACGACATGGGTATCAAATGAAATGGGATACACAGTTGAAGATTTCTGTACATGTGACGTCATCATAAATTCAATATGGCGGATGTTCCAAATGAGGAAATAACTTTTGTATTAAACACTAACAATATGGGTTTCAATTGAAATGGAATACGCATGGGAAAGTTTCTGTATATCTGACGTCATCATAAATTCAATATGGTGGATGTTCCATAATAGGAAAAAAGTTTTTTGTTCGACACCAACAATATGGATATCAATTGAAGTGGAATACGCAGGGGAAGGTTTCTATATATGTGACGTCATTATAAGTCCAATATAGCAGATGTTCCGAATTGGGAAATAACTTTTTTGTTCATCACCAAAAAAATGGGTATCAAATGAAATGGAATACCCAGGGGAAGGTTTCTGTATATGTGACGTCATGATAAATCCAATATGGCAGATGTTCCATAACAGAAAATAACTTTTTTGTTCCACACCAACAATATGGGTATCAAATGAAATGGAATACACGGGGGTAGGGGGGTTCTCAAATCACATCATTCTCCTCACACATTTTCGCCTAGGTATGCGAGTGCTTTTGACATTTCCGTCGGCTAACACTCTGGCTATTTGATCTTCATAAGTCAGCCTTGGTCTTCCTTGGCTTCTTTTACCACTCATTTTCGCTCTGTAGATTTTCTTTCCTTCATTCATTTTTCATTCATTACAATCGCACTGTCGTCCTGTCTTGTCATATTGCGTATGTCTTCACTGCTTATCTTGTCCGCGAGGATAATATAGCACATATTTCCAAGTGATCCCATTACTATAGCAATTATCCCTTACTTGATTTCTGGCATATTCAGTGGGGTTATCACGTAAAGAACGATAGTTGCGCCGCAGTCGCGCGATGATTGTTTTAAATTGTTAATGACGGTGTCATGCAGTAAAGTGACTTTTTGTAGAATAAATAAGCACGCTTATTACGTAACTTGCAGACAACATGCGACAGCCAATATCGCGCGATATCTGCTGTCAAAATGAGAATTTGTATAATGTAATTTGTATAGTGGCGCTAAATCTACTGCGAAAAATACAGTTTACGGTCAAAGAATAATAGATACGCAATCGTCATACATGATATTAATTTTTTATTACAATTAATTACCAGTCGCGCAGTGATCACGTGGCTGTCGCTGTCTGCAAATTTTTAGGTAATAACCTGGGGGTTGCTAGCAGTAGCTTTTAGATCACTGATTAATCAACGGAGGCAGCAGTAGCGATTAGAATGGCTCGATTTAACAACATACCGCAATCGATCGCGTAAGATTCGGTTATCACTTACTGGTTACAGTTATGTAAAAAATAGCCGGTCTCAATACAATATTAGGTCTTTACCTATGAAATTGCCGTTTAGTATACAAAATTTTAAATATTTTTTTTATATTTTTTTTTTAATTTTCATTAATTAAAGTATGCACCCATGCTATCGATGGATCTTTGCCAGCGCAGTGGTAATTTTTCAATGCCCTTCTTGAAGAAGTCAGGTGTACGGGAGGCAACAAACTCTTCAAAGGCATTTGTACTGCCTCTCGGGTACAGAACTTTTTTCCCGCCAAGAAGTTGTCCAAATTTTGGAAAAAGTAGAAGTCTGTCGGCACAAGGTCCGGTGAGTACGGTGGATCACGCAAAACTTCCAACCCTAGCTCTTGTAGCTTAGAGACCGTCTGTTGTACCGTGCGAGGTCGAGCGTTGTCGTGCAGGAGTAGCGAGGAGGAGCGATCAACCAAGGCTGGCCAGAGATTTGCGAGCTGCTTCATCACTGTGTCCAATTCCTCACAGTACACATCCGAAGTAATGCTCGTCACATTTGGTAAGAAGATGCGATGAATTACACCGGCACTAGACCACCAAACAGTAACCATCACTTTTCTAAGGGTAAGTTTTCGTTTGGGGCATTGCCTAGGTCCTGAACCAGGGTCTAACCAACACGATGATCGCTTACGATTGTCAAAAAGAATCTATTTTTCATCACAAGTGACAATGCGATTCAAAATCCCTTCGTTTCTGTGTCTATTGAACAACGCAAAGCATACCTCAACGCGTTCGTCGCGCTGGCGATCGTTCATTTTATGCAGCACCCACTTATCAAGCTTTTTTACCTTGCCAATTTGACGCAAATGGACCAATGTTGTTTTGATGCTAACATCAAAAGCTGCTGCTAACTCAGCAGTAGATCGAGTATCGTCAGCTTCCACTATCGCCTTTAATTCGTCGTTGTTAAACTTAGTTTTCGGGCGACCATGGGGTTTAATTTTGAAGATCAAAATTTCCATATCGGAAGCTTTCAAACCAATAACGGGTCGTGCGTTCGTTTGTAGTGTTCACTCCGTACACGTCGTTAATGTTGCGAGCCATTTGTGCCGCATTGCTTTAGCGACGGAACTCGTATTCCGTAATTACTCGTATTTTAAACGTATCCATACTGATGAAAAATATACGAATGTAGTGAAAACAAAACACTAATCAATAAACAAATGACTAAATTTGAAAATAAAATTTCATATTTTAAAAATAAAATTAATTTCAATTTAGAATTTATTGCCAGCCATATTGGCAACTTTATAGGTAAAGACCTATTACAATAAAGTAGAACATAGTTAGAATTATTGAAATCATACCAACATACATACATATCTTCACGCTGTATCCCCAGCGGGGTAGTCAGAGAGTATTGAAATCATAATTATGATGTCTTGTGTGTTACTTTTTAACTGACTTCAAAAAAAGGAGGAGGTTCTATGTTCGTCTCTATTTTTTTCTTTTTTTTAATGTATGTTCACCAATAACCACCAATAACTTCGTCAATTGGGGACCGATTTTGAAAATCCTTTTTTTGTTTGAAAGGGTATACTTCCGAGGTGGTCCCATTTTTCCATTCTATTCCATTCGAAATTTAAATGTGGTCCCATTAAATGGGACCTAATGGGACCACATTTAAATTTCAAAGCTATTGGAGCTTTGACTTCGAGGATACACCAAATAAGGCGAACTGCTTATAACCTTTATTTACATTGACGATTCTCGTGTATGTGGTTGCGCTACAGAATTAGAAAGAAGTTAATTCTAGACCTGGCCTAGATATTAATTTAAACTAAGGTCACTCACTCAAAAGAGAAATAAAAAAATTAAGAAGAAAATTGAACCACCTTCAAAAAAAAAACAATGAAAAGTACAAAATAACTATACTAATCAAAACTCGAGTACCATAAAAATAACTTTATAAATAGGGTACACATACGCACATAATTAAATTCGACAGTTACTGAAGTCGATGCCAAATCAATGTGCAACAACAGAATATTTATTAGTTTAGTAGGCGTGCCAACGACTTCAGTAACTGTCAAATTTAATTATATAGATATGTGTATCATATTTATAAAGTTATTTTTATTGTACTCGAGTTTTGATTACTAAAGGATAATTATTTTGTACTTTTCAGTGTTTTTTTTTGAAGGCAGTTCAATTTTTTTCTTAAAATGTATTACGGATACTTCTCTCTGTAAAGTGTATGAAGAGAATAATGAGATTTGAGGAGGCGAACGAAGTATGTAGAAACCGCAATTTTTGGTGCTCCCAAAGACTTCTGGTGCGCCATCCTCTCTGACTACCCCGTTAGGGATACCGCGTGAGGATGTTATGTTACTTCCTTCTCATTTTTTCATTAGCTTCTAACTCACGCACACAAACCACAGCACCAATATTCCGACGAACTTGAACTCTTATTATTTACTTCATATGATATCGAAAAATAAAGCAAAAAAATCAATATTTATACAAAATAATGATCATAAAAGGCAATAAAAGTTATGTCATATACTTTCGCCAAAATTCAAATTTATTTCTCCTCGCACAGATTTGACGTTCAAAATAAATCGTAATGTGGTATATATAAAATAGTACTGGTAATTGACGTTCCCTGGGTTTTTGAGCACATCTGTGAATGTTTCTTTGAGAGGGAGTTTCAGCATGCCTTGCTTCGTCCAAAGGCGAAACACGTGTCGACAAGTTTGAACTTTAGCTAAATATATGCATATGAAACGATATGGACTGTAGCAAAGTAACATCTAGTTAGCAAAAGATATAACAAAAAATACATAATCACAACATCCATTGGAACTAAACCTACTCACGGCTTGTGCTCACTGGCTGCCGACGCATCTGCCCCAGAGTGATGAGCCGCATCGCTTTTTGTCGAGCCGTTCGATTTACTTTGCTCTGTGCGATGCACAGATGCGTTCTGAAAGTACGAGTAAATATTTACTATTTGTAACTTATTAATGGTTTTTCTGAGACATTCTATCGAGCGAAAGTTGATGTACAGAGGCTGATTTATGAAGAGCAAAAAGGCAGTGTTAGTTGACGGAAATATCAAAAATAAGCGCACACCTCAGAGAAAGAGTGCGAGCCATTGAATTATACATTACACTAGAGTAGTAACTACAATAATAACTAGAATATAAGTTGTAAATTAGTAGGAAATATTGTATAAATAGTACAGCCCAACTAATTTTAATTCGGCAGCGATTTGACGTTTCCAGTGTAACCAGTTGTTACAATTTTTTAAATAGTGTTGCTCCTTTCTGTGTTATGTTCTTTTTAGACCATCCCTTTCATGAGATAGCGGTAGCGTCGAAAATGTATGAATATTTGTAATAAAGTGGATAAAATAGTAAAAAAAAGGAAAAATAAAATGGAATGCTTATTTGTTTTAATTATTTAACACATTATGAAATAGTGATTTAGTTGAACCAATATCGACTCAATTCCATCACTTAACAACACTATTAGCAGGTCACATTATTTAGAACTTTGACATATTGAAACGTCAAATCACTCTTTTTTTTTTTCTTTCTTCATGGCATGGCGCACAGATTAGCGCATTTGCCAATGTCACGTATTGTATTAGTATGTAGAATTGTTATCTAAAACTCCTCCAGTAAAGTGATAGTAGACTTTACTTAAGTTTTATAGGACGTCTTGGAAGAGCGCGAAAACTTCTGCTACACACGTTTATTTAGACCTACTCTATTCTTTTCACTTACGCAGAACTTAAAACACAATATACTATCACTTTTGTACTTTAAAACTTCCAAAAATGTAAAAATAGAAAATCTAAATAAAATGACAACCTCACTTCTCTCGTTCCCGCCAAAAAGTCTCAAATCACTTCAATGAATTAAAAGTTAAGACTAGTAGAATAGTAGATTAGTAGTACGGACCCTGATTGTCCCAAAATAATCTAGAACCCCAGCGTTAGCAAAAATAGCAGGGCCACTGCAAAATCGATGCAATCTCATGAGTGTGGAAAGTGTCACTGTACGGCATTGTCGTGGCGCTTTGTGACCATTTTAAATTACTAAACCAGAGTTGCAGTGTAGTAACACTGATAAAATTCCTTGAATAAGGTTATCTTGACAGCATCACTATGCCCATAAAGATAACAGGGATACATCATGACGATGCATATATTACATACATACACAGATATCCCACGCTATATCCCTAATGAGGTAGTCAGAGGGAGGGAGCGCCAAGTATGGAGGACAGTCTTAAGAATCGTGGTTCTTACATACTTCTTTCACATGCTATAATCTCATCATTCTCCTTACACACTTTCGCCTAAGTTTGCGAGTGCTTTTACATTTCCATCAGCTAATACTCTGGCTATTTGATCTTCGTAAGTTAGCCTCGGTCTTCCTTGGCTTCTGCTACCACTCAATTTCGCTCAATAGATTTTCTTCGTCAATGTTTCATCGCTTATTTTTCTATGTCTATCTAAGCATTCAATTTTTCATTTTTACGATAACACTCATGAATCCTGTAATATATGTATGCATCATATATGATGTAAGTACAAGCTATAGGCGAAGTCATATAGATAATTAAAACATACACACAAAATATATGTCGGTGGAAATAATAAAAGGCTATACTAAGGCAAAGCACGACTTCCGGTATGGAAAGGATGCGCTCTAACAGAACGTCGGGGCCAGCGCTGGTAGTATGTTACACCACAGTACAAGTAAGCAAACAATATTCTATCTCGGCAGTGTCCTAGAGATAATTACCTACGGTCGCTCGGTACGTAAACACTCAATAGGGCTACCGACTTGGACTGAATGTTTTTCCTGGGTTACGTATTTGATAATAGGTACTATATTAAATTGTCTTTTCATTTTATATTATTACAAAAATAAGTGTTTATTTATATAATTCTACTAGTATTTTATTTCTAGTTTCAAAAGTTTGTAAGTTAGTATGGTGGAAATGGACAAAAAAATACATTTAATGTGCAGTATAATTAAAAATCAGCAATAAATTAACTAAATCACTATGATAATATATTTGTTACAAATTAGCAACAGAGAAATATTTTCGGTTTCGATATAGATGTATTCAAACATCCATACACTGAACATTATGCTCGTAAACTTGATTGACACAATATTTAGTCAGTAAATGCGCGGGAGCGTCTCATATCGTAAGAAGACAACCGCGGCGCACTCGTGACTGTTGTATGCCGAGATTTCGAGCGCGTCGTTTGGGAGCGTTTATATGAAGATAAGAGAAAATACTGTATGCTTATTTGTACTGTGGTTACACTACGGCGTCCGGTGCGTTAGCATTTCTCCGATGGATCGTTTGCCATTATTCAATTTCCAATTACCTACGTAATAATTGTTACTAAGAGAGTTCTGTCGTTTGCATGTTCTTCGTAACTTCGTTACGTGGTATATCACTAAGTATTTCGCCTTCTGTAGATTAGATACCTATTTCTGATAGCTGAGTCGGAAGAACACGAATTGCCTTGTCTTTTTCTACATATATATGTATAGATACATGTACCAAGAGGGATAAAGAAAATTGTTTGATATAAACGCGATTACTCACGTGTAACTCTTCTATATCTATTTCTTCTGGCAGCGACACTGACGACACCGCCTCCAGTAGTTCTGAAGTGGGCATGGCCTTTATTCTGCTACTTACGCTTTGAAGCAATCTAAAAAATATGATTTATTGTAGTGTTTTCTCGTTTTTACCCGCGGTATAAAAAAAATGAAAAAATTATGTCATATTGTCTTGTGATAAACTCATAAAGAATTAGTCATGCAATTCTGTAAATACTCGATTCGCCTAAGTGAGACCCGCTCGACAATGCACCCCACTTCGCATTCGAACTCACTTGGACTTCAAATGGAATTCTCTAAAGTACTCTAAACCAAACATGCTAGGAGCGAAGTGAAGTGATCTTGGATGCGAGTTTGTCGGGGATTACTTTAAGAGAAAATATCTCAAGTCGATATTTCGTCTTAGTGTATTTTAGCTTCTATTAAGATTTATAAAATATAAATAAAACTTGTTTTATTTAGATTAGATTGTTATATTTAGCGAAACGTCAAAAAATTCATTAACGATAGTACGACTCGCCACCGCATTCATCAAGGCGGCGCTAGTATCTCTGTCGATTCTAGAGAATAATTCAGTTGACGATCTCATTACGGATTCAGAAGTGAATTCGACTATTTTGCGTTAGAGAATCGTACCGCAGATTCGATTGATTTAGTGTTTGGCTCTTATATGTAAAAAGCTAAAAAACAACTTTAAATTTTTATTATTATTTGTTAGGATACCAGCATAACACATATGTAACTATTCACTGAAAGATTCTACTGGCTACCTATTACGGGCCAAAAGTTGGCGTAGGCTTAGTAATAAGGTCCGTTGGCACCCTTCGGGTTCCGAAGTTTAAAGACCAGTAGGTACCTTTCTAGGTGGTGGAGCGCGTTATGCGTGGGCGTGTGGTCGGGTACTCCTGCGTTGTTGCTCGGTACGAAGTTGTCGTAGCAGCTGAAGCTTTTGTACTCTATTCTGGAACAGAAAATACCTGTACATGGCTTGGTCGACTGTTTTTTGTATTGGTTAGCTCAATAAATTATTTTAATTATTTATTGTTTTCATAATTGAAAAAGATAGATAATACATATACATACATATTATACATATCCTCACGCTGTATCCCTAACGGGGTAGTCACAAAGGACGAAGTGCCAAGCATCGCGGACCTAACATACTTCTTTCGCCTCCTGAATCCTTATCATTCTTCTTACACTCTTTCGCATAGATTTGTTAGCGCTTTTGATATTTCTGTCAGCTTCTCAGATAATAATTCATATATTTAAATATACATACTAGCCAACATACTACTTTTATAAACAAGAATCATGGAGCACTCAACCTATAGAGTGGCGATGTCATTTAATTTGTATGAAAACAATTTACGTCTAACACTGTTGCGATTACTGTGTTGTGTTTTATAGTTTGATTTTGTGCCGTTTTTGCCACACCACCGAATATAACAATAAGCCATTAGATAAATATTTAAATATCTGTCGGAATATACAGAAATGTACACACAGGTCCAGTATTGGTTATGTACTGCTTAAAGCGAGCGAGAGTTGATAATTGATAGTGTAAATAAACTGAGCAGTGGTGAATAAGATGGTCCGATATTTCGTCTCTATAGGTTGAGAGCTCCATGACAGGAATTATTACAAAATAAAAAAAAACTTAAAGAATAGCAAAATTGTTCCTTAGGTAACTAAAATTGCCTTGTCTCTTTGATACACACTAAAGTAGGGAAAAATATCGATACAATGTAAAAAAATTATTTGAATATGTATTTTTAAATTAAATTAATATAAATCCATAACTATTATTAAAATATACAATTGTCCTCCCCGGGGTCGCGTGGGTGGACGATCGGAGCCGCCACTTCGATCGGCCGCGACCCCAAAGGCCTCTTTAATCGCCTTTACGACAAGCGAGGAACACTGAAACCTTAGTCTCTGGCCCGGGCTACAAGGTTGACAGCAAACCACCTGTCGTGTCGCCCACAATAGCGCAGTTATGTTAACCAGAGGTAGCCCGGTGGTCGAAATTCAATCATAAAAAATATAAATCCAAACTTTAAAACTCTTTGGCGACAAACTACTCTGTGCGACTGTTTGATCCAAGGAGGTTACATATATCTATATATTATTACAAACTATTATTATTTATATTATTTATATATATATTATTATTATAGTGTAAAATTACATATGAGTTTGACATTGCCAGAATGAGTGTTTCATCTAATTTAACTTATTTGTAACATTATACAAAAATTTTAGCTTTCTGCACTTCTCCATATAAACTTTATCTATGCCAAATTTCACACCTCTCCGTGTGCGAAATATCCTTAAAAAGAGATCTGAAGTTTTCGCTTCTTCTTAATATAATGATTACCTAGATGGTCTGATGACTAGTATATGTTTGTCGGGGAAGTTGTGCGAGAGCATGCGCGCCGTATTCTCCAGATTCCATTTTAAGTAGTTGCGGTTGTCGCGGTGTGTCTGCATCACTTCGGGGTAATCCTGCAACCACCAGGCTTATATAGCTATATTATAACTATAATTTAATATGAACCAAAACCAACCAAACCAAAAATTATTCATTATAATTTAATTTATCCTAGCATTTGTTCTTCGTGGTTACTGAAGTTGTCATACATTGATTATTTCCTGCAAATAACTATGTAACGTGACCCTTTAGGATTAAGACAGCAACCTTAGTAATTTTTTATTGTATAAGTGTCCCCAATCGATATTTAAGACACATATTGCGCCGCCAATTAAAAAAATCAAAATGGCGGCTGATGAATATGCCAAAATATTCGACCTCCTTTCTTTGTACGTAAGTATTTTGTGAAATAGTTTAGGAGAAAAATGTCTGCGACAAACGGGCGAAAGCTCTTATAGTAGGTATAGTTTTTCGTTTTAAGTAATGGAACCCTAAAAAGGAACCGTTTAACAGAAACAAATCACATATAATGTATTGACCTAGTGGGATATGTATTACATTACATTTTGTACTTTAAAACTCCTGAAAATGTAAAAAATAGAAAATCTAAATAAAATAACCTCACTTCTCCCGTTCCCGCCAAAAAGTCTGACGTTATATCTGTACCTGTACATCGCCGCCGAAGAAGACGAGGGTGCGCGGGCGGGCCGGCGACGCAGGGGCGGGGGTCGCGGGGGGAGCGGGGGCGGCGGGGGGCGGGCGCGCGGCGGGCTGGAACAGCGCGTCGTTGAGGCGACCCTCGAAGCCGCTCGCGCGCCGCACGCGCAGCGGTAGCATCGTGCGTCTCTTACACTCACCGCATGGCTACAGGATATTAACGGCACATTTATTCGACACCAATTTCTTTGCGCCGACACAACGCAGTCGTCCCGCGATTGCAAAGCGGACACCGCAAAATAGAGCAAATTAACCTATATAGTATATTTACATATCCAAGCTCATGTCTAGCGCAAGTAACTTCAATCTGTCTGGAGTAACCAGAGAGGAATGGAATGCGAGGGTGGGACCGCAAACGACCCGGTTAGGTAGTTCCCAGTTAAATTTGAATGTTGTTACCTAGTAAATAGAGTTTACATTCTCGATTAATAAATACATGAGAATGACAACCGCCCGGCGGCCGCAAGAAAATCGCGTCGTTTCACTGCGCCGCGCCGTGAGAATTAAATTACAAAATGCTGAGATTTGAAGAGGCGAAAGAAATATGTAAAGACCACGATACTTGGCGCTCCATCCTCCGTGACAAATACGCTAGGGAACAGCGTAAGTATATGTATGTATGTATGTATTTAGACACACCAACGAATGATCACAATACATAGTATCAGTTCTCGATTTATGGGGTTTCCAGTCCCGGAACCTATCAATTACAGGTGCGTACAGCACTCATTATAATTTATTACACTTAGCTAACTTATTTGTGCGACAAAAACACTGCAACAGTTTGTATAATAACAGGTTTAAATCTCTTTTCTATTAACTGACTGACTTGGCGACGAACGCAATAACCCAAGAACTATTTATTTATTTATTTAGTGTCTAAATAAATAAACTATTACTGTTAGTTTAATAATAGCATAGATTAACCAGTTTACTTACGTAAAATAATAGTTTTAGTATATGAGGAAGCGAAAGAAGTATGTAAGGACCGTGACGCTTGGCGCTCCGTCCTCTCCGACTACCCCGTTAGGGACACAGCGTGAAGATATGTATGTATGTATGTATTAAACAAACACTGATTGAAAATTAAATTTTTCGATTTTTTACGATTTTTCGATGACATAGCTACAGTTTGTAAATAATTTTCTTTAATAGTCTAATAGAGTTCTAGAATTTTTTTTATTTTTAACCCTCAAATAGCAGACAGCCAACGTTAGGTCAGACAACGTCTGTCAGGTCCATTAGTATATTGTAAAATTATATAAATGAATGAGTGATGAGACTGATGAAGAAAATCTACAGAGCACAATTGAGAGGTAGCAGAAGCCAAGGAAGACCGAGGTCGACTTATAAAGATCTAATAGTCAAAGTGTTAGCTGAGGGAAATGTCAAAAGCATTCACATACCTGTGCGACTGTGTGAGGAGAATGAGATTTGAGGAGGAGAAAGATTTACATATGTAAGGACCGCGTTGCTTGACGTTGCATCCTCTGTAACTGCGCCACACACATCGTGTAGATATTATGTTGTTATGTTGTAAAATCATCTTCTATAGTACATATATTTAAAAAAATTATGGAATCTATTACGAGATTACGAGTCTGACCGGCCGTGCTATCCAACCGATTTGCTTTTTCTTTTTTATGAAAGGTATTGCACAGATTTGTCATCAAGCATTGGAAATCAACTAACTTTCACCCTTCTCAAGTTATACTCAAACGCGATTTCCTCTTGTACACTTCTTACGTTTCATAGCTTTCTTTCTCTATATCTCCGGTTCTAATTGAGGTACGCGGTTCGTTTTGGTATAAGAACACTCGCTGGAACGAGCTCTTTCATTTGAGCCTGGCTCACTTACTTAATTGGTTGAGTTGATGGGAAACTAGACGTGAACATTCAACTTGACTTTCAATTTTTGTGTTCAACTTAGGTTATAATTACTCATCGTAATTATAAGAGCGTTATTCTGGAATTATTCTATCAACACAACGCTGCAGAACAGCATAGGTCCTCTCGTGATATTGAAAAAATAAAATTTGACTGAGTGTCTTGTCGGTTCTTCTCGGTATAGGTTTTTTAGAAACCGGTGGCGGTGGTAGAAAATCTAAGATGCTCATGCTTCAATCGATTCACAATTCTGAAGTGACCTGAGCGGCTAGACAAGTGCATACGCTTCGTATTCAATCGTAACGCTTGCTGGCGTTATTACTCGTCAAAAATGCCATTTGGGTACGTTTTTCATGCCGGTTTTGACACGACTTAATTTTCGCTTGATTTAATAGAAAGTTAATAACGTTTGACTTCCGATTTCAAGTTCGTTACGCCAGATCACGTGGTATTTGTCATTATATTCTACTAGCATTTATGGCAATTGAGCCGCTTGTCTAGGCCTTCTGAGTTGTTTGTAGCAAAATGATGCTTCAATCGAGGTATATTATGTAAAATAGGAGAGGAAAATTTTCGGAAGACTTCCAGGTCAGTAGGTGCCGCGGCCAGCATTGCTAGAAACTTATGAAGCAGTATAAGTATACGACTCTCTCAGAGTTCTATATTTTCGCCCTTTGCAGTCGAGACTTTGGGACCCTGTGGTCCCAAAAGCCTATCGACTGATTATTGATAGTCATGAGCGACTGGTCGAGACTTCGGGAGATCGTCAAGATGGCAGCTTCTTCCGCCAAATGAATCAGTTTGGCTATTAAAAGAAGTAATGTTGCCAGTCTGCTGGGCAGCCTAAGCAATGATGACGGCTTTCTAAGCGGCAATTTTGAGGAAGCCTATTATTTGAGATATTACTTAGTTTTAAATTGGTAAATATTAATGTTAAGATATGTACTGATTTATTTTGTAGAATAATAAACATTCAGAATACAAAATATGTGTAGGTTACAGAGTAATAGATGCATTTAACGAAATTAAACTATAGTATAAGAGAAAACAATTTAATTAATTTCTTTTATTACATACACATTAGTCTATTCTAATAATATGAACAACATATCCAATAATATTTTTGTTGTAAGAAATTTCAATATATAAAAATAATAGTAATAATAATATACTCAGACAATTCACACAGCGCCATCTAGTCCCAAAGTAAGCAGCACAGCGCTTGTATAATAATAACATAACTTTGACCCAAAGACAACATAAAACGTTTTTAAAATATAATTTAAATCTCACAGCAAACCTTGCAGGTTACTTCAGCGATTTCTCACATCCGATTCATTACCTTTTCTCCTTCATTACAATTTCTTGTTAAAACAAACTTATTCTCTATGTATCTATTTATGTTTCTTGTATGTGCAATAAATTTTTAAAATAAATATAATGAAATAAATACACTATTTTTGGCACAAGGTAATGAAACTGAAGTTAATAAATCTGTGATAAATATCTTAAAAAAACAACCTTCATTTATTAAAATAAATGAAAAAATAATACTGATAACATTGCTAATTATATTTTCATAATCACAAACTTTTCTTTATGCCACAATGTTAATTATTGTCCATGTTATGACCATATGTCTGACGTAGTCAAAATGATCCTATCTGACCGAACTTTCGGTTTTGATATAGGCTTTTAGTGCAAAATCTTTCAGTTTTTCTGGTTTCAGCAGTACTGCTGCCGACACTATGGCCGAAACCGAAATTATGGTCGTGAGTTTTCGCGCTGTTTTCGGTTACGATCGGCAATGAAAAGTCATCTCTTCAAATACAATGGCAGTAGGAAGGATTTTTCAAAACTATAAACTATTAATTTACAAATACTTAACTACTTCTATAGACACAAACACATATTTGCGATTAGTTATAAAATAATTACAGAACAGTAAGTCTTAGACGATGCTTATGATGGCATGTGGCCTATGTTGAGTAATATATTATTTAAACGGTCCCCGCGCCCACAGCTCTCTGCCTCTTCACTTTCGAATATTCAAATTCCGATCTCAAAACGACCAATCAAAACATAGCAAACCGCCTAGCGCCCCGCTTGGCTTTGACACGTTTGTCATTATAAAATTATTGAAAGCACCTATGGCCTTACTGGTCTGTAGTTATAGTGTATTGACAATGAGACAGAAACTCTGTTTCGAAATCGGTAATCGGTTTAGTTTTCTATACTAATATTATGAAGAGGTAAACTTTGTATGTGTGTGTAATGTATAAACTCAAACTATTCAACATATTTCAAAAATGCTTACATCTACAGAAAGAACCGAGTAAGCGAGTAACACGGGCTGTATTATATTTTCAAAAAAATTTCTACCCATGCGAAGCCGGGGCGGAACGCTAGTTAGTTATAAAAATGAATTACGGTCGGACATTAGTTGTGACCATTCCTTCGAAGACACCTTCAATAAGACGAATCAACTTATAAGTATGTGTATGGTATTAATTTATGTTACGACATTATGAACAAAAAAGAACACTGAAAAGTATGGAATAACTATCTTTTACTAATCAAAACTTAAGTACAAAAATAACTTTATAAATACGATACAAATACCCATATAATTAAATTTGACAGTTACTGAAGTCGGTGCCAACCAAGTCTACTAAACTAATAGACTTTCTGTTGTTGAACATTGATTTGGGACCGACTTCAATAACTGTCAAATTTAATTACATGGGTATTTGTATTGTATAAAGTTATTTTTGTACTTAAGTTTTGATTAGTAAAGGATAGTTATTCCATACTTTTCAGTGTTCTTTTTTAAAGTCGGTTTAATTTTTTTATAAAATTTTTTTTATTTCTCCCTTTTGAGTGACCTTGGCCTAAATAAATATCTAGGGCAGGTCTGCAATTAGTTCATTTTCTAATTCTGGAGTGCAATGTGTAACTTCCATTCTATCGAACAGCACAAACCGTGGGCTTTCACAATAAAAGATGCGAACAGATTGCACATGGGATATTATTGCCCATTATGGCCATTATCAATATCGTCAATATCATATCATATCAATATCAATTAGTTATTAAAGAACAGTGTAAAGGTTGCATCATAATCACACCCTAGCATTACTCTTACAATCAGAAGACGACAGCCTGGTTGCTGTTGTCTTCTGATTCCGCCGTATTCTCTGTCCGTCACAAGACTGACTCTACTGACTGAATTTATTATATCACAGGCAATTTATATCTTCTCCCTACTACCATTAAACCATGCGGGGGCAAAGATAGTTAACAAATGACATACAAGAGAATCATCAATATAAATGAATAAAGGTTATAACCAGGTCGCGTTATTTGGTGTATCTTCGAAACCAAAGCTTCAATATCAGTGAAATTTAAATGGGACCAATCTGGAAGTGTATCCTTTCAAACAAAAAAAGAATTTTCCAAATCGGTTTATAAATGACGGAGTTATGAGGTAACAAACAAAAACAAAAAAACGTACATCCAAATTGAGAACCTCCTCCTTTTTTGGAAGTTGGTTGAAAAGTAAAGTTATTATTTTGAACTATTTTTGTTTAAAGTGCTTTTTAGTAAATAATTACATACTACCGAGCGACTCTAGCGAGTTTTTGAAATCAGTTGAGTAGTTTTTGAGTTTATCCATTACATACAAACAACGTTTACCACTTTGTAATATTAGTATAGATTAGATAATATATGTAAAATATTTTTAGAAATTTCCATGGCATAGTTAATAAGTTAGAGGGGGGCCACACTTTTTAGGAGTTTAGAAACATATAATTTTTTTTTATAAAAGAGGGGACAAACGAACAATCCAGTCACCTGATGGAAAGTGATTACCACAGCTCTTGGACGCTCGAACGTCCGGGAAATCACGAGTTGCCTGTCTTTGAGGTAAAGAGGGGTAGGGGGAGATGGGCCTCCGGCATTCTCACTCACCAAACGAAACACAACAGTTATAGATGTTTATCTTTCACACCATTATTCTCTAAGAGGGTGGTATTACACCCGGCGAGGCGGCTCAATTCGTGCTGCAATACAGCATGGCTCCATCACACATATATCTCAACAGTTTAGAGCTATTTAATTTACTATAAATAAAGTTACTTTTAAACTTTCATATCATTTTTGAAGACCTGTCCATAAAAACACATGCTTATGTGCACTGAATTTTTTTTCAACCCTCAGTTACATGTATGGAATGCCACCTCTAATTGTATTTTTATAAACTACATTATTGTACATAGAAGTTCATAAAATACACCTACATTCCATATTTTAGTTTTGGAGTAAAATGGCTGTGACATACGAACAGACAGACGAAATTATAAGTTTAATTTTTTGCTGAAATTGGAAGCATATGATCCGCTAAATTTTCCTACAAATAAAAGAAACACAACAGCTACAAAAGAATTAAAATAACCTTATTATCTAACAAAATATAATAGGAGCTTTCACTAGGAGATGCTCAACATTTATCATGCATTTTAAATATTCAGAATAATACAAGATATAAATATCTGAATCTGACCTGAATTCAAATCTCGCCATTGGACTGTTATGAATTCCCTCAGATTCCCTCAGAAGCACTAACTTGTAAAAATGAACAAGATTAGTGAGAAAGGATTACCAACATTTACAAATTCGTCAAAAAATTACTTAATATGTCTAGTTTGCTTCTGATGGTAATATTTTGTATCATTCATGCAAATGGTTATTTTTAATGTAATATCATCTAAACAATTCTTCAGGTCCTCTCTCAGTTCCCTTACTTTGACTCTCACATCTTCGCACATAAGATTATAACACATAGCTACCAATCCCATGCCAAGAAGGACATATATAAAGTTTATAACTAGTTTCAGATGAGATCCTCCAGCAGAATCTGCTATATTTGCACCAGGCACAAAATCTCCGAAACCAATCTTACATAAACTGATCACACAAAAATATGTAGAATCTAAGTAATTCCACTTTTCCCAAGCTCCGAACATTATAGTTCCAGTCAAAATATAGAATGATATGACCCACAAGCAAGCTGTAGATGGCACTGTAATCTTTCGTTTCACAGTCTGAATCTCTCCATCTTCGATTAAAGCATCATCTCTTCTACTACATTCATGGGCAGTAATGTACAACCATTTAAATGTGTGTGCCAGAACTTTTCCCATATTGCAGAAGTAAAGAACATAAATCGGTATGCCGAAACAAGCATATGCTATAGTCACTAGTTTCCCCCAGACAGTTTTCGGCACTATATTCCCATAACCAATCATAGTAAACACAGATAATGAATACATTAGAGCTGCAGGAAATGACCAGATGTCTTCAGCTGATCTGCCATTGTATCCTGTATGGATAGCTGAGGTGATATTATTCTGATACAACTTCAAAACTTTCTTAATACTTTGCATCCATGCTGTCTCGTTAAATATGTTATCATTAACGGTTATATTCCAAAGTTGTTCAGCACAATTCTGCCTCCAACGTTTCACATCTTCTAACTGTTCATCGGGGCTGTCTTTCTCAATGTGCATGAAGCTGGCTGCTCCGAGTATGGCATAGCATACAACTAACGCACCAACACCTACTTGTGTGAACATAAACGCTATAAATTTTCGTAAGCAGTCTTTAATTTTTTCCCTAGGATCACTACCCGCTGTTGATGACGAATCTCTGCTCCTCATAGAGCCGTGAAAACTTGAATGAAGAGGAGGGTGATGTTCCATGACAATATTAATAAAAACGAAATCTAACAAATGAGATTGTACAGGAAATGGGAGCAGAACTATCGTAAACTATTCCTGAATGCCGATGTTTTCAAATACGTCAGACGCCGACTATTTTGGATACTCAATTGGCAAACTGCCAGAAGTTTGATTACAAAACATTGAAACGAAATTTATTAATAAATATAGTTTAAGTTACACTTGCGAATTTAAAGCTTATTTAAACGAATACAATTAATTTGTGTACAAAAACTGCAATTTTTACTTACCGTTTGTTTCGCTTAGATTTTACGATTACAATTTTGGTGAATTAATAAATAGAACTGTGTTAGTTAAAAGATACAATTTTGTATGTATAAGTGCAGTACTACATTTAGTTATTACGAAAAAACCATGAAAAAACCAAGAAATCAAGAAAAGCCAGGCAAAAAACAAATTCTTTTATGTCAGTCAACAGTACCACAGAATACTAATATACAACCACAGAACACTAATATACTAGTGTATTAACAACAGCACACTAATGACTAATAGTCTGTGGTCAACAGCACTGAGCAAGTAAAGTTCAGCACAGGTCCACAAAACCTTATATTTCTCTATACACAAAGCTTTGCATGTAGGTATTACATTTCTCTATGCTTTGCAAATTTGCACAAAGTGAACCGTAAGTCAACAGTCGGGTCAGCGCGTAGTTAGAGAAACCTATAGACCACCGTGTCATATGTTCCATCTCGTTCACACAAGAAAGAGACTAATTTATCCGCACGCAACCTAGAAGAAAGTGACAAAGCTATAGCATTAATTTTCTATCCTTTAGCGCATGCCGGTTTTTTCAAGTTCAGGCACAATGATTGTAATAAACAACATAGAGCATAATAAAACTAAATAATTTCGTCGTGTTGGGGCTACCAGCTTTTTAGTATCACTTTTCCCCTTACGGTATAAAATATTTGATGATAAAATGCCGTGGAACATTATTTCTGTAGTTTCCAAAAAAATAATGATACGTTAGTTTTATTACCTTTATAAAATTTTAATTTCTTAAAAATTTCATTTGCAAATAAAAAAGTATTTAATTTTTACCCTAATTTAAGTTTAAAAAAATTCTTTCAATTAGTTTTAAAAAATGCCACCTGTTACTTTTCTGATTTACTCAGTATTTGTGAAGTAAAATAGAAAGGTACGATTAAGCAGTAACATACTCAGAAACGAACGTCAGAACACAGATATTTAAGTTATTTAACATTAATTTATTCTATAATTTAAAAAACACGACGTACATCTATCTACTCGTATGTGATATGTTCCACTGTTAAGCACCGTCATATAATTAAGCACATTCTTAACTTGACTGCATCGTTATAAAGAAATCTACTACTTACACGGTAATAAATATTAGCTAGCAACACTAATAGCATTACTATTATAGAAATCTGTAGCACATATTTTACTCGTGTGGCCACGGTCCTTGGTACTCTAGTACGTACTCGCTCTACAGGTCGGCGTCAATTTAGCAGTTATTACTTTATTACCCTTTATTAGGGTATAGTTAATAATTATAGTTTTTATCGTCACGATTTTATCGTCCACGATACAACCGAAAGATGTTTTGCCGTTGCTGACATCAGTGGTGTGGGAGCATAGGTTCCTAACCACAGAATGCTAAACCAGGGGCACACTTCGAATGTCATCTATTTTGATACTCGTACTCGTGCTGATAGTGATTGAAGAAGAAACTAAAATTTAAAAAAAATACAGCCATCTTGATTTGTCTGTTAAAGTCACATTGTGAAATGACAAATGTCAATTGCAAACATTCCTGCCGTGCGATTCTCTAAAGTGAATTAGTCGAATTCACTTCTGAATCCGCGGTGAGATTGTCAACTGTGGACTGGTATTCTCTAAAGTCGACAGAGGTACTAGCGCCGCCTCAACGAGTGCGACAGCGAGTCATAAATATGACAATATAATTCTAATAATCTAAAGAATCAAATAATCTAAAGGAAACAAGTTTTATTTAACGTAATTATCTCAGAGAAGTTAAAATACACTAAGACGAAATATCGACTGAGAAGTTTACTTTTATAACAATCCCCGATAAACTCGCATCTAAGATCATTTCACATCGCTCCTAGAATGTTTGATTTAGAGAATTCCATTTGAAGGTCAAGTGAGTGAGAAGAGAGTGAAGTGAAAAAGATCGACAATTCACTCCACTTCGCATTCGAATGCGAAGTGGGGTGAATTGTCGATCGAGTATCGCTTGGGTGATTCGAGTTTTTATAGAATTGCATGGCTGAACTTCATGTTTTTTTTATTCTATGAACTGCTCGACGGATCACACAATATGTTGTCCCGATTTTCCGTTTCAGTAAAGTCAAAACCAAGTCATGATACACTCATCGATAGCGATCGACGATTTGTTCGTACAAAACTCTTTTTGTCAATTGTCAATAGATATATTATGTAAGTAGGTACGCACAAAGAGTAAGGTAATTATTTAGTACGCTCCAATACCTACATATTGTATGACCTGACTTTAGTTCACTTGTCGAACTCTAGATGGCATTACTTTCCCTACATGCCGATTTAACTATTGAGTTGCCACTCTTTTTCCTTTTAAATAATTACCATACTCTTTGTACTAAACTTACTGCGGGCTGTGCTGACATTATATCATGGCCGCAAAGCCTGTGAAAGGATAGATGGTGACATGCCGAAGGTTCCAAGTCTGTTTAGACATTAGACAGGGCCGCATGATGTCTGCCTGGCTATTCGTGCCGTATTCAAACAGTTGCCATCATTATATTGAAAGGTAATATGAGTGGCACAGTGATAAACTATCTTTTCTGGGCTGACGATGCTGTGCTTATAGCACCATCTGAGTTGCAGACACTAGCTAATCATGAAATCACGTGCATAAAAAAAAAAGTAAAGTCTAAGGATTGAATATGAATGTGAACAAAACGAAGGTTCTAGTGTTTGAAAGAGAAGAGAGACGAGTAATAACTGGCAAGAAAGTAAACGGTACTTTGACTGGATTAATAGGTAGTGTGAATATATGTATATATCTCGGTCCAAATGTCCATCCACAAAGTGTGAATTGTGGACCACAATGCGAATGAGGTGTTGGTGCCAACTTTATTGTGCGGTAGTAAGGCCTAGATATGACTGAAAACAGATAAAAGTAAGATAAATGCAATGGAAATGCGATCTATTAGTAATATGTGCTGTGTCACCCTTGCGGACAAAATAAGCAATAAAGAGATACGCAGTATGACAGAGTTGTACGACAATGTTATTGTAAAAATGAAGAAAGGAACGCTTAAATGGTTCAGGCATATAGAAAGAATGAGTGTTAAAAGACTCATGAAGAAAATTTACAGAGCGAAAGTGAGTGGTAGCAGACACCAAAAAAGACCAAGGCTGACGAAGGTTACGAAGATCAAATAGCCAGAGCTTTAGCTGACGGAAATGTCAAAAACACTTATGTACCTAGGCGAACTTATGCGAGGAAATGATGAGATTTGAGAAGATGAAAGATTTATGTAAGGACCGCGAAACTTGGCGCTCCGTTATATCTGACTACCCAATTAGAGATATAGCGTGAATATATGAATGTTCATTATAATACAATGCGAAATTTTAAAAGTTTATGTATCTATACTTGCAAGAAACTCGTGTGCTCGCAATGTTCGGCGCGACAGCGCCGTAATCGCTTAAAATTATCGTAATTCGTTTATCTATTATCCGAATCTAAAAATTAAAAGTGTACATCACAGATAAAAAATGAAACAAGATTTTTTATTCGAATGTTTTTAATGTTATTGGCATTTTTACAGCGTTATTCAAACTACAAAAAATGAATTTTTTTAATTTTTGTTTTTTATTCAAATAACTTTTTAAATATTAAACCTAAATTTATGACTACAACCTATTTTTTATTAAGCATTCGCCCTCCACATTTTATGAAACCGGTAACGTCATTTTCCTACTCAGAAGTTACCACTGAATACGACGATACCACTTGTTGGTAATACTGCGCAGTCTCACGAAAATCGTTAATTGACACTTCATCCAAGTTAGCGTCTTTACTAATGGGTACTCTATTGTACTGTGGACGGCAAAATCGTGGCGATAAAAACATTGAACGGTAAATTACAAAGGTGGGCAATAGCTATGTAACAGTAAAGCGACGATACTATAAATAAAAATTTAATAATATCTGGCCAATGTCGGAGCAATTCATTGGCTGTCGGCACAAGTTGGAATGATTTCTCACAGGGAAACCCTGTGACCAACCGAAAAATGTCGGCAATAATAATAAAATTGGTGAACTACTCTACAGATGTTACAATCGGCATCGTCGGCTGATTATTGATCTAGCCACATCATCGAGAGCAGTCGTGGCAATAATCTATCTTTGATATGATTTTATCATTTGTATCTGGATCAATCAAAACATTCGAATCAGTGCAACGTTTCATTTGGAACGTTTCAAACATCGATTCTCAACTAGAACAGAAAGTATAGGTTGTAAGCGAATCAATGAAATACCTCCTTAAATCGCTTTCGATTGATCTTTATTAATTTAATACATACATATTAGCTTTGCAAAATTAAGAAAATTGAAAAAAAAAAACAAAAACGCATGGTAAAACCATTTTCTTTACTAATCGATTCCCTTTCATACTTTTCTCAGGCAAAATATTTAGAAACTATTTACGCAATATATTATTTGCAATTAATTGTCCACGCATTAAACACTCTAGTAGTTACATTACTCAAAATCACAATGTTAACACTCGTTCTACAAACTTTTATGCAAATTGCACCTTAGGAAAAACGGTTTTTACTTCCGTAAACCAAGGTCAATCAAACGTAAACAAACAAACATGGTGACATCGCTTGTCATCGAGTGTGTATTTAAACTAAATACTAGATCACCGATCTCTTCCACTCGCGTAACACGTGAGACAGTGAGATGGCGATCACCGACGTGGCCCGATTTCGTCCAAAGCGTCCCGAACAGCGCAGCGAGTGCTTTGACCGTCGTCGAACAGAGCGAGCGAGGTATAAATTGTGCCAAACGATACATTTGTAGCGGTGATAGTGATTCGGATGGGTAGATCACTTTAAAGAAATGACTCACTGAGTCGTTTCAGTAAGGAGTTACACACCACTAATACATCTAGTCGTAGTCTAGTGTAGTAACACATCTAGTAATTTGTGGGCGTAAAAGGGAAATAATAACGTAGATCGAAAATCGGAAAAAGGCCGAAATTGATTTATTTAATCGATACCGCATGAATTAATTCAAAATAAATACCTGTTCCGAATCGGAGTTGTAACAGCATTATGAATATTAGACTATCGATTTATTTTTTTTACTTTTTATCTGTCAAAATTCCACACGTTTTCTTGGCGTTGTTTTTTATCCGGTGTTACATTTTTATTGAAAATACATAATTTATAGCGGCTGTTGTAATGTAAAATGTAACGCGGTACACTTGTCCGATGCACGTTTATATTTTTTTTATCCTATTTTGTGAATGGTTATACATATTTACACAGAAAAGTAAAATGGTTATGGCCGAACAACCTTATCAATTTATTATAATAGCTAAGATTGTGTAAGTTTTATTAGGAAAATATGTTTTTTTTATCATTCTCAATAAGTTAATATTAACAAATAACTGTTTGGCGGTTTATTTGCATACATACTTTTACGATTAAATCATTGCTTGTGGTCTGCTTGTCAAGGTCATACATTAGTCGATCCGCCGTGTTTCATGTTTTATTTCTCTTTTTAGGTAGAAAACAATATTCGAAACATGTAGCTGCATCAAGTAGAATAACAAAACGATGTTTACAATAGCAGCGGCATGTATATCCATTTAGAAAACATGAAATATTCATAGATGGACCATACCTAGCACTTCAGGCACACTGGATCATAATGGCTACAGCAAAACACATGGACCCAGCTGCGGCTTCAACCATAAACCAATCATCCACTGGCTTACATCAGAGCCTCAAACTAACTACTATTGATATAATTGGTGGCATTTATTGTCACATCTGCCATATAACATTTGGAGATAAGAAAAATTTTGACATCCATTACGTGAAACACAACACTGGCTGTAATGAAATCATATATACATGCGTCAAGTGTCACAAGGAGATATCAGGTTACCCTAGCTTCCGTGGACATTGCTATACCAGCCACGTTATAAAAAACAGATACAAGTATGACAATTGTTTATTTATAAATTAAAAAAAAAACATGTATAGTCAGGGGATCCCTGTCAGGAACGAAGTTCCTTAGCTGCAGTTTCCATTTCCCAAAACTTAATTGCTATACTGAGACAATTAAATTCATGTATGGTTTAAAACAAAACAGAACAAATAAGTTTTAACAAAACTACGTCATGTAAAGTAATAAGGTTATATAGCTGGCTGCACACACTGCTCATCCGCTTGAAACCGATATTCACATGCTCACTCGTTTGCACAATAGAAAGAGACAGAAAGATCACTGTGAATCTATGTATAGAGCTAAAGAACCTAGTGCCTTGATGTGCAGGGCTCACATGCCACACTTTGCGCAATGAATTATCGTGTGTTAGGATGAGACAGAAAGAGAGTCGCTAAGAGTCAAATGGAGGGGGCGTAATGCTTTTTCATTATGTGACAATTTCTAACAACTCACCTCTTCCGCAAGCTGCATTAAGGAATTTCGTTTCAATAATATTATTGTATATGATATGTTTATCTATGTTTTAATACAAATTTTATTAGGTTAGTTTCAAAGGTAAAGATATAATGTTAGGTATAATTAAATAAAATTTATTATCTATGTTATGGTTAATGCACACCCATAGAGCATAAATTATTATCATATTTTGAATGTGTCCTAAACTAAGATCTTATTATTTTGGTGCCAACTTCCACTTCAGAGCTAGTTTTTCATGTTATAGAAAAAATCAAATTAGAATTCTAATAAAACTATTGAACCACACAATCGAGTTTTATTAGAATTCTAATTTAAATGCAGTGTTTACTGAAAAGTTCCAATTAAATTTTTGTTTTCCAGATGCAATTTCTGTTTCAAGCTCTTTTCAAAGATACAGGCCCTTGAGGATCATTTAGACAGTTTACACAAGTTCAAATGTCTATCATGCAAGAAAGAGTAAGTCGGAACTTGAATTTTTAATGTAGTATAGACTAGCTTTTCAGTCCCGGGTTCACTCGTATATTCTTTATAGTTAATGTATAGTATATTTTATTTTAAATTCAATTCTTGCCCTGCGTTCTGCAGGAGCAAGCTTGATTAACACTGTACTTCAGGTTTGGGATTGATCCCAGGATGCCATTGGTGTTTTTTGTGATCTTTCCAAGGCTTTTGAATGTGTTAGTCATGAAACTAATTTGCAAACTTACATACTATGGATTTTGTGGTAACTCTGGATCTTGTGGTCCCGTATTTGTCTGGCTGGGAGCAAAAAGTGAGTGTGGATGGGGTTTTGTCAGTTGGTTCGAAGTTGAAAATGGGCATTCCCCAAGGATCAATTATGGGACCTTTCCTGTATATAGTCTACAATAATGATCTCCCATTTATGCTCAGGGACTTGTGCGAAATAGTATTATTTGCTGATAAGTCTTCATTGTTATTTAAATTGGACAGAAATAACCTAGATATTACCTGGGTGAAGAGGATCCTAGCGGACGTCTCAAGATGGTTAGCGGTTAATAATTTACTACTGATTGCACATAAAACCAAATGTATTAAATTTTCCCTTTCTAATGTATCCAAAATCCATGATAAAATAGAACTGGGTGGGAAACAATTAGAATTAGTTAACTCTGCCAGTTTTCTTGGTTTAACAGTATATAGTAAATTGCAGTGGGCGGATGATATCAGGGCATTGGCTAGTAAGCTCGGTTCCGCGATATATGCCATTAGACGCATTAGGCAATTCACAGATGCAGATACGGGTAGGTTGGTGTACTTCAAATAGTTTGATAGCCTAATGTCCTATGGCCTTTTGCTGTGGAGATCAGCGGCGCATATTAACTCGATTTATTTTACAAAAAAGAATGAATATGTGCCATATACAGTATGAATGCATGAGAATCACTAAGAGATCGTTTAAAAGACATTGATGTACTCACCTTGCTGACCTTATACATCTTTGAAATTATTGCGTATACGAGGGTAATATAGATCTGTTATAAAAGAAAGGCGATATTAATTGTATGGAAACTCGAGGTCGTGGTGAATTGGTTATTCCAAAATTTAAATTATGCAACTCAAATGTTTCAATTTTGGGTAACTGCATTCGTTTTTATAACAAAGTTCCTCAGGAAATTACTCAATTAACAGAGAATAAATTTAGATTGGTTATAAAACGTACTACCCCGTTAGGGATACAGCGTGAAGATATGTATGTATGTATAAAACTTACATTATTAGACAATCAAACTATAAAATAAACGATTTCATTGAAAAGAAAACAATAGTCTGGAGCTAATCTTCTCTGCACATGCATTTACTGCCTCTCTGAATATTGTATTTTAATGAACCTTTTGTAAAATGATGTGAAAAAATGATACCTAGCTGATTTTCTTGTCAGTTCTTTTCAGTGTCAGTTCAGAACCGAAATAAGTAGATTTCACTTTACTTCGGGTTTACTTGAATAAATTGATTAGACTTTGACTTTGAACATATAGAAGAGCATTAATACCAGGTTTCAGATTTTGATTATAAAAATATTATTTCCCATATAAAGTTTGCCACTTTCTTACCTTCTATCTTGAACTTGAAGAAATCCCATTGTAAATGATGTCTGTAATATAAAGTCAACATCCTCTCCAAATTTGAAATTTTTACCCTTAGCAAATTGTACTGGGCGATGATGAGTCAGTCAGATTTTGCCTTTTATACATAACATATACATCAGTGGCGCTTAGAGTTTCATATTAGGACAACCCTACATATATTATGTTCTTTGTTATTTTTGTGAATGTAAAGGCAAGGCTAAAATATTTATAGATTACTAATTATTCATGATAGGCATATCCGGTAGACAAGGAGAGATGAGAGAAAGAGGGCTTCCTGCATTATTTTTCAACAAAACAATTTTGATCGTGGTAACGCTCTCGATCTCGTGATCTCGTATTTGTCTGGCCGCGAGCTGAAAGTGAGTGTTAATGGTGTTTTGTCTGTGGGTTCAAAGTTAAAAATGGGAGTTCCCCAAGGATCAATTTTGGGACCTTTCCTGTTTTTGGTATATATTAACGATTTCCCATTTATGCTCAGGGACTTATGCGAAACAGTATTGTTTGCTGATGATACCTCATTGTTATTTAAACTAGACAGAAAAAATCGAGATATTACTTGGGTAAACAGGATCCTAACAGATGTCTCGAAATGGTTCGCTGCCAATAATTTACTACTGAATGCACAAAAAACTAAATGTATTAAATTTTCCCTTTCTAATGTACCCAGAATCCATGATAAAATAGAACTGGGTGGGAAACAATTAGAATTCGTTAAGTCAGCCAGTTTTCTGGGTTTGACAGTAGATAACAAGTTAAAGTGGGCGGACCATGTCGGGGCATTGGCTAGTAAGCTCGGTTCTGCGGTATATGCAATTAGACGCATTAGGCAAATGACGGATGTGGATACGGCAAGGTTGGTGTACTTTGCATATTTTCACAGTTTAATGCCCTACGGCCTTCTGCTGTGGGGATCAGCGGCGCATATTAACTCCATTTTCATTTTACAAAAAAGAGCAATACATGCCATCTACAGGATGAATGCACGAGAATCGCTTAAAGATCGTTTTAAAGACATTAATGTCCTCACCTTGCCCTCCTTATACATCTTTGAAATTATTATGTATACGAGAAAAAATATAGATCTGTTTAAAAAGAATGGCGATATGAATGGTATGGAAACCCGAGGTCGTGATAAATTGGTTATTCCAAAATTTAAATTACATAAGTCAAATGTTTCATTTTTAGGTAAGTGCATTCGTTTTTATAATAAAGTTCCTCAAGAAATTACTCAATTAACAGAGAATAAATTTAGATTGGTTATAAAACGTACATTGACAATCATACTATAAAATAAACAATTTCATTGAAGATAAAGCAATAGTCTGGAAATGATGTTCTCTGCACATGCGTTTACTGGCTTAATGAAAATATTGTATTTTAATAAACATTTTGTAAAATGAAGTTAAAAAAATGATACCTGACTGAGTTTCTTGTCGGTTCTTCTCAGTGTCCAGGTTTTCTATTTGAACCGAACTAAAGTAGATTTGACGTTCAAAAATAGTACATTTGACTCCCATTTCACTTAAATTAATCTGTATGAAGTTCAGTATGAAAGCCGGGCTTTTCGCTTCGTACTACTTGCTATATGAACCATAATCAACAAGCTATAGCTATATCGAGTTTAGCCATTAGAGAGAAAGAGAACTTGCAAGTCAACGCGTGAGAGGAAGACGACTGATTACTCTAAACATGCTTTCATGCTCTAAACAGAGGTCGTTAGTGTCGATGACTGATTGGTCGCGACTTGGGGTCAAAAACCTGTTTTATCCCTCTAGGTTTCCTCTACTGTTTTCGTTTAACAAGTAATGTGCGGGAATTTTTTCGGGAAGTGTTTGTCATGGTTTGAAGTTGATATTTATTGCTTATTCTTGACTGAGCATTTTAGTAAGGAAGCCGGCCTTTTGGGAATATATGAAGGTACTGACATACACATGTTATGTATATAGAGAGGAGAGATAATAGATTAAACAATTTTTTTTTAGGTTTTCTTCTAAGAAAGAGCTTCAAGTACACAAAATCATGCACAAAGAAGACATCAAACTTCTCAAGTGTCTGACATGTAAGGAAGGAATAGACAGTGTTGCCGTATGCGAAAATCACATAGACAAACATTCTGTATTCACATATTCATGCCCAATATGTAATGAAAGTATTACAAAGCAAACAGCCAATGAACATCTGAAGATTCACTTTGGCAATGTACTTAAAACTGAGCCAGAAGGTTTTGAGATTGATGATGAAATGCATGAGGAAAGTTCCATAGATGTGCTTGGTGGTATAACTTGTTGTTATTGTGGTATCATAGGCAAAAATAGAATGGAAATTGATTTACATTTTTCTGTGGAGCATGAAGATAAAGCTGTCATTTACTCTTGCAACATATGCGGCAAACAGTATGAGAAATACGCAAATTTTGGGGATCATTGTTACAACCATTTAGCAAAGGACAGATTCATGTAAGATGTCGTTAGTTTTTTAGAAATATTAAAAACAATTTATTACATTATTTTTTACTAGGACCCAGTTTTCAGTTTAATAAAATTTCTATCTCATATATTTATTTAGCACTTTAAATAAGCACTCGTCTAATTTGATATTTTCCAACAGTAATATGTGCAAATATGATCAAACTCCTTTGTATTTTGCCATTTTGTCATTTTGCCATGGCTGTGAATCACAACATACACTGAACTACTTCTACCAATATTTCATGTCAGGAAGTTAAAACATGTCACTCGCAAGTAATATTTTACAACCCTTGGTTGCAGTGGTTCTTTGTCCAAAATGACATCATCATTTCATAATGTTTAAAATGTTTAATATTGAGCTGTTACATCCCCAAGGGAGTAGCAAATTTTTACATCACATGACGTTATTTTGTTGCAAGGTTGTTATTCTATTAATGACGCCAAACTGATTAAAAACCGGCAATAAATGGCGACTTAGTGTACGATCCCTTTGACAACCTTTAGTTTATTAATTTGTAGCAATTTCAGACAAACCAGAAGTTAAATAAGAGATCCAAAAGACCTGTTGTTTATTTTTTTTTGTTTTTGATTCCTGGTTTCGTGTTACCAATTTACAATCTGTGGATAACCAAACTTGGATAGGAGAATCACGATAATCAGCTGTGGCATAATAGGGAAACATAATAGATAGACAGATTATATGACCAAACTAACAATAAGTATTCCATTTCTTTTCATTTTGGCTATGAAATCCCAAAAAAGAAGTGACTGATGATCTCAAAATTCAGTGCCCCGCAAAGCTCAGTGCCAGGGCACATTGCACCTCTGTCTGCTGTCTCAGTGTAACAGTCTCCATATTTCAGGTGTGATAAATGCTTCAAAACATTCCCTCGTCTGTCACTTCTTGTCATCCACACTGAGGCCTGCCAGACCGCTACCAAAGATGAAGACAAACCCTTCAAATGCTTACGATGCCAACACAAGTTTGCTGAAGAGAAACGTCTGCGGAGGCATTTGCGTGATGTACATGGTCTGCATTGTATTAAGTGTCCTGAAGATGGCTGTGAAGAAATGTAAGTCCGTGTTTTTCTTTAACTTTATTGGACATTTTTACTAGCTGATGCCCGCAGCATCGTCCACGTTTTTTATTTTTAAAATAGCCTATGTCCTTCCTCAGGATTCAAGCTAACTCCATACCAAATTTCATCGCAATCGGATGAATGGTATGGCAGCCAATAAAGTACAAACAAACAAACAATCGAACATTAATTTTTATATATTAGACTTAACATTATGTTACAGTAGAATCTTGATTACAATGACTATCATTGTAATCTAAGAAAAATCTAAGAATTTATACTAATACATTCTTAGATTTTAACAACAGACATTTCACATAATACCAGATATTTAAAAACAACATTTCATACCATAGTCCAATAATACGCGTGTGTCGTCTCTGTAATAAAAAGCCGTTATGTTTGTACTCTACATATTTGATCCCAGGCACATTGTATTTAGGAGTAAAGTAAAAAAGAATTCAACCATGGCATCCCCGTACTGTTTTTGTTCTTAATCTCTCATAATATTTTTCAGTTATGTACTATTTCTATTTTATATTGGATTGCGTTCTTGTTCAAAATTTTGTAAACATTTTTTTTAAATTGAAGTGAATGGCGTTATCGTAATCTACCATTGAAGGATTTTATCATAAATTCATGCAAAGTTATTTTCATAGGTCGTAACTTTTTTTAGTCGAAGGAGCACTGATAATTTTATTCATAGTTGTTTGAAACTTAGTAATTGTTTTAATTGCGGAAGTTATAAGAACAAATGTATTATGTTGTAGAATTAATAAAAGAGTTAACGCACTGAAAAAATGGTTGTTTCTTCACTCTGCAGTAATAAATTCATTTTTATTATTAGTTTAAATTTCTGTGTAGCCCTGAAATTTTTTATGGAGTCATTATCTTGTTATTTTATTTACTTATATACTAGCTTGCCTTTGTATGGATTTCGTTTGGTTTAATGTTTTATACAGATTTAGTACACCGAAGGATTTGATTCTACATCAGAGAAACCATAAGAACAACGACAACCGATGCCGTCAATGCGGTCTTCACTTCGCTTCATTGTCCGCTTGCGAGAGACACTTGAATTTGCACAAAAAGAAACTGTACTCATGCCCAATATGCAACAAGAAGTATGGCGAGAAATACCTCGTGGTTAAACACATACCCCAGCATTTCGAAGCCGTTATACACATTTGCAAAGTGTGCGGTAATATGTACAACGCCAAGAACCGCCTAATGGAACACGCCAAAACCCATTCCATTGCTAAGAATTATTGTTGCCGATTTTGTGGAAAAGGATTTACATATAGTTACAAGTTAAAACAACATCTCAACATACATACTGGGTTAAGACCATATAAATGCATCGCATGTACGAAATCTTTCACGAATTACCCCAATTGGTGTAAACATGTGCAGAGAATGCACAACATAGATCCAAAAATTGTTAAAAAACCTGTAGTGGATTATAGTGAAGACATAATGAACACATTTGATGATCCAGAGGATCATAGTACAAATAAACATTTGGAAGATTCCAGAAATTCGGAGAATAATGACACGTCAACTGATTCTTACAATGAACTTGATACAGTAACTGACACATCTGATTCACAGCTGAGCACCATTGATGCACAAAAGCAACATGCAGTCGATGGTAATAGAGATTTGCTCGAGGATTATGATGAATCTGAAGTTATTACTGAAACAGTATTTGCAAAGGATTCGCAGGAGCTAAAAGAGGACACACACAACATAAAAAATACCGCAAATGCCGTAATGAACAGTTATGATCCTGATGAATATGAAATGATAGCTGAAACAGATTTAGAACAGCCAAGCAGTAGTAAAATGAAAAACGAACTGTCCAAACGAGATATCGATGCATGTGCAATGACGAAAGAAAATTATAATATATTCGCCGAGTCGATACCGAATGAAGGGCCCGTAGCATTGGAGAGCATTGAACCGTCTATTGTTGGGGAGAAACAGATATTCGAAGGGAATGTCACCGAACTCACTAACATGTTGCCGACTATGAACTCATCATTTATTCACGGTAAGTCTTTTACCGCTAAGGCTAAGGTTTAGGTCAATTTCTCTCGTCTCTTTCGTTTCTCATTTTGATCATAGAAATGTCTAACTCTTAAATTTGAAAACTGCCTATATAGCCAGTATTCGGAATTATTTAGATTTCAAAATGAAAGTTACCAAATCTTTCTACATAAGAACGACTCCTGTCGATTAGATGTCTAATCTACAGTCCTGTAGCCAAGAGCTGAGAATAAGGCGGCGATATTCTCGGTCTGTCGTACGTGGCTACTAAAGAGGCCTTTGGGATCGTGGCCAATCGGAGGGAAGGCTCCAGTCATTAATCCATGTAACTCCAAGGTCGACAGCACGTGTGGTCCGCGCTATCATGGCACTGCTAAGGTGCAAGGGGCGCTCTGTCATTGCCCTCTCGAGAAGTGCTTTGACACAGCGCGAGAGGGTCTCCGGCGTGTTCCGTAGGAAATATACGAAATACAAAGTCCGTCTCCGGTGTGCTCCGTAGGAAATATACGAAATACAAAGTCCGTCGTTGACATCTATAGTACGCTTTTCTGTCGTTGAAATCTATAATATGTTTTTTCTTACTCGTCTTATGTTGTAAACAAATACCACTTGTATTATAATAAAATAAATAAAAACACGGCAATCCAAAAAAATGTTTAAGGACGAATTGGAAATTTTGACGGCAGGGATCTCAATTTTTCTAAGTGATTACAAAATGTATGAAAAATGACCTACACACCTTCCAATTTGTTGGAACAACTTTCCTAGGGATGGGCGATACGAGATCGATGAATGGAAAAATTGATCGATCAATCTCAAGTAGAGAATCGATTAGCGAATTGATTGCGGACAACCAAAAATGGAGTTTCCATTATATCGTGGAATTTTTTAATAAGTTATACATGCACATATCGAACACTGCCGTCAGCTTAGCGCTCTTGCAGCCAGATTTAGCGCTTTTTTGAGTCGTCTTTTATCTATCTCATGCAAAATTTAAAACAACCCGTAGAACGATTTTTGAGTGTCTGTCGTCTATTCACTGGATCGATTCACTGCTCAAGATCGAATGATCGATTCTTCTATTAATCGATCTCATATCGCCATCCCTAGGAAAGTTGTTCAAACAAATTGGAAGGTGGGTAGTGATATTTGGTAACTTGATTGTTCATTTCATTCACTTCATTTTGCCAGTTGCAGTACACGATTGGTTAACTTTTGTAACAGAAAAAAAATATCTGAGTAATGTATTTTGAAACTGAGATTACGTTTCCAAACTACCAAGACCGATTTATGCCTTCAAATTTTCTGTGTAGATTAATCTCGACACACTTCAAAATGCCAGTTGAATTTTTTAAAAGTAATTATAGTTTTTCACGTGTGTATGGTGCAGGTCTATTTTAGATTACATTATTGTTTATCAATGCGTCATCTTAAATAAGAAATGAAGTAAAATGCGCTGTGTTGTTCACTCCACAAGCTTCGAGTTGAAAGTGAGCTAAGTGTGGTCCCTGAAGCTCAGATGAGTGGAACATATCAATTGTTTCATATTTCGAATATTCAATCTACTTAATTTAGTTCCTTCATTCAATTGTCAAAAGAAAGTAGTTCATTCAATTATTCCAAACTGTATAAAAGATCGATGGCTCTTAGTACGCCATATTTGTTTACTATACAAGACAAGAAAGAAAAAACCTAATTTAGTATTATTATACGAGCAATATTTGTATATAATATTCTGTATGTTTGTAAAGGCGTTAGGTATTTTAAAAGCTAGGTTTCAATTCTGGAAAAAATCGTTTTCATTATGTTTTCACACTTAAAATTAGTAATTGGTATTGATTGGTAATTTTGGAACCTAATTTGCCCTTTCAATAACACAATGGCTAGAGCTAGAGTTACCACACCGAAGTGTGCAGGTTCGAATCTTACAATGTGGTCAGACTATTTTATGTTTTTTTTTTATATTCAATCAACGGGCAAAGCTTGTTGACCCAGGTATTAAAAGTCAACACATGTAAACTATGGTTGTTCTAAATTATTTTGGTTAGTTTTTTTTTAGGCTACTAAATAATTAACATCGAGTTTTAAAAAATTACATTTTATTAATAAAAAATGTTTAGACGATTCAGTCATATATAGAATGATTGATAAATGAATGATGAACGAAAGTAAAAATAATTCGATTTAATAAATATTTCATTTTGAAATGTATCTTGCCAGTGTCAAACAAATGAAGGAGTATCTAATTTTTTTTAGACATAGCCCTCGTATAATCTGCGAACGCTCCGTCATGTCACCACAAAATGGTTATGTGCATTATTTCAGAACCATCTGAAGCAATAGCGGGTGAAGCGCGTACGATGGGCTTCCCGCCAGAATACGGGCCCGAGTTCGTGAACGTGGGCGGGCTGGCCGGGCCGGCGGGCCAGGTCATCGACCTCGACGACCACATCATGCCGCACATCGACCCGCTGCTGACCCTCAAGGGTCCGCCGGCCCCCGCCGCCCCGCCGGCCCCCACCGCCCCGCCGGCCCCCGCCGCCCCGCCGGCCCCCGCCGGCCCCCTGGCCCCCGCCGCCCCGCCGGCCCTCCCCGCGGACGTGAGGGACTCGGCCTACGTCGACCACGCCCTGCCGCCGGACTTCGAGCCCATCCTCTCTAAACTCTACTCAAACTACGCCTACGGTTACGAGTACACAGATATCGATCTACCCAATAAGTTATGCGTCATGAACACAGATATATATATATAGTCCCACATCGCACCACATTTATTAGAATTTAATAGTTGATTGTTATTTTATATGTATTTGAATATTTTCGGTCGAACGGTCCTGGGCGTATTACATTTATATTGAACTGTGGTGATCTCTGCACATTATATATAATATATTGCGAATGTGAAGCACGACGCGACATCTTAAATGAAGACCGTTCGTCCGAACCATATAGCTACCTCAACCAGAAACGATGATATACCTCAGTAATCCATAGGGACTTATAAAACTGTTGATTATACATTATATACACATTATTATATCCCACCAAACATTAGGTAAATAATGTTTTAATCATATTCATAATATTGCTACCTCATTTAGTTTAAGTATTTCGTTAGAAGTTGCTTGCATGTTGAGATATAAAAAATGTACAATGGGAAATTATTTTCATTGGAAAAAATTTATATAAAAAAAAATGCGTGTTTGTGCCATTCGTCATACAATTCCACAGATTTGTGTCAAGTTGCTTCAGTTTTGGTATACACATGGTGTCAGAAACTGACGAATTGTTGAGTTGTTGCAGATGGATATTGGAAACCATCGTTCACCGCCTGGTTGGAAATGCTATAATGAATTTTTTCATTGAAAAGTCAACGTAACTTTATTTCCATATGTTTGTCTGCAATGCTCACTAAAAGTCAAAACCTGAACATTTATTGTTCGTTATTAAAAACACCTTTTCTGACGCTACAACTATTTTTTGAACTTTTCGATCCAGTTTTAGGCTAATAATGCGGTAAACACAAGCTTGTAAATAATTTGGGTATTTTTTTGCGGCACTTTGTATTTTGCGTTTATATATGCTTAATTTGAGTCCACCGTCGCTCTCGCCATTCACGGAATTTTTGAATAACCAACGGGGTTACGAGTTTCATCATTCCACATGGTTGTTTGACCACTTTGCAAGTATTAACGAGATTGATTTGATTGTGTCATGCCGAAGAAACACTTCCAACGTTCGCTTCGTTTCTCAGCTCATGATTACTCCAGTTCCGTGTCCGACGGTGGTCTGCTCATTTTTTCGATTCCTTTTTTATATGTCTGTTACGGGGCAAAGCGTCGTGATTTTTTAGGTAAGTGAATCGATAGTGCTGTGATATTTTTATGTATATTTTTAGTGTTAAGGATATATTGTAGGGCGTAATGTAACGAGTGAGTACAAAGATAAAAGTTATTTATGAGGAGGAAATAATATTGAATATTAAAATTCAGCCGACCGACGTCCCGATTCTGATGTACGAATAATATCGCGAATTGTACGATTACGAATTTATGGTCGTTTAAGATCTAGTGGTTAGTAGTTCAGAATAGGGACATGAAAGTATTTGGAGTAACCGTTACAGCAACAGAATGCGATTAACGAATCCCATTTCAAAGACGCGACAGCGTCCAGGAACAATAAATTCGTTTCGGTGTACAGTCACCAAGAAGAAATGAAAACAGACATTAAAATTTGACAATTTTCTAACTACACCAGAACACAGCAACTTAACATGTTGATGATGTATTGAAAAAAAAATTTATAAAATTTGAAAAAAAAAAGCTCCGAAATATATTTTGGAGAGAATTATTTACAAGTTTTGAGGAGAGGTGGTCTTAGTGATAATTGTATCCAAAGACTGTTAGGTATTACGTGTAAGTTCTTTGAACTTGAAAAATTTGACTTATAAAAGTCAGGGATATAATGCAGAATAAGTCAGATATGTGAAAACAAAACAGGTGGTTTGTAACACACGGCGTAGCTATCGACACTCAAAGGCTTTGACTCAAAATTGACAAAACAATGCATAATTGGCGCCTCAATCGACCTACGAAAAGGTAGTAGGCAGTGCAAGCATTCATGTCCTAACTGAAACAGATTAGTAATTGGACAGTAGCATGAGCAATTGACGCCATGCTTCTAAAATTATCGTTGCAATGTTCCCACTGCCCGTTGCACTCGCTCGCAACTCGCGACAGTGGCGATGCACCCAATATAATTTCGTACTGCGCTATAGTTAGCACCTCGCGTAGACCGACTAAAATCGCATCGGTCTCTTTATTTGGCTTAACTGTGCGCAGTCTGTAACAAATATAATAGTTTATAATAGGTGGACATAACCGTTAAAGTTGTATAAGTTCGCATGGTGTCACATCGTTGTAAACCTCTGCAGAGGCTTTCATTAAACAGTACTTATTATATTCATGATAATCAAATCCATTTTGATGTAATTTTCCGTCGCAAAGGCAACAATCCGATAATATTTTCAGTATAAGACGGCTTATGACATTACCTGCTTTGCATCAAGTTATGGCCAATGATACAGTGTCCGATTTTCGCGATTTATTACAATTTTAATTGCAAATAAGTGTGTACAAACATTTTTCGAAGGCATTTATCAATAAAATTAATATCAAAATTAAAATAATCAGAATTTTTAACGAATTGTCACAAAATTAATAATAATTACACTAATTAATAATATTATTTGGAGATTCTTGTACAAGCCTAACGTCTCTTTTAGTATTTTATAATTAGCCTAAATATAATGCATCGTATTGATGCAAATTGTAAGGCTATTTTGTTATTAAAGTTTTTTAATTCATAGAATTATATGTCATTTGATCATCTTTGAGGTGTCAATTGATTGCTTGGGAAGTATGATCAATTTTTGTCTTATCATTGCCAAGACAAGGCAAACAAACGCCTATTAGACTTATGTAAATAAAGACATAATTTTACATTCTTCTCAAAAATTAAAGAAAATGTTTGTGGAAAATCTCAACAAAGTACATATATGTTTTGTAACCATTTTCTATAAATTACGTGTACGTGTCAAATCACAAATGTTGACTTCCTTGTGTAATTTTTTAGAGTACCGTTTTGATTAATGGATCTTATCAATTTAAATAATAACTTCTAATATAAGATATAAGTCGCAAAACATTGGACAACTAATACGCCTGATATTTCGGACATCGCCTACATATTATATGAAAATGAAGTAATTGTAATCTTTGCGACCATATTATTGTCCCTAGCTTTTAGATTAGGTTAGAATGAAACAGGGTATTGTGGTTCTATTTTAACGGAAGTGTTAAAATAACTTGACAACATAACGATTAGTAAGATACACAGCTACCGACATAGCAGAAGGTTACATAATACTACCTCAATACCCGATCTGTGTACAAAAATAGTTTCCATCTAAAGCTGTATTAAATAATAAGAGTTCAGGCCGAGGTCCCACTAGTGAAATAATTTCAACTGTATTCAAAAGAAACTGGTAATGGAAAGTTTAACAGTAATCAGGAAATCGCGGTATATTTATTGATCTTCTTATAACCTGTGCAGTCTTTCTTGGCAGAAAACAGACCATAGGTATTGAAATCATTTTTGTATGTAGTTTTCTAGCATAATTGCAGCTGATCTGCTTATTTGATGTAAATATATATCATATTTACAGGCGAGTCGGATTATTTTGTTTTCTTTATTTTGAAGAGCTCGCCAAGAAGTTTCTTTGTTGTCTATGGCCCCGTCCTGAGTTTGATTATGAAATGTGTAATAATAGAAACGCACGCTTCTCAAAGGGCTTAGAGTCTGGGTGTTAGTGGCAGCTCCAATCGGGAGTCCCAGTGCATTGTGTCGCAATTGTCGTAAACGCTAGTAGAATAGAATGACAAATACCACGTGATCGTGAAATTTAAATTGGTACTCATACTTTATTAACTTTATATTCAACCAAACGAAACGTGAAGTCGTATGAAAACCACCGTATAAAACGTTGCTAAGTGCTACTTTTCACGAGCAATGACGCCGGGAAGCGTTTCGATTGTCTAATCGCTCGGTTGTTTTCAAATTTGAATATCTTTCGCAAGATAGCGGCGCCCACTGGTACTCAAACATTTAATAGAACACTTATTGGTGTGATTGGAAGTTATTACTAACTTAATAAGACTTATAATATTGACACGAGAGACTGCACAGGGTATAAACACAAAGATAAGAAAAAAAAATGTATAGGTTTATAAAAATATGATATAGGTATACGTATATATTCGTATGTGAATTATTCGAACGTTTATCAAGTTTTTAATAGAATGCAGCGAAAATATAGTTTAAAAAGGTTTATTTTTTAGAATATCTATTTTATTTAGTGTGTTCATTCAAGGTGTCAAATAGAAACAACTAAAATTAATAATTTAATAACCTCCGACACAGAAGTTATTCCGGGCTGATTTCAATCGAACATAGTTAAGAACATTTTCGAAAATTGCCGTTAAAAAACTACATATTAATCAGTTCATCCATACAAGAGCTACAAATTCACAAATATACATGGAGCACTCAACCTATAGAGACGAAATATCGGACCATGTTATTCACCACTGCTCAGTTTTTTTACACTAACAAATATCAACTCTCGCTCGCATTATGCAGTACGTAAGCAATACTGGAGCTGTGTATACATGTCTGTATATTCCGACAGATATTTAAATATTTACGTAATGGTTTATTGTTCTATCGGTGATATGGCAAAAACAGCAAAAAATCAAACTATTAAACAGAACGTAAAAATCGCAAGTGTTTAGACGTAAATTGTTTTCATACAAAAAAAATTTTTGTTTGTGTGTATTAGAGTACACACGTAAGAAGTGAAACTTCTTTATGACATCAATTTTTGAAAAATGATCTACTATTTACAACTACAGAAATTGGTTAAATAAAGCTAAAAAATCTAAATTAGATAAAGCTTAAGCAAAAATAATAATCGCCATCTTGGATAATTTTCGTAATCAGCACCCCGAGAAACCTATAATGTGACACCCATATCGATTTATCCAAAAAAGTCATTTTCGCCACCTTGGATTTGAAAATGAACGTCATTTTCGTAATCAGCACCTCGAAAAACCTAGAATTTGATACCCATATGGATTTATCAAAAAAAAAGCAATATTCGCCATCTTGGATTTGAAAATGAATGTCATTTTCGTAATCAGCACCCCGAAAAACCTAGAATTTGATACCCATATCGATTTACCCAAAATAAAATAGAAAACAAAACTGGCCACATATAAAAAAAAATGTGACTTAGAAAGAAAGATGGCGCGTAACAGAAAAACGTGACGATTTTTTTTTTAAATTGCTATAAAATTTTTCTCATACGTCGATAAAGAAGTTTCACTTCAATAAATGACAATGCCACTATAGGTTGAATGCTCCTGCAAACATACACAGACAGTGTCGTAAAATATCCATCGGGGGTTTGGTTGGTTGAAAAGTCGCCAAGAATATGTATTAAAGTTAAGAGCTGTAGCGATAGGTGTCACAGTAGTTAATATTTTCGCATTTCTATAGATGTTCGTGTTTTGTGAGACAAGTCTAGTGACGGTGGGGCCTCGCCAAATATTACATAAGCTAATCTCGTTTCACTCAAAAATCTTTAGTACTTTAAAATTTGCATAATAGGTTCTCATATTTTGGTATTTTACGAGTGAAAAATTGTTTGTAAATAGGCTGCATGGATTTGTCCTTTCACCACCAAGAGGTGAAGTATTTTTTAACAAAAAATGTACCAATTTGCATTTAATGAAGAATAAACTTTATATGAAGTTTTTTGGTGAAAAGGATTTATCTAATATTGCTTTGATGTTTGCAATGGAATGTATATTTTTAAGAAATTGTCTTTTCGTGCGTTAACCTTCTAGTTTCTAGTTGTATGTAGATATCACTATCTTTGCATTTCCCAATGCATTATGCAGGGTTTGTTCATCTTTTTTTGAATTGAAGTGCGAGTTTGAAATTATTGGCATCAATGGAACACTTTTTTACTATGCAATGCAGCCAAATTCTGATAGTAAGAAATCGATCGCACGCGACTGTTCGACTCGATTATAGATAAATTATATACATATATAAATGGACTAGCGTTCTTTAACACAAAATTAAATTGTTTTCAATAATGTATGAGAAATAATAACAAAACGTATAATTTCATTCTAACAAGTAATAACAGGGGTCTAATGAGCTAATCATTTCTAATAAATTAAAAACTGGTTTGGTGTATTGTATATTACGTAATAATTATGGACTTCTGTGAACTAAATAGGTTTTGTCCGCCCAGACGCTTTATCTATTTCAAGAGTGGTCAATTTGATGAGATTAACGCGTGATCCCTTTCTATATGTTTATATTCCCGAATGACAACAATGTGTCAATTCATCTGCATTCTGGACAATGCATTCGATATGAATAAGGGAAGCAGGACATCGCACGTTACGGCGGAGGAACGGTTTTATTTGCAAACGTCCGAAAATTGTTGTTTTACGATTGCACGACGACTTCTAGGTTTTCAGAGTTGGATGTTACTAAAATGTTTGATTTGCATAGTTTTAGCTCTAATTTAATCTGTTTAATGAAAATTAAAAAGATGCCAATAATTTCAAGGTCATCCCGTTGCTATATAATGTAGGCCCTTTATATTTTTGTAAGATACATGACTACGTTAACTTGTACCGAACTACCTCTGCATGCCTCCATGAAAACACTAATTATAGTTTTCGTTATTAATATTACAGTCTAACAATATACATTTTATATTTTGTATGTTATATATAAAACAATAGTGGTAAGCCATAGTTTTTACAATAAATATGCTATATCATATTTGCGACATTTGTATAATTGGTTTATAACGTACTATAGAATGCCAATTGAACAGAACGAATTCATTGTATTATTCATTAAACATACAGTAATAAACAATCTGACTTAGAATTTGGCGTTTTATTTCATAATTATTAATTACCCTTTGGTAAAAATGTGGATATTTCAATTCATAGTAAAATTAGTAAACTGATTAATCTGTGCTAAAACTATAAAAATGCGACGCAGTGACACTTCGTTGCAGTGAGGTTTACTAAAAATTCTTAGATAAAACTTCGACATTGTGTAAGTAGTACACAGACTGTCCCGTTTTGAGTGGTCTAAAGAAAAATCTTTGAAACAGAAAATCACATTTTGCAGACTCATATCAAATTTACTTTGTACCACTTATTAACAAAATGACAAACATAAGCAAGCACTAAGTTTTTCTTTGTCTAATTACATGTAACTTTCAAAATTTTAAAACTCGTGAAATAAAACAATCGTTTGGTTTGTTGCTTTTGTAAGAAATTGTTCCATGTAGGCACATAATATCGTGATATATCTGCCAAATTTCAGTACAATTACGATAAAATTAAATAGTAAGTTAGATACTTAGCAATGGAACGCCCCAAACTTTTACTTAAATTATCGATTAATTGTATTTAATATCAATTAATAATTAATTAATTTGTATTCGGACACCTTGCTGCAGTCGTGAAGGTAAAAAGCAATAGAGAACGTGGTTTTTTTTTTTTGTTTCTGAGAGGCGAAATTAAACCCCCGCGGGCTACTCAGCCGGACTCTACGCCGACTGGGGAGTGTCGGACTCGAACCGACTAAACAAAACCCCTCTTTGCTGTCAGCCCTAGTGGCTTTTACAGCGTCACAGGTCGCGTTGGGGCGAGCGCTGAAGGCGCCCTGCCAGATGGTCGACCGCCTGAGGGTTCCTCCAGCCGAGGGATGCCTCGTATGGAGGGCGGACCTCGGGCTCAAGGCGTCGCCAGGGGAGCTTTCCGCACCTGCGTGCATCTTATCGGGCTTCCTATTCGGGTGAGGGCCGGGCCTCTAGCGGACCCGGCCGGCGAGGCGGCTGAGGGCCGGTTAGTGTGCCTAGTGTTCCGTAGAGAGCGTAGAGCGCTCGAGTTTTGACTTATATAATCTGGAGCGGTAGTGGGGAACAAGTCATTGGGAACAAGCCGTCAGTCGTTCTTGTCTATGACGTCACGAACACCGTCGCGCTCTGCTAGAGAGCGCCAGTGTTCCCCTTTATTTTTATTCGTCGGTGTTGCTAACAATTCATTGATTATTATTATGGCCACAGGAAGTAAGAATGTGAAAAAAGTAAAGTGCAATCAATTTATTAAAGTAAACCCAATTACAAGGTGTTTTTGAACGTCAAATTTACTTCCGTTCAAAGAGAAGAGAAATGAAAAGCTGAGGGTTATTCACAAACGTCGGAAACTTTCCGTGGCGGAAAGGCCGATCGTCAAAAAGCATAAATTCAATCCGACGGCTTGGATTTGTGAATACGACTATTTATAATAAGATATATATATAATATAAACATAATAATATTTCGGATTCGTGAATCGCGTATAGACAAAATCATCGAAAAGTTTTCTGTCGAATACGGAAACTTGAGTTTCCGACGTTCAGCAGGCTGAACACAGAAGAACCCACAACAAACCAGTCAGCTATCATTTTTTCAACATCATTTTACAATAGGTTTATTAACATACAATGTTCGGAAAGCCAGTAGTAGTAATAGATGGACGCGCAGAGATTATTTCCAGACTATTGTTTTATAATCAACGAAATCGTTTATTTTATAGTATGATTGTCTAATCAATTGGCATTTTACAAAAATCTAAATCTATCTTCCGTTAATTGAACAACTTCCTGAGGAACTTTATTATAAAAACGAACGTAGTTACCCAAAAATTAATCATTCGACTTATGTAATTTAAATTTTAGAATAAACAATTTATTATGACCTCGGGTTTCCATACCATTAACATCGCCTTTCTTTTTAAACAAATTATATCTTTCCTCGTATATATTATAATTTCCAAGATGTACAAGGAGGCAAGGTGAGTACATCAATGTCTTTAAAACGATCTTAATCGATTTTAAACGATGGCGCGTTATGCTCTTTTTTGTAAAATGAAAATGGATTTAATATGCGCCGTTGATCCCCACAGCAGAAGGCCGTAGGACATTATACTGTGAAAATATGCAAAGTACACCAGCCTAGCCTTATCCACATCTGTCATTTGCCTAATGCGTCTAATGGCATATGTCGCGGAACCGAGCTTACTAGCCAATGCCCCGACATGGTCCGCCCACTTTAACTTGTTATCTACTGTCAAACCCAGAAAACTGGCTGACTTAACGAATTCTAATTGTTTCCCACCCAGTTCTATTTTTCATGGATTCTGGGTACATTAAGGAGGGAAAATCTACTACATTTGGTTTTTTGTGCATTCATTAGTAAATTACTGGCAGTGAACCATCTCGAGTAAAGTATTAGGATCCTGTTTACCATAGCATACCTATAAGTAGCTAAGTGATTTGCAAATAATCAGAGTTTTTAATTTAGCAAAGGGATAAATATAATGGAGCTATAGAATTAGTAATTTTATAATATTTAAAATTGACGGTTTTCTCTATAAATTTGCTACTTTTGATATAAATCACATCTTTAAAATTAATGGTCTTTGCTATAAAAAAAATGGTAAACTTCAAAATCAACAGTTTTCACAATAAAATTTTGGTGACAACTTCAATCACTGAAACTCTTTATGTGGTGTAATGGTGACAATAAATGCTTGGGAGGAAATAAGTGCAGGCTAAGGTTTAGATTGTACATTTGGGTAAAATTTTGGAAATTTTTTGGAATTTTATACAAACACGAAGACATACTTTTATAGCGGCAGCGGCCGGCGAAGCGCAAGATTGGAATCCGCTTTATACATAGAGCAATATTGAAACAGGAGTCCGCACTCTAAAGAGATAGTTGAAGTCGAGAAATTGAACCTAGTAACATCTCTATAATCCTCCATCTTCTCTTTTCATCTCTTACTGTTGGTATAATCTATATATAGCGGCGGGCAAGTAAGTAACAAGTAAGATCTGCGCTCTTAAGAAGAGACGTCGCGCAATTGCACTTGAATTGCACCAACTTCATTCACTGCGCCGAATGTGTCGGCATTGTCAGAATGGCAGCTTGTCAAGTTTATAGAAAATGTTATTTTTAGTATTTTTCATAGCACAACCTATTATTTTAAATGATTGCTTATTTTTTTTAATTGGCAATAATTATTTTGTCTATATTTTCATCAATTTTGAAGCGTCGTTAAATGCATCTCTTTAGGAAGCTTAAAAAATACGTCTATACTATATAAATCTGTAGCGTTGGTTTTTAAATACATTTTTTTTGGCAAATTTTGTGTTAAATATACGTTTTATGACTCACTGACTTCAATTCTACCATTTTTAAAATGTTTTTGTCCGTTTGTATGTCTTTTGTAGCTCAAGAACCAAGGAAAAATACCAAATTTAACGCAGGTAGAACTGCGAGACAGGTAGTTATTAAATAAAACAAGGTCATGCGGTAAGTATCGTTTATTACCATCAAAATATGCACTTACGCTAGTTAAACTAAATCTGGCTTATCGAAATAAAGTTATGTAATGTGTAAACAAAAGTACAATTTTTTGTTTTGATGCAAAATAAAAAATAACTCACGAGTATGCGAAACTTTATATATTCTATAATTTGGTATTAAATATACTGGTGACTCACGTTCCTGCTGGCTAATGGTTTGTGCAGTGGAGACGTGAGATGGACGCCTCAAATCTTTTGTACAAGCTTAATGTTGTTTTAATCACGGCTTGGAATATTCTTAAAGTAGGTATCCCTTTTGGATTCTCAATGTACTCATTACCAAATATGCAATAACTTGATTTCTAGGGCAACTACATTGCATCGAAAGTTCTGAGGTATCCAATTAATATTTTCCCGTTGAAATTATATATAGTTTCGATCGGAAATATCAAGTAAATTACGGGATGCCAGTTCACTAACCTATGAATAAGTAAAATGATGTGGTTTACTGTTTCGCAGAAATTATAATACCTTATCCAAAACTACATTTCGCTAACATGGAAACTGACTAGACATAAATCTGATGCCCCCAATTATACTCCCAAAGAAACGACGTATCGTTTTTAAAATGTTATGAAAAATATACAAATTGTTTACGATTTCTTACGAACTAGGAATTATTTCATGATTATTTACAATGAAAGTGCAGCCAATTACGATTATGTAATTTATGGCCAGAAAATCTCAAGTTTCTTACCAAAAAAATTACCGTAAATTGAACTGGGTATAATTCTGTAAAAGCAGTTTATTGCAAGAGAAATCCTTCTTTCAGATGTAAAAATCAAGCTCGTGGTTCTTGAGCCAAAAAGTTTTCTTGACTTCTGTATTTACCAGACTTCACTTATAATACTAAAGAGCCATAATAGAGCGTTAGTGGTCCATATATAGTCCCTATACAAATAAATGCAACAAATATACAAAAATTACTTTCGTTCAAAATCATAGTATAAATCAAATTGCATCCAAAAAATTCAACAGCCTACAAGATTCTCAATAATAAAATTTTACAGTACTCAGAAGACTATTGAAGATTATGAACAAATGCATTATCTGTAAATTCAACAATAACGATTATAATAATTATTTTTAACGAATCAGTTCTCTGTCATGGAAATACATACTTGTGGAGTCAACAACATGCCTTACTCTCAGTGATTTGGCAATAATACGACGTCACAAACGTTTACAAGACTATCCTTTTGCAAGGTCCAAAAAGTGGATTCCAGTTTAATAGTCAACGTACATTAAATAAACGGTAAAATTGACTTAAAAATACTGTTTTTGAAATTCATATATTGTTTATGATGTAATTTGTCCACTGAGCGGTTTCCTGGCAAACGGTCTTGTGGTTATTTGTTTTTTAGCAGTAGTGGACAATCCCACTTTCGTTGTAGGTGCAGACCTAGGCTTCAAACTTGGTATTTGCGACATTCGAATGCCAATTGTAGTTTTTTGCTTAGGAGCTGTTGAGACTTGGCTCTGTTTCGGTTGACCTTCGAAGGTAGAACTCCTAATGAGTTTCGGAGTCTCGATCTTGTCGCTCTCGATCCATACTCTTCTGTCAGTCTTCGCAGGTTGTTTTTTAACGTGTTCAACTTTCTTCCATAAACCAGCTATTTTGCTCTCGACGTCTTTTGTTTTAGTTAGGGAATTTACGCTTGTTGTGCTTCCTGGCCGCGAGCCTTTCGACGCCAAAGTAATAGTTTTTCCACTGTCGTTGCTTTGCAAACTATGGTTCGAAGCTGAGTTCTTCATAAACGATTCCTTTTTAGAAGTTGTCGCTTTGGGCTTTTCGTTACTATTGGTTTTCTTTAACGGCGGTCTGCTGTAGCGGTTGGGTTGCGGTAGCCGCGATGGTGACGTGTTACCGACAGGTTTCACCGGTTTCGTGGGTGGTGACGCGACTTTCCCCATACGTGGTGCCGTAGTTTTTTTGTTAGTTACAGGTAAATCTTTTGTGGTTAATGTACTCTCTTCTTTAGTGAATGTCCCTTGCCTTTCTAAAGGTAGTGGTGTAGTTTTATTAGGAGCTAAAGGTATGGCGACAGGTTTTGATGGAGGTAATTTTGTGGGAGACTTGTTTAGAAGAGATTTCTTCGGAGATACATTGGCGTTAGATGTTTTAGGAACAGTTTTTGGTGGTGTTTTGGCACTAGAATGAGCTTTGACAGGGTTAGTGGCACTTTTTACGTTCAGGGTAGATTTAGGGCTAGGTTTAGCAGGTGTTGTTGTCGGTTTTTTAGCTGTTGACACATTGCGCCTATAAGGCGATACGTACATGGCCTTCTTTCGTCCTCTGATAGCTTTGGGCGACTCCTGTTCCTTCTCATGCGATTCATTCGAGTCCAAACTTGCATCACGCTGAGGTTCTGGTTTGATGATCTTAGGTTTTGGTCTATATTTAGGAGTATCCTGGTCAGAATCAGACTGCCCCTTATCAGAGTTGCTATCGCCTTCGTAACTGGCAAAATCACTGATGCTGGGATTTTGAATTTTCTCGGCTTGTAAAGTTCGTCGATACGATGCAGTCATTTCGATATTCTTCAAGTTATTTACGACGCACATGTCGACGGCGGCCGGACTTTCAATGACTGGTAAATAGTTTCTGAAGCTCTTTGTGTAAGTTTGCATTTGAGTGGAATTCAACTCGAAGTCGTCTTCATTGTGTCCGCTGTCAGCATCTCTGGAAAACACGTCGTCATCTTTTTGCCTTTCATCAAGTATCTGCTGGTGATTTAGCTCGTTTGACGATAAGCTATCGTATCCAGTGGTAGTTTCCACGTTTTCAAAGCTGGCATCCTTTGTCACGAATGTCGGTGACGGCGGGATGTCTTCGCTTAGCGTTCTCGTTCTGAATCTTTCAGCGTCTTCAATACGTTTTTGTTTTATAGATTTCTTAGCTGCTAAACGCTGTTTCAAATTCTCTAAAGATGGATCAGTCTTTTTAGATTGTGAAGGCTCATGTGTTAAAATGTTATGGATATTAACGGTTTGGGTCTGGTATCTCGCTCGGTCTTCCAATCTTCTTTGTTTAGCACTCAATTTTCTTTTAGATTTAGGCTCCGATGTTGCTGTTATATAATCATCAGAACGATCGCTTTCTGATTTAGTCCAGGTCATATATTCTGTTTCGACTGTTTCCACTTCCAAAACAACATCATTCTCCATTACAGGGTCTGCTATTGTATATGTTTGGTATCTATCTTTTGAAACATTTCTTTTTTCTTTTGGTGTTAAATAATGGGAATTACGTTGTCTTTTAGGGGTAGATTCAACACTGCTCAAGTCAGAAGGCAAAGGTGAGCAGTTTTCGGAACCAGAAGGAATATCTGTTACGACGTTTAGAGTATTAGATACGCAATCATCATAGATTTGGTGTGCAGTAGTTTGCTCAATTTCCATTGTTGATTCTGCAATTTCGTCGAACAAAGATGGCGGGTTCACTTTGTCTAAATCAAGGAAAACGTTGCTAAATGTGTTGCAAAGTGGAAAGTCTTGTACAGGTAGCTTGAGGTCAAACACCACTGGTGTTTTCTCTCTGACTTCAACAATCTCTGAAACTATACTCGACACGGACACCATGCTGCTTTCCATATCAATTTGTTCCATTTCCGAAGGCGGTTTCACATTATCCAAGAAACTGATGGGATTACTGTCCAAATGCTCAGAGCTTCCTTGATGCATCGAATTGCTAAGAGCTCGTTTGACCATCAAAGCAACTGGTAGTGACTTCTTGCGGCTTTTCTGAGATTTTTTGGACGTGTGAGGTGAAGATTCGTCCCATTGACCAGAAGCGCTAAGTGACAAAAGGCTGCCTAGATTCGACGGCGGTTTGACGTTATCGAGATCTAAAGACGTCAAGGATGTAACGCTGTTTTCCATCCCGTATTGGGAGCTCTTCAACTGAGCGGCCAATCTAGCGGCTTCCTTTTCTATAGCTGACGACATGATCGAGTCGAATTTGTGTTCTCCATCATCGATAAGAGACGTAAAACTTGGTTCCGGAATATTATCTAGTAACAAGCGATCACCTTCTAATTTAATATCAATTTGTACATTTTGTATGATTTCTAAGTGTTCCTCCTCTAACCTATTCGTTAAATCTGGACGGGAGAACAGCATGGGAGCGTCGCTTTTTTCTAATAGATCTGGCAGTGTTGGTCCGTTGTCTGCTATTTCACTTTTAATAGACGATATCATGTGAACGGATCCGCTAATAGTCGGGAAAGTAACGTCATCAGGACACGTGTTATCGTTCCACGTGTCAGTACTTCTTTTTGATTCATCGTCAAGGCGGACATCGGACTGCGGTTTGTCAGAAACTTTTATGTCTGTCCATTCAGGTTTGTTTTTGTTTTTGCGAGTTAATGTGGCTACGTCATAGTTTTTTTGCGATTCGCCGTCGCTCCAAGAGCCATCCAACACATCGGCGTAGGACTCATTGGATCTGTTCAGCTCGTCTTTTGTGTCGGACTCGAGGGTCGTGTTAGCAGACGTTGGGGCTAGACATTCGTTGGACCTATCCATATCCATCTCAGCTGTTTCGAAGGTAGTATTTCCGGAATCGACATCGACGGTTTGTAGCTCGTTGGGCCTATCGAAGATGTCCACGTTGTGCGATTGGGCGGAGTCAGAGCCAGTGGGCCGGCCTCGCGCGGGGGCGGCGCGCGCGCCTGCGGCCGCGAGTACCGCAGGCGGCGCCAGGACGTTTTTTGACTGATTTTTCGTTTCTCCCGCGCCGCGAGCTATTACTTCCTCTAAAATAGCCCTATCCCTCGAATATTCCTCGCCTACCATTTTTTCTAGCGCCCCTTGAGGAGGCTTTTGTGTTTCGGGTTTTCGCCTGCGCGACCGGTAGGACTCACGTAGCTCCAGGCGATCGTCGCTTCGAACTCGAAGTTTCGTATCGTCGCGTTTCTTCGGTTGACCCTTAGTCATGCCCATTCGCACGCAGTGTTCGAAGACTTCCTTGTCTGTTGATCCAAAGGAATCGTTGCTGAGGGAGCTCAATGAGTTACTCCTTTCGAGAGGATGTCTGGAGTCGTCTATCCTAGCCGGCAGACTCGGTGGACCATCCTCATAGTTCCTCGAACTGTGGCCTCTGAATCTCGAGTGATGCGCTAACGTTTGACCTGATGTTTCACCATGGTACGAATATGGCGACCTCGATAAAGATAGACCAGCGAAGTCTTGTTCTAACTTTTTGATTTTGTTTGAAGATTTTAGATTGTATGCTCCTGAAGCCAAGTTTCTTTCGAACTCTGGATCTTTGACTTTGGGACGATGATGTGTAATTTTTTCACTCCGGTCTAAAGATTTATGGTGTCTGCTTTGTCGGGTTGTTTCCGACGGTCTTTCAACTGAATGTGCTTTACCTTTGCTAGTTTCTAGTACGAATTTAGCCCTCGGGTTCACACTTGAAAGGCCAGCTTTTACGGTTTCTTCAAATATTTCACGATCAGTGGAACCGAAAGAGTCTAAACTTAAGGAGCTAAGAGAATCGTTTCTTTGTAGATTGGAAGTGGTAGGTGATTGCGGTTTCTCTCGAGTTGGATTACGCTGAGCTTTGACAGGTAGACGACTTTCGTGTCTATAACCTGAAAAACAAATTTTTTAATGAATATCTTACACTTATATACGAATACTGAAATATGTATTAATATAAATTACGTGTTTTTGTAAGTGCGATTTACTTAATGAACAATACTCGTAACATTGTAAATTTTTTAGTGTTTTAAGATTCATTAGTTACTAGCAGTGATGATACAAATATAGAAATACCGGAAAGCATTTTCTTGTTCCAAATAATTCAAATGTTTAGCGTGTGGTGTGTGTGGAGTGTGCGTGGGGTGTGTGTTGTGTGTCTAGTATGTGGTGTGTGACTAGTGCGTCGTGTGTGCAGTGTATAATTGTATATGGTGTGTGTGGAGTGTGCGCGGGGTGTGTGTTGTGTGTCTAGTATGTGGGGTGTGGTTAATGCGTCGTGTGTGCAGTGTGCATGGTGTGTGTGAGTGCGTCGTGTGTGCATGGTGTGTGTGTGTGTGGTGTGTCTAGTGCGTCGTGTGTGCATGGTGTGTGTGGTGTGTGAGTGCGTCGTGTGTGCAGTGTGCATGGTGTGTGTGTGTGGTGTGTCTAGTGCGTCGTGTGTGTGAGTGCGTCGTGTGTGCAGTGTGCATGGTGTGTGTGTGTGTGTGTGGTGTGTCTAGTGCGTCGTGTGTGCATGGTGTGTGTGGTGTGTGAGTGCGTCGTGTGTGCAGTGTGCATGGTGTATGTCGAGTGTGTGCGGGGCGGTACATGCCTAGTGTTGTAGTGTGTGGTGTGTATGTAGTGTGTGTCTGGGTTGTGGTGTGTGTGTGTATTGTGTGTTGGGTATCTAGTATGTGGTGCGCGTGTGTCGAGTGTGTGGAGTGTGTATTGTGTGTCTAGTACGTGGTGTGCGCGGGGTGTGTGTCGTATGTCTAGTACGTGGCGTGTGTGTGTGTGTGTGTGTGTGTGTGTGTGTGTGTGTGTGCGAGCACTTGCCCGGGCGGTGCGGGGGCGGGGGCGGGGGCGGCGGCGGGGGCGCGGCGCCTCCGCTCGACTTGGGCGGCAGCGGCGGCGGTGGGCTGCTGCCAGCGCTGGCGCTACCGCTGGCGCTGCCACTGACGCTAGCGCTGCGGAGGTACACAACGTCAGTAGAAGCAAAGGACGATAGTCTATTTGACTGCACTGATGTGCCCAGTATACAATTTCCAACAACTTAAAAAAGGAAAGTAAAAATTTATCAGGAAAGATGCCAATATTTGGGAATATTTTCTTGGCGCTCTTGCAAACGATTATAGTATCAAGTAGCATCAATCTTTTATTTTCCATTTTGGGATTTTCTGATTTTACTACAAATAGCTTGGTAGGTTAATAAGCTAGGAAGAGATGGCGCTAAATTACCGTAAAGTCCCAAACTCGTAGTGTAATTACTTGATAGCATTTAACCGAAACTACAATCCGGCCGCTGAGAGAATGCGTTTCTGACAGGCCGTGATGGACGACGTAACTTTGAAATGGCGTTGAATATACGATTAAAATTTTTTTAATGTTTATTTGGCAAATAATTTTAATCGTAATTATAAATAAAAAATACATTATTGTATCCACTAACAATAACTATTATAATTTTGCGATAAATTTAATGTTAAATAAATAAGAAAACAATATTTATTTAAATCCATACTACTACTACAGAATTATGTAAACTATTTATTTTGTAGTGTTATACCAAAACTATCAGGCAATTGTAACGTTATCTATCATTATAGTATAAAATAATATTTTTTAAGATTATTTTATTGTTGATTTGTATATTAAATATTATGGTAATATTACTCTCGCATTTTTATATTCTTTACGCTAGTTATATTTAGAAATAAGAAGCCAGACAAACAAGTATTGCAATTGTTGGGTCAGTTGAAGAAATAATATAACAGTGTAACTTTTTGCCCATCACTAGTCATGACCAACTCACAGACGTAAGGAACGCATTCTCTCAGTGGCCGGACCATAATTTTCATAACCAAAAACGAAACATCCCCTTAAAATAATTCTTATATATACTTTTTTTAAGTTTCTGTTTATTTTAGAAATTATAAATTAATCTTATAAAGTTGTGGTTTCAATTTTATAAAGTTACAAACTAATGTATGACATAATATATAGAAATAATCTAATTAACTACTCGTAATTATGAATTATTTTACCTGTCGCGAATATTTCTTGATAAATCGTGTGACATTTTCACAGTTTCTGTGGAAGATCTTAAATACGGTGGCAGCGATCTCTATAATAAAAAAAAAATTGCCATAGATATAAAACACTATTGTTATCAGTTGAGACCCCGCCAGTTTGCACGAGTACATCGCCAGTCTAGAATTTTCCAATTCCAACTTTGTCCTTATTTCTTAATTTTGCGTATAGCAGTCAATAGTAACCCTTAGTTTTTATGTCGTAGTTCTGCAAAGCCTGAGTCTCAAGATCTAAGCCCTGAAATATGCGTGTCACGTACCAATCGATAATAGACCTAATTAGATTACCATAAGGTCTAACTGTAATAATATCATTTTTACTTCCCATGAATTATAGCAAAAATTTCTACCTGTAATGAGATCAGCCTACATACTCATAATAATTTATATCATATACTACATACTTATCATTATCCTTTAAAACATTTTATGAACCACTCCATACAATGTAATTAAAATTCAAATAATTTATTTAAGTCCCTTGACATTTTTGTGCGAAATAGTGATATTTTGACGCTCTAATTCTCAGAAACCTAACGATTTTTTAAAATTATACTGGCAGTTTATAATAGATCCATTTCACGTCTTGAATATTAGTGTTGCGTATTTTCATATTTATTTTATATTTTACAATAACCATTCTACGAAGTCAGTTTTCAAGAAAAATTTTTTAAACGGGCTACTTAAACGTTCTAATTAACATTGTTTCGACGAGTTCTAACAATTTTTCAAATTATGTTGAGATCAAGTACATATTGTTATTGAACATTAGTGTTGTGGAAATGTTATAAATTGTCTCCTTTTTACAGAAAACATGTCGTGATTAAATGTAGATTTAATTCCAAATAAAGCAATGACTTAAAAACGATATGAAATGAAACTTCGTTCAATGTAGAATATATGACAACAAATATTTTTTTTAAATATTTGTTGTCATATATATATTAAAAATAATAAAATCAGTACATACTTCTTTCTTTACATATTTCTTCCACATCCTCAAATCTCATCATGTTCTTCACAGATTTACTTTTACCTTTGCGAGTGCTTTTGACACTGGCATTGGATCTTCATAAGTCAGCCTTGGTCTTCTCTGGCCTCTTTTACCACTCGCTTTCGCTCCGTAGATCTATATTTTTTGTTAGATAATAGTATTTAACAAAAAATATAAGGACATATTACACTTTGAGTGTACTTACGTATACGTCGTCTCTGCCCGTGTAGACATTGACGGAGGAGACGTCAGATGGAGCCCCTTTGTTTTTCACAACCTGACAATAATAGACTTTTATTAGAGGCAGAGAAAAGTATATTTACAAAAATATTCACACGAAGGTCATAAAAGGTGATCAAGGGACAGGGGTTATAAGAAATTTTTACAGGTTATAGTAGACTTGACTCTAAACTGTAGTAGACCCGTTAACCCCAAAATACGAACATTTTTTATGCAACCTTGATACTAAAATCACACTAAAACATTGACGACATTACACACACGAACAAAACATTTTTAACGTAAATGTAAAACGAAGAAATGTAAATGAAGACAACAAGAGTAAAAGAGAAAGCATAATGCCCGCCGAGGCCACCATGTGAACACCATTTAAAATGAAGTTACCTGTGTTTCATGGTTAGACAAGTATGCTGTCAAAGAGCGCAGATTGCCTATTATATTTGGTAAGTTAGATACTCATGCACATACAAGGTTATTTCGAAAGGATGAGTTAATACGAAAGGGTATTAAACTGCTCGTGACAACGAAAAATTTGCATTCTACAACTTCGCCAATAGTGAACAGCTCTAGCGTAACACCTCAAAGTTAAAAAAAAAAGTGAGGCAACTCTAATATCAGCGTTTTTACGTCGCTAGGAAAGCTTTGGAATATAGAGCATAATGATATGGTTGTACATCTCTTTCCTTTTAAATGACTTTTTTTTTGTATGGAAAACAAAATAAACATATCCCGTAATTATGACATTGGCAATATAACAATCAACAATGACACGTTGGAACCCTGGGGGATTTATACCCCCTTTCACAATAATCTCGTATAGTTAGATGACATAACAGTGAGATAAATATTTACAAAATTAATTAAAAGAGAGAATTTACCTTTACTGAACTTAGAAAAGCGTATGATGATTTCCTATTTCATTTTTAAACAATGACGTTATGATTATAGTTCCCTAAAATATTAAAGTAAAATTAAATAATAGTACTATTAAAATACAATTTCGTATTGAACGTTTCCGATATAACGGTCGAACGGAGGAGGACTATTAGGATGATATACCTAAATAAAGATAATTTTATATCGGCTCAATTGTCACAAACGCTAGTAGAATAGAATCGGGAATACCACGTGACCTAGCCTAACGAATTTCAAATTGGTAATCAAACGTTATTAACTTTCTATTAAATTAAACGAAACGTAAAGTCATGTGAAAATCGCCGTATAAAATGTACTCAAGTAGCACTTTTGACGAGCCAATAACGCCAGTAAGCGTTTGCCACTTGTCTAGCTGTGAGTTTAATAAATGCGCAGATTCAGCGAACAACATGGAACACTCAACCTATATAGCCGAAATATCGAACCATCTTACTCACCATTGCTCGGTTTATTTACACTAACAAATATCAACTGTCGCTCGCATTTAACAGTACATAACCAATACTGGACCTGTATATTCCGACAGATATTTAAACATTTATGTAATGGCTTATTGTTTTATTCGGTGGTGTGGCAAAAACATCAAAAAATCAATTATAATACAGTATGCAGTAACCGCAACAGTGCTCAGACGTAAATTGTTTACATACAAAATAAATGACATTGCCACTCTATAGGTTGTGCTCCATGCAATTTATGTACATACTAGCTGTACCCGCGACTTCGTCTGCGCGGAAAATTTTTTCGTGGTTTTCCTGGATTAGGTTAGATTATATCTACATGTACATAGTATGCTTAAAGATTGTTTTTGAAAAAAGTCTACATCTAGCCTACGTCTGTCTCCGGGCACATAGTATCTCTGTACCAAAAACATCGTAATTGGTTTGGCCGTTCAGCGTTTCCCATTCAAAGTTTAATCCCCTTGTTATCTTTACGGTTTAGTCTTTATCCTCCTCCTTACGGTGTCGACCGTGTACAAGAAAGGAAACCAGGGAAGGGTATACACAGGATCGGGAAAATAAAATACTGAGACAGGAAAATATGGACAACGAGCACTCAAACTACACCGAAACACCCGAGAGAAAACCGACGCGTGTTAACGAGCGCAATAGTTTTTTTCCACTGATTTTTAAAAACAACCCGCGCGCCGCGTCATGCGATGTCAACGAACTTTATTATTTAACACCCCTTTTTCACCACTTTAGTTTTTCGATAAAAAAGTAGCCAGTGTCCGTTCCCAGTTGTCAAACTATATCCATGCTACATCATAATCATTTGAGCGGTTTACCATTTCCCAAACAAAGTTTCATTCCCCTATTCACCCTGTTAGGGGTAGATTTTCTAAAAAATAAGTAGCCTATCATGAGCGCAATTACGTGTTCTTACTACTTACCGATTTTCATCAAGATCGGTCAAGGTGCTCTTCAATTATAAAAGGACATACTGACATACAGACAGACAAAAATATTAAAAATGGTAGAATCGAAGTCAGTGAGTCATAAAATGATTATCTATCACAAAATTTGATAGTAGAATTATAATTACAGATAGACGTTAGAGATTTATATAGTAGTATAGATAAATAAAATTGAAGTGCCCTATGTGATTTCGAAATAAAGGCTAATCAAAACTAGGGGTTCTGGTTGAGACATCTCGAAGCGAGAAATCCCGGAAAATCTGGCCTTACTCGAGACGAGAAAAAAAGTGTCGAGAAATCGAGAAATCCCTCCCGCGCGGTGCGTATCGCGCTCGCTCTGCATGTCCGTTCGTTTGTTCCGTTTTTGTTTAAGAGTCCGTCTATGCAGACTTATGTAAGAAGACTGATAGTTATATAATTGGACACATGCAATTTCAACTCTTTTACCTTGAAATCCTTAAACGTGGAAAACGTTATTGGAAAAAAATCGCGATAAAAAAAAATACAGAAAAAACCCTGTTTTGCACAAAGATTCAGTTGCAAAATGATTTTTACTAAAATGGACAGATAATTCCACATACTGCACAACAGCGTAGACACTTTGAGACGGAAAACTACGCCAATTTTACTTCACAAAATAAACTAAAAACAATTTGCAAAATAATTAAAATAAAAGTCCAACTCTCCATAAAATCCTGTCAAAAACTCCCTAAAATGGCACTTGTACAGATAAGTAGGTGGCATTATACCTGCGCGATGCCCTTCTGTATGCATTCCTCGAGCAGGTCGGCCGAGTCGCTCAGGTTGGAACTGTCGGAGGAGTCGTGCGGGGGCTGCGGGGGCGGCGCGGGCCGCGCGGGCCGCGGCGAGTCCAGCGAGAGCGCCGATAGGTCTGAGTGCGAGCCCGCTTTGGACAGCCCTGCGGGCGTGTCCTCCGTGAAGTACTCGCGGCACGAGTCGCCTGCGGAGCGGACCGAACACTCACTACCTCGGACCAAACACTAAACGGACGGAGCCTTTCCTCTGAGAGCGTTTCCCTTTTTGTTGACATAGGTTCTAGACTTTTACTAATATGCGTCACTAGGGATGGGTCACAGTACACACCTGAACATGACATATGTATTTTAATTTTTGTAAATACAGTAGTCGAAAGACTTACGAGTATTTTGCAAATAATTATTTCAGTAATATACGTCAAGTCGGCCATGAGCTGACACGAATTACGCCGACAGTGCGAGGTTGCCATACTTATTATAGCTACTATAGATCCGAGCTGACTACACTCTCGGACCAAAAATTATAACGGAAGGAGCCCTAATGAGTTGCCGCTCTTATCATCTTGTGTCAAACAAATTTCCGTGCCTCTATCTCATTGAGCATAACCACGACTAAATCAGTTAGCTGTAGAAGTTTGGCAACCTGGCACTGTTGGTGTAATTCGTGTCAGCTCATGACCAACTCAACGTACAAAACAATGCAGTACTGACACAATTATTTGCAAAGTACTCGAAACCAAGACAACCAAGAAACATCCAAGAAAAGTAGCTGATTGGACATTAATTGTAATAATAAGAATTTTAACTGAAACCACCTTAATGAATGGTATCCTAGTTAATTAACTTCAAGTTTATGATCGATTTTGAGAATATTCGAAAGATGCAGCATTCGCTAATAATAATGATAATAATGTTACGGTTGCACCTTATGCGTAAGGAAATAAGGTCGATTTTTAATGGAGCTCGAAACGTAACTTTTAGTGCTTATATCTCGAGACCTAGGCTTTATCGAGTTATGACCTAAAAACGCATTGCTAGGTTTAAGGCCTACTATCGAATGGTATAAGTCAAATTAAGAAAGAACAACCAAGTTGCACCTCGAATAGTCCCGAGCGATGACGTGTCATGTACCTATGACTCATACAAACAGGCGGCGTCGAGAACAATGTCGAATTACCGTTAACGAGCGTAATTAAGTAGAAAGTTCCACCCTCGTTTTATCCGACTATAAATAGAGCTCCGTGTCCGCCGCCGAGTCAGTGTTTCTCAACTATCGTTCAAAGCGACATATCGAGGCGACATCAAGGCGAATTACGAAGACCACTACGACGACTACTGCAACGACCTTGGATAGAAGAACTTTGCGATTCGGGAACGTTGTTATTGAGTGAAGCGTATACCTTCGGTGACTACTAAGCGAGTACCTACTTCGAGGGCGACTACGAAGACGAAGAATAATAATAATACTCCAGACAATTACACAGATTGTATGACCCCAAACTAAGCAGTAGGCTTGTACTATGGATATCATACAACGGACTCTGGGGGAGTACCCAGTAACACCCAAACTTCAAGCCAATTTAGAAAAGTTCGTTTCCTAAATTGACCTGACCGGGGATCGAACCCGGGACCCTGCTTAGAACGCAGATGCATATGCCACTGCGCCAACGGGCCAGTTAACTCGGTCACGAATGATTAACAGCAAACACAATAATTTCGAACGGGATATCCGCCGAGCAGTGGCGGGGCTGGGGGAAATATCAGTCTCGGATCAATAAATGTAATGAACGTAGCCATGATAAATTGCCGCCCTTATCACTGTACGTCAAACGAATTTTCATGTCTCTTTCTATCTCATTGTGCGTACCCACGTGTGAAATAGTTTGCTATAATAAGTATGGGAACTTCGCGCTGTTAGTGTAATTCGAGTCAGCTTATGAATCAGTCATGAAATAATTATTTGCGAAATCTTAAGTGCTTTGACTACTAGTATTGACAAAAATAAAAATATGTCATATTCAGTTGTGTATAATATACTGTGACTCTTTCCTAGTCAGGCAAATTAGTACAAATCTAGAACCTAGGTCAACAAAAAAACAGACATGCGCTTAAAGCAAAAGCTCGGTCCATATGATTCTTGATCGGAGCTCATTGCCACTAGTGTAGAGTAATATTTTTTTTAATATTTTTTAAGGCATTGGCAATTAAGCGAAAATAATAATACTCCCAATCGCAAAACAAAGGGATAGAAGATTTAATATGGGCAGCCGCCATCTTGATTTCTTCCAAATACGCTGTCACATCTTTAAAGTTTTATAAATCGCTAGTGGACACGTTTCAGAGATATTTAGTGTAAAAAGATTTTATTTTAACTAAGCATAATATTGTTCATAGTAGTTGGAGGCGGATGAAACGCCATTTTGTGTGATTGCGGACCACTGATGCACTCGTCGAACCTATCTGGCTAGTATTTTCTGATTACCCTGTAGTTCTTGACTCCAGCGGGACTTGGCAGTGTTTTGTAACATAGTGCTGATCACAATATACAGATCAATTTTTGGTCGCAGTGATACAGGTTTTGCGAGACCTGGATAGCCCCTTATATCTAATAAAAAAAAACGATATACGTCGACACGCACACAAGGAGCGAAAGGGTAACGTGCACACATCATAGATCAATGGACAGGCTCTGTGAAGTTATCGCTTGGTCTATTATTAGTATTAGATTCGCGTTTTAATTTTTTTATTATAAATCAAATCTAAATACTACATACAAATAAACATTACGATATTTTGGTACATATAATTACCTAAGATTTTTAATCAGACTTTTACCTTTACTTATTTCACTGGCAACACCAGTTGTAGCCGACAGTAGTTGGACTTGTACCCTGAAATTAGACATAATTTTAGCCCTATATTAATGATATTTATCAGACACTCCCAATTCAATCGCGAATTTTTGGCAAGATATTCTTTTAATAATGAAAAATTTTGGGCGCCATATTGAAAAAATAATACATAGGCTACGCCATTTTTAACTAGGGGGTGGGGAGGGTGAACTCAGCAATATTACAAAAATAAACTTTGGCGCCAGGTTTCTGTAATAATCTTAAAGCGACAGGTACTAGCCAACCATCTAAATACCTTTTAATACTCTATTCCCTTAGTCCATCGTTTCTCAATCTTCGTAGAATTTCGACTCCTCAGAAGACAATTAAGTAAAAAATCTTTACTCTTTTATTAGTTTGCTTTAACATTTACCAAACGCTCTTTGAAAATAGTTTTAAACAGCTTTGCATAGATTATATTATTATTCACAATTGTTTGTATAAATGTAGAAAGCAACAATACTGTCACTGCGATAATTAAGTAGTTATAATTAAAAGTGTGAAACAACTCAGTACAAATTACCTGGTCTCATTTTCTGCTATTGACTCATTTTTATTTAATGTGGTTTCATCCTGTTGCGGTACTTTAGCCAATCGTATCGTTTGCTGAAAGAATAAAAAAAAATATTAATACAGAAAAATTAATTATGTAGTCTTCATTAACATAAAACTCGTGTAACAAAAAAAAAATTGTAATATCTACACTTTCCTAGGACGATTTAACCAAACACTTTTGCTACGAGATAATACGCGAGCATGTGTATATGCATTTGTGTGCGTATTTGTGTGCAAACTCAATGCGTGCGTGTTTGAGTATGTTTGAATGTGTGTTTGCAAGCGTATGTTTATGCGTGACGTGTTTGTATGTTTATACGTGGCATGCTTGTATGTCTGTGCGTGCGTATGTTCGTCCCCGCGCGTGAGTGACTCACCTCGGGCTCGTCGATGGTGAGCGAGCTAAGGCTGGTCGCGGCCGAGAAGTGTGCGGGCGTGTGCTCCACCATGAACCGCGACACGCGCTCCTCGAACACGGACCGCGGGCCGGCGCGACCCTCCCCCTCCCCCTCACCGTCCCCCTCACCCTCGCCCTCGCCCTCCGCCGCAGCTGCACATAATTACCAATAATTAATCTCCAGATAATCACCGATCAAGTGGCTTCAGAGTAAACAATTAAGAGTCCGCCAATGCGGTCTAGTGCAACCGAATTCGTCCGAAAGGAACTGATGAAGGCGACGTGTTAGCAAATTTTTAGTACCTAGTCGCGCTTTGTCATTTTTTAAGTGAGTATATTTAATCTTACCCTATCTTATCTAATCTCACCCTTGCGAACAAAATCAGCAATGAAGAGATACGCGGTATGACAGGGTTGCACGACAGTGTTATTGTAAAAATGAAGAAAGGAATGTGTAGATGGTTCGGGCACATAGAAAGAATGAGTGATGAAAGACTAAGAAAATCTACAAATCACGTGATTTTAGCAACTTTTAACCCCGGGCGATACTTTCCGGTTTTAAAGTAATACCCAAAATTATGTGTATTTTCTTGGTACAAAATATCTTTAAAATTTTCAGAATATTATCTTTAAATACAGGTATAATCTAATTTAATGCTAGAAATTCGCGCATTCAACGAAAAAACAAATACACGTCATATCTCGCTACATCCCCCCTCCGCATTGTGATATTTCTTGGTTTTTCCGAACCCCCTATCTCCTTTCGAGCAAAACGTGATTAGTGAACGGCCCCAACAAATGTATAAAGATACAGTTACCGTGAGGAGGAGTTTCGGGGTGTGGTTGCGGCGGATGGTGTCTCATACGGGGTGAGAGCGGGGCGCTCTGTGTGGGCGAGTCGGGAATCTCGCTGGGCGATATGCAGCCAGAAGTAAGTCGACTTGAAAACAAAAACATATGGTTCCAATAAATATACAATGTGTAACAGAATTATCTAGAGAGCCTATACACTGACTGAATAATTATTTTATGTATGTATAAAATATAATATTATGTAAGTGTAATTGAAAAAAAAATTTACTGTTGATCTCAAATTATTTTGCATCGGCGGTAGGGTCTTGATCTCCTACGCCACTGATTACTAAAATAAGACAAAACAGTTCAGAACCTTTTTCTCCTGTCTGTCAACCGATTTTCCTTTCTTTTGTTTAGTAGTTATTGACGAGCTTTAGTATTATCATGTGAAGTGAAAATTTTGGATGGAGTGTGAGATTTGGCATAGATTTACGTTTATACTGCCTATGTCAAAAATACTGTCAATGCCCAACTCATAATAGTTTGTAATCAAACAAAACTCCTTGGATAAAACAATTGTACAGACTAAACATTATCGCCAAAGAGTTTATATTATAAGTTCATATTTCTATTTACGGTCGAATTTCGACCACTCGGCGACCTCAAGTTAATATTATTAATAGTCATTATTCGACTTCTAAGTTGTAGTTACCTGACTTCAGAATGGACTGATCCGTGGTCATCTTGGTGATCACAGTCAGGCAAAGAGCCAAGCGAGCTGGACCTTGAGAACATGAGCGGTGTGTCTTCAACGAAACGTGGAGTTCCGGCCGCCGACGCACTGTCTGTGCCGAGTTGTACGCATGGTAGTGGGTCGGTGGCAAACGTTACTGCTTTTGAGCCTGCAAGTTATAATAATAATAAATAAATGCATTATAAAATACACACCAATGATCTGGTTTCAAACTAGGACATTCCCTGTGCAATGAGAACCAAACGACTCCTGGGGCGTCTCTCGGTACACTCAAACCAGATGCAATCTAGAAAAGTTCGTTTTCTAAATTGATCCAACCAGGAATCGAAATTGGTACCGTCCGCGCTTAACATTCGAACAAGCATTGATGGATAATACAATCAAGTCTTGATACTGGACGACACTTTTAGCTTACAAATGGTAAAGCAGACCCTAAAGTGATAGGTATTTGGCCAATCATATGTACAAGTTCCTAACTAAGTGGCATAGTCTGTTCCTCTGTCTCAAAGTTCATCTCAAATCAAAATGGAAGTACAAATAAGTGAACTTCTACACTTATTACGGTATTTCACTTTCTTTTGATCGTAGAATATAAGGACCTTATCACATTAGCGTTTGCAAGTGTGTTTCTACCGAGCCATTCGCGAGTTCGCAAATGTACAACACAGCGTCCGCGTCGCATTATACGACGAGATCGTTGCGTACACGTGCGCGCATGTCACGAGTCGCATTGCAAATCGCTAATTTGATAGTGGGATCGCGAATCATTACGTACTACTTTCTTCTTCTCATATCAGTAATTTTTGTTCTCTGTTTCATAACGCATTGTAAAAGTAAGACCTCTTCACCACAAGCCAACTCTGACCAGTAATTGAACTTGGAATCTTCGGCTTGGCAGTCAGGAGCACTAACTACCGCCATTTTAACATATCATAATATCAGGTTAAGGACGTTATTTTTAGCTATCATATAATAACAGAAAACTTCCGGTGGACAAGAAGAGAGGAAAGAGATCGCTCCCCGGGTTATCTTTCAACAAAACAATTTTTATAATAATTTGCTATTATAAATGTACAGGCGTAAATAGTTCATCAGTTCTCAACAAATTAATGTGTCTCAATTCGTTGTTTATCCAAATTACTAAAAGAAATCACTGTATTCATGTGTTTTTGTAAATTCGTGTGTTTTTTATGGCGCCAGTGTAAATTTTTAATCGTCATAACCATAACAATTCTAAATATTTTCGTCATTTGAATAAAATATACAGCACAATACAAGTAGTACCACGTACCTATAAGTTGATGGGAGAACCGGGAATAAAAAAACAATCAAATCATTTAAAATCAAATCAAATTGTCTTTTATGCAAATTACTAGTCAGAGAAACACATTCATGAGTTAAATAGTGTTGTACACCGATTTATTGTCTTTTATGCAATTAACTAGTCGAATAAAACACAAATCAGGCGTAGGTTATAAGTATAACGGAACAATTAGTTGTTTTTTCTATGGCAAGTTCAAAGATTTTACATTTTCAATGCTGATTAAAACTTGTATACACAAAGTCCTCACAATGAACAACTTATTGGATTTTTTTATTACAAATTAACTCACTTATGATGGAATTTAAAAAAATACTTATCACTCGTCTACCGGCTCAAACAAATCAATATTAGGTAAAAACAATAACGTTGAATCACGTGGAATTGTATTGTTATCGTATCTCTCAATCTGTACAAAGTTCAATATGAAAGCTGGGCTTTTCGTTTCATACTAATTGCTATATAAACCCTAGTAAAAATTTGTCTGTGCTAGTAAACAAGCTATAGCTTTGTCGATTTTTGCCCATTAGAGAGAAAGAAATGTTGCAGGCCACATTGCAAGCCAATGCGTGAGAGCGAGACGGCTGATTACATAGTGACGCAGTACACAGATTGCGCCTTGAGAGGTCGCGAGTGTCGAACTCGAACGGCCGTCACGTGTTAGTCACGTGTCCGTTGCCATGGTTGCGTGCAGTAATTTTCGTTTCGAAGTGAATTTTGAAATTTTAAAACCGGTTTGAAATTAGTTTTTATTTTATTATTTTATGGTTGACTGAGCATTTAAGTAAGGCATGCCAGGTTTTGGGGCTTGTATGAAGGTACCGCCACTGATACATACATACATTTCTTCACGCTGTATCCTTAAAGGAGTAGTCAGAAAGGACGGAGCGCCAAGCGTCGCGGTGCTTACATATATACTTCTTTCACTTCCTCAAATTTCATCATTATCCTAACACATTTTTGCCTAGGTATGCGAGTGCTTTTGACATTTCCGTCTGCTAACACTGGCTATTTGATCACTCGCTTTCGCTCTGTAGATTTTCTTCGTCAGTCTTTCATCACCCATTCTTTATATGTGTCCGAACCATCTAAGCATTCCTTTTTTCATTTTTACAATAACACTGTTGTGCAACCCTGTCATACTGTGTATTTCTTCATTGCTTATTTTGTCCGCAAGGGTGACACCGTACATAATTCTAAGAGATCGCATTTCTACTGATTTTTTCATACTTTCACTCGATTTCGGGCATATCCAGGCCTCACTACCGTACAATAAAGTTGGAACCAACACCGCATTGTGATTAGCCATTTTGGCTGAGATTGATATAATCACACTTACTATTAACGACTATTACGGTTTAGTAACTACTACCTACTCGTCTAAATATGCATATTACAACAATAGCGGACACAATAGAACTACTTATTAAGTCGTGCTACAGTAAAACTAAGTAAAACTAAGAGCCAAAATGAAAACCAAAATTTATGATAACCTACCTTCTTTGTCTTTAGAGCTACTCGCATTCAGTTCTTGCAGACTTGGTTCAGCGTTGATGGTCGCTTGGGCGTTTTTCTTCGCCAGGCTGTCCTCTTCCGTCGGCTCTCCAAGACTGCTCAAGGAACTAACACGAGAAAAGTAGCCCGGAGTACCTTCGTCGCAATAGTTCACAGGCTTTTCTGGACTGATCATTCCTGAGCTGAACTTCGTGTCGAAAACTCCTCGCTTTTCAGGCACAGTGTCCAATACAGGAGCGGTTTGCGGGGTAGATATCGCTCTATCGTTGTCGTGTCTCGGAGGATCTTCTATGGAACAAGTGTCTTTCTCGTCCGAATGGGTCATCGCTTCTGGGTTTTCTTTAACATTCGGTGTCGATTTTGGCTTTCCATCTTTGCCAATAATGCGCAAATCCGACATGGAAGTAGCTGTAGAAAAAATTATAGGTGTTTCGTAAGGAGTACCTTCCGTGGCGAAGTGTTTAATGGTGTCTTCGTTAATCGATGGTCCTGGCGGCTCGGATATATCGGAACCATTCTCCGATTGGTGTTCTGCATAGCGCAGGGAATAATCTGTCGGCTGATCTAAATCGGTTTCTTGATAGTCGCCAAAGGTATCTGAACTGTCTTTTTTCATATATTTCTTGTTTTGTTCCGAATTTTTCGGCTTTTCTTCGACTAAAGGTGATACCGGTTCACTTGTTTTAGTTTCCGAATATTTCCTACTATAATCTATGGGCTGATCACAAGAATCTTGGTCGACGTCGTAACCAGATTCTGTGTAGTTGGTTCTCATTTCAGTAGAACTCCTCGGAGGTGGTATCGGAGGTTGAACAGGATATCGAAGATAGGCGCCATCTTTCGTTAGTGGTTTTGAAGGCATTTTAAACGCATCGCCAACTGTTTCTGTCTTCATCAAATCTTTGTTTCTGGGTGTCGGTACTGGAACTTTACCAGTGCGCATAATCCTTTCAAATATCGAGTCAGAATGCGTGCTAGTTACTGAGTCTTTACTGTCCGACCTGTTGACGTTGTTTGAGCTTCCTCCTGAAGTCGAACGAGAGACTAGAGCGCCTTTTAATAAAGTGTTACTGCAGCTTAAATAACTTGCTAAATGTGCGCTATGGCTTAAAGATATCTGTGACGTCAATGTTCCCATCAAAGGTGAACTGGACGTCATTCTATGTCTTTCTAAATTCATAGCTATTTGTCTTTCAGTTGCTGTAAAAAGATTCTTTTCTTCTCTATTACTGGTGGTAGGAGATGTAGCTGGCTCGATGTTATCGCAAGTTTCTGCTAAGTTTTGATCTAATTCTTGTTCTAAAGCCTTCTGTTTTCGTGCCCCGAGGGTAGGAAGAGCGGGCAAATTCATATTTTTAGCTGTGGTATCTAAAGAAATTATGTGTGTTTTTCCGGGCTTGGAATTGAGAAGATTTTTGAGAGCGGCACTGGAGCCCATTGCTATCATTTTATGTTTGGAATGAATTAGACTTCTTAGCATGGGAACGGCTCCATGGTCCCAAAGAAACTGTTGGTCCTGAGGGCATCTTGCAGACAGATTCCACAGAGTTCCACAAGAATTACTGACAACTGTCAGGCTAGGAGACTTCAGGTGCTGCAGTAAGACACTCAAGCAATTTCTCTCTCGGAGAATTTGCCTGTAATCTTCACGAACGGCGATGTGACTGGACACATTCCTCATAATGCCACCTGCGTTTTCCACAATTGCTAATGTTTTTGTTGGTGAATTGTAACTAAGCATGTCTACAAGAAAGCCGAGAGCACCATCGACAGAACACAAAGCTACTTTATTCATAGAACAATGAGCTGTTAAGTTCCAGAGGGCAGATAAAACGGATTTGAGAGTTGCTTCTTTTTGACAAGTCATTGCCGCTTTAGTTAAACCTTTAACAGCTCCGACTTCCCTCAAAACTTGTTTGCTATTTGTATCTGCTCTCCAAGATAAGTTTCTCAATACCGCTGCTGTTACTTGTCTCATATCATCATTGGGAGATTCTAGTTGTTCGACGAGGGCTAACATAAAGTCTTTGAAGGAACATAATAAGGACTTATTGTTCCCATCTCCGAACGTCAAATTAGTTAATGTCATTCCTGCGTACTTTCTCATTGTAAGACAAGTATTGTCATCAGTTCTGCTACCATGTGCGGCTTGGTCCCCACTAACTAGTGCTGCTAAAGTTTGTAATCCCCCTAATTGACAAACTACATGTCTATGTTCTTCATCAAAAGATAGCTTCATTAATGCAGCAACGCTTTGGCTTGGATGTTTGGTGGTATCATCTTCAATGACATCTTTTCCTTCTTTCCTCGCTTCTACTACGTCTTCTAAAATATAACAGTACTCTCTAACTTGCTCTAAGAGTCTCCAAACTCTTGCCTCTCTTCTACCTGCTTTATCATCCGTCTGTGTATGGATGATGTTACGCAGCGCCTTCGCAGCACGATCCCGAGTCTCTCTAGGCACTTTAGAGTGGATCAACTGCACAAGTAACGGTATACATCCTGCTTGCCGCATAGCGATGCAACTTTCAACCGACCTGCTCATGTCTAGCAGAGGCCCGCTTAAGTCGGCATTATTTTCTGGTGACAAACTTAGGAGAGAAATTAGAGAAAACACGCAGTCCATTTTATTTTCTAAGTTGGAAGAAGGTCTGTTGCCTTCAGTAGAGCCATTGCTGGAAAAACTTCGGACGCTAGCAGAATCATTACCAGTCCAGACGTCTCGTTCACCGGGCCATGTTCCTCTGTACAGCTGGGAAGCTCGTTTATCACGCTCGCTGGATCTAGCCGCTTCCAGTCCATAATGCAGTGTACTCCTATAACTAGTTCTGTGATGGCGATCGTCAGAAGCTAAATAAGTAGATTGCAGAGTTCTTATTGGTTTCTTTGGAAGTGCTCCGGATTTCTTCTGCGTTTGATTATCGTCGCCATCTATTTCGTCGTCTAGGAAATTTGGATTAGTAATGTCACTACGCTCGTCGAACTCGTCGGGAGATGGCGAATGATCGAGAAAATGTGGTTTGGGTATTCTGCATTCAATATTTGATTTGGACGGCGGTTGATAATCATCGTCGAGGAAATGTGGTCTGCGTGCGTGGGGGTCGGGCTCTAGTGTCTCCAAATTAAGAACAAGATCACGGGAGCGCACTTTGTTTGTTAGTTTTTGGGAAACTTTAACTGTGGGTTTGGGTTTGATGTCTTTTGGGTTTGGTGAGCGGCGTGCGTCCGGCGAAATAGGAGACGAAGCTCCAAGAGATCCGCGGGGAGGTTCACTAGATGTAGAAGGGGTGCAGTCTTCGCTGGCTGATGGTCCGGAATCAGTTAATGGTGAATTCGAGGAGTCCATACTGCTCCAAGGATCTACCATAACCTCGTTCTCCAACTGTAACAAAACAAGCAAACAAATTAAGACATCGCCGTTTAAGGGAATGAGAGTCAAGGTAATGACAGCGAGTCATAATGTAAAGCTTAAGACAAATTGCGTTCCAAAACGGGTAAAAGAAATTCATTACTTGGTCAAGGGCAGTAAGTCGTAAAATATAAGTACGGTAAATGCTACTTATAAATTTATGGCTGCATAAAAATGTTGGTTGCTGGACCGCAATAATTTGGAACACGCACATACAATAATCACCAATACTCTAGGCAATTAAACTATGCATGTATGTATATTGAATAATTATAAAAACTACATAATGATGTTAAAATTAAGGCGTTCTCCCAGGCAAATAGGCAAACTGGCAGGTAGAGTCCCTTATTCTAGAATTAATACAGTTCTTTATGTAATTTAATAATTGTTGATTTTACTTTTAAAATTTAAATGGTCATGTTTTATATCATAAAATTATCAATACATTTGTGTATGCCGCAAGTAAATATAACTTTTATGTATGATATAGATATACGTATTTAAAATTTTTAGGCTTTCTTTTGAATACGAATTTTATATGTATTTTTATTTATTTTAAATAAAAGAAAAATATGAGACGGCAAAAATGTTGTTAAAATGTTGAAGAATATTACTATATTTTTATTTTATTTTTTTAAAACGAGAAGATAGCTTTTAAAACTTTGAAAAAACAGTCTTTGACTAGAAGAAGCGCCTTAAACAGTTACTCTTACCAGCTAAATAACTCAAGTGGATGACATTCAAACATTGCATTTGAATAATATCGAGACACAGAAATTAATTTAAAACATCACGTACATAATATGTACTACATATGTATAGTCCGTTTGAATGCGCGAAGCAGACCACGCAAAGTCAAACTTTAGAAAATAAATATATATGTATAGATAATATATATATATATATACATATATATATATATATATATATTAAGACGCCATGTCCCGTACTGCAACGGTGAGTAAATCAGACAAGCTGACTCACCTTTACATACAACACACATTTATTATTTATTATTTTTATTACACTATTAAAAAATATTAATTTGTTTCCAAAATATATTTAAATAATAGGAAGAACTTTCTCACTGGCTTGTTCAAATAATACTTACTAACTAATACGTACGTGCGTACCTTAAAAATAATTGTAGCGATATTGTTGTTTCAGGGTTCTTCAGATAGTAACGGAACCAACCGAAATCCTACTGAACTACAATTTGGCCCATCTATATATTAATACGTGAAGAGAAAACTTTGGTTCCCTATTTAAAAAAATTGCGCGGACGGAGGAGTGTGAAATTGGGTACACTTAAAGTTTATATGGAGAAGGATTCGAGAAAGCTAATATTTTGATATAATATGCATTAGAAATACATTAAATTAAATAAATCACTCATTGATTACGTTCATAATGCCAATGTCAAAAATACTGTCAATTTCTAACTCATAATAGTCTAGTGCACCCATTCCCAAAGTGGGCGATAACGCCCCCCGGGTAGGGTAAGAGACCAAGAAAAAAAATAAGGGCGTTGTGTAGAGGCCTGGGGGGTGATTTGTAATTTCATTTAGCTAGGAGGCATCTTAGACAACGACTGCATGAGCTCTCGACTCAGTAGACAAAATAAGTTTGGGAACCTAGAGTCTAGTGTCTAACTCATAATCACATATACGTAATGTACATCCTTGGATCAAACAGTCGCGCAGTGACAGAGTAGAGAATGTCGCCAAAGAGTTTATATTATAAGTTTATGTTTACGGTCGAATATCGACTACATGGCGACCTCTAGTGAACATAAATTGGTAACTGGAAACTACAAACGCGAAACGGAAAAAAAATCGTGTTTTAGTCCCATCTTTTCTTCTAATCTTTTTAAAATCTCCATCACGCTAAATTTAATTTTAAGCCAAAATTGCTATGAAACCCTAAAATACGTGCCCGCCACGCTAATATCCGGTTTTTCAGTTTATGACGTCTAACATCAAATGTCTATGACTCAAGAAACTTAAAATTGGCGCATCTTTTGTCTGAGTCATTAGAAAGAATGTAAAATAAAGTCTAAGCTAGAGTAATTCATAAACGATTGATAAACCTACACAAGCTTAAATTTGTTTTCTCTTTTATTTCAGTACAGAAATCAATAAGAAAAAAAGACAAAAGATATTAAGCATCAAAAACGTTTTAGAATTTTTATCAATGAAAACATAAAAGTTAGTCTAGAGTAAGTCCTACTTTTTAACGTATTAATGATAATTAACTTCAGCGAAGCCGAAAGCAAAACAAAGGAACACAGTTATAATTGACATCAAAATGTAACCACATTATTACACGTACATTACCCGCATGTATGGTGTCTCTCATACTGGACGTGAGTCACTTTACTCACACATTGTACAGTCTAATTGAATGTACATTTTGTATTACGTCACTTGACGAATTAGCCAGTTCCCATTGGAGAGCAAAATAGTAAATTATGAAATACGAGATGGTAGTTATTTGTTGTATTCTTTTGTGGATGACTCAGTTTCAAGTGCAGATTCAGCTGTGTGCCATAAGTATTTTTATTTATAGGTAATGAGATGTATCCGTCCTTTAAGTTTTAAATAATTAGCGATGTAACGAATGTTGATTTTTAACATTGCGAATGGGAGTATTTATTATAGATATTCACGAGTGAGACAGCAGAGATCGATTTTGTATTTCCTATGAAGCTGTTCAGAATAATTTCCATCGAACTTCACTTGTCAAGTTTATTTTCTTTCAAATTTAAATAGATAATTAGGCAGACCGACTTCTAGTTATAAAAAATGAACAAAAATTTCTACAGGGTGTATATGAAAACGGGACAGTTACTTTAATGGATGAAAGGGCATAACTTTAGTATGTAGTTACAAAAAGAATTATCGAAAAAAACGTATCCGTTTAAGAGTTATGACCGTTTTAATTTTCAAGTGTTATCCCCACCATTTCTCGTAAAATTGGGTTGATCGTGTACAGTTACAGATTTTAAATCTTACGTTTTTTTTTATTTTGTAATAATTTCATCCGTTACTGAAATACAGCCTGAAAACCCCCATTGGGGTATACGCATTATTTTCGAAAATGGTTTTCAGGCTGCATTAACATTTAAATTGTAGCTTTTTTGATTTTCTTTTACACAAAAGAATTGTAGTAGGTTTCTTTGCGTCATGTGAATATTAAAAAGCAGAATAATTTGGTGCCTCTCGGATAAGTACCGAGCTTTTCCTGTGATTTTTTTCACGCGTACTAATTAGAAAAAAATATTATAAAATCCACAGACTATAAATAACTGTAAACGCCGTACCAGAGCACCATATTGTTCTAAAATGATTTTGCAAATTTCGCCAGACAGAATATTTAAAATAGTTAATAAAGGAACTGAACTGCCAATAGTTATAGACTTTATAAATGACTTAAGACGCCATGTCCTGTACTGCAACGGTGAGTAAATCAGACAAGCTGACTCACCTGTACATACAACACACATTTATTATCCGATAAGCCGATCAGCCGCCGTTTAGTTAGAAAACAGCACCCAATTGTATTTGATTTTATTTGCCTCGCTTCGTAATACGAAACAGGTCCTCTAGAATTGTGAAATCTATGATAAAATCAAGTTTGACGAAAAAATACCGATTGAGTATTCATTAAAATTTGCTTCTGAAGTCTTTAGTTATTAATATAATAGCGCAGATTAATTAGTTACTAACGTAAAATAATTGCTTAAAATCAACAAATTGTACTAAGAAACATCAGTATTATATATTTTGCTGTTATTACTAGAGTATGAAGCAAATACTTCATTAAAAATGAAAAGTGAGACAAAAATAAATATTAATTCTAGGGATATCCTAGGTCTAAACTTTAATTTTATAAAGAGGTGAAGTTTATAAGTTTGGATATAAGAATTAAATAGAAGGATGTAATTTTAAATAGCTGCACACAGAAAAACCACATAGGTTTATGTTTGCGCAGTTTTTATTTAAAAAGCAGTTTTTGTTTAAAAAATGTGTTACAAAAAATAAAATAAATAAAAAAAAGAGGTAATCTCTGAAACTACTCATCTGATTTCAAAAATTCTTTCACCAGTATTTAGAACTAGCGACCCGCGGCTTCGCACGGTTAGAAATTTTTTTGAAAATAAAATACAGGATGTTACACGCTGATAATGAAGCTTTCTATAGGTGTAAGAATTTTTAAAATCGGTGGAGTAGATTTTGAGTTTCCATTACATACAAACAAACAAAGTTTATCTCTGTATAATATTACGTATAGATGGAACTTCAAGGGGATATAAATACAGGCTGTATATTATCTCGTTTTCCACGCGGACGAAGTCGTACCGCAACCATTAATAAATACTAACATACACTTTTTATAATTATAAGATACGGTTAGATTTCCTTGTGAAAATTCTCTGCAGAGTATTAATGCTATTACAGTAATAAATGATTGTAATACAGAGAAGTAGTAAACAATAGAAAATTCATTTCCTATTGAGCTCCAAAGTGCCAATCACAAGGCAGGTAGAAATCGTCAAAGAGAACGCGGCGTGGCGGACCGGTAATGTTCTTACTTACCTACACAATAGTGGGTGTCGGCTGCCGGCGATGGAGTAAATTACTTGATTGGATACAGTCCACAGTCTAGATTGGACATTTTATTATTTTTTAATATTTTACGGGAGTTGAATAACCTGATATATAGTTTGATTTGAGATTTTTGTCATGTCATATTTCATATAATATGTACAGACATTCATTTTTCTTGTAATAAATTACTTTATGTTGCCTACACTTACGTATGTATATCTGAATTCTTCGATGGATAATCAAAATACGGAAAAATGTGTAGGAAGAAGAAGAGCAATAACATTCTCTTGGCCATAGACTATAACTACAGACAGCTTGTCTCTTACTACGAAGTGAAACAAATGAAATCAAACAAAATGTAGATGTGTGGAAGCTGTTTTCTATCGAAATGGCGGCTGATCAGCTTATCTGATAATAAATTTGTGTCGTACGTACAGGTGAGTTAACTTATCTGATTTGCCTCACTGTTCCAGTACGGGACATGGAGTCTTAAGTTATTTATAAAGTCTATAACTATGGGCAGTTCTATTCCTTTATTGACTATTTTAAATATTCTGTCTGGCGAAATTTGCAAATTCATGTTAGAACCATATGGTGACTATGTACAATTTTCTATAATTGGATTTTTTTCTTCTTCATGGCATGGCGCACAAATTAGCGCATTTGCCAATGTCACGTATTAATAATTAGAATAGCTTGATAAGTTAAACAGTTAGGCAATGCAATGTAATGTACACGTCACAGTATTGTTATAATTCATGACGAATACAAGTAAATTCGTTTTTGCTTATCGCAAAACTCCTCCAGTAAAGTGATAGTAGGCTTTACTGAAATTATGAAGGACTTCTTGGAAGAGCGCGAGAACTTCAGCTACACATGTTTATTTAGACCTATTCCATTCTTTTCATTTATACAGAACTTTAAAACACAATATACTATCACTTTTGTACTTTAAAACTCCCAAAAATGTAAAAATAGAAAATCTAAATAAAATGACAAGCTCACTTCTCTCGTTCCCGCCAAAAAGTCTTAAAATTAAATTTATCTATACCTGGCAAAGACCAAGCAGAAGCTAATAAAAGGGCCATAAGCACCATCCGCAAAAACGTGTAGACCCCATTTTATTTAGTGTAATTAAATTTCGAATTATTACAGACTAATGTTAACGAATATCAATCCAGTACTTTTTAAATACAGACCTAAAATGAACAACTTCGTTAGATTTAATTCTCCACACAATAAACTTACCAAATCACCATCATTTGAAGTTGTTGCGTCATCTAGAGGGTTCCCATTCTCCATATCGACACCAGAGTCGTTGGGGTCACCTGCTCTCCTCCTAATATCACACCTAAAGACCTCGTTGAAGTTACTTCTTATAGGGTTGAAGTTTATACGCAAGTCAGTTGTGAAGTCATCGAAAAGTTTAAATTGATTTGCATTGAATTCAGTGTCGTTGTCCAGAACGTCTTGATGATCGATACTTGTTTCTGAACGAACAGTGTCTTTGGGACTGTACGTCACTTTGTAATAATCCCGGGAACTCATTTTTGCGAATCACTTAATACAATCAGTTTTTCACTTCATGTTTCAAATTGTTAGCTGAGCTTACCTAAATACCGTTTATATTTTATAGCTGAGTTCAAATTGTACTGTTGCGTCGGTAGCCAGAAATTGTTGTGTTGGATATCGTATCATAAAACTTACCAGATGGTAAGTCTGTACCGAAAAATAATCTAGCACAGTTATATTTCATAAAAGAAATAACTGCGCCACATGTAAACCTCGCACCTATCAACTCCGTCGTAAAGAGATCATTACCCTGATTCAGAAATAAAACAATAATCTAAAGCTCTTAGAGCAGGCAAAAACACAATATAGGTTAGCGATATACTTGTGTGAATAACAGATTTAGAAGGGCTCTTATAGGCTAGAACAATTTTAAATTTATTATCGCAATCTTTGTCTGTTACTCCTACATTTGGCATAGCGCCAACATGGCGATGATTAACGCTAGAGTAATATTTTTGAGTGCTCTTTTACACCTATAAAGTGTAGCTGTTAAAATACGGCCAGACGAAATAACTCGTGTTTACATAGGAATTATGAATGAATGCTAATGCACTAGACGGCGTCTACACTATATTTAGAAGAAGTTGCTCTTTTTCAGCAATTATTTACAATTTGGAGCATGATATAAATTTCGATGACGATTTAACACGAATGGATGAGCGCATTCGAAGCATATGTTGAAAACATCAGTCTGACAGATGGACCAAAATATATCATTACGAGGGAGCTTGTAATGTGCCGTTTAAAATAAACTGACAATGTTTGGATTGGACATGTGAAGGTTAGATATTTTACGGGATTACATTGGAAAGTTATTGGTTTAGCAATCGTAATTTTTTTTTAGAAATTTGTATTACCCCGTCAGTATGCTGGGGAATTTGATATGATCTGAATTTACGTAATATTTCCCAAGGTCATCTTCTGGACGGTGAATATAGTGGCGTATTTGGTGAAATACCATACTTAAGAAGAGTGATAATCTTAAATGTCAGTTGTTTAGCATGCTCGAAGACCTTACATAAATCGTCATTCCCATTCAGAGTGGATTGAGTATCAAGCGACAATAAAATCATATTTTAACGCCACGCCCAGTCCTAAGTATTTGGGGTTCCTGATGGCAAAGCGAAATCGCATGGTGACATGTTACTAAGTCATCGCCTACGGCTAAATGTCAGTAGTTTAGCCTGCTTGAAGATCTGATGGGGTTACATAAAACCATAAAACGCAATTCCCATTCGGAATACTATAAAATAAACGATTTCGTTGAAGATAAAACAATCGTCTGGAAATGACCTTCTTTGCACATGCATTTGCTGGCTCTCTGAATATTGTATTTTAATAAACCTTTTGTAAAACGATGTTGAAAGCATGATACCTAACTGAGTTTCTTGTCGGTTCTTCTCAGTGTCCAGGTTTTCTCTTTGAACCGAACTAAAGTAGATTTGAAGTTCGAAAATACCTTGTAAATGGATTTACTTGAATAAATTGATTTGACTTGGAATGAATTGAGCATTAAGCCACAATAAAATTACATTTTGACGTCACACCCAGTCTTAAGTATTTGGAGTTACTGATGGCAAAGCGAAATCACATAGTGACATGTTACTAACCCATAGTCTGCATGAGTTCCTCATAAGCAGTTTTACCAGCTGCTAGCAGCGAGTACATTCTGTTTTGAGAGTTTTATTACTTTTAAGGAAACACGGAATAGTAATATCATCCATGCGTCTGTTCGTATGTCCGTCTGTCACGGTCGATTTTCTAATAAAATAAGTAACTTACAAGCCTGAAGTTTGGTGTTCTAATACATCTCCTTGAAACACATACTATGCACTAGATAACATTTTAAAATACCTCAACGATAACTACCATTTGATCATTTGCTCCCTTATTTCTGAAACTATTTGACCAAGGAGATAACTGCGCGGAGGTAGAGTATCTACCTTCCAAGCCGGGATCCCAGGTTCGATCCCCAGTCAGGTCAATGTAGGAAACGAATTTTTGTAAATTGGCTTCGAGTCTGGATGTTACTGCGTGCTCCCTAGTTCGTTGTGTGGTACCCATAATACAAGCCTAGTGTTTGTATTATGGGTACCTCAGTGTGGGGTACACAGGTAGTTTGGGGTCACACAATTTGGATAATTGTCTGGAGTATATTATCTTCCACATATATAAAAATCAATTGCCATGCGTTAGTCCCCCAAAAACTCAAAAACTACTAAAACTAAACTAAAGCGGTGTTTACATACTTGTTTCGCTTCCTCAAATCTTATTTTATCTTCGTAACGTAACCTTGGTCTTTCATGGCCTCTGCTACCACTCACTTTCGCTCTGTAGATTTTCTTCGTCAGTCTTTCATCACTCATTCTTCCTATGTGCCTGAACCATTTAAGCATTCCTTTCTTTATTTTTACAATAACGCTGTCGTCCAATCCTGTCATACTGCGTCTCTCTTCATTGATAATTTTGTCTGCAAGGGCAACTGGCACCACACATATTTCTAAGAGATAGCATATTTCTACTGCATTTATTTTACTAATTAATAATTTCATAAAAATCGTGTGGAACCCTCTGCGCGCAAGTAGTACTTGCGCTTCGCCAATTTTCTGTCTACCAGACTAGTATGGACCATCTGATCTGATGATGATGGAAGATCTGATCATGGTCTCGAAAAATTTAACAGTAAGCTCGCCACTAGATGTCTACCGATTCACAATGGACACGTGTAATTGAGTATGGCTGCAGGACTGTTTTTTGCAACCCTGATTTTATTGTTTTATGAGGAGAAACCTGTGATGAACAGGGAAATATGTATGATTCGAACTCAGTAGTAGCCAATGTTTAAGTAAACGAAAGTTAAAATGAAGGATTTGAAATAGAGAAAGGTAGTCATTAATAAGAGATAACATCACATACTATACAACTTATATACACCTAGAACCCTCGACCCATTTTCTCAGCCGGCTTTAACTTTATTTCGATGACCCTTTATTACAAAGCGAAGTTTTCCAGTCCCTTTAGAAATTCTATAACAAGAATGCTTGACCTTTTAGGCTTCTGTTTAGGACATAAACCAATTTTGTGAAATGACTTTCAGAATTACATACCATTATAAAAGAATAAAACTGAAAAATTACGCAGATAATGAAATAAATAATAATAAGATACGTATTACACAAAGGTTTCTTCGTCGCAGTAATTCAAAGTTATATTTAAAATTCAACTGCATCCATATTTAAAATCTATTCGATATAAAATGTTAGTAAATTATAGGTCAGTTGAATACACTCTACGTGAAAGAACAGTAATAGTCACGTCAATGAACCCAGTTATTACGTAAATGAAAACATTAGCGGAATTTAGGAACATTACGTTCATGAATGGCAAGACGTAGTCAAAAATAATTCGCACGTAAATAGCAGAACACACGTACAAGCGGTATCGTAGTGAGGAAACACTAATGTATTTGTAACGTAAATGGCATACATGCAATGAGTTTCCTTCTATACATCCTGCATACATAACTAAAATAGATACACCTTCCAATTTATCCTTTATGAAAACATCCATTTATCAATACCTTGATAATATTTAAAGGTATTTTCAACTCTATTATTAAGTCATACGAAGGACAAACATCAAACAGAGTCATGTGCAAAGCTGACAGAAGGGGAAGCGAGTGACACTGAGAGTGAACAAACGACAGTTTTGGAGCAGTGACAAAATCCTCACATTACAGGAAGTGTTAAAAATAGAATATCTGTTTTCACAGTTCAAAAGTAAACTTTTAAAGACACGCACGAATTAATGGTAGTAATGGATAACTAAAGATAAGAAGGGATTATTTTGAATAAGCAAACTAAAACATTTAATCGTTCTCAATACAAAACTGTTTAACGATTAGCATTACCACAGTTATGTAATAGCAAGGCATAGCAAATAATACAAATGTACAACGGTAATCAACTAAGTAATTTATCAGCCGCCAACAAATTATAGTCTATTAAAACACAGTTAGAACATACTTCTGAAAAGACCACAAAAAACACAAAGCAGTGTGTAGCGGTTGTGTTCTCTAACCATTAGGCACATGAAAGCGAAGCAGCTCCAGTAACAGGTGAAAGTGTTGTTATAGAATTTGATGCACCTAACTATTACGGTAATTGGAGTAAGACGATGTCTAGACTTGTAAGGCACAGCATGATGAATGTGTCATGAACAGGACGTTCACCGGAGATAAAGAGCAATATTGGGTTGCGCTCATGCTTTTTCTTCTAATTGGAGTCTTAGTTTAAGAGGAAGTTAAGGCGCCGCATAGACGACGTTTGCAGTTTTCAACGCACGGATGACGTATAATGCTGATAAACTACGCATGCGTGAATGAATTTATGGTTTCTTGATCTTTAATTCATAACTTATCGATGGGTTAAATACAGATGATAACGAATACAAATAAGCTGATGAATGAGTAACGATATATGCTGTTGCATTTAATATCGATAATTTCTTATGTTTTCCGTACAATTTGTATTTTTTTGATATATATATATATATATATGTTTATTATGTATACTTATTCGGCAATTTAAGGTTAGTCATTATGTGTAATATCTACGAACTAAAGGGTTTCTAGCAGTTTTCAAGTCTATAAAATAATTAAGTGGAAAAAACGAGTGAAAGTAAACAACCTAAGAATAATAAAGTCATGGACGCATGAATCAATTAATTTTATGTAACAATATAATATGAGACATGGTAGCGAAGTGGAGATGAAAACGGAGTAACTGAAAGTGAGGTTGATTCCAGGGAAATAATATAAAACTATAAAAAGCATACAATAAAAAAACTGGAGTGCTTCCAAATTTGCGGGTAGCAAAGTTGTTAGTATCTGGATCCGCTTTGATATTTGTAAGGCCATTTGTGAAGTCGAAGCGACATTTTGTTGCATTACGATACTCTGTCTACCCTGAAGGAGAAATAGCGTGAAGTTATATAAAAACTGGTCAACGACGACGGTAAAAAAATGTCATAAGCTTCTATTTTATTTGATATTGTTGTCACAAACGAATATAAATTAATCTTTTCCGGTGTTTCCACCGTCTGGATCTATATTTCAAATTGTTTTATAGCAAACACAGCCTATCTTGACACTAATTGTTGAAGAGAATGTCTGAGAACGTTCATAACATTTTATCTGTTGGAATGCGAATTGCCATTTGCTACAGAATTTATAAACGAGAGTTGTAATATAACAATATTACGAGTATGATTTAGTTGAATTTATTCTACAGTAAAATATATTTTAAACTTTGATACGGCCCGTCGTTTATTTGATTTAAAATGAAATCCTACACATGAAATTTTCAGTACTAACAATCGAAGAATTTATTCTTATAGAGATATTACAGGGTTTAAACTCAGAACCAATGGATTTGGTAAAAACGGATTCAATGCGATATTACACATTTATGGAGGAAAATAGTTTCTGTATCGTATTTATTAGTATGAATAATGACACACATAATGTAATAAATGTTGACAAACAACTAACAGACTACAAATTATCTATGACTTTACAACATTATATTTAATATATAAAATTTTCGAGTCACAGTGTTTGTAACAAAACTCCACCGAATTTTGTGTGTATATTAAGTAGGTCTGAGAATAGGACGTAAACTATTTTTCATACCCATAAGTGATAAGGGTGGTCCACCCCAAAAACTTTTTTTAAATTTTTTGGACAAAATTTTTTATTTTAACTTTTTTATGATTCGGCATTAAAAAATACATACAACTCTAAATTTTGATCCTTCTCCAAAATATTCACTAGAAATAATTTATATGGCAAAACAACGTTTGCCGGGTCAGCTAGTAAAATATAAAAAATTATAGTTTAAAAAAAACTAAAAAAACACGCTTTAATGGCAAACCGAACTAAAAAATAGGAAATTAAAAAGTTATAGTTTAAAAATAAAAGTCAAATTATTAATATAATAATTCAATTATAGTAAAAAATGCGTGGGGTGCAATTTACTATATTATCAGGCACCCTACGCTTTTTTTACTATAATTGAATTATTTTATTAATAATTTAATTTTTATTTTTAAACTATAATTTTTTAATTTCTATTTTTTAGTTCGGTTTGCCATTAAAGCATGTTTTTTTAGTTTTTAAAACTATATTTTTTTTTATTTTCTACTTTTTAGTTCCGTTTGCCATTAAAGCGTGTTTTTTTAATTTTTTTAAACTATATTTTTTTCCGCAAAATTCAAATTATTTCAAAAAACTTAGTGTGGTCCATTGCAATACGTTTGACTAAATAATGTAATAATTTCAAAATGCATGTAGAAACGTTCCGTAGCGACATCTATGGTACCAGAATCGTACCATTCATTTTTTAAATTTCTTTTTATCCTGATGATTCTAGTCAGGACATTAGAACAAAGTTATGAAATAATTGTATTGTCATCAGTCCTTGACCCCTGTGCAAATTTTCAAGCTGATCAGACTTCGGGAAATTGGTAAAAATTACGCTGAAAGATTCCGTTACATACATACATACAGGTGAAGCTAATATAAAGCGTGTAAAAATATGGTGTTAGTTATGATGGATAAGTGCATAATGTGATAGTGAAGACAAAGAAACAAAATATTTCGAATTACATTACCATAGTATTCTAAACATAAAATCTGTTATTACTTATTGGATTAAGAAACACAAAAACAAAAGAACATGCAGAGTACTGGCATATAAAATGAGTCCAAACAAAGAGCGTTGACCTGGTAAAATAACGTAACAGTGATAAAAACAATTACAAAAGCAATTAATTAGTAAGAGACACGAAAGGGAAAACGAATACGCACAAAATATAGAATAATTGAAATTAATTGCCCAGAGACAGATAAAACAAAAGTAAACGTCAGTATATATTTTAGTGTAGTAATGTTACATAACCTCAAGCAATAGTAGGGAGCAGAAGTTGTAAGAAAAACTATACAGGAAGTAAATGACAAGTTATCTGCTACACACGTAACAAAGAGATATCATAAAATTGAAAGATAAAACAACAGCTTACAATACCACAATTATTGCATTAAAGAAGCAAAACAATGTAACCATGCAACACAATATTATGCGAGTGGTATGACAAGAACGATACAAGTGTTTTTATTCGAAAAATGTACTTTGAAAGGAATTGTTAATTGTTCCATTTCCAGAAGGTACGTAAGTTATTGCGTGCATAATAGCAAAAATGTTATGTGAAAATTTTATAACATAAATACGTCCAAATAGTTTTATTTGTAACTGGGATCCGCCCCGGCTTCGCTCGAATATGATGTTGAATATTTGCAAAGCGCAATTATTTTTTCGACATTTTCATACAAAAACACCATCCAAATTTTCGACTTTTCAGCTGGATTTTCCATAATTTACTTCCATACAAACCTTAGCCTGACTTGGAAAAAGAAATCAGCCAAGTCGATCTCGCTCGAGTCGTTTTCGAGTGATACTCCGTCATACATGTGGCAATTGATTTATATCGAAGATAATTATTTCGCAGACGCAAAGTTTAACGTTACGATACAATACAATGCACTAAGGAAAGTGTTATTTTTAAGGCTTAATAGTAAAATAAGGAACTGCTTGGCGCTAAGGCTATATTTTTAGATATCTACTGCCCAAGATTCCGTGCTATTTAGCGACCGAGTCTGATCTCTGAAATATCCTGAGGGTGCTTCGTTAATACGGAAAAGACGTGTCGTTTAGTAAGATTGAAATTTTGGGCAGAGAATAGCTAAAAATTATAAGAATTCATCGCAAGAAAAGGGTTTCCTCGAAGTAACACTTGAGTCTATACAATACTAGCGAGCCGCCTCGGTTTCGCACGGGTAGCAAAGTCATTTTGCACAGGACTTTCGTAAAATCCGTTCTCAGAGAGCGTCTACGCCGCGAAAGGAGTAACTAACTATGCTTAATTTCAAGTTATACAATATAAGAAAAATTATGGTTTTCAGATTGATACAGTTGACATAGCAATCGCTTTTATCTCATACAGTCTTATGCAAACGTGTAAAATTGGTGTGTCTGTTTGTTATTACGAAACAAATAAAAGATTATTTATAAGCTCCTAAAGTTATTTCCACGTTACTAAAACCCAAACACATGTATATAGCATACCTACCTAAAAAAAACTGGCTTGAAGATTTAAAGACATTTTGCGGTGCGGAAATATTTAATAAAAAAAACTTGCAAGTGATAAGCATTACACCTGTACAAATTTGGGATGGTTCATTCCCAGACATTAAAGAATTTATTGACAATGTCATTAAATGCTTCTTACAGTATAAATAATAAATTAGGGAGATATAGCGAGTGCAATTTCTTTAAATAAAACCTATAATTTTATAACTGACGCTTGACTGAATCATTGCAATAAGCAGCAAGTAACGGACATGTCAATCAAGATCTATGGTTATATAAGGAATGTTGAATTTGGGTTAGCCTTACTTTGTATATAAGAGAAATTAGTTGACAGCAAGCGCTGATAAAATAAAAAGCCCGATTGTTAATGACAAGATTTAAGATAAATGTTAAAATACATTGCTGAAAAAAATTGGGGTGGTCGCAGTAATTACAATTTGTAGATAGTGAAACGTTCCTAAAACGAAAGCGAGTGAGGGCCACGTGACGACCTCTCTCACGCGTTCACGAAGGCATCTATTCATCTTGTGTAATGTAATCATAACCATACAATGGAGATCGATTTCGTTGATTGCATCATCCATTTTAGCAATTTTGAGAATATGTAATATCGAATCACTTATATGAGTCAACTTTCACAAGACATTACTGCAAATGAAGTTTGAATTATTTGTATACAATTTGCGACTGCCAGAACGATACTACGGCGACGCTGAAGGCAGGATAACGTACTTCTACGGAATTTATATAGGTAACATATGTTATCCACTTACAGGTCAAATGCTTCAATTCGTATGAGTACGACGTATTATTAGAATCGTGGTAGTCCTGTAATAGAGGTGACGTCATCTTAAGATATGGCTGGTGTATAGAATTACTGTTTTTGGACTTCTTTTGATAAAGGTGTCAAATGCAATCGATTGGTGAGTTGAATTCAAAAATGTTGACTCAAATGTAGATCTTACAAACCAACAGTCGTTAACAACGTTATTCGCTATTATCGCGGAGATTTTGACAATATAAGTTTTCTTAAGATTTATCAGCGAGATAAAAATTCTTGAGTTAGTTTTTCATATTCTCTTAGTCGGCAAATCATAATTAGCATCAGAAATATACAATATTGACGGAATGATAACTTTATTACTATTGTTATACAAGGACAGGGCGTCTATTATATTCCTCATATTATCACATTACCACGGACGTCCTCGGTATTATGAGCGCCATTATCACTACTAAAAGCCTTCGATCCATAATTCCATAGTTCCTAAGGAAGGGGAAGCACTTGGTAATTTCCTACCGGACGGGGTCAAGTATGCTGCGAACATTCATGACGATACGGTATAAAATTGAGAAGGAAATGACGACCTGAATTTGGAACTAGGGCCAGGGCTTTCAGATATTATTAAAGATAGTGGTTATCTTGTCTCATGTAAAAAAAAAACAGAATATATTACAAGTCTCAAAGATCCGTACAACAAGAGAATATTTTAAGATATATATTATAATTAGTACGCACCTGTCGTTCATACATATCAATATCGATAATAAAGCCGACAGTGTTGTATACCCAGTTTCCAAATAAGACAATACAAGGTCTGAACATTGCACATATAGATGAAGCGTAGGCAGTAAGACAATATACAGTTACAGAAGATATTATTATCCTAATAATACAATATTTGAAGTTGAAGATGAGATTATGTGTGGGTGTAAAAGAAAAGGGGATACATGCTATTATACTATTAAATGGAAGGGAACATAACAGAGTAATAGATGTAAATGAGGATTTATTCATTGTATTTATGAAGCGCAAATTACTTCAAGCTACAAATCAATCCTAAGCTACAATCCTAAGCTGAGCATAATAACCAAAATCTTAATAATGGTTTGCTATTTATATGTATACTAAAATGTTGAGGTAAAAAAAATTACACAGTATTATTACAGCTATTAAATACTACTTTAGACATTGTTAGTCAAACAAAAAAGTTAGTTATGAATAACGATCACAAGATAGAGTCATCAAATATTGACAAGCGTTCAAGAACAATCGGTTTTGTTGAATCAATTATATCGAGTAGTGAAAGTGTAGTTATTACAATAAAAAAAGAAAACGGGCAAAGAATTTCAGATGATATTGATAAGTTCAATGATAGACAATACGGCAGCCGACCATTAAGTGTTTGTAGATAGATGTAATCAAGCGTAGTTCAGCAAATGGCGTGATTGGCACGGCGAATGGATTCAGAATAAATAAACTTCTTTATCTCGGTACAAATCAAAAGGAAAAGCATGCAAAATTATTTTAAGACATAATGCAGCAATTCTTTTGAATTGATTGTCCGATGTCTGATCTTCACTTACGTGACTTCGCGTTTCTATTTCCTAGAAATCAGTATGGTATTACTAGTTACTATTTTAAAAAAGGTTGCATTATTTCACTTTTATCTTAAAATTATTATACTGACATTGTAATAAACTACAAAATAAATTACAAAAAGCAGTCTTATAAACAAGGTCAATAACTTCGAGTTTTTTTGCAGACTTGATCCTAAAAATGCAAAATGGATAAAAACATGTATCGATAGGGCACAAACCCTGAGACCGGTCGGACTCGCCCACGATGTGAGTCATTCAGGCAACTGTGGAATTCATGTTGTCTAAAAGATAGACAGATACAGCATTCATAACACAGAAGATAATTGAAGATGAGAAACATCTTGAAGATGAACAGTGAAAATCAGTAGTTGAAACAGGTTTGATAGATTAGAGATTAGAAATGAGTAATGAGAAATCGAAACAGACAAAGTCGTACACATTACGAGACTTACATTGTGATTGTAAATATATTTAAAACCATTACTATATATAATAATGCTTTATTTTCTACACCATTACAAGAAGAAGAATGAAGTGAGTCCGAGAATTGCAGATATTTTAAAATAAAAATTTTGGAAGTGTCTTTTTAGGTTTCTCTGAATGTAAAATAGACTACGGTTCCTTTCTGTTTGAGAATCACTATAAAGTACAGAACCGATTTGGAAGGGGTTATCGTTGTTTGAAAAGTAAGATTAAACTTAAATATTGAGGAATATACTATTTAAATAGCTGTTAAGGGTGGATAGTGTCATTGAACTCTGAAAGTATACGGCTGATCTCAACAGGCCACAGAATTTATTCGGTCCAAGTCGTCAGCTACATGTAAGACATATACCACGTACAGATAATGTTTCAGTGTTCTCTATCATTAAAGCGAGTATATAAACGTGGTCCAGTCCATCTATAAAGTCCAGTGATCTAAATTGCAATATACCGATGCTATAGGAATGACTCAGAAAGTAATTTAGTAAGATGAACTGACTGCAATTCTAAGCTCTCGCTTAGTTCTATCCATCAAGATAATGACGAACGTACGACGCTGCGGCCGTGGGACACGCGTAACACATTTTATATAAATTACTTGCGTGGACTCGGTTGGAAATCGAACCAATAGGGTTCTGTTTTTATTAGGCCTGATGTTCTAATCTTTGCACTAGAGTCAGTCAGTTATACACAAATATGAAGTTACATTATTAACAATAATCCAAGTGCCTACCTTATTTCATTCAAGGACAGAACTTGCTAGCTAGCTAGCTAAAGACTAGAGTTCTGTTACCCTTTGGACAGACTTTAAAAATCAAAGGTTTATTGATTAGGTACCTTCAATGATTGGTGATACAAGTTTGCTAGGAATACCATTTAACTAATCGGTAATTACGACATTCAAACGAACGATATTTTCAAAACAAGCTATGAAATATGACGATATTGTATGTAATTGAATACTAACATTGATTAACGTTCACAGATATGATATTGTATATAGACGTCATGACGTCTTATAAACGTCATATAAGAGCATGCTCTTACAAGACTATTAAGTATTTATAAGATCTTTAGGAGGAATCTGATAAGATACAAGGTTGAGGGATGAGGATGTGATTGACTTTGAAATTTTGCGGCGTATCGCAGCTGACATTTGGAGCAACGGTTACGACATCAAACGGAGAATTTATTACATTTAGCATTATAATAAATAATAATCTTCAGACAAAAACACAGACGGTTCCCAAACTAATCTCTTGGCTTGGCATGGATGACACAACCAAATAAAACTCTAACTTAAAGTACATTTCTAAATAGAGATGCAAACGATACATCGATATTTTCAAACATCGATCTAAACATCGAAGTTGAAACTCCTAACATCGACGATACATCGCTCTTTACGAACGATCTTTTATCATAGTAGTTACTGTAATTGTGTATTATTCTTGTCACTCGCATAGTAAACGCGTATACTTTTCTTTTAGGTATCTCGCTTTCACACACCACACCCAAATCAACAAATAAATAATTGTTCTATCTTTTATCTTAATAAATTTAACTACATTTACATTACATATTTAATGTTTTCTACTCCTAGCTAAAATATGATTTCAATAAGTCAATATTCTACACAATTAAGCAATGTTTTTTTTTTGGTTGTAAATTTTATAATCATGTTCTCGAAAACGGCTCTAATGATTGTGATAAAATATTCAATTAGAGGTTTACTAGGCGAAAAAAGGACCTAGATAGATCTTTATGAAAAAATTAGCTTTCTCCCGTGTTTTAGTTTTCAGAGCAGTGCTGGGTTGCCCAGATATTAATTTAAAAAATATCGAAAAAACATCGATGTATCGTTCATTAACACCGATGTTTTCGACATCGATGTTTCACTTTTGAACACATCGATGTTATTTATGAACGATGTTGCATCCCTATTTCTAAAGCAAACGGTATCATATCAGACTACAAATCCGATTTTTTGTATTAATAACCGAATTTATATTAAGAAAAAATACTGCAAGTACTGGTGGCTGAAACCAATGTGCTTCATAAAGATCGTTTATCTCGAACATCAGTTGACGAGAATGTCAACGGCCTTCACATATCTCCTTGTAAATGTGTGAGAAGACTGATGGGGTTTGAGAAAGTAAAAGTACTTACATATGCACATACACATGTGAATACTGCGATGCTTAGCTTAGCTCTCCATTCTCTGTCTAGTGTCTACCTTATTATTAGAGATAATAATATGCATGTAGCAAATAGCAATACAATATTATGTAGATTTTCTTAAAAATTAATTTAGAACAAACATTTTCCAGTGTCAGAAAAAGCGTAAAACGCGTAAAACAATATTTCCTTAAGTTTTTTAAAAGAACATCCTATTTTTATTTTATTATTTTTATCCAGTTGTAGTTTCTAAGAACTATCACCTCTACGATTTTAACTGACACCAATATCAGTCGCTGTGTCAACGTCCGAGACTGGTAGACGCCATCTGTAGACCACCATCCGCTCACCTGCGCCCGCGCATGAGTCACCACCAGCCGCAATTTACGAATTAGCATTTGTTATGGACTAATGATAACGAGCTTTTTATGGCAATTCAGTAAATTAAAAAAAAAACTACGAAAATTTATGAAATTGATTATAGTTCTTTATACATACACATATATTCAAATAATATCATTATTTCGTTACAAAAAAAAGATAAACAATGACTGTACCTATAGAAAATTGCTTTCCCACGCTAAAATGACTACAAGTATTGTACAATTGCGAGCCTTTGGTAGTTGTGATCATGATTAACAAATAGTACAGTCCATTATAATAGAAAGTTCCATTGAGACAAAAAAAACCTTAGAAGATTGTATTTCTTATTCGTCAGTGAGCGCACAATCATATTTTTAATAGCTTACATTTTTCAGAAGAAGTAGCCCATGTTACTAACCTAGTCGTCACGTCAGATTTAAAAATGTGCGTCCATATCTTTAAATTAGAATTCAAATTATTTTGAGTAAAAGTAATAAGTATGAAATATTTTCAAAGCCGTTCTTGAAAAATTAAATACTAAAAAAAACTGGCAAGAATTCCCATATCACTTTTTAAATTACAATTATTTAAAACAACAATGGAATTATAATTATTTTTATTATTTTTTGTATCACTTAATTGTTGTTTCCATTGAAACAGAATATAATTGTAATAATTCTTATAGCAGACTATAGAAGACAATAACAAATAACAGCTCTTACAATAGCTGTAATAGCTGGACATTACCGCTTCTGAGAAGAGTACCTACTTTCATTCCATTGTGTTCCTAATTGTAATTTACTCGTATTTAAAACTACGGGTTAGTTTATTATTGTTGATAGAGGAAAAGCAACCATTTTTTGGGCAAAAAAACTATCATGAAAAAATTTATTTGAAATGATTAGGAGAGAGACGCTTTTGTTTAGGGTTCCATAGTAATAATGTCGGACAATTAAAGTTTAATTTATTGATTAAAGTTAAAATAAAAACATTATTTGTTTCTCAATTTCTGGTTGTGAATTATAGACGTACGTCCCTCTGTCAAATTTAAGATCAGTAGTTGTAAAGGTGACCTTACAAGATATTTCACTTTGATTATGGAACTCGTAAAAAGTTACATACTATTACTAAGGTGTGTTAAATTTCATAAAATGTAACTTCATCGTTCTTCGAGAGCTAGAATGCAACAGATAAACACAAACAGACAGACAACAGGCAGATATACGCTGGATTTGGAAGACTTTCTTTATTCCACAGATCCCTCTTCATGGTACAAAAAACTGTAAACTAAAAACACACATGCACGCAGCCACACAAGCACGTGTAGTACGTGAACAACTATTTTTTGTAATTATGGGTTAGTTTGGTAAAATAATATCTTATTTATTTATTATTTTAATAAACGAAAAGAATAGCCATTAAATTAACATTATCATCATTATATCACATATATTATACTTGAAGCGAAAACTTCGAATATCTTTTTTCTTGTTAAGAATTGTGCTTGCGGCGGCATGTGCTATTGGGTACAGTAAAAATTTATATGGAGAAGAAGTGCAAAAGCTAAAATTTTTATGTAATGTGTGCTACAAATATATTAATTTGCCAATGTCACAACAAACGATTGTCAATGTCAAACTCATAATCATAATAGTCTGTGATTAGATGGATACGGACGTAGCTATAACTTTCACGTGGGGGACCCAATAATACCTAAAGAAAAACTAGTTTTTACCTGTGAATGTAAAACAGTTTTAAACGCCAATAAAATCAATCAATTGGAAACATGGAGCGCTCAACCTATAGAGTTGAAATATCGGACCATACTACTCACCAGTGCTGTTTTATGACACTAACAAATATCAACTCTCACTCGTATTAAAACAGTACATAATCGATACTGGACCTGTGTGTACATCTCCGTATATTCCGAAAGATATTTAGATACATAATGGCTTCCTGTTCTATTCGGTGGTGTGACAAAAACAGCAAAAACTGAGCTATAACACAGACACAATCTCATTTCATCGTTAAGTAACAGTAAACATACAATTTTCAAATTGACATTCATTTTATCATGAGTCAAGTTAAACTGGACATTTAATTGACGTGCTCGATGACGTGTATCTACGCATCCCGCTTTCACCGGTGCAACCTCTATTACGTTATCTCAGTCTATTCATACGCACGTTTAGGTTTTGTAATAGTGTTTGTAGTCAACCAATCGAAGCGCAGTAGCCGCAGCAGTGTTATATTAGACGTAACTTGATTTCAAGCAAAACAAATGACGTTTCCTCTCCATTGGTTGAGTGCTCCATGATTGGAAATTACATCATCCCTTTACATACGCCCGTGCGATCAAGTGTTCTTTATCGTCAGTGGCCGACCTAATACTCATTTAATTTTCGTTTTACCAAACATCTCCCTACAATATCTCTCTCTTCATAAATACGTACGCATTTACGGCTACGTACGCGAGTGCTTTTGGCATTCCCGTCATAGTAAATTGCAGTTAAATGTTACCACACACTCGAGTTATATTTAACTCATATTTATTGCTATGGCCTCTTTAATACCGCCGCAACGCCGTACTGTTAATTTGAAATATTGCGAAATCTTGTTAACGTCTCATTTTAATAGTTAAAATTTGAAAAAGCTTACTATCAGAAAATTCAAGTACGATTTAATATTTTTAGTGTTTGTAGACATAGTTTATTGGTAACTCATAGCCAAATATGAAAATCAAAAAATAATTAAATAATGGATCCATTTCCTTACGGTTTCGAAACTCTAATAAAAAAGGAACCCTAATTATATCACTCATGCGTATGTTCGTCTGTCTCAGGGCCAAATAGCACAGTAGGTGGTAAAATGAGGGAATAAGTCAGCTGTGACGAACGAACAGACGCACATGACGAAGAACGGCGGTTCAATATTTAACCGATTTCAAAAAAAGGAGGTTCTATGTTCTTCGCTATGTATGTTTTTTGATATACATTCAGTCAAGAAAGTATCGGAAATGGATGGTTTGTTTATGGTTGCAAATTCCATTTTTTGTTTTTTTTTTTTGTTGTTGTTAGATTGGCACAACTGTTTTCCATTTTGACGCGAAGTTTGAGTTGCATCTGTTATTTAGATTAAATACAGTGCTGTTTTTAGTTATATCATTCTAGTGTACATTGCGAATTTCATAATGGACAAAAACATCGAACAAAGAGTTTGTCTTAAATTTTGCATCGCCAATGGAATTTCGTGTTCGGAGTCACTGAAAATGTTACAGAAGGCTTACGGTGAATCGACTTTATCAAAAACACGTGCTTATGACTGGTACAAAGCGTTGAAAAGCGGTCGAGATGTGATGGAAGATTTGCCTCGCCCTAGTAGGCCATCAACGTCTGCAACTGAAGTTAACATCGCAAAAGTGAAGGAAACAGTGACTGAAAATCCTCATTCAAGTTTGAGAGAGATAGCCGCCGAACTTTCTGTGTCTCACGAGTCGATCCCTACCATATTAAATAATCACTTGGGCATGAAACATGTTGCCGCTCGGCTAGTCCCAAAAGACCTGAATTTTCTCCAAAAACTCAATCGCATAAGAGTCGCTGAGGACATGCCAGAACGAGTCAATTCCGATCCAACATTCATGAAACGCATTGTTACTGGTGACAAGACGTGGGTTTACGAGTTGGACATGCAAACTAGTTAACAAGCTTCGGAGTGGCGCCTTCCAACTGAACCGAAACGTATGTATGTATAATTTTTTCGTGGAGGAAGTTTTTATTATAACAATAAATTAACGGGTTCTTACCGCGATATTAAATATTTGGAGTTTCCGGATATTTCGATCATCTTGTAAGCACCATAAAAATCGTGACGATATAGTGAGTGTGTACTGTCGAGGGGACTATCGAGTGAGTTCAGGTAGTGGTGGTGAAATATAACAACTACGAGCCAGAAAGGGGGTAGACTGAAATATGTGCTCCCGAATATCCACCCGCAGTCTCGCCAGTTAACCCGTGAACTTGCAAAAGCATCGAAATATCGGGAAACTCCAAATATTTAATATCGCGGTAGAAACCCGTTAATTTATTGTTATAATGGAAGTTTTTATGCTATCCCCTTTGTTGTTAGTCGCCATTGCGCAGACAATGTCGCGGGCAAAAGCTAGTGTAAAATAATAAAAAAAATGAAACTTAAAGAACAAACATAAACTCAAATTCGATTTCGTTTTCAATTGTAAGATGAAACTATTAATTTCGGTCAGACAATGAAATATTATAATGCAACTTGTGGACTCTCGAACCAGTGCCAATGATGATTCAGCCAACTCTGTACGACTGTACAAACTAATTATAAGCTGACCGCTGCTGACCACTCTCACTTCACGGTCATTTACTTCGATGCACTCGCTGAGTTAGGTAATTGCTGATTATTTATAGTCAATCGTAGGTCAAGATCGTGGTTAAAAGAAATCTTATAACTGATCTGTTTTGTGAAGGTCTGCCTTCTAAGGCGAGCATGGCGTGTAAGTTACAAGATCGAGTTAGATGAAATTTTTAGAGTTCCATCGTCAAATTGCCTGAAGTGGAATTAGCATAGTTTTGTGTCAATTTGACTAGTCATGTCTGCTCATACACTATTCCGCCGTATTTGAGAATTTAACCTACTGAGTGTAAAGGCACACAGACGCAAAATGGTAACCCACAACCATGGGAGCACTCAACCTATAGAGACGATATGTCGGATCATCTTATTCATCACTGCTCAGTTTATTTACACTAACAAATATGAACTCTCGCTCGCAAAAAGCAATACATAACCAATACTGGGCCTGTGTGTACATTTCTGTATATTCCGACAGATATTTTAATATTTATGCAATGGCTTATTGTTCTATTCGGTGTTGTGGCAAAAACAGCAAGAAATGAAAAAACAAGACGCAGTAACAGCAAGTGTTTAGACGTAAATTGTTTTAATACAAAATAAATGGCATCGCCACTCTATAGGTTGAGTGATCCATGCCCACAACTAAAAAAACGGCCAAGTACTAGTCGGATTCGCGCACCAAGGGTTCTGTGTCGTCATACAATGTAGGTATTTGTTACGTATTTACCAAAAAATTATATCAAGTCGGATTCAACTTTGGAGTTGAAAGACACGGTCTCCTATACTCTCCCAACTGCAAACTGCAAACGAAAATTTGTAATGACAATATGTGACATAATTACAAATTCACAATTTATGCATTTTTCCTTTTATTATGCTGCGAAACTTTGCTTCCAAATTTCATGATTCCAGATCAACGGGAAGTACCCCATAAGTTTTGTTTGAGTTAATAAACGGCCGTATCTTTTGATTGCATTGACTTGGGAAGCTTGAACTTTTTACACCTTTAAGGAATCAGACCTCTAAGGAATAGACATCAGTGTTAGATATAAATTTCAACTTGATGCCTCTGCTTATTCTTGAGATAAAGGGTCTCAACTGGTCGGACAGACGAATATATGGACATAGAAGTGATCTTATAAGGGTTCCGTTTTCCTTTTGAGGTATGGAACCCTCAAAAGGAGAAAAGAGATTGAATAATTAGTAATTTGGACGTCGTTTTTATATTGCAATTCTACTTTAAGTATCAGAAATTGCTATTGAATCCTTAGTTAATACGTATCCGTCACACTCTTGGCTGTTTTTTCTTTGTTTGAAATAGACATTAAATTGTGTGATATCCATAGCAAAAGCTTAATATGTACTTCATTTAGATATTCACTAGCTGAGGTCCGCGGATTCACATGCGATAGTCTAGTGCAGCGTCACTTATAGAATCGTAACCATAGCTAGGAAAGATTGTCTCAACGAAACAAAAAAATATATATTATGGGAATATCATCTCAATTGATGAAGTAATTCAGAAGTTGCATTTTTACAGAACCAACGACTACATATATAAAGCTGTTGCTCGCTATTTCATCCGCGTGGAAAAAATAATAAGAAAATTTGGTCGGTAAATTACAAATAAATTATAGACTCGACAACACTACCTACCGGGTTCGTCTAAAGTAAGAAATATCCAGGTGACTCCATTAAGTATAAAAAAAAATTATCAAAATCAGTCAAGCCGTTTAGAAGGAGAATTACAAACGCACGCGCATCGGAATTTTATATATAATAAAGGAAATATGATAATAAATAATAATTGACATAATTCAAAACTTGAACTGCACGAAGTATATTCATTTGCTTAAAAACAGTAATTAACTAAGTACAGAAAATTAACACTCGTAAAATCTAAAATCAACAACACTGAACTGCCCCACAGAATTATCAACCACAACATAAGATCCATCAAATGTTCCAAACACGATATAAAAAGTATAATTAGACTTCCAGAAAACACACCAAACACATTCTGGAGGCACCGATATAGCACTGAAGGGGTTCGTTATAGAAATTTAAACTTTGTAACGTAAGATATAAGGATAAAAATATTTGGGATAAGTTTGAATTCGGTGTGGTTCGGTAGACGCCTTGGCGTTTGTTTTGTAGTTAACTTCCGGTAATTAACGCGTTAAAATGTGTTCGCTACAAAGTGTTTTTTCTTGTAAGAAAAATTGCAGTTCCACCTACTTGAGAAGTTTCCGGTGATTTCAAACAGTAAATCCTTAAAACATTCGCATTGCACTTTCTCCTCTAGCTCTAAATTACAACAGTGTTTTAACGATTGCTCTTACGTGAGTGTTGTTTCTACCTATGTTAGACATTTTATTGTTAGCTCACCGCAGAACGATCTATAGTTAAAAAGAAAATTAAAACCATCTAATTTCAAATTATTTCACGATGATATGAAAAATAAATTATAGTGTCTATTCTTCAATCAGTAACATATGGCCAAGGGTTAGAATAACCCTGTAGCCCGGGCCAGTGAATAATGGTACGGTGTTTCTTACTTGTAACAAGCGACTAAAGGGGTATTCGAAGTCACCTCCGATCAGAATGGGGATTCCGGACATTCACACAAATGATTTCGATGAAGACGGCAGCGCATGTGGTCCGCGCTGTCGTGGTACTACAAGGGTGCTGGGGGACTCTGTTACTAGCCTCTTGAGAAGTGCTTCGACACAGCGCGAGAGGTGCTCCTCGATAACGCATCGAAGACGACCATCAGACCACCGTGTGACTTTTAGCGAGTAAAAAATGAGAAGGAACTGACGAAGGTTTGGGTTTCATTCTGCTTCGTCATTTGTCGACGAAAAATATGACTGCTCAAGGTGTGATTTTGTTGCATCTTGTCTATTCATCCCGAATAGATGATGGTGTTAAATGTATGTAATTTATAATTTAAAATACTGCATTGAACTGAATCTTATTACTTAGACAATAACCAGCACTGAAAATAATTGGTAAAAAGGCTATGAAAATAAATTGAATAAACTAATGAGATCCAATATTATTTAACTATCCAGTTAATGATAAAATTACAGCCAACCGCAACAAACATTAAAAAACTGTTACATAGAGAAAGAAAAACGTAATCATAACGGTAATTTCCGGCTGCCGACGCAGTCACCATTAAACAAGTTATTGGTGCCTGAAATGACTGAAGTACCTAATAGTCTAGTACTACCACCATGGTCTTACGAATCACTCGTGCGAGACGATTTCTACGCATACCGCCAATATCGTACACGATCTGTGCACGATTATTCAAAATGCAGCTATAATCGATTTTTTGCGATTGGAAAACTTAACACAGAACGCATCAAACGCATCACTATTCATCACTGGCCATAAGTCACTGAATAAAAAAGAAAAAATGTCAAATAGAAGATACAGTCACGCAATTTTTTTTTAAACCGTCCGCGTAAGAATGTGGCGGTGAGTCGCGCGCAGTTCCCGCGTGGTGCGGAGACAGACTGAAGCGCGCGTGCGCAACGTGCGTGCAGTGAGCTGATATGGTGGGATATTGTTTCAAAGATATCAAGTTCGCATGAGAAATAACTTTATTTATTATTCAAATGCTAGATATCAACTGGGATAAAAAAGATGTTTTCTAATAATTTCTCCATAAACGAAAATCAAGCTTGAATCTAGCTAGAACTGGCATCGCCTATGCCAGTTCGTCATAATTACAGATAGCATACTGCAACCAACTACAGGTAATTAATAACTTTTTTGCTCAACTGTAACATGAAAAGCGTAATTAAGTTTTTTCCCTTACCTCGTTGAGTGAGGTGTCCTTTAATAGGTATTCCAAATTTAAACAAAAAATCGTATGATTTTAATCTTTTCGTCACGAGATATTTCATTTCAAATTCGTTATCAGTCTTCGAGACTCTAAGAAGAAATAGTAAAAAAGTCTGTTTGTAACCTGTTAGAATCTACATAAATAAAAATCAATTGCCGCATGTATGAAAGAGCGTCACGGCTCGACTCATTTGTCTGATTTTTTTTGCTGGTTTCGTAATTGTCAAGACAAGGTTTGCATGAAAGAAAATTTTGGGAAAATCCACCGGAAATGTCGGAAATTTGGATGATATTTATAACCGACTTCAAAAAAAAAGGAGGTTCTCAATTCGTCTGTACGTTGTTTTTTTTTGTATGTTTGTTACCTCATAATTCCGTCATTTATGAACCGATTTCAAAAATTCTTTTTACGTTTGGTAAGTAATACTTCAGAGGTGGTCCCATTTAAATTTCATCGATATTGGAGCTTGGACTTCGAAGATACACTAGATAACGCGACCTGGTTATAACCTTTATTTATATTGACGATTCTCTTGTATATCGTTGCGCTCCGAAATTAGAATGAAGTTAATTGCAGACCTGCCCTAGATATTTATTTAGGTCAAGACCACTCAAAAGGGAGAAATAATAAATTTTTAATAAAAAATTAAACCGCCTTCAAAAAAAACACTGAAAAGTATAAAATAACTATCCTTTACTAATCAAAACTCAAGTACAATTAAAATAATTTTATAAATACGATACACATACCTATATAATTAAATTTGACAGTTATTGAAGTCGGTGCCAAATCAATGTGCTACAACATAAAGTCTATTAGTTTGGTGGACTTCAGTAACTGTCAAATTTAATTATATAGGTATGTGTATCGTATTTATAGTTATTTTAATTGTACTTGAGTTTTGATTAGTAAAGGATAGTTATTTTATACTTTTCAGTGTTTTTTTTGAAGGCGGTTTAATTTTTTTTTGTATGAAAATGTCGATAATAAAATGTCAAAAATAGTTTTTTAATGAAGATTTTACCCTAATTTAGAGATTTTATTCCGGATAGTTATTGATAATATATCCCACCCAGGCGAAGCCGGGGCGGGTCGTTAGTTTTCGATAAAATTAAAGCTAGCATTGCAGCAAACATAGTTTTTGAATACAGAAAACTATTTCGGAAGGAAGTTTTGCCAAAGTAATCATAATATTATCATTATGATACCATGCATCTTATCATTTGTGTGATTATCATTTTACGTATTTTTTCATTGCATTTATGAACTACTATAATCACATAATACACAAAAGTACTATTTAATTTGCAGAAGTAAGATAGTAAAATGATGTTGTAAATTATATACGTTATATCCTGAGACAATTTATAATCATACTAATTAGAGCATGTAATATGAGTACGTAAGAAAGTGATTGCATTAATAACACCAGAAACTGCCATTTGCATGCAATGTCTCGGTACAGATAATAATCGAATCATTGCAATTAGTCATACCACATGTGAACTACGTAATAGAGTGCAAATCGTTTTAAATCGTTCATTGAAATTTCTCCGCAATGAAAATAAAGAATTGTTTTTTTATCTCTGATAGTCAAGCCGACATACATACGAATGGCTACATTCTTGTTACATGGAAAGCAATGGTGAGTCCAACTATCACTCATGTTTACCGCAAGATGCCCGTTGCCTTGAATAATGTCAAATTTTTCAAGGCAAAAGTAAACGGGCTCTATTAAAAAAAAAAGTTATTTTTGATTATATTAATGAACACCGAATTTCTTCAAATTGTGTTTCTTACTTGGCGGTAATCTAGAATGCCCGGGTCCATCTTTTTGTGGGTTTAGCGAAAGCGTGAAAAATATACAATTACTAACAAAAAGATTAATTAGTGTTATTGCATTAATGCAAATAAAAGAAGTAAAGATATTGTAGTGACCTTTAAAAAAATGTGTATTAAAAAAGAACATGAATTTAGAAAATGCGACGGGGTTATGCATTACTAGAAAACCTACGTACCTACTACAAATTTGGTTTTAACTTTTGCTAACAAAATTTGAAGAAAAATAAAAATTTTGAAAAGACCAACGCGAGGGCTTATAATGTGACGCGTATTACAATAACAATGTTTTCATATAACTAGTCCGTTTATTTACTAAAGTGTTGACAAACCATTCATATAGATATCATGTAACACGTTACATTAGACTTTGTTCTCGCATAACATCAATTTGATCGCACTTTGAGGCCTCGATGATAAAGATACGCTCTGAATATTATTGCGCTCGATATAGCATTCTAATTGTTTTTAAGAATATAAAGAAATATACACATTATAAAGGAAAATGCCTAAAGGTTTTCTAACTCACAGTATAGCTTATCAAAAAGTTTATTGCCTGTCAAAGGCTGGCAGAATATTATAGTATTGCAGCCAGTCTGAAACACAATGCAGACAACAGCGCGTTTGGTCCTATCATAGAGTATTGGGAGGACACTGAGGGTCTTTGCCCCTCAAGACATGCTTTATTGGTATAACGCCATCATCTCCTATCAAGGCACTGGAGTCTCTCTCGCCTTGGTATGAGACGCCGGAGCTCCGCGGAATGTGCCGTGAGCCGTGACGACTACTGCGAGTTTTTGTAGGTAAGTCCTATACATAACCCAATTTCTACACCAGGGGTACCTTTTGAAGGACCAAAAGGACCAAAGGAAAACAAGAAGGATTTTTGTGGTTACAGCATACGTCAGACATATTTCTTTTTCAGTTTTTTATCATATTATTTTATTATTTCCTGTAGCATGTTGTGTATATATAAACTGGTTATCTATCTAAAAAGGTATCGCTTCATTCATTTTATTCATCATATACACATCATATCCTCACGCTGTATCCTCAACGGTGTAGTCAGAGAGGGCGTAGCGTCAGGCATCGCGATTCTTACATACTTCTTTCGTCTCCTCAAATCTCATAATTCTCCTCACACACTTTCGCCGAGATATGAGTGTTTTGACGTTGCCGGCAGTTAACACTGGCTATTTGATCTTCATAACTCAGATTTGGACTTCCATGACTTGCTTTCACCCTGTTCATTTTCTTCCTCAATCAAATCATCATCTAAGCATTTGTTAAAGTAATCAATAAAAAGTATAACACATAGTTCATTCTTTTTTTGAATTATAAATATTATTGCAATATAGATTGAATTAACAATAAGATTTAAATTCAAATATGGCATGTTGCAAGTAAAAGACATACTGTTAATTAAGGGCGCGCCGCACCCATCCGTGTCGCCGACTAATGGATATTACAAATACCATAACTATTGGTACAATGGATAGTAGACAAGTATAATAGCTGTAGTGTTTTAGTTTTAAAACAATAGAGAAAGGATTTATGGCGTTAAGAGACCAAACACTAGGATTTATGGTCAGTCGGATAAATAGATTACAACACGTACAAATGTACTCGTGAAATAATTTACAAAAAGTATTTCAATGTCGCAATCTGCTTTTCTCTGTGTATTCGCTTAAAACTCTGGAATTCAATGTGGTGTTCACCAATATTAAAAAAAATTAAAGAGGAATATTTATTTATACATGTATAACACGATCTCGTTTAGTCCATAAAAGTAGAAATATTGACTTATCATAATCAAGTCTCATTACGAAGCTGGAATGGTTCACCAGTACTTATAAAAATAAATAAAAATTAGTATTATTTAGAAAACGCTTTTATTTACAATCTGTTGAATACCTCGGAGTCTATTATGCAGTTAAAAAAGATGTCAATGATTGTACATACATGTGCGCGCATGTGTACAATGTTTAAATACCTCCTATTTAAGGTTCAGCCAAACACTTTAGTAATAATTAATTTTCAAAATTTATATGAAAGGTTAAAATCATCATTCCGAACTTCATAATTTCAGAATATATGCTCCTAAAGGTATAGTTCAATACTTTTTAATTTGGCTACATCTTTCTGTTACACCTTGTATCTGTGAGTGTTTTGAAGATTACGAAATAAATACAACTGCTAATACAAAACTTTGACGCGGTCGCAATCGAGTATCGACTGCGTTAACTCATGGTAAGGCTACTGGTAATACGAAGTTTATTCTGATAATTAGAGACACCTCAAGAAACTACTCTAACAAAATACAAAACACAGCAAACATCGCATAAAAATGGACTAATTAGACTCGGTACTCGCCTGAGACTGAGACAAATGAAACAAATGGTAGCAGACATGCATACAAAGCACCTTTACGATCAAACGAATAACTGATGTAAAAAATGGAAACATATGTTTGCGTGCTATCGTGGGTAGAATTTGCTTTGCACAATTACTTCAGAGATAATGTACCAATCACAGTCTCAGCATTTACAATGTTTTAGGTAAAAAGAAAAATAAATCAGTTCTTAAGAGGCCGCACATGCAAGCCTTTGGTGTGTTTGGTGGACTAGATCTCATTATATAAGAAGACTGGGAGTAAGATATTTGAATTTATGCAACTTTAAGCCTGTATCTTAAAACCCTAGAAAGTGGGAAAACAATTAGAGAAAACTTCAATAAAAAAAAATTCACAATAAGCCTTGTTTTGCATAAAAATTCAATTAGATCAGTTTATCACAAAATAATTTAGGAAAACTTTTGCTTTGCAGATGGTGGTTGGTAGCAGCCGTAATACGGGGCAGTATTTGCATAAGTACGATTTACATTTCATTTGTTATTGTTAAGTCATTAAATATATTGATTTATTTAATATTTTCTCCATATGCCTAAGGTTTGCAATTTATACAAGCTTTTATTTTTCATCTGTTAGTATGATTTGAGTATGCTAGGCAACTATTATACTTAATCAATTACATTTTCTTTACGGACCGCGCGCCAAGGTTTTTGAAAACAAATAAATCAACATAAAATATTACATAATTTATGTTTATTAGGATTTACTCATTGAGATTTACTAATGTGAAAATTGTACCTCGTTGCAGTACATTAAATAAAAGTTAGTTTTCAAAAAGTTTTCTTTATTATATTATTTGGTTTTAAATTTTATAAAGTAAATTGTATAGCATAATGGAAAAAAAATTTGTATCAGAAAATGTTGTCGTTATCAGCACCTAGACTCTAACGTCCTGAATGCACACTCGTCTTTTATAACAAAAATACGTGGCAAAAGTAGAAATGTCTAACATGCAATGTTTATTAATTAGCTTACATAAAAGGAAAGCCAGCTAAATCAGCTGATGTTCTGGCCCAAAGCCAGCTTCGAACCGACTACACCAAGGTTCGCAGACTTGCGCATTGCGACTGTAAATACAAAAGTATCGACATTCAATTCGCCGACACAATAACACAACGCTGCAAGAGGTGCAAATATTTAACCAATTGCGTTTATCAGGCTCGAGTAATTTATATGCGGAATTTAAACGACTTAATCTATGGTCTAGTTATTCTCGATTGCAATTTTGTCTTCAGCGTATTACAAGTTCGAACACATCGAACGCTACAGCCAATACTTCTACAAGTGCAATGTGCAATTGACTCCCGTCTATGAGAATAATTCATTCTGTTACCGTCACATCACTGGTAGATATTTGTTATCGAAGATTGCAGAATTACGTCATCATTTTATCATACTTTCATCGGCAACATTATCGCTTGTATTACATATACGTGTGCATGTATTATAACTAAATAGGTAAAACACATGAGATATTATCGAAAAAATAATATTCGTGTTAATCTGCAAAAAATTTCAAATATCTTTTGTTTTTATTACCGATGTGATATCTAAGGCTACTTGTTAGTGTCAATTGTTATTAACAGACTATTCAATATTATACTGTGTTTAAATGACTGTTATCGATACCATGTGATCTGTAAACTGTCTTTTATTTGCTGCGAAGCTTGCTTTCTTGTCTCCAATGACAAAAGCCGATTGCGTTCCTAACTACAAGCGTACACACGACGATATCCAACACACCAAAATTCCAATACCTCTTTATTAAAAGCTTCTCGAAACAAAAATAATACTATATTCGTTTACTTATTACTAAGCCAAAAACTAAGCTGAATTTTGAAAACACGCCAACACGCACAGTATATCGCCACTGATCGATATAATAGAAAATTATTAGATATTCACAGAAACGTCCATCACCAGTTTATCACTTCGTTCAGTTCAGTGTACGCGAATGCCGGACTTATGTGTCACCACAATCACAAAACACAGCAAACAATTCTCAACGAAATTAACAGCTAGTGTTAAAAACGTGAATGTCTATTTTAATTCAAATCCACCGTTTTCCTTACGCGAGGAAGGAAGAGGTGGACTTGTTTTAATTATTTTGTAAAGACTTTCAGTCAGGGAACGCGTCCGGACCACGCCAGCGAGGCGACTGGAAGGATCGAACGCGCCAACCCTAGGGGAGGCTGCGTATTTGCGCATTCAGTATTAGCAATTATATGCCTTATACTACCGAATTACAGTCGTATTTTGAATGCAGTAGTTTGATTTCATAAGCAATTGAAGGTCGATAAGAAAACGTCACAAGAGGCACTGACAGCTATAATGAATTGAGACTTATGCACATATGAATAAGATAGATAACTATGTAAATCGTGCATATAGGGAAAATTTAGGGATGAGGCGCGGTCGCAGTGGACATGAATGAGGGTATACACGATAGAGAGGGCGTTGTTTTGCGAAGCGAACTGTTACCGGGGCTTTCACTGAAGTCACTTAGTTAGCATTGCCAATATAATCTGTATTGCATCTTTATTACTGTTAAAGAAAATAAGTTGATAATTCAAAGAAAAAATTACTTAGCGATGACATCAGGACAAATACTGTTCAGTACACATCAACATCAACAATTGTTTTCACTGGGTTCCTTGTGGTCGCGACCTATTGTTCGACTATGAGAAAATACAAATATATACATATTTTGAACAGGTCTTGTTTTCTACATAATTAATTAAAAAAAAAAACATTACCTGCATAATTTGCCACCATAGCGTATCCTTACTATCACAATGTGATAAGTTACATATTAGCAAATACAAACGAAATTATTTTTCAAACACTACCTTTTGGAATGTTGGAAAAGCACTCGTGGATATTTGATAGGTGTTAGACAGAAACTTACTAATGAATTCCATAAGTATATACAATCGTTAGTAAATTCGGTTCTAAGTTGTGTTTGGATAACTGTACACTCTCGATGCTGCATTATGCCGTCAATTTGTACTCACGTGGGCGGCATATTTGCAATGCAATCAATAAGTCCAAGGTAGTCTAGACACGATCACTCTGGCACAGAGATTTCAGAAAAACGACGGAAACAATTAAAATAATCATAACAACGTCGTCAGTTTATATAATTTCCGTTAGGCTTATATAATGGTTTTTTCATAATGGTTTTACCAAATGGGGTACCATTTAATGGATTTAATTCACGATTTTCGTGATTTTTACCAAAGTCAAATCAATTTAATCATACATATCCAGTAGCAAGATATCATTGAACGTCAAATAAACAGTTGAAGGGAATGCGAAGAAATTCAGTCAGACACCATATCTATATTTTTTTCCGTATAATTTTCAAATATATTAAAACACAATGTTGAGAAAGCCAATAAACGCATATGTGCGTAGAAGATTATTTGCAGACTATAGTTTTGTCTTCAGTAAAATCGCTTTTATTTCATGGTCTGATTTTTCAATCTGTGTACGTTCTATAACAAAAAAAATCTCTTCCGTTAATTGAGTCAACTAACACAATAAGATCAAAAGTACATATCTAAATAAAACAATAGAACGCCGTAAAAATCGGCCGAAAACGGATTTCAGCAATCGGCTAGCAGTTCATTATCTGGTTCCGCGTTGCCCTCTTTATTAAACCGAAATACTGTTAGAATGGTTTCAACGTGCGATTTGATGTCGTGAAACTATGTATGTAAATATACATTTTAATACGATACAATTTTTTTTTATAATATCGAGTTCAATAAATATATTGAACTCGATATTATATCTAGGGGCAAGTCTAGTGTTACGTACTTTTAAATAAGACAATTGCAAACTTATTTCATTTAATAGCTGCTCCCTAGGCACAAAGCACTAATGAATTGATGTATTCGTATCACGTAACGACGAAGGAAACGTCGTCAGTCGAATATAAATGACACAAAAAATAATAAAGACCAGTACCGACGAAAATGGCATATTGATTGACACTATATTGTCTAATTACCTAGATGCTGAAATGTGAATAAGCAATATTGTTTTTCTACTAGCAAACAATCTCTGTAGATAGGTAAAGTTATTGATGAAACAATTTTGACATAGATCTTTTTTAAAATACTTCAAAAAAACAGGTTCTAATTTTTTTTACTTTCTTTTTATGTATGTTACGCGATATCTTCGCTATTTGTACCCCGGTTTTGATGATTGTTTTTTATTTAAAAGATTGTAGAATATAAACGTCTGAAGTTTAGTATGTATGTATGTGAAGTTCTATGTAGTTTGGTAGGCTTAGCACTGAGTTCAAAACTGTCAAATTTAATTATATGGGTCTTTGTATCATATTTATGAAGCTATTTTTGTATTTGAATTTTGATTGATAAAGAATAATTATATTTTGTACTTTTCGGTGTTTTTATTTTGAGGTCGGTTTAACCCATTCATTCCCATCGTCGCGTAAACGCAACATTTCATGTTTCATTTTTTTTACGGATAAATTACTAGTCACTCAGTTGTTATAAGTAAATTTTCCCTGAAGTTTTAGAATAATAATTTTTTTATTAAATAACGTGATTCTTATCACCGATAATAGATAAATATGGCAGACAATCGCAATATTTACTCCTCTCACTTGATAATGCAATAAAAAATATAGTGAAATGCATTTATTTATCTTTATCCAAAAAAATTGTTTCACTAATGTGTGAATCGTAATAACACAAACACTTTGTAAAATGATACCCATTAGTTTATGTTTACCTTAGACTATCCACCCCGTAATGGTGCGTTTACGCAACGTTGGGAGTACTCAAGTTTACAATAATCGCATAACTGTTTTCAAGTGGTTGATATTTATGGTAAATCATTACACAGAAGTGCTTTTGTGTGTTACTCATTATTCTTCATGTTTTCTTAGTCTCTTGATGCATTTCTAACAAGAGTGTACTGTGTAGTAAGCCGTTACTATTATTATAAAAGTAAATAAAATTGTTGTGTGCATTGATATTTGTTTTATTATGGCTTGGAGAATCCTTTTAGTGGGATAGAATGATAATACTCTTGTCACTGTAGTAACTAATTATGCCAAAATAGAACCTTTAGTATCTGCAAAACATTACAACAGAAAAGAAAAGAAGATAACGAATATTCATCAACCTGAGTTATTGCAGAGTATAAATAAACACATGGGAGGTGTACATCTCCACGATAATGGAATTGAAAATTAAAGGATTCGAGTGAGAGGAAATAAATGGTGGTGGCCATTTTTTATACATTTGATTGGCAGTGCAGTGAATTCGTGGAAAATATACAATTTAGCAAATGAACAGAAGATGACTCAGATAGAATTCAAATCCTATGTAGCAATTACACTCATGAGATTCACACTCGTTCCGGAAAGTGAAGGTACATAAAGTGATACAGATCCACAAAATACATAAAAGACAAGCCAAAAACGCCCATCCAAGAAGGCGCTGCCGTCGGAAATAAGATTTGATAATGTTGGACATATAATCATAGAAGAAGAAAATAAATATAGAAGATGCCACCAGTGTCGAAGTACGGTAATATGCATATGCAGGAAATGTCAAGTACACTTACATGTGGATAGTTTCCAAATTTCCATACACGTTAACTTACATTTTGTTCACTGGCATACTTAAAGTTGCGTACACGCAACATTTCATGTAAACTATTGAAGGTATTTTTCGATATTTTTTCAATATAACTACTTCAATAATTGTATTTTTAAGCATGCTAAAAAGTTTTATGACTACATATATTTGCATTTTTTCTGTCCTTGGGAATGAATGCTCTTAAAAAGTTATTTCCACTCTGCATAAGTGATTTCAGTACATATTTTATTCAGAGATATCTATATATATATATAATGAAGTTATGTTTGCTTTGTGCGTCAATCACGTTAAAACTACTGAACGGATCGACATGGGACCACGACCACTCGATGCGGAATCGTTTGTAGATGGTTTTGGGCTATTTGGGATATTTGCATTTTTTCTGTCCTTGGGAATGAATGCTCTTAAAAAGTTATTTCCACTCTGTATAAGTGATTTCAGTACATATTTTATTCAGAGATATCTATATATATATATAATGAAGTTATGTTTGCTTTGTGCGTCAATCACGTTAAAACTACTGAACGGATCGACATGGGACCACGACCACTCGATGCGGAATCGTTTGTAGATGGTTTTGGGCTACTTATTTTTTTAACTTTTTTTTTTGCCCAGCGAAGCGGGCAACGGCTTGTATTCATATATATCAAGTCAACGTCCTAGTTAATTGTAAACGAATTATTATTAAAGATAACTGCTACAATTTAATCGGTTACGTAATAGCACTACACGTTGTGTAATTTAAATTTCTTTTTTGTAACACATCAGTTGGTTGGTTAAATATGTATATACATATATCGAGTGAGAAATTCTCACGTTATAAGGCTCAAAAATAACAAAAGATTCTGCTAAATGGTTCTATCAATATTCTATTGAAAAATACCGTTAGCGTGAGAATTATGTATACGTGTATTGAGTATTTGAGGCTACATGATAGGAAATGTATGCGTACATATTATTATTATAAGTTGTGTATCGTTTTCTTGAAAAAATTCTTGGTCATCACAACAAATAGTTTTTTCCTAATAAATAATATCCCTTTACACTGTAAATCCAGGAGAATGTATATGATAGTATTGCACTAGCTTTAAAGATCGTTTAATACACCATGACTATATACTGACGAGACATCTCTTAGACCTTCATGGCATTCATACTTCTACAAAGGTGGTACGTACTTGACTTTGAGCGATGAGTCTTTAAAACACATGATTTAACATAATATCTTACACGTGAATCGTTTGTTAATAGCTTGATACTGACAGAAGCAATCAGTACTGAAAAGAAAAGTTTTTTAAAGGAATGGGTATGATAGTAAATGGAATCTCATATTTAATCCAGTCTGAATATGGCCAATTGTGACCAACTGCAGATCTATACTAATACCTATCATAAAGAGGTAAACTTTGTTTGTATGTAATGGATAAACTCAAAAACTACTGAACCGATTTCAAAAATTCTTTCACCTCAAAAAGCTACATTATCAGCGAGTAACATGGGCTGTATTTTTTCAAAAAATTTCTACCCTGCGAAGCCGGGGCGGTTCGCTAGTAGGTAATATAACAATAAACAAAAATTTGGAAAAGCTATTATTAAAATCACAAAACGACTTCATATACAGGCATTATACAGATTTCAATTTCACACGGAAATTTATAATAAATTATTATTCAATACAGGAAGAGTTGAACAAAAAGTTGATACAATGTTTTTCTTAACATTTTAAAATGGCATTACTGAATGAAGGAATAGTAGCTTCAACTTTGCTGTAATTAAAAGAATCATTATTGACATTGCACATCGCGTTACAAAAAGCTGAAATTCTTTTAATAATTCAACATAATATACTGTATCCCTAGAAAATGCAGTTTAAGCTTAACAATACAGTATACTAATAAGCCCGTGGAAGCCGCATCGTCTGTAACGCCTGCGGTATACACGTGAACGCAATCGACGTGCCTTATCGACCCGGTAGTGTGAGGAGAGGAGGGAGTCTCTCCAACACAACCCGGAATATTTACGACGGCTCGTGTAATTTTTATTTCGGAGTTTGCATCGCCTTATCAGGTTAACGGTCGGCTTGCTTACCTTCTGAGAGGTGACATTTCGTTACAAGTTCTGGGGTGTAAAGTTTACCTTGTGTTGCTTGTGCAAATGGACATGGCACAAGTTACCATCTATAAATGCTGTGTACTATGTCTAGATAGATGCTTGTAATGAAAAAAGCGAGTGAAATCTTCAAAAGATACCCGGCTTCCTAGGGAAGACAAAATCCCGTATAATCAGTAAAATTGCGGTGAAACGGCTTGGAACTGAAATAAATTAACTACTGCACAAATGGATTAATCAGAATTTTGAAGCGAACTTAGTAAAAACACGGATATTACCTTATTAATATACTAGCAAACCCGGCCCGTTTCACTGGGCGTTAGTTGAAGTTAAAATAAATTAAAGAGTTTTTATAATTATTTTGATACTGTAAAAAAAAAAGAACAAAAAAAAATTCTACTGATCCGATCGCTACCAAACTTTACACGAACACCCGCTAGGGCAATCTGAAGATTCCCTGAAAATTTCATCGAAATCGGTCCAGCCGTTTCGGAGTCCATAAGGAACATACATACATACATCGCCTTTTATATATAGATGACACCACGTAAAGGTTTTTTTGAAATTAATATGGTGATTCAGTAAACGAAAGTATTACTTAATAATGTATACATACATACATATCCTCATGCTATATCCCTAACGGGGTAGTCAGAGAGGACGGAGCGCCAAGCGTCGCGGTCCTTACATACCTTTTTCGCTTCCTCATATCTCATCATTCTCCTTACACATTTTCGCCTAATTATGTGAGTGCTTTTGACCTTTCCGTCTGCTAACACTCTGGCTAATTTATACATAATAAGTAAAATTGAAGTGTCCGTCTGTGATTCCGAGATGAAGGGTTTTTACTTAAGATCATATATTTATTTCCACGTTACCAAAACAAAAACGTGCGTTTTCTAAATGTTTATGTGCCTGATAGCCTGTTTTTTTGTGCGGGCTAATTTCCCAAACCGCCGAACTGATTTGACGGGATTTTCATTAGCAGATAGAGCACTTATTCGAGGGTAATGTAGGTTACTTTTGATGTCGGTAAAATAAAGCGGGCGAAACCACGAGCATAGACTTCTATCATTATCGTTTTTATTGTAACAAAGTTTTATAATGCGGATCGCTTGAGGTTTGAGTTGGTAGAAATCGTCACGTAAGGAAAAAGCGTTGCGTGGGGGGGACCCGCGTGGCGCTAGGTTTTTGGTTTAGTTTTAAATCATAAGTGAGTTTATTGTCTCATTATTGCAATTAAGTTTTTTATTTCATTCACGAGTAAACTGTTTGTATATGTATAAAAATACACTATATTTTTGTATACGATAATTTAAATTTTAAATGTCTAAATAGGTTTCAAATTTGGCCGAATCTGAGAGCCGAGGCCGTAGATTCGGTTTTGTTCTCGGCTGAAAATCGTGTTTCTGAAAATGAGCTAATTACGAATTTATGTACCATCGTGTTTATTATTTTTTCATAACAATAAATGGTAATTCGAATGATTTGGTATCAAAGCGGATGCAAGAGCAGAGTAGAAAAAGAAACCTTCCTAATCACCTTAGCAGGGAGTAACCAAGGGATTGCTTATTGCACGAAGATTAGATTAACTCTCCCTATGCCTGTGTTGCAATTTCGAGCTATTAATGTCTGAATAGATAACATCGTTACTGCATTGAACGGGGATTTTGGGGAATGATTAATATACGAGAATTGATGACAGTCTTTAATATCTTCATTTGAGCGTGAAATTAATAAATAGTCGCTTTTCTGATCTTTATTTGACTGAATGCTGTCCAGAGCTCCAGTAATTCATGCTAATATTGTAAATGCGAAAGTGTATTTTTCGCAGCTAAACTAGATTTTGAGAAAAGGTATGGAGATAGTTGATAGCTTAAATCCTAGAAAAGGACATATCCTACTTTCTTCAATGCGCGAAAGAATGAAATAGCAGGGCCACGACTAGTACTTTGAGGTCTGAAATATTGGTTGAAGTATCTTATACATTATAAAACATATACATTTAACATATCGCAAAATAGTAAATTTATAATAATTTTATTAGCAAAATAAAAAATTTGGGCACAAATATCCGTGTCTAAAAGTTAAAAAATTAGGAATTTACAAGCTTGTTGTCCTGTACTGATTTTTCAGATGGTAAAGCCCAAGTATAAGGAACATGTATAGGCGATAGATTACAACCTGTCGCTGTCTGCTTTCTGGTTATTGCTATTATGGCCACGAAGGGTTTACAGTGTGTGTCTTTTAGGTGTGTTTTTCTCGGATATTATGTAATGCAAACAGCTGAAAGTATAGTAAATGTTGGCTCAAAGATAGACATGAACTTTATAATTTGGTTTTTCAGTTTTGGGGCTTACTTAGACTGAAAGTAAAAAAAAAAATGTTTTGGGGTCATAGCGTTAGGTGTCGATTGAAAGCTCATTGAGTCACGAATTTAAAAATATATAACAGTTAGTCAAGATTATTACTTAATCGAGTCCTATACTTTAGAGACATTTTTGTGGACTTATCTTGTACTACCGACTCGCCACGGCTTCGCACGGGTAGACATTTTTTTGAAAATAAAATACAGGCCATGTTACTCGCTGATAATGTAGCTCTCTATAAATGAAACAGCTTTTGAAATCGGTTGAGTGGTTTTAGAATTTATCCATTACAAACAAACAAAGTTTACCACTGCATAATATTATAGTATTGATGGATATGAACGACGTAAGGATTGGTTTAAAAAAAAATCTCATGTCCTTCCACAATACTCAAACCATCTCTACACCAAATTTAAAAAAAGTGAGTTCAGTGATTTAGTCGTGTAAATGTAATAGACTGTTTGTCTTTCGATTTATAATTACTAGAGGTCGCCTTGTGGTCGAAATTCAACCGTAAATATAAACTTACAATAAAAACTCTTTGGCGACAATCTACTCTGTACGACTGTTTGATCCAAGGAGGTTACATTACTTAGAATCACAAACTATTATGAGTTTGACATTGACAGTATTTTTGACATTGGTAGTATGAACGTAAACAATAGACGTTTTATTTAATTTAATGTACTTATTTGTAACATATATTACATAAAAATTTTAACTTTCTCCGGTCCTTCTCCATTTAATAAACTTTTAGTGTACTAAATTTCACACTCCTCTGTCCGCGCAATTTTCTTAAAAATGGAACCAAAGTTTTCGCTTGACGTATTAATACTTTAAAGATTGCAGATCAAATTATTAACTATTCAGATAGTTTAAAACAGCGCGAACGATCATTCCAATAGAGAATAGACACGAGTTGTACATAGTGATTCGGATGAAATCGATTTTGAGACTATTAGCTCCCACCTTGGCAGTTGATATATCGAAAACTATTACCGAACATGTTCTCGCTTTCAATTCAGTGGCGTGGAAGTGGTAATGATTCACTGCGTCAGATATCAAGCCGTGAACATACCGTGCGGGTTACTGAAGGGTTGCATTTGTAAGCTAATAATGATGTATTTATGAGTGGCTTATTAGAGAAGTGACAGGAGTCTATCAACATTTGTAATGTTTATTTTTACGGTTTCGTACTTCTATTCTACGGAACTCTAAAAACAAACAAAGTTAAGTAAGTTCACGGTTTGATTTCAGACGCAGTTAATCATTACCACTTTTACACTTTTTCCTTTTTCCTCTTGTTATGTTTTTTCTTTTGAACTACGGAACACTATAAACAAACACTACAATTTTGAAGGACTGCTGTCACTCCTCTAATACAAACGAAGTGATCCTGCACTTCGTATTGAGTAGCTGTAAAATTTGATTGTATAGGTATTTGTATCGTATTTATAAAGTTATTTTTGTACTTGAGTTTTGATAATATCAATTTAAAAAAACGATAAAATCCATCCTAAATCAACAAGTGTGACCCCTAAACTATGATAAAATGAATAAACATTACACATATATAGTACATACATACATATTTTCACGCTGTATCTCTAACGGGGTAGTCAGAGAGGACGGAGCGCCAAGAGTCGCGATCCTTACATACCTTTTTCGCTTCCTCATATCTCTTCATTCTCCTTACACATTTTCGCCTAATTATGTGAGTGCTTTTCACATTTCAGATAAAATTTTGTTTTTAAATATTTTATACTAATTACAGACGCTTTAACTGTGTGTGCGTGGTCCTCCAACACGCACTAGGCCCGTTTTTATTTCTATCACAGACCAGCATCAAAGCGTCATCAATTAAAGACTAACTTATAAAGAAGTCGTGGCTTGTTCAAATTCATTACGCCAATCAGAAAAGCAAACAACATCCATCAACAACATCAAACTCCCATAAAACTACATAACCCTCGAGATTGTTTACGAAAGTGTCCGTAGGTCGGGATACGAACCCCATGGCTGTTCGCGTATCGATCTGGTACATTAGATATTAGGGGCGAAAGAGTCGGATCGCCACGGAGATAGGGAATCGATATCAAAAATTCTACGCATTCCTGCCAAAAATGAGGAACATTTTAGTACTAAATATTAAGGGCCTTACTAATAAACGCGGATAGTTATGACAGCCTTCTGTCATACTCGAGTTTATGATTAATTTTTTTTTTATAGAAGAGGGGGACGAGCAGGTGGCACGCTTATTACGTAACTTGCAGCATGCGACAGCCAATATTGCGTGAAATCTGCTGTCAAAACGACAATTTGTGGAATGTCATTTGTACAGTGGCGCTAAATCTACCCGAAAAGTCCATTTTACGGTCATAGAATATTAGATACGCAATCGTCATACATGATACCAATTTTTTATTACAATTAGTCACCACGCGATCCCTGCGCGACCAGTGATCGCATGGCTGACGCTGTCTGCTAATTTTTAGGTAATAACCCCGCGGGTCACCTTATGGAGAGTGACCAACCACCGCCCATAGACACCCGCAACAACCCGAGAATCACAGATGCGTCACCGGCCTTTAGAGGAATAGGAAAAGGAGGGAAAGAAGGGGAGGAGGTGATGGGCCACCGGCACTCTCACTCACTGAACGAAACAAAACAACAGCAATAGATGCTGTTTTTTAGCGCCGATATTCTGTGAGAGGGTGGTATTTCACCGGGCGAGCCGGTCCAATTCGTGCAGCAATGCAGCATGGTTCAATCACTCTAAAACTCAAAAAATTATGGAAAGGGATTTTTTTTTTAAATTTTTAGTTATAATTCATATTAAGTAACAGTTAGTTTTTAAACAAACCCACGTATTATTTAAAACTCTTAAATCACGAATAGAAAATTGAATAGCGCATTTTTGTTTTTTTTACAACTTTAAACTGTTTAAAAATTACTCTTTCCTCAAGTTATCTCCTAAAATAAGCTGTAGAATCGGAATTAAATCATGAATATAGAAAATAAAGTATAGATTTGTAAGAAAATTATTAGAATTACTTAAATTAAGTTAGATTATTTCTTTTTACGAAGAAAAAGCTCTATGATTGCCGTTGACACTTCGTCAGTTTTTTTCTTAAGGTATGTTCCACATTCGCAATAAAAAATTAGTGATTGATGTACTGACCCCACCTTCTCTACGTCTTCAAACGTAGGGCTAAAGAAAAACATAGGTTTATCGAATCTTATTCGCGATAGTTATAAGAATGATATTTGTAAGAGACTGGTCGAGGCTACGGGAGACCGCGCCCCGACTGGCAGCTTCTTCAATCAATGAATCAGTTTGGGTATCAATGATACCTTTCTAAGCGGCAACTTTGAGGAAGTCTATTATTTAAGATCATGTGTAGTTTTAAGTTTGTAAATATTAACGTATATATGTATTTTTTTGTTATTAATAAAGATAATTAAGGTTATAAACGAAAATCGTGAAAATATCAGGATAACTACTAGATGTGTCTAAGCAGTCTCAGGTAAATCCAAATAGTTTTTTAAAAACTATTTAGGAAGTCTAATATACCTCGTTCTCCCATTACTAGCAGCCTTAAAATACAGCCACACAAAATCGAATTTGGTCCTTCGAGCCACATTTGAAGGAGCAATATGAAATTCGAGCTCGTTATTAAATGTTCATTGATTAAAAAATCGTACTGTAAGTAAGTCTGTAAAAGATCAGTAATTTGCTGAAGACATAATTATACGTCAAGAGTGATCCCTTCTGCAAAAGTAAGAAAAAACACTTACCTCTCTTGGTAAGTCAGTTTTGGTTCCATCAGCGTTTCAAGACAGACTGCAGCAAGAAAAACACCTCCGTTTCAAAATTATCTGCAAATTATTTTCATTGTTAAACATATATGTACCATGTATACTGTGTGTTTCTGAAATAAAATAAAATACCTCTGTGTAATTATTTTTGTAGAAGAACATAATAAATTTATTTCATTATATACTTAACAGTGTATCATAGAGCACGTGCAATCTTCATTTAGATTATTTAACAAAATTCGCACAATTTCTTTCACGTAGAAACATTTAGAAAGATATACATAATTATATAGTTAGTAGCGGACTCGACAGACGTAGTCCTGCCCAAACGTTGGCTTGCCTGCTATTTATTGCCAGGTTCAGCAAACGTTTTTACGATATTCGAATTTTCAATAAACTATATAACCCGATTGCAACGCCATCTACTGGGTCTAACTGTGAATCTAAAGTTCTAAACTATCCAGGGACCCAGTTAAACACACGCAAAAAAATTCATCTAAATCGGTTCAGCCGTTTAGAAGTTCAGTGACATACAGGCGTTCAGAAGAATTATATTTATATAAAACTAGCTAATGCCCGCGACTTCGTCCGCGTTTTCTATATTTAAAATACCTAGTCTATGTCTTCCCTCAGGATTCAAGCTACCTCCATACTAAATTTCATTGCAATCAGAGGAATGGTAGGTACGGCAGCCCATAAAATACGAACAAACAAACATTGCTTTTATATATTAGATAAAGATAAATAAACTACATAACACGTCAGCTAAAATAACCAACTTCCCAAGATACAGACTGCGTAGGAAGACCACCCTGAGAATTACACATTGAAACTTTGACCTCGTGACAGACCCGTTGGTGCAGTGAGTGCATCTACTGAAGGGTTCAATTGCTGCTCAAGCCAACTTAGGAAACAAATGTTTCTAAATTAAATTGTCTTTGGAGTATGGTCGTTATTGGGTGTTCCCTCAACTCGTTGTGTACCACACAGCATCAAGCGAATGATTACACATTGGACATGGACTTTGATCTTAAAGACGGAACGAAACTAAATGGCACTCTTCTAATTCGATTTGCAATCAATAGCTAAAAATATTGTAACCATTTACCTGACGCTGTGTGTAGAAGCCCAGCGCTTACATTGAGGCTAGGTGTAAGTGACCGGAGTCATAGCTGCGCCTCGCGGTTTCACCCACGTTAAATTTGATATTTTTCCGGTACAAAAGTAGTAGTAGTAGTAGCCTAGAGCCTCTGAAAAGTTCTCTACCTGCCAATGGAAGTCGCGTTGAAATATGTTCAGCAATTTTAGAGATTAGCCCGGACAAAAAACAGAAAGGCAGGTAGATAAAAATTCTAAAATAGCCTGTTAAGGTTTTGGTTACGTGCAAATAACCATATAAACTTGAGACCAAGCCTTAATTTCAAAATCACAGGCAGACACTTCGATTTTATTGATATATGTATAGATTATTTTGAATATACCATAATATGAACATGGGAACCTTGATGTCATCCTAAAGTCTCATCCATCAGCTTATCACACAATTGAATACCCTCATTGTAAACGTTATACTTACGTTTTTAAGCTAAAACACGGGAGGGGGCCAGGAGCGGGGCGGCCTCAGGGAGCCGCGCCAACGCCATCTGCCCCCGCCTGAGGACAAAATCAATATGTTATTAGAACCTGGGTAAGACTTCTGTCTAAGAACGCACAAACGACTCGGCAACGAGGCACAGGATCGAGCAAAGGGACCGAATTAGAAGTGTATAGAATCAACGTCACTCAGAAATAATTCGAAATGTACGAGGTATCGAAGCAATGATTAATTTGGCAATGTACAGGCGACTGCCCAGTCGCCTATACGTCGCCATGTTACTTTAACACTAACGAATTAAGTACCGAGTAGGAGTTCAGAATCACTAACTGAATCCATTATAACTATTTTCAATATGTTATACTTTTTAATAATTTCTAACACATACTCGTACACGCATTCAACATTTTTTAATAAACTTTCGCGTTGCATTGTAAAATATCTAAAAACACGGGAAACAATCACCATTACCTTTTATTTAGCTTAACGTTTGTTCGTCGTGAAACACCTCGTTTTTCACATCCGGTTAAATGTTTGGACACTGAGTGTTAGTGTGTAGGAACCCTAAAAATTATTTACAAATATCGGAGGTAGATGATATAAAAGCTGCCTCGGACACGAAGTGTAATTGCTGCGACAGGTTACTTTGACCACGAAGTAAAAACGAAGAGGAGGCGCCCTAACGAATTTTCCTCATACAAACCAGTGTAATAACATGCGGGTTGAGGGGGACGCGGAATAAATAGAGGGGGATGTTGCGAATCTGCCGCCATCTAGCGAGTTGTAGCAGTCTCTTTGTGTTATCATTTTTCAAGTAGTTTTATTATTGACCACCAGATGAGTAAAATACATTCTTGATACAGAGACGTATTTAGTGATTAATCGGTAACTTGAAATTGCACGATTTAAAAATTTTCACATTTAGTTATGACATACCACGTTTTTAAGAGTAAATTGATATAAATCCATAATGTTTATTATGATGGAGCAGTAAAGCGGATGAGATGTAGTACATTTGTAAATTTTTTTATCATAATACAACGTATCGTTTGATACAGCGTGACGATATATGTAAGTATGTATCGTGCGTGTTGGGGACCGAATAACGGTGTAGAATAGCAATTTTTAAATTAACGGTTGTCCATTTGTTTGTATGCGCATCATGCAACTGTTACTGTCTCTTTATTTAAATAGAATGTTAATACAGATCGCGCCACGAAAGATGAGTCTTGACAGGCGATTGTAGTGGGGAATCCGTCTAGATACGCTCTTACGAAATTGTAATGTGTTTTTAGGGATTTTCTTAGTGTCCATTCTCTTCATTTATTATAAATCCAAATAAATTAATTACATATTGGTGTCGAACTTTTATTTTCTTCTTACACAATTTAATTAGCACGAAGTGGCATGGCAGGGCGATGGTATGAAAGCGACTGGCGGAACCACGCGTTCGAATTGGTTTATACATACATACAAACATATCTTCACGCTGTATCCCTAAAGGGGTGGTCAGAGAGGGCGGAGCGCCAAGCGTCGCGGTCTTTATATACTTCTTTCATTTCCTCAAATTGCTTTATATTCTACTAAAATGCAATTCAGAACTTTTAGCATCGCCAGGTCGCTACATATTTATTATTAGTAAGACAATATATCGCATCTTTAGAATGAAAGCGGCTTAATTTAAAATTTCAGAATTTCGGATTAAAATAATAAACCTAATAATACCTACTACTTAATTTAATAGATAACAGTACAAACTTGCCGGTCCCATTAGCAACATATCGCGAGAATATTTAAACATGTATTTGTGAAAAGTCCATTTTATTATTCTATGTGAATTCAATGTCGGAACTTGCCAAAACAAAATCTCAAAATTTCGAATTAGACCAATTTGATTCTATGGTCTATGTAAGCAGTTCCCATTATTATAAAACTGCTACACCAGTATATGCGTAATTTAGTTTCGGTTAGTTATTTATTACGTTAAAACTTTGTTATAAAATACAAAATATAAGTGCATTATCAAATAATAGTTATTATTAAATGAATTAGTTTATGAAAAGCATATAAAAATTATCCTTTATACAACAACAACATATTATCCTCACGCTGTATCCCTAACAGGGTAGTCAGAGTTACATACTTTTTTCGCTTCCTCAAATCTCATCACTCATTATCACTCCTCACACATTTTCGCCTGGGTATGCGAGTGTTTTTCACATTTCAGTCAGCTAACAGCTCTCGCTATTAAATATTCGTAAGTCAGCCTTGATCTTCCTAGGCTTTAATTATCTTTTATAAAAGAGTATATTACTATTAATCGTCTAGAGTGCGGTCCTTATGATGTTTTGTAAAGTAACTTCTATGCCCAACAGAAATTATTCGTAACAAAAAAAATACGTTAGTATTATTGTAATACGTCTACCTCCTGCGTGCGGTCCTGCTGATAATGTCAGTTTTAGCAAGAATTTATATTCCCCAACAGAGGTCACTTCACTCGGTGTAAATGAATCGATGTAGCTTTTTTACAAACAATTTCATGAATTAAATTAACAATTGAGCAATGTTAGGAGTAAACAGGTAGGTTTTTAAAATGCTTAGCGATATCTGAGTGCAAAATGTGATTTTAAAGGGCGATTAAGTTGACATCTGTCGACGAATAGTAAAAGCTACACGAACAAGAAAACTTTCTAGAACTATCGATGTAATATTGTATAAATTGATACTAATACATGAAATGTGATATTTTTTAGAGTATCACACCATCCATCTGAATGCGACTTGCAACCAACCACACGGCACTTCATTTTTCTGTTGTAAAATCACTGAAAATCTTTTTTTTTCATAAAATAATACGCGTGACTGTCTAGATCGAACTGGCATACGTGTAGTCGATACGCCCCTACGCTTTAAAGCTGAGCCTATATTTTTTTACACACAGGCTCGGCTCATTACAACGTCTCCTCCTTCCTTCATGACTTTGACCACGGCTGATGCAACTCGGCCAAAACGTCAAAAGAAATAAAAGGTAAATGTGTTAATTTCCCATGCTTTTAGATATTTCTTAATAATTCCTGTGTTTGGGTGTTCCCAAATGTCATGTAATAAATAGGATTATAAAACACGAAATAATTAAAATGAGTTAAAAAATAATATAGTTAATAAAAGCTTTCGCATACCAAGGCGAAAATGTGTGAGGAGAATGATGAGATTTGAGGAAGCGAAAGAAGTATGTAAGAACCGCGACGCTAGGCGCTGTGTCCTCTCTGACTACCCCGTTAGGGATGCAGCGTGAGGATGTTATGTTACTTCCTTCTCATTTTTTCATTAGCTATGTTATGTTATGTTATGTTGTTATGTTATGTTATGTCTTACCGATATATTTAGACGAATTTTTACTAACATTTATTGCAATACACATGTTAGTGTTTAAGGCGATTGAAATATTTCTTAGAGTAATATGAGCTGTCTTGGTTTCTTGTTAATTCTGTTACACGTTAACGTATAATTATTTCTCTAAAAACAGTTTACCTGTTTCGTAAGAATTACAGAGGGAACGGGTTTAATTACGCAAAGATGGACTCATTTATCTTTGATGTCCAAAGCTTGCCACATCGTTTGTCACGCCCTGTATAAAATACAAGTTTCAAATAAAAAGCTGCTAACATCAGTGGAACTATTTCTGTTTGACGTAGGACTGACGGATGACCGACGGTTATTAATTGAGTTTCAGATTTTGGGAAACTTTCAGTTATTTCTAGCTGCTTGTCTTTGAAAACTATGTAAGTAATTTAGGATATTACATAGATTACACTTTGGAACTAGTTATAAGGGTAAATTCCTTGGTAACAAATCATTAACTTCATAATGACTTATGTTTTAGTAATCGATATCCAATTACAGCCTGTTTCAAACACTTGCAACCAGGAAAACCGCGCGCTTATTACCTAACTTGCAGTTAGCACGCGACACCAAATATCGCGCGATATCTGCTGTCAAAACAAGAATTTGTACAATATAATGCAAAATCGCATGCATACGAACTATGTTTACATATACACACAATACATACAAAACGGTTATTGTCAGTGGTCACTCAATAAGTCTATTTTCATAGTAAACAGTAGAATCGCCGCAATAACTCAGCAAGCAGTGTAGTTCTTGCACATTAAAAAAAATCAATATTGATGGGACGCGCAATTTTAGTTTATACTATCTCTATCAAGGTCAAAGTCAAATCGATTTATTCAAGTAAACCCAAATGCAAGGTATTTTTGAACGTCAAATCTACTTTAGTTCGGTTCAAAAAGAAAACCAGGACCCTAAGAAAAACTGACAAGAAACTCAGTCAGGTATCATTTTTTCAACATCATTCTACAAGTTATTTAAAATACAATATCCATACAACCAGTAAATGAATGAGTAGAGAGGATTACTTCCAGACTATTGTTGTGTCTTCAATGAAATCGTTAATTTTGTAGTATGTTTTTCCAGTGTGCGTTTAATAACAAGTTTAAATCTCTTTTCCGTTAATTGAGTAATTTGAGGAATTTTATTATAAAAATGAACACAGTTGCCCAAAAATGAACCAGTTGACTTATGTAATTTAAATTTAGGAATAACTAGCTGATCACGACTACGAGTTTCCACACCATTAATAGCGCCTTTCTTTTGAAATAGATCTATATTTTTTCTAGTGTACATTATGTTTTCAAAGATGTATAACGAGGGTAAGGTGAGTACATCAATGTCTTTAAAATGATCTCTCAGCGATTCGTGGGTTCATACTGTAGATAACACGTATTGCCCTCTTTTGTAAAATATTGTGATTCCGTATATTTCAAATATTTAAATGGAACTGTTGAAAATTAAGTAAAGATTATTAGATTAAATTAAAATTATTAGAATTGTACCCTATCAGGTACCTATTTATTGACGAACGCGATGGCGCAGTGGTTTAGCTCTTGTATCTAAGCGCAGAAGGTTCTGGGTTCGATTCACTGTCGGGAATTTAGGAAACGAGCTTTTCTAGATTGTCTCGGGTATGCGTATATGGGAGACGCCCCTAATAGTTGTCGTTGGGTTCTCATAGCACAGGGAACGCCCTGGTTGAAGGCGAAATGATTGGTGTATATTGTTTCGCGCATTTATTTATTTATTATTTATATATAATTATATACTTACTTATTTTATGTCAAAAGCACTAGCATACCTAGGCGAAAATGTGTGAGGAGAATGATGAGATTTGAGGAAGTGAAAGAGGTAGGTATGCAAGGACCGCGACGCTTAGCGCTCCGTCCTCTCTGACTACCCCGTTAGGGATGCAGCGTGAAGATATGTATGTATGTATATACTTAATCTACATTAATAAAAATAAGATTTTCACCGATTTTGACACGACGTAGCTTTTGAATGTACGCGTGTTTTTATATATTATCTAAAATACCTACTGAGCTATAATAACACGTAATTCGTGGCCGGGAGCAGCTAAAGCGCATCATTTTAGAATGGCTGGACCAATTTAGCAAATTTTTTTTAAATGTTCGTAATAGTTCAAATAAGAAACGAAACGTCGGGATTAAAAAGATATTAGTATTCACACGACATAGACCCGCGGGGTTATTACTTATTACCTAAAAATTTGCACACAGCAACAGCCATGCGATCTGTGACTAATTGTAATGAAAAAATTTATATCATGTATGACGATTGCGGTATACAAAGTGTCCCGTAAATAATGGATCAACCTTAAGGGAAAGGTAGAACACCTAATTACCTAAAACCTATTTGACTAGTTTTACAAAAAACCTTAGAAAAGAGTATTTTTTTTTGAGATTTAAAAAAAAGTCCGAATAAGGTTTTCAGGGTAAGAAAAATTGGATAATTGGTCCGCAAATTGGAAAATTTAAGAAAAACTGAAACTGCTTTTATGTATTTTTACATACATATAGTTACGCTGTGTCCCTAACGGGGTAGTCAGAGAGGCCGGAGCGCCAAACGCTGCGATCCTTATATATTTCTTTGCCTCTTCGAGTCTCATCATTCTCCTCACGCTTTTTTGCCTGGGTATGCGGGTGCTTTTGATATTTCCATATTTAAATGTATTTTTATTTATTTAAATTTGGACAGAACAACATCTGTCAGGTACAGCTAACTTGCACTTGCTCGGTATTGAACATGTGAGTGATTGGTAAAAAAGATGTATATTCATAAAAAGAGAGATAAAATCAGTAAATAATAAATTTCCCAAATACATCTTTCAATCATTGGCGCTAAGGTTTATTTAAAATTGATTGAAGCATGAAAAGATGTAGATTGAGACAAGAATAACATGATTTTATGAATTAAAAGAGACTGAATTCTTAGAAAGGTTTGTGTATGTTTAAAAGGAAAAATCAAGAGTATAGTATACGATGGCTGCTATTTATATATCCGGAACTGGCCAGTTACAGAACAATATTAAAAAAGTAATTATAACATTTAAAAATGGAACTCTTTGGCTGAAGAATACAATTTGTTTCATGTAGCTGTCATTTGTTTATCCTTTGTGGCGTCATTTTGAAAATTGCGAGTCTTTATCACCATGGATTTAAGTCGTGAAAATTTTCGTGCTATGATTTATTACGATTTTCGGCGAGGGCTAACTCAAAAACAGTGCATCGATCAACTCACTTCGATTTTTGGGGACGAAGCACCATCGAAAACTACTGTGTATCACTGGTTTAGTGAGTTTAATCGTGGGCGGTCTGTGCTCACGGACGAAGTTAAAGAAGGTCGCCCTAAATCGGTTGTTGTACCTCAAAATATTGATGCTGTGCGGGAACTAACAATGCAAGATCGTCATGTTACATATCGCGAGGTAGAGGCGTCTCTGGGCATAAGTATGACGAGTATATATGTATAAACTATTACACGAAAATTTAGCTGTAAAAAAAATTTGTTCACGTTGGATTCCGCACAACTTGAGAATTGACCAAAAACGGGCTCGTGTCGATTGGTGTGAAAAAATGTTACAAAAGAACAATCAGGGTGCGTCAAAAGCTGTCTATAATATCTATACAGGTGATGAATCTTGGATATATGCGTATGATCCTGAAACTAACAACAATTAACGGTTTGGGTGTTCCAAGATGAGCTGAACCCAACAAAAGTCATTCGTTCAAAAGGCACTTTGAAGTAAATGCTCGCTTGTTTTTTTGGTATAAATGGGCATGTAGTTACAGTGCCACTAGACGCACCCATTCCCAAAGTGGGCGATAACGCCCCCCTGTGGGCGCTGCAGGTCTAAAGGGAGGCGGTAAGAGACCCAGAAAAAAAATGGGGGCGTTGTGTAGAGGCCTGGGGGGTGATTTGTAATTTCATTTAGCTAGGAGGCATCTTAGACAACGACTGCATGAGCTCTCGACTCAGTAGACAAAATAAGTTTGGGAACCTAGACACTAGAGGATCGTAAAACGGTTAATTCTGAATGGTACACGACCATTTGTTTACCAGAAGTCTTCTGGTAAACAAGAAAATACCAGTACCAGAAGTCTTCTGGAAATAAGAAAGAACAACCGACAACGCAGAATCCTTCTTCATCATGACAATGCTAGCTGCCACACATTGGCCGAAACAACTCGGTATTTTGAAGATCAAAAGATCGAATTAACGGGTCATACGCCGTACAGCCCCGACTTGGCCCCCAACGACTTCTATTTATTCCCAACCGTGAAGAATAAATTACGTGGTCAACGTTTTTCGAGCCGTGAAGAGGCTGTTGATGCGTTCAAAATGCACGTTTTGGAGATACTTCAATCTGAATGGAAAAAGTGCTACGAAAATTGGTTCCAACGAATGCAAAAGTGCATCGATCATCATGGTGAATATTTTGAAAAGCAATAAAACTATAATAAATGCTATATGTTTGTTTCACTTTGTTATTCCGGATAAATAAATAGCAGCCCTCGTACAATATTCATCATCATGGTGAATATTTTGAAAAGCAATAAAACTATAATAAATGCTATATATATGTTTGTTTCACTTTGTTATTCCGGATACATAAATAGCAGCCCTCGTATTGAGTTAGCTGAAAAAACAAAAAGTTAAACTAAATGACATGGCATAAAACATAGTACAGCTTTGCGAGAGATTGGAGCCTAAGATAGGCCAAGCCTGTGTTATAGGTCTCCAGAACCTCACCCCAAAATTGGAATAGTTGAAAGTAGACTAAGATTTTATTTAACTTTAAAAAGAAACATAATTTGGAGGAAGTTTCCGTCTTTGATATAGTATGCATTTGTGTGTAAGAGGGGTATGTCTGAGGAGTGTGGTAGTAATTAAATTAATGAGTGCGTGTGTGTGGCTGCACGTCTATAAGTATGGGTGTATGTCCGAAACTGGATAGTAATATCCCCAGAAAGCATAGTTAACCAGCAGTAAATAAAAATAAAAAAAAAAAATAAAAAAAATAAAAAAGCCTTTTTATTTCTTTGCAAAGCTTAAGGTTAAACAATATGATTAAAACAATACTAACATCAAACAATATGTTTTAGTGTTGTTAGTACTTAAATCTATAGTTTTATTTTTAGGGTTAGTAATATTATTAGGTGTTGAGATGTGTAGTTTTAGTATATTATTATATTTATATACATTTTTAAACTTAAACTTCTGCAAGAAGAACCCCTCTGCAGGTAAAGGCCTCCTCTAACGTACTCGTCTTGTCTAGATTTTGCTTTTTGTAGCCAGTTTGGTCCGGCTACCTTCTTGATTTCGTCTTCCCATCTCATGT